>ML675615.1:4647585-4782022 GCA_007922155.1 Mesoclemmys tuberculata | reverse complement strand
CACAGCCCCCATGGACTGTGGGAGAGAAAAAAAACACAGCCCCCATGCCCCCATGCTCCCAATAGGAACATCCATGCTTAGAATGGGAACATGGTAAAAGAAAAACAATTCTCTGAATTATAACCATTGTATGGATGCTTTAGAAATGCTGCTGATCTTAATGATTGATGTATAAGCTCAGAATCCTTGAAACATTTAACCGCTGTAAGAACCAAATGTAAAATTATCATGGTGGCATTTTGTTGGGTTTTTTTCCTTTGTGTGTACATCTGCATCTGTAGATTCCTAAAGGGCAAAGCTCAAGACAGTGTTGCTTTTAAATTTTGTGGTTTTTTTTTCTTTTATTGAAGGCTTGTTTGGTTTTGATCCTGATGTGGGATGTGTGCCATTTATAGCCGTGTATTTGTTTAAGTGCTTTGTTAAAATGAATGTGTAAATAATTTGCTAACTTGCTACGTGGCGTTATACAACAGATGACAGTTCAAAATAACTTAGGGTCCCATCCTGCAAAGTACTAAGTATCCTTCATTCCTGTTAAATGAATAGAAGCTGAATACATTGTCTTGCAGCATCAAAGGTATTTAGACATTATTACACTCCATGTTGCAAAACCTAAATGACCTAGAGTTTCAAATGGGACTTAGGGTATGTCTACACTGCAGCTGGGAGATGTGGTTCTTAGTGTGCATAGACAGATTCACAATAGCTTAGCTCAAGTCCTGGTCTGGTTTAAATGAAACATGAAGATAGGATTACTTAGCGCTCTTCTTCTTCAAAGAGTTTTACAAACACTGACTATTATTCCTCCTGTCATCCTACTGAGCTCCAGAAGGACCTTACCAACTTGTCTAGATTACATTTCATCTGCCACTAAGTGCCAGGTGATGCATATTGCAAGGAACTATTTGAATTATTCATGTGTTCATGATTTCTTAATTAACTGTAACCAAAAAACTAGGTGTCACTGTGGACGTCTTAATAAAAACCTCTGCTCAATGCAGCAACATTAAAATTATGCTACATCAGAGACTGAGGGAATGGCAGAAAATACTACATGCAATTATATAAATCAATAGTGTACACTCATCTTGAATATTATATTTTACTCTGGTCACCCCATCCAAAAAGGATTCAGAAAGGGCCACAGAAAGGCAATGAAAATATAATGGCATGGAGAGATTTCTGTATGAAGAGTAAATGAAAATATGAGTATTGCTTGGTTTAGAAAAGAGATAAATTAAAAAGGAAAATGAAGTGTTAAAAATAACAAATGGTGTAGAGAAAGTAAAGCAGGCACTGCAATTTGCCCTTTCCATTAATGCCAGAACAGGAGGAAATTCAATTAAATTGAATATCCCAAATTTAAAACTGATAAAAGGCTATATTTGACTTGTGGAACTTCTTGTCCCAGTATATTATTGAGGAAAATAACTTCACGGGTTTTTTTAAAAATCATATGAAAAACAAGAATATATATTTATGATAAAAAAAAGTATAAGAGAAATAAGCACTCAAGTGTCAGGCCATAAACCAGCTGCCTAGAGTTAGCAGAAACCTTTTCCCATGGGCATTCTATTGGGACTCTGCACCCCTGGAAGGAGGCGGGCAGCTGGGGGGGAGTATAAATGACCTGCTCAGAGGACCATGTCACAAGAAGAGCAATGGAGGGCTGGAATAGCTGTCAGCTGGGAGTGCCAGAGGAGGAGAGAATGCTATACCATGCCTAGGTATGACAGGGCAGACCAACAGTGAGTTCAGTCTTTGACAATATACTGTTGCAATTGGGGTTGTAGCATCTCCTAGCATGATCCCTGTCTTTCAGTGAAGTCATGTACATCCTCCTTGACTCTCTCTAATCACAGTTCAAGAGCATGGCTGAAATGTGCCTTTCCCTCCACAGGGTGGTGTACTATTAACTTCTCTCTTCCCATTCAGGAGGAGCAGTTTTCCACTCTTCTTGTGTTCTCTTCCACACAACGCTCTGAAACAGTTAACAGCAAGCTGTACACAGTTTTTTTTTTTTCAGTCCCGCAAGCTGGAAGTTCAAAAAACAGGCACTTCTCAGCATGAATCAACTGTGAAATGTATTTGAGAATGAAGCTTTTGATGAGAATTTACATCAAAAACCAAACTTCCCTTTCAGATAGCTCTGTTTATTCCTGCAGAGAAGTGCTTCTTATCTCTTGAATTTTCAGACTACTGGACTCAACAAAGTTCTTGAAGTTTTTTAAGGACAATTGGCATAAAACAAAAGTTTATCCTTAGGCCCGGTCTACACATACCTTTGTGATTCAGCGGCAGTCGATGGGGGATATGCAAGTGACGTAAATCACTTGCGTATCTCCCGTTGACTTTGCAGCGTCTCCTCCGCGCACTGTCCACACTGTGCTATGTCAAAGGGAACTTACTGCCACTTACCAGGGTGGTTTTCCTGCGTTGCTTGCTGGATCGACTGAGCGGGTCTACACAGACCGCTCAGTTGATCCAGAGCAGTCGATCTGACAGCAGCAAACGTGCCGCCGTCAGTGTGGACCCAGCCTGAGTTTTCCCTGCTGTAAAGAATGGTCGATACCAAATTCACTGCTGGAGTTATATCTTTGGAGTTACAGGACTTTGGTCCCTGGGCAAAATGGGTGGAGTTGTCCTTTATGTAATATGTCAAACATTGGTACAGAATTATCATTACATCTCCAAGTAAATGCCTTTCTTGACTGAGGAATATAAAATTCTTCCACGGGTGTGACAAATACCCAGGATGATCTGGAAGGGTGAATTTTGGATTGAGATCAGCCAACTGGCTAAAAGGTTTGCAAAAAAGTGAAGACTCATGTAACCAGACATCTCCCTACTGACTACACATCTGCATGAGCTTCTAAAAGCTAGTTATTCCAGCAGGAATATAACATAGATTACAAACAACAAACTGAAATTTACATACATACACCTAAGATTGGCATAAACACATGCAACATAGAGTGCACTTGTTTACTAATCTAAGATAGGACTTGTAGTGCTGAAAGGACAATTTTCTGATCAATACCACTCATATAAACATGAAGCAACTGTATTGAAATCATGGGTAGAAATCCAGAATTGTCACTCCAATGCCTTTCATGAACACTTACTTTGCTTTAAATAAAAGAGAGAGAAATACCAAAACTCTTATTTTACATTAAATAGAAAGTGATGTCAAGCTGATGGAGTAAATTGCATGGAATTATTATAATTCTATGTGCATTTTCAGGAACACAGCAGTGTTATGGATCTGGCTCTCTCTTCCTGAGTGTGCAAAGGAGGGGAATATTCAAGGACCCTATCTCACCATACTCTTTACCACAGTACAAGTGCCAGATGCGTCACAGCCTTAGTGCTTCCTAAATGCAGCATATGCTACTGCACAGAGAGGGTGGGTTTAGGGCAGGCCATGGATCCACTCCTGCTCTGGGCCAATCAAAGGAGCTGAGCTGTACGTTAGTGTACAACTTTGTGAAAAGTTACCAGAAAATAAGATTAAAGGCTGGGCCTCAGTTAGGCCTTGCATGAAAGGCTTCAGACATCCGAATTATCTGTTGATCTAGGTTTAAAAGCAGCATTCTTCCCAAATGAATATGCATACAAAATGACTGCATAGCAATGTCTTGCATATTCTGATTCATCTCTCTTGCATGTTCACTGCACACAACACAGCCTTCCACAGAGAAGCAGTTCAGACTAGAAGGAGATGACTCATATTTGTAATTGTGTTTTAAAATAAAAAGACTGCGTGAAATATACCAGTAAAATGAAGAATTAAAAGAAGTTAGTGATTTCTCTAGGGATTCAAAGAGAGCTTGAAAGATTAATAAAGTCTATTATTGGGGTGAGGTGATGAGTTGCTCTTGAAGTTTCTCTAAGCAGAGTGTTTTAATTGAACATATATATATATATATCACTGAATGACAAGATGATAGGAAGTGAGAGAGGATAAAAAGACAGCAGGTCTGGGAGGAAGGAAGTGTCTAAAGGGTTCCCCAAAAACACTTAAGGAAACAAGCACATCAGTCAGTGCATATGAAGGGCGAAGTTTTTTCCCCTTCTTGTATGTAACTATTTAAATGAGTCTCATTGAGGTGTCTCAGTACCTGGTAAGCAAAGTCAGTTTGGGGGGGAATGAATTAATATTGGGCTGGAGAAATTTGATCCAATCAGATGAGTAATGGGGAGAAATAACTTCAAATGGGTGGGAACATGGGGGGATAGGTGGAGAAGACTGGATTGACCAGATTCTCAACCTGACACTTATTCATTCCGCCAACAGACCATCCCTCCCTCTCCTGCCCAGTCCCAAGATCCATCACAGTGCCCTGTAATACTATGATAGAATATGAGGCATTTTGTACAATTAGGGGAGACCAGTGCACCCACTGGGTTAACTTTAAGTGCTCTAATAACTGTGACACAAAGAGGATTGATCAGATGTGTCCCAGTTCTTAGTACCGCGTACTCACTGGAGTCCTTATGAAAAGATGGGGAAGTAGAGAGCAGAAGCCAGCAAATGACTAGATGAAGGAAATTTAAGGATACAGATTTAAAAGTAATGGAACTAGAATAGGCAGGTTTGATATGTCCATGCATTTGACCCCATCCGTATGACATTGATCTGACAGTCAAATCTTTGCAACGTCAGTTGAGTTTTGTGTGACTAGGAGGAGCTGAAAACATGGCCCTTCCTGCTGAAATGTTGGCTTCAATACTGCCCTCCATATACCAGTAAAACTCCAGTTGACTTCATTAGAGGTTTTACTGGGAATAAGGATGGCAAAGAATGAACTCCTTTTTCTCAGCTGATGAAAATGTGTACCTTTTATTGCATGGTGGGTCACTCATTGTTTCTGCCTCTTTCTCTGCTCAGACTTCTTGTATTGGGCACCGAAGCCTTCACTTTATGGAGAAGACAATACAGTCATCTGATTTTATTTATTTCAGTTACCAAAAGAAGCAAAATTAACTGTGTGGACAGCAGTCACTCTTCATGGTGCACCGACAATAAACTGTAATCATGACTACACAGCAAACCTTTTGCATACAAAACAAAAACCTCTGGGAAGAATAAAGTACAGAAATAGAGATATTGTCACTGCTACTTAGCAAGTACGGTTTACCCTCTATGAAGGATACACAGCATGCTTAACAATCAAGAAGGAGAGGTTGATAGCTGAGCAATAGTTAACGCATTTGATAGAATAACAACTAACTCTTATATACCACTTTTCATCATTAAATCACAAGAAGCTTTGCAAGAAGTCGCATTTTACAGATGTGGAAACTGAGGTACAAAGAGTAAACAGCAAATCTGATTTATTAATACTTAACAGCAGATAAGACAGAGGTACAATAGGCAGCAGCAGCAGCTTCAGTATGAAGCAAGGGTTAGGTTCTGATAGAAAAAGACATGCTTTAGTTGTTAAAATGTGGTCATGTACAACAGCGTTTACTTTCCAATTTAAAATATACAGTAAATACAGTTCAATAATATAACTGAGTTAGTGAGTGCGGTCATGTATTGTTGGATAATTATTTATTTGGAACTCTTAAAGCAGAGTCTGGGAACAGAGTTGATATTGACTTATGTATACTTATAGAGATGTTTAGTAAATACTGTTGTTAAAAAGACGGTGATTGATAGGCAGCAATAAATTCTCGTTCATAAGTTGCAAAGAACTATCCCATAATTGTTCAGTAGCTTGTGTCAATTGATTGTATCAGGCTGGTTAATAGCGAAAGGTATCAGTGATATAGTAGTGGGGGAAGAAGAGCACTTAGGGTTCATCACTAGGGCAATGACCTGAAACAAAGGGGTTATGGAAGGACGGAACCAACCAGACTGCTTTAATCCATGGCTCCTTTTGAAAAGAGACAGAATTTAGAGATCTAACTGAAGTTCTGAATACACTTGAATACTTCACTCTAATACTCTCACTTTTAATTTGTAAGTTCCATTAATACAGAAGTAGGTAAAGCCTCTTTTCTCAGTCACATAACATAATCTATATAGTTGATCTACCACTAGTTGTTTCAGGTCAGAAATGAGGCATGTTGGGGGCAGTGGAAGGCAGCCTGTTCTTCTGAACTTGGAAAATAGAAGCCCTACGGTCTCTAGGGCTTTCAGTTTGGTCCTTTCTTCAGTTCATTCACTTTCCCTGTCCCTGCAAAAGGCAGAAGTCCAGTTCCTTTGGTTCAAAAGGGGTGTTTTATGAAAAAATTTGAGTTCCCTAAGTTGGCATAAGCTTAGCCAGTACTTGAGAGAGAGGATCTAAATCAGCAATTGCCATTTGTCTCTCCAAAGTGTACAATAAAACCCAATAATTAAGCTATTATTAAATTAATTTTCAATGCTATCAGATAATATTGTATTCAAACTATTCAGAGTCCTCAGAGCAATAAATAATACAATTATGCATGAAATAAAATGAGGTTACTTTTTATTGTGCATCTTCTCAATTACCATTGCACTTGCAGTATATCCTGATTTGGCTATTTTTAATATGCAAAAAGGCTGCCTATGGGACTTGGTATTTACTTATTTTCATTCAGTGGGAACAGATAACTCTGGAGTCTAGTAATAGCATTCTGAGCCTTTCATCTCCAAATCCCTATCTGATTTTAGCTCGTTTCCCAAAGACACATGCATGCCTAACTCTTAATGCTGCAGTGTGGGGAAACTGTTGAAGAGGTGGCTCCAAATGACTACATCAGAATAGACCAATGTTTAAAGCTGTGAGTCTCTCTCATTTTGTATATCAGATTGGTTTTGAAGACCTGGTATATAAGTTAGGGACTGTACCTTATGCTCCCTTTTATATTTCTTTTCTCAGTATTAATCTTTCACCTTTACAATATAAGGTTAATAAATTGGATACAATGGTTCTGAAGATAATTCATAGTGATTCATAAATAACATAAGTGCATAACCTTTCCTGTGTCAGAATGAAAAAGATCTGCTCTTGCTAGATCTTCTAGGCCTTTTAGTTCCACTGTGTGGGTGATAAAGAACTAAGGCAAGAAAATTTTGTCTTGAGAAAAGACAGAATAGAAATACATCTTTATGCTTACTTTTTTTCAGTAAGGGCTTAACACTTTGGAAGAGAGATGAGTGGTTAAAATGTAATTGAGAGCCAAAGATTGCTTCAGAATCCAGCCTTCTGAAATGAAAACAGAAACAAACACATGGATGGCTGCCTCTCTACACTGAGCTGGACCTGTGAACAGTAGCCATGTGGTTCTCAGAAGCCCTACTTATAGTTTAATCAAGAACCTCAGCCAGATCAATTGCTGCTGGTATTGCTTTGTACCCAGAAAGATGATAAAGCAAATAATTAAGCAATCAATTTGCAAACATCTATAAAATAACAACGTAATAAGTAACTGTCAGCATGGATTTGTCAAGAACAAATCATGTCAAACCAACTTGATAGCTTTCTTTGACAGGGTAACAAAAACTTATGGATATAGGAGAGGTGGTAGATGTTTACTTCAGTAAGGCTTTTGATACTGTCCCACATGACCTTCTTCTCTTAAACAAACTAGGAGAATACAACCTAGATGGAGCTTCTATAAAGTGGGTGCAAAACTGGTTGGAAAATTGTTCCCAGAGAGTAGTTATCAATGGTTCATAGTCATGCTGGAAGGGCATAATGAGTGGGGTTCTGCAGGGATCAGTTCTGGGTCTAGTTCTGTTCAATATTTTCATCAGTGATTTAGATAATGGCATAGAGAGTACATTTCTTAAGTTTGAGGATGATACCAAGCTGGGAGGGGTTGCAAATGCTTTGGAGGACAGGATCATAATTCAGAATGATTGGGACAAACTGGAGAATTGGTCTGCAAATAGGATGAAATTCAATAAGGACAAATGCAAAGTACTCCACTGAGGAAGGAACAATCAGTTGCACACATACAAAATGGGAAATGACTGCCTAGGAAGGAGTACTGCAGAAAGGAATGGGGGGGTCATAGTGGATCACAAGCTAAATATGATTCAACGGTGTAATGGTGTTGCAAAAAAAGCAAACATGATTCTGGGATGTATTAGCAGGAGTGTTGTAAGTAAGACACAAAGAGTAATTCTTCCGCTCTACTCCATGCTGATTAGGCCTCAGCTAGAGTATTGCATCCAGTTCTGGGTACCACATTTCAGGAAAGAGGTGGACAAATGTGAGAAAGTCAAGAGAAGAGAAAATATGATTAAAGGTCTAGAAAACATGACCTATGAGGCAAGACTGCAAGAACTGGGTTTGTTTAGCATGGAGAAGAGAAGACTGCGAGGGGACGTGATACTGGCTTTCAAGTACATAAAAGGTTGTTACAAATAGGAATGAGAAAAATTGTTCTTCTTAACCTCTGAGGACAGGACAAGGAGCAATGGGCTTAAACTGCAGCAAGGGAGGTTAAGATTGGACATTAGGAAAAATTTCCTAACTGTCAGGGTGATTAATCACTGGAATAAATTGCCTAAGGAGGTTGTGGAATCTCCATCATTGGAGATTTTTAAGAGCAGGTTGGACAAACACCTATCAGAGATGGTCTAGATATTACTTAGTCCTGCCATGAGTACAGGGGACTGGACTAGATGACCTCTCAAGGTCCCTTCCAGTTCTATGATTCTATGATCAATCATAATGACTGGAAAAGAACCACAGGCAGCTCTGCTACCAAACTAAATCTAACTCTGTTCCAAACTTCTCCTCCTTCCCTCAACCCACCAAGATAAAAGAAATTGTTTAAAATATATTTCTGCTGCTCTACGTGACACATTTGACTGAAGTATAAAATACCCTAATAGGGACAATGAGTTTCTTATGGTTGCAAATGCTTGTGAAAAAAGCAACAAATGGAGCTGACCATAGTCTGGAAATATTTCACTTAAGGCTTAAAACCAAAAAATAGAAGCCTATAAACCAGTATAATACTAGTTCAAGAAGTACTAATGTGAAGGAGGTACTTGGAAGCCTGAAAAATGCAGTGCCATGAGACTGAAGAATAGGTCCTGTATCAGTTTTCTAAAGTTAAGTACCAAAAGAGGTATCCCCTCAAAATATCTGCCTTTAGGGTTTTGTACTAATGTCCATCACCATGGTAATGAGTAAAACCACGGCTTAGATGTGCATAACATGGTACCTAGTGAACATCATTGTGTCTTTTCTCTTTATTTTTTGGTGTTGGGAAGCTCTGCTTGGGTTAGGATGGGTTTGGTTTTTGCGTGGCTATGGACAGTTGTTGTGTTTAATTTATATTCTGGTTATGGTGGAAATGCTTTGTTAATGAGTAAGTCTTGCAGTGTGACCTAATATTGGTCAGAATCTGGATTTGTCTCATCACCTCTGGAAATCAGACGCTGCTCTTATATATTTGGCTTAAGTAACTTGCCCAGTGTCATACATTAGATCACACTGGAAATAGAACCTGTGAAGCTTGAGTTCCTTTATTCCATTCTAACCTGTAGACTGCACTGCCTTCTCTATGTGTATCAATCCTGCTCCTCAGCCTCTTGTCTTCCTCTTCCCTAACCCCCATGCTCCAGCAAAACAGATTAAAAAATTTTCATCACCCACAATCTAGTCGTGATCAATCCAATTAAACAGTACAATGTGCAGAGCGTTGTTGTCATGTTGACTTTTAATTATGCGACAACAAGAACATTTTCCTCAGAACCCTGACTGTTACGGAGTAATTAAGTGAAACATGCTGGGATAGAACACTTCTTTTTATAAAAAGGCTTAAAATACTGAGTGTATTTATTAGAAGCATTTACAAACCATTAGGAAAACAGCACAATGAAATAGCCATCTATGCTAGAAAGGCAAGTTTATTGTTGTTCTTTATAATCTTCATGATCGCTGAGTGAAATAGTTTGCCTTGTGGAAGGATATAAATTGACAAACTGCAGTAATAAAATTTGCTGAAAGACTCCAGGCATGGTTGCCTTCCAGCCACGTGGATTTACCATACTTTTCATCTGCCTTTTCCAGGGCTCAGTGCAATCATGCTTTCTTATAGTTGCATCTTGGTTATTAAGTGTTTTTACTTTTATTTAAAGTATCAGCACTCTATTAGATTCCACTTTCATTTGTTCCATTATTAAGAAAAGAAATAATGTTAGGAGCTGTTTGGCACATACAGTAAGCAAAATAAATCGTAGAGAACTATACACATTGACTGCCGGGGCATTGCTGGTTGTTTTTATCTTTTTTTCCTTCATTAATCCATAAAAGTTATAAATGTGTCGTCGTTTTCCTGCTGATAGGCTATATTAATCATAGTGTGATGGAAGTGATTTATCATTCCCACTTTCTCTTTTTATCACCCCTTCTTAAAATAAGAATTGGAGTGAATGTAGTATGTTTGAAAAGATAGAGCTGGAGAACCTCCTTTCTTTCTTTATGCACATATTTACATGCTTTGCTGAACTAAGACCCTAAAAGCAAGCACAGAACAGAAAGCAGTAACACATTTCCCCTCAAACTGTAAAAGGTGACTTCCAGTGGCAAATGCCAAGGACAAAAGGGTAGTTCATTTTCATAGCTATCCTTGGTCATTTTTTGCTGGTGCTGCCAATAAGGGGGTCAAGGTATGTTGGCTTTTGATATCTTGCCGATAGCATAATCAGAGACTTCCAAATAATTTCATCTTTGGTAGTATCACTTGTTTCACCATTTTTAGACATTATCAGTTATCCTCCATTTTTAGTATAGGGAATATCAAACAATAGAATATTTCAAAATGGAAGACACTTCAAGCATAATCATTGTATATTATCAGCTGGAAATGATTATGGACTGCTATTGAGCCATGCTTGACTTGAATTCATCAGCTTGCGTGAAAGGCTCTAGATGCTACTTCCATTCACTGGAGCGATCCACTTCCCCTCTCTTTCTTCAAAACCTCATGCAACATAGAGAGTGTTTTCAAACTTGGGTTCCTAACTTGGCCAATGCATTGGTCACTAGGAGCTAGGGTACATCTGAAGGGTAGTCTACTCTTACTGAAGTCCCTAACTTTATGGATTTAATTAATGTTGTCCCTTGATAACTGATTCTAACTTCTTAAATCTTTTTTATTACCCTTTTCTACAAAACGGTGGCTTCCTGCTGTCAAACATCCCTTTTAGGCTTATATTTCAACTAATGAAAAATGTGCATAGGTTTTTAAAGAGTTGGAATTGTTCCAATTCGCTGATTACATGGGGGCAGAGGGAGCTGTTGTTCAGTTCTAGAGGTGGATCTTCTCCTAAGCCATTCTTTTGTCTAGCACAATTTGAGTCGGTCAGCTAATACCAATAGTAAATGATATCTCTTCATACTGTTGTTACTTCAAAGAAGGAATATGTTAAGTGCAAGACATTTGTAATTGAAACCATTGTGTCCTAAAAGCAGAGGCAAATAGACAAATTGTGAACCGAGGCAGAGAATGAGATGCACATTCTTTAAACTGCAAATTAATAGAGTATATTTGAGAGATTTACAATGCCTTTTGATCTTCAAATGAAACACAAAGAATTGATAGGCAGATTTCGAGCAGTAGCCCAAGTATTTGAAGTCCCTTTATGCTGAATGATTAATATAGTGTATGTGTACCACTGAACCAAACTGGTTTGTAAAGAAATAGGTGGGTACTCTGAAGGAAAGACCAAGATGAATTAACTACAGACAGACCCCAAGCTCTTTCTATAGTATTTGTGGGCACAAGTAGTGAATGATATACAGGTCCTGACTCAATATTAATTTAAGACAATGGATCAAGTCCTATTGTCTACAGTAGGCCTTACATCAAGGCCTTAGACCAGGGATCTCAAACTCAATTGGTATGGCGGGCCACATTTACATTGAGTTGAGTTCAGGGGGGCCACGCATAACACACACTTCTCTGCTCTACCTTTCATGCTCTACTCTCCGCCGAAAAAATCTCCCCTCAGGGTACAATTCGGCGGCACAGTAGAAGAGGGAGAGGCTCTCACAGGGACTTGCAGACTCCACTCTCCGCCGTTAAATCTCCCTGTGGGGCCACATTTGGCGGCCATTTCCTTTTTAAGGCGGCACAGTGGAACAGAGAGAGAGGCTCTCACAGGGACTTGCAGACTCCACTCTCCACTGTTAAATCTCCCTGTGGGGCCACATTCGGCGGCCATTTCCTTTTTAAGACGGCCACAACTTGCCTGAACTCCGCTCTGAAAATACTCTCAGCACAAGCCTGCGGCCGGATTCGGACTGCGGGCCACATAACACAAGCCCGCGGGCCGCAGTTGGCCCGCGGGCCGCGAGTTTGAGACCCCTGCCTTAGACCATTGTTACTGAACCTTTGTCCTACCCCTTTCCAATCTTCTCCTTTCATGGTGTGTTAAGCAGAGATGCTGACTTGTGTAAATATCTTTAAAGATACATGAAGGCACATAAAACACAGATATATAACAGATGTAAAAACACACCTCAGGGTGAATATAGCATGGATTCAAAGTAACCTCCACAAGGATCTCAATTCTATTTCCACATATTATGGAGAAGTGCACCTGTGCTTCGCTGGCACAGCATTTTATTGCAATGAGTGGCATACTTCCAAATTCAAATCTAGCCCATGTTTTTATATCCTCATTGAAGTCTGGCTTAAAATCCTTATATGGCTTCTGTTGTCTGCCCTCTTTTTAATGTTCAGCAAAATAAAACTGCATTTGAACTCAGGCGTATACATTGCAGATATAAAGGACTCTTTTCAATAAGCATCTTACAAATATTCAACCTTTTAGTGCAACTTTTGAGGCATGTCCCAGTTAGGTTGACCAGATGTCCCGATTTTATAGGGACAGTCCTGATATTTGTGGCTTTGTCTTATATAGGTGCCTATTTGCCCCCTGTCCCCCGACCGGATTTTTCACACTTACTATCTGTTCACTCTAGTCCAAGTCTGGTTGCCCAATAAGGATATACTCATAGACTCATAGGTGCCAGTGAGGTTTTTTTTCCTCATTGTCCAGTAAATAAGGCATAAAATGTCACTTTTTGGTGTGTTATAACGAATGCCCTTCATTTTCAGTTGACCAAAGAAATCCCTGGTTTTGCAAAAGCTGCTATTCTTTTTTTTTTTTTTACTGATTTTTTTCATCAGAATTTTGGACCACTTGAGTATACAAAATTACTGATTTTGTTAAGAGAATCCAAATTGTTACATTAGTTAAATGTTTGTTAATTATAAATTAGTCTATCTTCTACTACATTGCCTTACTCTAACACACACATGCATGTGCATATGTATTGTTAAAATACATTTCATGAAATAAACTGCAGAATTAAACTGCTTTTACTTTCAATATTTTTACTTTTCTCTATTTGTTTTTTCTGTACTTCCATCTTCCTATATCAACCCTGATATTTACCCAGAAAACTGTTAAGTTAATTTTTTGCATTGATTTTTAACCTGTTTTGAATTTTTTGTAACAGACAATGATTAATTCCTGAGACATTTTAAACAAAATTACCAAAAAAAATGTGAAGGGCCTTGGTTATATCACACTATCCCGTGTCCTGATCAGTCACTTAAGTTAGGCCTCATTTACTCAGGGGGAAAAGATGCTTGTTCCTATCAAGTTAGTTCAGTTTAAACAGTTAAACTGTGTCTACATGAGTGTTTTAAGGATGGAGAGTGGGGGTTCAGTAGTGTTAAGGTAATTTGATTGATAGAAAAAAGCAGGATTTTTCTCTGTAAACAGGACCATTGATATGTCTAAACTAGATTTTGTGATTCTGTTTGAACTTGAGTTAATAGATTGCCAGTTAACCCAAGCTAATTGACATGATTGTAAATGCTAGCGGAGACAATCCATAAACATTATTACCCATGCTGAATCCTAAGATAAATCACAAACGTTTGTGGGGTGTCTAGACTGGTATTAACAAACATGTCATCTCAAATTAATTGACAAATAACTTGAATTATAACAGGTCCATGAGCTTATTTAGACAAACGTTACATAAATTATGCAACAATGGGTATTTTCTGGCTGATTTACCTTGAGACGGGCTAAAGGTTTATACTCCTTTATTGGCGAGAGAGGATGAGGAAGCATTTTCTTAAATGGTTGGTAAAATAAGTTATTAAAAGATTTTTAAAATTCAGCAGCTGACATTCTTGGCAATTTAACTGAATGCTAATGAATCCCTCCTCCAAACTAGCATTCCCATTCTAGGTTGACATTTTTTACTCTTCTTATGAAGTCTCACACAATGCCGACTTAGTATTCTGAGGCGATGCTTCATCCTGAGAGCATGCGTTATGTAAGTGAAAAAAACAAGGGCTAGATAATGTACTCGAATCTCATGCTAGAAGAATGAGGAGATGAATCATTGCAAAATTTCCTTTTTAATAAAGAAAAGAAAAGAACTTGGAGTTTTTAAAGTGACTGCTATATTCACTAAGGAATGAATTAGTTCTGCTTGTTTGTCTTATTCCCATGAAATGAATATTACTGAAACATGTACAGCTTATATAAGCATTCTTCCAACAGTGGGAGAGACAATTTGCAAACCTCTGCAGCACGTGATGCTACAGGTAATAAAGAACAGTATTCCTCCAATCATCTTGTGGCTCTTATTGTAAGTGCAGTACTGATACACACCCAGATTTTGTTAACAGAGCATTTTATCATAGGGGTAATATTAGAAGTTGGCCATTAGTGAGCAAAAGTCATCACTATCTGATGACTGTGTGGTTTACTGTATGTGAATGAAACAAGGTGGCCCAATGCATTGGGAGACTGTGTATGTTAAGGCAAGTGATTTTCCACCTTTCTTTCAGAAGTTTCTGTAGTCCATAAAACTCTTACATTAAATGTTATATGAATGGAGTATGAAAGATCATCTTTTTATTTGCTTAATTAATTAAACTTGAGAGAGGAAAGCAGCTGTGCCTTGCCTTGATTAAAGCAAGATTCACCACGTGAGGCAGGGACATAAGGTGGTCTGATTCCAATAACAGATGTACTCATCTCAGTCTGCTTCCACAGCTGGAGTCTAATTCACATCACTGTTGAAAGTCTTAGCAAAGGGGCCAAGGACTGAAGTAGCCACACCCAGACTTTGCTAAACATTTAATCTATACTTTTTAAAAGAGCTTAATGGTTCCATGGTAGGAAGTATGAAAGACATTGTTATGTGCCGAGTGTGAGTGTGATTTATAGTCTTCTCCCGATCTCTTGAACAAGAAGTTAAAAGTTTAAAGAAATACTGTGTGCCTAGTTCAAATGCTAAATTGCCTCAGACAACTGCTGTTCAAAAGTAGAAATGATGGTTTGTGGTTTTAATATGGCAGGTTGAAGAGGATCTCTGACAAGACAGGAAATCAGTCCTGTAAGAGTGGGTAGTCATAATTTGTCTGGGGAGGTGGAATGACTCGTACGATGATTTGGATAATTTATTCAGAGTTTGTGAATTCTATTTGATCTTAAGGGCTCTTTAAGTATTCATGTCAGGCTGCCAATTCCTTTTTGAATGTGGGGCTTGCAGTCTTTTCTGATGTCCTTCCACCACCCTCTTGTTCTGAAATTCCAAAGGACAGTGCCAGAGGGAGAACAATGGACGTGATTAAACCTTGATGGTTTTCTAGTCAAACAGAAGTATGCTTGTACAAAGAGTTGGCTGACACACACAAGAATTGCAGTGCTCAGGTGGACTGAAAACCAACTCTAAAGGACTCTAATCAGCTGATGAGGCTGAAGAGATGGACACCTAACAAAAGGTCTGAGAGGTTATAAAAGAGAGTTACCAGTTACTCTGAGGAGAGCAGGAGCAGAGAGAGCTTTCGCAGGAGAGCCCTGACTGCAAAGGTCAGGGTCAGAGCCACCATAATTCTGAAGAGAAGCCATGTGCAACAGCAGCAACTGTACTCCTGAGAGTCTGCCCTAGACCCAAAGAACTCTCCAGAGCGGTGAGGAAACTGAGGCTGGAAATGCATATAAGTGTTGATTATATTATTTTGTCCAGATTTGTATATTTCTTGTGCTATCTAAATTGAGTAATTATGTGTAAAATCTTTGTGCAAAGGATTGGGTGTCTGTTTACTTCTTCAGTGGCACATGACAGTGAAAGCAAACTATAAAGCAAGAGAGCCTGCAATCTGGAATTCTGGGAAAGATTGTTCTTAAGCTACAGTGGAGTCTGAGGGGACAGCATTGATCCTAGGAACTAGGCAATTTGGACCACAGTTCTCCATTCACAGGAGGGGCTGCTAGCCACAGAATCTTCATCAAGGGAGCATCCCCAGAAACCCAAAGCTGGGACAAAACCTGGACTCTGTTCAGACTAAGGAGGCATAGAGTGCCTAGACCCAGTGAGGTGTGCCCCAAACACAACAGCCTCGTGAATGTTCAGCCAGTGGTGGCTCTATGGGAGGTGAGGGATGGAGATTCACACATCCAACTTGTTTATCTAATTTCTGGAATTTTCAAGTGTGTCCCTGTGGATGATTTGTCTGTCCATGCCATAATGCTCCTTTTCTGACCTTCTTGCTTTTATTCATACCCCCTAACAATCTCTGAGAAGCCCTGCTAAGACTGTGGGGGAAGATAGCACTAAACTCTTTTAAAGAGGTCTCTTGAGATTCAGTGAAGCTCTTGAGAATTTTCTTTATCAAATAGAAGACCTCACCCACTAAACGAATGAAGAGCACAGTCCAATAAATAGAGTATAGGACTCTAGTTCAAGAGACCTGAGTTCTATTTGCTGGGTTGCCAGTGAGAAATGATCAGCAACCATGGGCAAATAAGATAGGTCTCAACTTCTAAAGGTGTTTGCTTGTTATGGATGCTGTCACGCCAGCTGGATTTGGAAGGATTTATTATATTGTTTGACATCAGTATGTCAAAATCATAGTAATCCATGTGAGATATGCTATGTTAGGTACTGTTAGAAAGGCTGTAATGTGCTGAGTAAGATGATAATGTTTATGTTCATGTATTACATGTGTAATGGAAGTTATGGATATGGTTGATATATCTTTATTTCAAATTGGGCTGTTTCTAGGCCACTCCTCAGACAGGATGGCTATAACAATAGCCTGCTTAATGGCCCATTAAGACATCCACAGGTGCAAGGGGCCCAGGCAGAGAAGCCAGGAATATTCTTGATGAGTCACCAGAACTTGCTCATGTGACTCTGGACTCCATTTTGGTTCCTGTGAAATTCCACAAGCCGCATGGCAAGGGCGAGAGGACATAAAAGGCAGAGGCCCCGGGATCCATTTTGTCTTCAGCCTGTTCAGCTTTCAGCCACCTATCTACCTCTGGACCAACTCATCTACAACTGCACTGAAGCCGTGAAACAAAGGACTGAGACCCATCCAGGTATTGGATATATACCAGAGGGACTATACAAGCCTGCAAACTCCACAGTTTTTCTGGAAGCCTGATATACATGGACTTTCAAATCACTTGTATGTATCTGATTGCTTTAATCCTTTAACATTTCTCTTATTGTTCATTTCTTTCTTTTATAATAAACCTTTAGTTTTAGTTACTAAAGGATTGGCTGGCAGCATAGTATTTTGGGTAAGATCTAAACTTACATTGATCTGGTACTGTGGCTGACCCTTTGGGGTCAGGAGAACTTTTTGGTAAAGAGAACAGTTATAAATAACTGGTCTCTTTACTGGACTTAGTGGCCGAATGGGAGTCAGAGACTGAAATGCAGTAAAGGGGGCTGTGTATCTTTGTATTTTGGCTTCTTGATAACTAGTGTGGGGAATCAGAAGCAATGTTTGTGGCTGGTTGGGGAGTCTGACTTCCATGTCACCCACCAGTGCTGGGAGAATCTGCTCTCCTTTTACAGGCTGCCCTGACCTTGGCATTTTCAGGTGGCTGCCCTAGGCACAGACAGATCATGGATGCCTCAATTTTTGAGTGATCATCTTAAATGTATTCAGAAATGGCTGCTGGTGCAGAATTTGGTGGATTGCCTGCTAAGAGGTGTGACAAATATTGCAACTGCATGCAGTTTCTTTTGAGGAACTTATTGTATTAAATCTATGTATCTCTGTGGGCCAGGGATTGTATGCACCTCCGATGGGAAGGATTACCACAGGTCCAGGAACCACCAACTGTGGGGGAAGTGATTAAGGTGAATCACTCAAGTAGTAATCACTCCAGAGGGGTGGTTCAGACTGGGTTTTCCAGAGACCAACAGACAAAGGGCTTTTGGTATAAAAAGACTGTGTTTAAACTGATTCAAGGTCTTCTTTCTGCTCCAGCAAATGGATGGGACCAGTCCAAGGGAGGATTTAGCTCTTATGGAAAGGTCCAACCTCTATAGAAGCGTTGGAAAGACATTAGCCTACTGGGACCCTGTGATGTCACATGCCTCCATCCCACTGACAGCATGCCTGATGAGTGTGTCTGCACTCAGGCAATGTCAGTTAGACATACCAGCAAAGAAGGGGAGCTTAAAAAGGTGAAGCTGGCCACGGAGCAGGTGCAGTTTGTTCAATAGGAGAGACTGCTAGAGAGCCCAGTATCCTAGAGAGCCCAGCCCAAAGCAGGAACAAGCCTCTCCTCCTCCACGCTCTCCTTGTTTAGGACAGGTAGACAATGCAGCCCAGAGAGGGTCTCTGGATGTCCGCTCTCCACCAGCAGCTTGTACCAGAGGAGCAGCACCAGGGACTGGAGGTCATTAGACTCAGAAAGGACCCAGCAGTGAGCTTGACTCCTGCAGCAGAGTGGAGGTTCTGGAGGAGACCCCAGGGCAAAAGATGTAAGGAAATTACAGCAGTGCACAGGCTGGCAGCCAGCCAATTAAAGACCCAAAATCACCCATCAGTCTTATGGGGCATGTTTGGTGTGTGTTTAAACATGCTTTGTATTGGTTTTGTATGTTTTCTCCATAATGCTTTTACCTAAAGAATAAATGTGCGTGCTTAGAAAGATCTGTGTGGTAACTTGTAACTCCTGGCAATATGCTGTTGGTAGCCCTCAAAGAGAGAGCAAAGTACAGGCAGTCTGGCTTGCTAGGGATGTCACAGTGTAAGGCAGGGAGCCATGAAGCCTTAAAAAACAAAACAAAACAAACCCTCCTGTCTTAAAGGATTGAGACAAGCAACCTGCTATAGCACAAATCTCAGTTTAACAACTCATCCGAAGGTTGGTGACTCAAATTGTCAAACTCCCCTTGTATTCTGGCATCAAGGCTTCATGTTAGTTTTAATATTGGTATAGGATTCAAACCCACAAAAAAGTACTGTTGTTGTGGTCCATGAGCTAATAAAAATTGGTTCTAGACAGTACTTGGATAAGAAAAACACAAAAGAAAAAGGAATCTATGCAACACATACACAATTTTTTGACTCTATGGTCAAACTGCTCTTAGTTGGGCCATGTTAAAAGCATCACAAAGAGGGTCTCTCTTTTTGGCTTCCTGCCACTTATTGAGTGAAAGGCTGCAGCTTAGGTGTCAGAAGAAGTTAATGCACTATAATTACTTTTTTCCACCTTCAGAAAGGTGTGTGTGTGTGTGTAAAGAATACTAATGAGGTATGTATGTTAAATCCAAAGGGAGGTTAAAACTAAAGTGGCTATATGGACACTGTATTACCCTGAAACTCACTTCATTTCAATCCCAGAAGAAGAATAATTTACAAACCATGTCAAAGTATTTCATTAAGTGAGAAATTAAAATTTAGAGTTGACCTCACAAGTACTTATTTCAAGGAGTAAAGTGGTTCCCCCCACACTTTTTTTTAAAGAAACCTAGGCCTCTAGTGCTATTATCCCATCTGTCTCAGTGCAGCTTTTTCAGATTGCTTGATTGCTACATTATCTAATGACATGCTTTCAGCACAGTGCTTTTTCATTTACCTTCACTATGCTTGTAAGCTTGTGTGCATAAGTTGACATGCACTTCACAGAAGAAGAGGTAAAACTTGATTAAAAAGCTTGGTCATGATGAATGCAACTAGATACAAAAGCACAGAATTAAGAAAGAAAAAGCAAAAAACAAGATCTGCTTTAATAACATTCTTTAATTTTAAATATTCAACTAAATTTAAAACTAAATTTAATATTAAATACAGTAAGGCCTGTGTACATGGTTTGTCCTGAAATCTGCCTGGCTTGGAGTTTGAATTGTGTGTGAACCAATCCGTTTGCTCAGTTTCTTTGTTTCTATCTACTGTTCTTAGACCATGGACTTCAGAAAAGCAGACTTTGACTCCCTCAGGGAGCTGATGGGCAGGATCCCCTGGGAGGCTAATATGAGGGGGAAAGGAATCCAAGAGGGCTGGCTGTATGTTAAAGAAACCTTATTGAGGGCACAGGAACAAACCATCCCAATGTGCAGAAAGAATAGCAAGTGTGGTAGGCGGCCAGCTTGGCTTAACAAAGAAAGTCATTCGTGAGCTTAAACACAAAAAAAGAAACTTACAAGAAGTGGAAGCTTGGTCAGATGACTAAGGAGGATTATAAAAATACTGCTCGAACATGCAGGAATGAAATCAGGAAGGCCAAAGCGCAACTGGAGTTGCAGCTAGCAAGGGATGTGAAGGGGAACAAGAAGGGTTTCTACAGGTATGTTAGCAACAAGAGGAAGATTAAGGAAAGTGTGGGCCCTTACAGAATGGGGGAGGCAATCTAGTGACAGAGTATGTGGAGAAAAGCTGAGGTACTCAATGCCTTTTTTGCCTCTGTCTTCACAGACAAGATCAGCTCCCAGACTACTGCACTGAGCGGCACAGAATGGGGAAGAGGTGAACATCCCGCAGTGCTGAAGGAACAGGTCCAGGACTATTTAGAAAGATTGGACATACACAAATCCAGGGGGCCAGATGCAATGTACCTGAGGGTGCTGAGGGAGTTAGCTGATGTGATTTCAGAGCCATTGGCTACTATCTTTGAAAGCTCGTGACAACAGGGGGAGGTCCCAGATGACTGGAAAAAGGCAAATGTAGTGCCCATCTTCAAGAAAGGGAAGAAAGAGGATCCAGGGAACTATAGGCCGGTCAGCCTCACCTCAATCCCTGGAAAAATCATGGAGCAGGTCCTCAAGGAATCCATTTTAAGGCACTTAAAAGAAAGGAAGGTGATCAAGAGCAGTCAACATGCATTCACCAAGAGAAAGACATGCCTGACCAACCTGATTGCTTTCTCTGAAGAGGTGACTGGTTCTGTGAATGAGGGGAAAGTGGTGGACGTGATATACCTTGACTTTAGCAAAGCTTTTGATACGGTCTCCCACAGTATTCTTATCAACAAGTTAAAAAAGTATGGGTTGGATGAATGGACTATAAAATGGATAGAGAATTGGCTACAGCAAAGGGCTCAATGAGTAGTGATTAATGGCTCCATGTCTAGCTGGCAGCCAGTCACAAGCGGAGTGCCCCAGGGGTCGATCCTGGGGCCGGTTTTGTTCAACATCTTCATTAATGATCTGGAAGAGTGGGTAGATCACATATTAGAAGTTAGTTCCATGCTATTTCTCCTGTGCTGCTCCAGATGGACTGAGCCAGTCCCATAAGATTAAAAGGGTAGTCCAACTCAAAAGGGTTTCCCCTCCCCATACATCCCCTCAACTGTTGTTGTTTTTTTAAGTGAGGTTACTTTCCAACGGAACTCTGATCAAGATGGAAAGATATCAGGAATGTGTTTTTTTCCCCTGTCCTCTAACTCTGCAGGCAGTATTGTAGTGCTCTATGAGAATAGGATATAGCACAATTATGTATTTCAATATACACATCATATAGAATGCTGTTTAGTTGGGTTGGTCAAAAATTTTTAGTCTCAAGTTGGTTTTTCTGGATGGAAAATAGGTTTTCAGTTAAGTGATTTAAAAAAAAAACGAAAAACAAAAAACAAAAAACTGCATTCCTTAAAAACGTCTAAATTGTTTGCAAAACTGAAAAATCTTTCATCCATTTCTGTGGTTTTGGCTATTTTCAGCCTGAAATAGAAAAGTGTTTGGACTAAAACTGACAAGTCAAAATTGGTTTTGGTGAAAATTTCTTAGGAGAATAACAAATGGTTTCCCAACCATCTCTATGTTCAGTTTTCATTTCAAAGATAAAACAAAAGTGGAAAGTGTTCAGAGACAGGTGGCCAAAGTGATCAGAGGCATGGAAAGAGTTCCATTGAAATAGATGTTAAAAGATTGGGACAGTTTAGTTCAGAAAGAGAAAATGATAGAGGTATACAAAATAATGACTGGTTTATAAAAGGTAAATCAAGTGCTCCTATTTTTCCTTTCTCGTAAAAGAACAATAGTTTATTGGATGAAATTAAATTGTTGCCTTTCAAATTGGCCAACTTGTGGAACTCATTCTCAGAAGATATCAGTGAAAGGGAGATCATGGTAGGAATGAAAACTTTGAATACAGTTCCAGCTTATTACACAAGCTCATTTACAGGTATAGCAGTAATAATGTACAAATGACATTTAGTCTTAATTGCATCTCAATTTTTTATTCATAAAAAGCAACCAGCATATTTCTTACAAGTCTAGAATTACTCCCTCTCTCGTAAAGGAAAATGGATATAAAAGGTAATATTCATCTTCCGTGGAGTTCACACTGGGTAGTAAAGATTAGATAACTAAGAGGAATTAAGTGAACAAGCAGCCTATTTAATGCCCATTTCCAATGTATTTTTCCTTTCCTTAGAGCATTGGTTATTTTATTTTAAACAGGTTTTTCCCCCTTCACATGACATAGGCACATTAATTATTCTGCGAATATTGCCAAAAAGGTAGCTAATATGTGACAGAAACATACAATGTGAAATGTGCAACACTTCTCTTTTCTGTTAATTAGAAACTTGAGATCTCTCATTACCAAGAGAGCTTCAGGTTTCTGTTCTGTGTAGCAGGCAATTTTCCAATCAGACATAATTACTGAGAAAAAGGTCTCTGTTTGGATCCATTAAGGTTCTCCCTCCCTCCCCCCACCATATCTTGGTCTGGAGACAGTAAAAGATATGGCAAAACTCCAATAATTACGTGAATGGAAGATATTTAATAGTTTTATAATGTACCTTATTGAAAGTTATTAAATCTGCCATACTGGGCTTTCCAGTTTACAGCTTTATCAAGCACAGGAGAACTTCAAACATTCTCCGTACAGCAGGGAAAGAATTGCTTTCCAAATACAGGTTAATTAATTACCCATTTATGTTGACATCAGACATTATTTATGAATCTTGCCTATAAAGCACTTGCCCTTGAATGGTTTTCTGGAAAGACTGTTGAAAGTAAACACTTTTTTCTTTTTTTTAAATACAGATTACCTGGCTCAGTGTCAGTTTTGAATCATCACTTGCTGTAGTCCTTTACTGATTTTAAATAAGTTTTCTGGTGGTTTGTAATTTAGGATCCATTAGCCCTTTTGTCTAGTGGTGATCAGCTGTGGTAATGCTCCTTGTTGGTTATAACTCAATGGTGTGGAGTGGGTTCTCAGCTCATGTCATCTGGTGTAGCTCCATTGAAGTCAACTGAGTTACACTGTATTGCAGCAGCAGCTGAGAATCTGGCCTGCGGTGTTTTGGTGAAACAAGTGTTTTTGGGCTAAGAATGAATCTTTCCAGACTAGCTTCTGCCCTCATTTATTTATGGATTCAGATGTATTTAAAATGAATCCACTCAAGTCACGAGCCAGTGTTGTCACTCCAAAAGTGCAAAATCATAGTCAGACCCTCCCAGATATCACGATGAGAGATCTCACTGTTTTTAAGTCAAAGCAATAAATGTTGGGTTTTTTTATTTTTCTTCTGGTTTCTAAGTATTGTGACAACTCTCATTGCTTTCAGTGGCTGCCATTCACTGCTGTACAGAGTGACAGCAAAAGACCTATGCACATTTATGGCTTATTTTGAAGGTTTCTCAGATTTGTGCTGACTCTCAGAATAACTCCAGGTGGCCAAAATATATAAGGTTCTATGTGTATTGGCAATATCTGCAAATTAAATCATGCACAGCTTTTCAAAGGCTTTGATTTGGATCAGTGCCTAAAAAAATTTCAGTCACTCAGACATTAAGGGTTGATTCTTTTGTCTTATGTGACACTTATTCTGTCTGGAATCAATTGCTGACCTTTTTGGTATTGAAGGGGCTTACTCAATCTCAGAGTGAAAATAATGTTATGAGCTGGGTGAAACCTTGTTATGGGTCCGAGACTGATAGGTGTGAACTCATCTTACAATTAACATAGCTAGTGTTTCTGCTTACAGTTAAGACAAAAATGAATGTGTGAATCCAGCCAGCAGCTTTTACTGAATATTGTTTTGGGGTGGGTATGTGAGGGGGAGGCAGAACACACAGTGACTGAGAACAGACAAGAAAGACTGAAGAGAGCGATAGCCATCAGCAGTAGTAGCTTAAGGCATTAATGGCTGACTCTGGAAGAAAGCTGGGGAGGATGTTTTTTGTGTGTCAGGGGGTGCATGCTGAAAAGAGCGTTTTTGATGCTGTGAAAGAAGCTGTTTACTGCTATTTGAGTCCTCCTGTGTTCAGTGACACAGGTCAATGTACATTTTTTGTAAATTAAAAAGAAAAGACTGCATTTAAGAAATACCTGACTACTACTAATTTCTGCTCCCAACTGGAACAACCATAGGGCACCAAACTTTGACTATCTGCTTGCATCAGAAGGGGCAACAATGTAATTGTTAAATCGCAAACTGTATTGATAGACTGGGAAGCAGGGAATTCTGAAGCAATGCAAATGAAATGAGCAGCTTCCAGTTGACAAATTATAGCACAGATGTGTGAACACCTAATTAGATTGTCCTTTCCTGTAAATTTAAATTAAATTTTAACTGATCTCTTTAACACTCGAAAATCACTGATGGCGTGCACTGGAGGTACCATTTTGCTCTGTCAGTCTTTGTGCTTGAAGTACTCTAGCTGAATCTAAAAGATTTTCTCTGGTCCCTCTAGGCCTCAACCCTACTGTTTTAAGCTCTTTGGTAAGTTCACAAAGAAGGGGCCACATCTGGAAAATATATACTCTAGTGAAAATGTACAAACTTGAACTGAAAGTTGGACAAGGAAGTTGGCTATACTGACTGGGAGCTGCATGGGGGGAGTATTCTAGGCCCAAATTGTCAAGTTCTCACTGAAAGGAAAGTTAACACAGTGACAGGCTGTTAGCCTAGAATTTACAGGATTTGGGTTCAATTCCCTGCTCTACCACAGACTTCCTGCATGACCTTGGACAGGTCATTGAGTCTCTCTGTTCCTCAGTTCCCCATCTGCAAAATGGATGTACTTCTCTGCCTTGTGTGGGCATTGTAAGGATAAAGAAATCCAAAGATTGTGAAGCACTAAAAGATTGAGATGGTTTTGGAGCCAATATAAGTTTATAAGATAAGCCACTTTCTTAAATAACTGACAGAAAGTGAAATTCAGAACTGCCTCCAAGGAGGCAGCTGGGGAGCTGCCATTTTGATGTTCCCAAAGGAAAATTAAACAGAATTTTTCCTGTGAAATTGATTTTGTGAAAAGGACACTTTCTTTCATGAAATCATTGTGATGGAAAATTCCTGACCAGCTCTACTTGGCACCCAGTCTGACTCCTACCCAGTCCTCAGTAGCAGCTGGGGGATGCTCAGCACTTTTTAAAGTGAGGTTGCTTATTTGGGTGCCTAAATGTGGATTGAGGTACTTCACTTTCAGTCAGAAACATTGGCTTTTGAATAGTGTAACCGTCAGAACTCCAGTAAACAGTTGTGTGTGCAAGTTCCTATTCAGATCATTTCTCCTATACACCATCCAAGTTGCTTTGTGTCTTTTGAAGACGTTTTCAGACAAGTCTTTAGAGGGGAGTGGGGGGGATTGTATTTTTGATCAGCTCTGGTTATTGCTATGGTGGCATCTCCAAGTGCTGTCTCCATTAGGGAATTGTATATTCACAATCCCTTGGCACCACTGTAGTTACAATTAATCTGACCAACTAACTTTCTTGTCAGTGAAAATGGCCCCTTCAGACTGATGCTGAAAAAATTGAGTTCTCTACTGGGAGAGTAGGTCGTAGTTGCTTAAAATGCTAAAGGAAGCTTATTTTGAATATATTGACTCTGTCTCATAAAAATAAGGGGACAACTCTTTCAAATGAGTTAATGGAGCCATAATGATTTATGCCAGCTGTGGGTGCTGGCCCACATGCTTTAAATGACTGCCTTAACAGCCCATCAAGTTCACAGGCATTTCTTGATCTCCCTAACCCAGCTTCATACTAAACTAGTGTATCTGCAGGAACTGACTATTAATTCCCTTCAGCATGTTCCTATCTCAGATAATTTTTTCAGTATGGTTATTGGCTCCAGATCTTTACCATTTTGGGTACAGGGGTATAGGAGAGAATAGAAAACAGATAATATAGAATTAATATGCCATGGAGTTCATACAAAACCATGTCTCCTACTGAATCCTACCTATCAAAGGATGGATTATTAGCTGTAAAACAGATTAGTGTGATCTAGAGTGAGATTCCTTTCCTCTCTCTAGGTGGTATGTGTTGGTACAATCCTTCAGTAGGAACGCATTATTTGTTTGTCAATAGAGCTAACTGCATCTTTTCTGTTAATCCAGTTATTTTTATGAGTTTTCTCTATTATGCTGGAGTTAGCTCCAAAAGGGTCTTTGAAGAGAGAGTAGAATCTGCAAATACAATTTAATTTTCCATTCAATCTAGTTCTTTCCAAACACCGTTAAACCCTTTTATTGTTTGGAGAGGAATTTGTGTATTTTGCATTAGCTCATCAAACAAAGCACTGAGCCCTGAGGCACAAGTAATACCACTTTCTTCTCTATAGTCTTTATTTCGTTGTCAGCACTCTGGCATCAGTGCCTCTACTTCTCTTCAAGATAGTCTTGTTTTGCTCTGCCTCAAGAACTCTAATGACTTCAGAGGGTATTGTCCTGTGTATGAGCTAAGAGCCTCTGTCATTGGCTTGTAAACTTTAATGAGCTCCTATGCTTCTGTGTCACTAGAAGCTCTGAGTCCAAGACAAATTTCAGTATAATAGGATTTCAAATACAGTTGCATCTGTTTCCTAATCACATCAATTAATTTCATATCAGGAGTGCTGGATTCTGGTCTAAGTTTATAGCACTGTATGCCAGGGAACTAACAGAACTGATGTTGATGGATTTACTTTGGATTTAAACCAGGGTAATTAAGATCAGAATCTGGATCCCTAATCAAGAACACACTTATATGTGGATAGGTGTTTTAAATAGACTGATCTTTGAGCTGTTATTTGAAGGCAGAACAAGCAATCTCATTTCATCTAACTTGAACCTCTTCCTATGTGATCTTTTTTTTAAAACACATTGTTTCTCTAACTATAGGGAAGCCTGTGCCTTGTATTTGGTGTTAGAAGAATAATCAAAATGTGTAAGGCTCGCACTTGTGGCACAATTGTCTTTCCTCAGATTTTTCTCTTCCTCCTCTGTCTTTTCTTCAGGCTGTATCTATTTTTCACCCTGATTTCTCTTTTCCTACTGTTTACATTTTTTATATTTTTCTTCTTGTTTTGAGTCTTTGCATAGGGGAAAGCAACTCCAACAGCATTCAGATGATAGTAAAACTTTTAACCCCACGATGTTGGAATGCATTCAGAAGCTTGGGAGAAATCTCCCCTAATGAACATGAGCCATTCAGAAACATCCGAACTAGCAAAAAATAACAGCTAGTGGTTGAACCAATAAATGACAGATCAGCCTATAAACCTCAGTCCACTGACTTTTTATGAAGGTTTGGTATTTACGCACAATGTGTAAAATTCACTCCTGTGCAGAGGTCCAGCAGAAGGCAAATAAGAGTATGTAGGGGAGTTGCCTATAGACAGAGCACTGGACTGGGACTCAGGAAAACTGTGTTCTGTTCCTAGCTCTGCCACTAGTTTGCTGGGTGACCACGGGAAAGTTATTTCACTCTCCTGTGCCTCAGTTTCCCCATCTGTAAAATGGGAATAAAGATCCTTTCCTTCTTTATTAAGGAATTTAAGATTTATAGAAGAAAACTATGCAAAAGCTAGGTATTGGAATAATAACAGGCCTTGTGTGGGACTTTTCAACAGATGTGAATTTTGTTGAGTGTTTGCCCATTTCTAGTATGAAATATACTACAGCATCACCAGTGGCCTCTCAGGCATATAGGACAATTTTATCTTGTTTCTTTACACTGCAGTAAGTTTTAACACCACACTGTAGAATTAAAGCCCTTTATGCCATATTTTCTACAAATTGCATTCGGCCTCAGGAAAAAAAATCAACGGATTCAACTTGAGAGAGAATTCTCAGGACTCCTTTTTAGTTCAGTATAACTCTGGAGGTATGAAAAAATTTGTCAGCTTAATTTCTCTAGAAATAATCCTAAAACTGAAAAAACAAAATCATAGTGTCTGAAATAAATCCATTCAGTGTTTTCACTGGTTAAGAGGCCAAGGGTCAGACAGATTTTACTGGGGTTGAATTACAAGCAGAGAGACTGATGCAATAATAGCTAACGTATCTTTGGAGAGAGAAGGAAAAGAAGGCAGTAAGCTGCATTGATAACACACAGAGTAAGCAGATATGAAAGAGAGCTAGGTGCCTGCCTCCTAACAACTTTAAATGGAAGTCAATCAAAATTAGACTGTAAGGCCCTGGGGCAGGGGTGGTCTTTTTGTTCTGTTTGTACAGCACCTAGCACAATGGGATCCTGGTCCATGACTAGGGCTCCTAAGTGCTACCGCAATATAACTAACTCACATAAAACCCTGCAAAGAGCACCTCCTTTAATAGCTGGCTCCAGGTTCAGTGAAGCTGGCACAGAAAAGTATAAATGCCACACCTGGGCACCAGACTGGTCATCCCCTCCTCTTTCCTTCCCCACAAGAGCAGTTAGCATGAGGCAGGGGCTGATGGTGGTGGTGACAGGGATTTTTGCAGGAGAGCTATAAGTTACAGCTAGTGCTTCTTAAGAGTCCTTGCAATAGAAGCTGGTGTGGGAAATGCAATAGATCGAATCTACCTGGATTACAGTAAAGTATTTGAGACAGTTCCATAAGGGAAAGTATTAGTTGAACTGGAGAATATGGGGATTAATGTGAGAATTGAAAGACAGATAAGAAACTGGTTAAAGAGGAGACTACAACAAGTCATACTGAAAGATGAACTGTCAGGCTGGAGGGAGGTTACTAGTGGAGTTCCTCAGGGATCAGTCTTTGGACCAGTTTTATTTAACAGTTTTATTAGTGACCTTGGCACAAAAGGTGGGAGTGTGATGATAAACTTTGCAGATGACACAAAGTTGGGAGATATTGCCACTATGGAGGAGGACTGGAATATCATACAAGATGACCTGGATGACCTAGTAAACTGGAGTAATAGATATGGGATGAAATTTAATAATGCAAACTGCAAGATCATGCACTTAAGGACTTAACAACAAGAATTTTTGCTATACAGTGGGAGCATATCCATTGCAAGTGACAGGAGAAAGACCTGGGTCTATTGGTTGTGACGCATCAATATGATGTGACCATGAAAAAGGCTAATGCAGTCCTAGGATGCATCAGGTGAGGTATTTCCAGTAGAGACAGGGAAGTTTTAGTATCATTATACAAAGCGCTGGTGAGATCTCATCTGGAATACTGTGTGCAGTTCTGGTCTCCCATGTTTAAGAAAAATGAATTCAAACTGGAATAGGGGCAGAGAAGGGCTATTACGATGATCCTAGAAATGGAAAACCTACCTTATGAGAGAAAAGTAAAAGAGCTTGGCTTTTTTAGCCTAACCAAAAGAAGGTTCATGGGAGATATGGTTGCTCATACACCAGAAGGAGAAATACGAGCGAGGAAGAAAAGTTTTTAAAGTAAGTGCCAATGAGGACACAAGAACAAATGGATATAAACTGGCCATCAACAAGTTTAAACTTGAACTTAGGTGACGGTTTCTAACCATCAGAGGAGTGAAGTTCTGGAACAGCCTTTCAAGGGGAGCAGTGGGGGCAAAAAACCCAACTGGCTTCAAGACTGAGCTTGATAAGTTTATGGAGGGGATGGTATGATGAGACTACCTGCAATGGCATATAGCTAATCTGTAACTGCTAGTAGCAAATATCTCCAATGGCTGGTGATGGGACACGAGATGGGGAGGGCTCTGAGTTACTGCAGAGAATTCTTTCCCAGGTGTCTGGCTGCTAGATCTTGCTTATGGGCTCAAGGTCTAACTGATCACCATATTGGGTGTTGGAATGGAATTTTTCCCCAAGGTCAGATTGGCAGAGACACTGGGAGGGGTTTCACCTTTCTTTGCACCATGGGACACGGGTCACTTGCAGGTTTAAACTAGTATAAATGGTGGATTCTCTCTAACTTGAAGTCTTTAAACCAGGGTTTGAGGACTTCATTAATTCAGCCAATGGTTGGGGTGGGTGAAGGTCTGTGGCCTGCCGTATTCAGGAGGTCCGACTACAAGATCATGATGGTCTCTTCTGACCTTCAGTCTGTGGGAGAATGTGCTGAATCCACACATCTTTGTGGTCATCCTGAATAGTGCCACCCCAGTGAGGGGGACAGTGCAGTCACCTATGTCCTTCCAGGTGGATTCTCCTTTTCCAAGCATCTCTGCCATCTTGGTCTGAAACTCTGGTCGTATGTTCATCTGTATTCAAAAGCATCTCTGTCCTAACATCACACATAGTCCTAGCATGGTGACAGCCGTACTTTGGAGTATTTGATAGTCAACCAAATTCCACTCTGTCTTTAGCTGGGCAGGTTCTTGATTAGTAGAAGGAAACTGAGCCCCACCGGATTCATGTCCAGAAGTTCCAACACAGAAGGGCTGCTTTAACGTACAGCTGGCATTTTGGAGCAATCTCACATATGAAATTAGCTTAGAGGATTGTTTCAGGACATCACCTGGATGCTCTGACTAGACTCCTTTCCCCATCAGCCCCAACCATTTCTTGGCTTCTGCCAGCCTACTTCCCATATTATGGATATCTTGGACAGCTGTAAACCCCAGTCTGGGCAAATTTTCTGCCCACAGAGACCTGTATCTTTGAGTCACGGCGTTGTAAAGTTGTGTAACTTGAGGGCTAATATTGTGTTGTGTACAGATATAGACTGATTCCTATGTGTGAAACCATATTTAAAAAGGCAGGTTTCTTTGCCAATGTGCATACTGAAAAAGAGAAATTTTCACATTAGCATATTTCACATACACTTAGCAATTTATGTCAGGCTAAGATTTAGTTTGCAAATATGCACAGAAATTGGCCCAGGCGCCAAATGAGTTCTAAGATATTTGCCAAATGTTGAAGGTGAGAACCCATAATACACAGGGAATTAAATGATTATTCCTAATATGAATAAACAGCAGGAGTGGTTCAGTTTTCAAGGGATGGGCTCATCAGAGTTTCACATCAAAGATAAGATGAAAATCAATGGGCAACAACGTGGGGAGGTCCTCCCCACTTTTCACTCTACCCTCACTTTGTGGAGGGAGTGGAGGTATATGGACTGAGGGCACCACCTTGCAAGGTGCTGAGTGCTCTGGCCTTACTCTAGGATATCACTTAATCATGAGCTTAACTTTCAGCACATGATTAGTCACATTGGCTTCAGTGGGGTTACTGGCAGGCTTAAAATTAAGTATATGCTTAAATGCTTTGCTCAATCAGGATCGGAGCGCACCCTACCTTATGGGGCTGAGCTGTGGAATAAAAGCAGGTGACAGCCTTAAAGTTTGGTCCACCGATATTAGTTCCACATGTCGAGAACATTAGATGTGCAAAAGATTCACACCAGGCCACAAACCCCAACAAACTGGTCTTACGAAATCTGTTCCTGTGAAACTAGGACAGGATGACCACACAGCAGGAAAGTCTGTCAGTCATGCTCAGAGTTCTTAGGGTGGCTGACAGAGGAGAATGGCTTACTATCTGAACTATCCCCATGACCCTGCTCCTGACTGGACTTGTGTGTCTCAGTGAACTGAGTATACTCAGTATACTGAGGTCTCCAGGTTAATTTGCTAAATGCACAGCATAAATGTCAAGTAATCAGCAGTTGCACTAAAGTTAACTAGAAGTAGCACCTGTTTCTGCAATGCATACTTATCCAAGCATTGCCATACATCAGTGGGCCTAATTGGGAGTAAGGACAGCTGATGTGAGTTATGGGTTTGCAAAAATAGGCCCTTCATTTGTACTTTTGGCTTGTGAGTGGAAATTGGGAATGGCTGTTACTTTAAAAAGTGTTAATTCTACGTCAAGGCTTCCTTGCATGTTACAATGATTGAGAACATCATTGTGGTTCTTTCTCTCAGGGGCTATGTACTGCACTACAGCTAGTTGGGAAATGCTTTCTTCCTCCATTAAAAATTTTGATGAAAATGAAAAAATTGTTCAAGTTTGTCAAAACTTTTCTTAATGTTTTGGGATTCTTTTCATCGCTGAAAACTGCCATACTCACATTTGGTTTTTGATAACCCTCCCCCCAAAAATTCATGTCAAATCGACACTTCCAGATGAAATTTCCATATGGCCAAAAGAAAAGTAATTTTGGTAAAAAGTTTTCCGCAGAGTTTTTGAGCAGTTCTATGCCATGCACAGCTCAGATGAAGACACGTCCACCTGTAATTGAAGCAGATGCTACTTCTTGACAGATATTTTATACTATAAACTTAACAAAATGAGAAAGTACCCTTAAACTCATCAGTGTTCTTTCTAATGCCAGTGGGCCTGATCCTGCAAACTGTTCAGCTCCTAATGCAATGGGTGTAAATGTGAATACACTAATGTGCCCAGAATCAGGCCCAGCATCAGTTCAGGTAAATAGCTCTATTGCTGAACCTTCCCCTTTTCTGGCCTACACGATGAAATCCATGTCATGCCAAAGCAGGTAATAATCTTTCTCATTACACTGCAATTAGAATTAGCTAGAAGGAGAAAAATAATAGGAAATGAGAATATGCAATTTCCTAATTAATTAGATCCAAGATAATTAATTAGCTCATTATGGTAGCTCTCATTAGTTAATTGGTTAGTAATGGTGCTACCCTCCCCCTGATAGCTTTATTTTAAAGAGAAGTATTTGTATATTCCTCCCCTAAAGTCACAACAATTCCTATTAGAACAGCCCAGCCGACTGATGAATTATTTGGTAATTGAACAAATTTAAGAGGGCCCCGTTCAGGCAGCATCTGGAATTGCAAAAAATATAACTGTATCCCAGTGGTAGAATCGCAGAGAGGTTGAGTGCTAATGGTTAAAAGCATTTCTCAAGAAAGTGTCTCCAAAGATGAGCTGGGGAGATCTAGTCCAGCTAAATTGGCCTATAGAAATCCAGTGTAGGAGTTGACGGTAATCCTCCACTTAGAGACTGTTTGTTTAAATATATTTTGTAAAGGGGTGTTTGCCCTTGCGGGAACTGTAATAGCTTGCTCAGATTCAGTGACTATGGCTAGATGTTAAATGATCATTCTTTTATAACCATCTCTTTTCTGTTTTGGCTTTTGTCTGTCCACATACCATTTGTATGCACACTTCAGTTTTCTCATGAGTAAAATGAGGCTAGTGCTACTACTTCCTTTGTAAAGTGCTTTGAGAGCTACCGATGAAAAGGACTAGGTAAGAACTAGGTATTATTGCTACATTGCTAAAGCAGACTAAGTAGTTAGACTTAAAACTATCTATCTTAAGTATGCACCCATTACCAGCCTAACTGAGTGCCTCACAATCTTTAATGTATTTGTCCTCACAACAGCCTGCAAGGTAGGAAAATGCTTACTTTTTTTGTGCTTCAGTTCCCCATTTGTAAGTGACTTTCTCCAGGCCACAGAGGAATTCTGTAGAAGAGCAGGAAATTGAACCCAGGTTTTCCAAGGCCCAGGCTAGTACCCTACCCAGTAAACTACTCTGCTCTTCTCTTGCGACTGTCTGGGACTCCCTTTTCTCTTGAAAGGCCTGAATGTGCAAATTTAGCACACAGTACAAGAGTGGGGCAGACACAGACTGATGCCTTTCAGGAAAACTAAAATGTGTATACTTTGAGGACGGAGGAATAACAGAGGGGGAACAGAATGGAGCATGACTAAAGGTACGTCTACCCAGCAAAATAAAACAAAACACGGCAGCAAGTTTCCATGCCCAGCTGTGTTCATACCGGGGAGCGAAAAGTTGCAATGTAGATGTGCAGGCTCAGGCTGGGGCCCCAGCTCCAAACCCTCCTCCCTCATTGGGTTTCATAGCCGAAAACATCTCTTCTGCTGTTTTGAGTCTCATAACGTGAGCCTATGTCAGTTGACCCAGGCTCTGAGACTCACTGCCACAGGGTGTGTTTCTGCTGTGCAGAAGTACCCGTAAGAGGAAGTTTCAGGCAAGGATGGCTTATGCAAAGTGAGAATACTGCTTCAGAAACAGAGTGATTTTGGCTCAGAAATACCTGAGGAGACAAAGAGGGAAGCATTAGATATATGGTATTGTACTAAAGTTAAGCTATTCATACAAGTATAGTATGAGAGCTGCTCCAGAACAAAGCCCGTTGCACCCCATTTTAGCACATGATACCAATTGCAGTCTACACACAATGGGCAACTGCCCCACTATGGCCCATGGTGTACTGATGAGTGCATTAACTGGCACCATGAGAGTGAGCATTTGGAGTTTATCTTGACTTGCTGTTACACTCCTGGATTACTACAGAGGAGAAAAAACTCATCTGCGGGATGACGAGATGGGATTGTAATACATTGCTGGTGAGAAGGGTTAATTTTATCTTCAACTGTTCAATACCATCCACAGTGAAATAATCTTTCAGGGGTGTGTAGCCAGGCTTTCCTTCCAAATAAATCCACTGTTTGAGGATGATACCTTGGATTTAAAATTTTTATTAAAAGATACTGTTTCAAGCAAACAGTACAAAGTTTAAAACACAAGAGCAACAGACATCCAGGCAAGGGGTACGGGGTATAGGAGGATACAGAGTCGGTGGGGGTCGGGGAATACAACAAGAACATAACCCGTGTTGTCCTGGATGGGGTGAAAAAGTGGGGTTACAGTGAACAGTGCATAAGGGGGATGAGGGGACATCACGTGTTACAAAGGTTCCTTGTGGTGCGGTGCAGGGGAAGCACATAAGTCCGTAACAACATAATGTCCCTCATTGAGTCCTTGGGGTGGTGGAAGCGGTTCGAGAGTTCGTTAGTTCCGCGCTTCAGTGTCTTTGGTGTCCTCGTGGTATTGTCGGGACCACCGGATGCAATCCAATACCATGAGGCGCCGCATCAGGCGGGCGTAGTGCCAGCTGACACTGCAGCCTGCAGCACGCCCTTGTTGTGGGGGTCCCAGAACTCTGCTAATGTGCATGCTTCTGAATTCTCAGTGACAAAATATGCTATTCTGTGTAGGTTCTTATACTGTCGCATCACTATTGGATCGTCCAGTCCAAGCCAGATCCTCAGCTGGTGTAAACATCATTACAGGCAATAGTTTCCAAGCAACAGGCACTACCATAAGCAAATAATAACCCAAATGAGCCCCCTAGTATCCCCATTTCCCCCCCCCCCAGTATTCAACTGCTCCATAAACCAAACTAAATTTATTGAATAAATATTCTAACTTCCTTTTCACATTTACTTTCTTAAATTGCTTAGGTGTGTGTGATGTTTTGGGGGATTATCCAGACCAGGAAAGGATTATGTCACCACCTGCCTTGTAATTTTGGATGCCTTAGTGCTATGCTGACTTTTGTAACCTTCCTCACAATCAGTTCACTTTAACATAGGCACTTCACACAGTTTACACACCTGCTTGGGGTATAAATAAACGAAAGTCTATTTAATAAAAAAAGCACAGATTCAGAGATGAAATAGGAAAAGCAAACACATACAAGTGTCACAAAGATGTAACTTCATGTTTCTATATTAGGTAATGGATAATAGGAAAGAGAATTCATTTATCTCCTGTAAATGGTTTTCCAGTGTATCCTCTGTCTTAGAGTGGATGCAGCATTTCACAGACAGCATCCAGTCTAAATGCTGGCCCTCAGTTTCTGGATGAAAACCCTCCCTCAACCACATGATGACTTATGGTTATTCAGAATGGGGGAAACTCCCTCCTTTCTTATTTTTTCAAGACTGGGGTTTTCTATTCAATTTCATTGTCTTTCCATTAATGTTAGTGGTCCGTCATTTGTCTTTTCCTGGGTTGTAGAATGCTAGGTGCCTAGAGCTTGTCTCAGCTGGTTGGGGAGGCAGCCCCTCCCTGCCTTGCTGATTACCTCTGTTGTGAGGAAGAGCTGAATGTTGACCATCTAGTTCAGAATATGACCAGCTTTCATCACAGATCTTATGTGACACATTTTTTGCACACAACATTTTATACAACCTGTTGATTAGATTGCTTATTCTTTGGGGGTTCCTCTTCTTCCTTTGGGGTGTCTGTACCCTGTTTGTCACAGTGTGTATTTGAATGGTCAAGCCAAGATGATGTACTGAATAGATGCTGTTTCTCTCCTGACTAGGACTCTGGAGGACATTGTATTGTACAGGAGGATATATATATAGCTTAGTTTATGCTATGGTCTGAAAAACCCTAAATATTAATGGTTGTTAGTGCTTGAATGTGTCTGTTTATAACCTAACTGTTATGTTTGACATACAAAAGAGGATATGTTAGCACAAATTATTTTAGTTTTGAAATCTGGACAATAAACTAGACTCTTCAAAATTTCCTTCATGTTTAGCCCAATTATTTAGTAGAATCCATGCCAATTTGCTTATATGCAGAATCAAATGTGTTTTCAGTATTCCTCATTTGATCATATTGGAGGTAGCAATTGAATAGGGATTGGCACCCTTCGTGGAACTGGATGTTTTGTGAATCTCTCAAGTTCCTTTTTGGCTCATAAAACTAGTTCAGATTAAAAAACATTTTTAAAAAAGGTAATTGTATTTCTTCCAGAATAATGTCTTTAAAAATAAAAGCTTACCTAAAAAACTCATTCTAATAGCCATCTGTGCTATGCATCCATGTAAATGGTGGTATGCTGGCAGGTGCTCAGTATTCTGAATATTGGCTAATCACAAGGGCCCAAAAATAACAGTATAAATGAACCATTAGATTAGTTGGGACAAGTTGTTGATCTCACATACGTTTATAGATACTGTGAATTGTTGTTTGGAATTCTTCTCTCCTCTTCATTTCACAGTCTTCAGCCTAAACTGGTTTTGACATAACCTTTTACAGAGCAACTTGGGAAGACGTACATTGCAAAAAGTGAAAACCTCTCAAATGTATCATTTGTATCTTTAAAATGCCGTATCTAAATCACTCCAATTCGGCCAAAATATTCTTATCTGCTTGAAGATTGCACTTGAGAAACCTCTGGTGGAATGGTTTAGTTGTACAGGTTAGGTGGCTACATCTGATTTATATCATATATTTAATTATGAACTGCTTGTTTTTAAAGTCAACTTAAAGCTTTCCTTAGTACTTTAGAAATGCTGGCACAGTTTAAAAACCTTAGAATTCTGTCAGAGTGGTTTTATAAACCTGCAAAGTTGGACACACCTTCTCTGAATTTTCTTTGTTACGTGAGATTTGGTGGTGAGAGAACTCTCTGACAATCTGATGATACATTTTTGAAGTTATCACAGTAAAATGATTCACTTCTTCAAAATATAAAACCACTATTAGTGGCCAAAATATAATCAACAGGCCTCATTTTGACATTTCTTGATCTCACCATTGTAGAGTCATATTGTGCCAAAAGAGTGGTAATTAAGGATTTAATTTAATCTGGGGAAACGTTTTACAACCCTCCAATTTCTAAATTGGTTTGGCCAATTCACCCTAAATTTGGCACCAACATCCCTCATCACTTTCATTTTGCTGTATGTTTCTAAATGAAACAACTTTTCCTGTGTGTATTAGGGAGGTAGCAAAACTTTATAATGAAAAGGCTGATACAACCTTCACTAAAGTAAGCTTGTTGCCCCACCATGATCTTCACGATTGTACTCCTCTGGATCTCTGAGCCTGAGCAGAGGAGCAACTCTACTTTATACTACTGGCAGCAGGTCCCTGAGTTACTTTAGGCCAGTGGTTGATTGGGCGTAGCTCTGCTTCACAACGACTCTCCTTTCCTACCTTATCCATAGGATGCCTCCAACACATCCCTTGCCTCCCTCTTATGCCAGTTGGAAAGGGGGTGGTTGGCCCACCAGGTTGTTATGTGATGCAAAGTAACCTTAGAGAATCACAGAATCTGGTGATATGAATTATTCAACCAGCTCTAATATCCATTGACAAGCTAAGACAAGGCTTGCGCTAATAACTATTCCACAAATAAAATAATAGGCATCAGTTTACAGAACCGGGGCAAATCCAGCACCTTTGATCAACATTAAACTGACTGGTAAAGATACTTTTTAAGTATATAAAACTAGGCAATTAGTTATGGGAGCTGGTAGAGATGATTCTATCAACTTTCTTTTGTTTGGAAGCTGAAGAAAACTGTTGCTAGAACTCAGATGAACATTTTTGGTTAACTTTTTGAAGATCTGACTAGGGCATAAATCTCATATCAAATGAGTTTTATCAGTGATTTAACAAATGAGCTAATCATAATTAACTACTCATTGTGAATTTAAGGTGCTTAAGGATAAAGAGCTAGCCAAGAACTTTTTGATGTGTTTGCAGAGTGTTTTGTATTTTTGATTAACTAAATGATCATCTCCAATAGCTCTGGACATCATTTGGCACCATCACTGTGTTGTTTTTTGTTTTGTTTTTTCCTACGCCTTGCAGAGCTCAGAACTGAATCAGTAATGACATCTGAAATACCCTTTCATTTCATCAAAACACATTCCCTCCAGGCCTAAGCTGTGATCCATTTGTACATCAGTAATGCGTGCACTGGCTTATCCAAACTGATATTTAGTTTAATAATGGAAATTATGCGCTGATCTACTTTCTCAAGAACATGCCTTTGCAGTTAATAAGATTCTGTTCCATCAAACATGGAGAAAAAATACTGTCCTTAAATGCAGGATTTTCTTTTAATACAGTACATTTTTCCAGCACCAGATTTTAAAAACATTTTAGATGGAGCCAGAACAATTACTAAAATCAGGGGCAGCTACATAAAAATTAATTACTTCTAGTGACCGATATAGAAAACTATTATATAGTAAATCATTCTTCTTACAAGCAAGGCATTTGGACACAGTCAGGGATGGACTTCTGTGCTAATATATCTATTTATAAAAGGTGTCAATTACATATGAACTGATTGATATTTGGATTGACATTGGAGTTAGTCTGGCTTTAAATCAGTGTAACGTGGAACGGAATGTGGTCTTAGATCTTCAAAGCTCACATGTATTTTTCATTTGACTTATCAAATAATTTAATTACATAAAAAGATATAAATAATTGTCTACTGTGTAGATTGGAAACACCCATTATATATAATACAGTAACATAAGCATTGAACATGCAAACAATACTGATGGGACAATTTATGATGCTAAGCACTACACCCAGTAATATCTGATTTACAGCAATAAGCCTTTAGTGCACAAAGCAATCTCTGATTGCATTCATGTGTCATACATTGTATTACAGATGTCTTGATTCTCCACTCTCTCACCAATTTTGTGCTGGGGTAACATCACAATTTCAGTGGAATTGGGGCAGCCTGAAGTAAATCAGATGTGTGAGGGCAGGGGGAAAGAAGGTAGGTCTGATTCTGATCTGATACCAGATTTATTTCAGTGTAAATCCTATGATTTAAGTGGATTTACTCCTGATTAGTACCCTTCTGAAATCAAGCTTAGAATGATGTAATGTGGTAACTACTAGAGGATGACCTGAAGCAAAACCCAAGATCTAAAAAGCCCTGAAGCATGGGGAAGTTCAGATCCAGAGCCACAATTTGCATCTGTGACCCATCTGTAATAAATAACATTGTCTATATTTGTTTTTAAAATTAGTGAAATTAGTGAAAGATAGAACATGACCATACTCTTATCAAATGATAATACAGTATTGTATGGTAATGGTCAAACACTGCAGTTTACCATACAGTACAGTTATTGGGGTTATTCCTTGAAAATACGATGAAATTATTAAAAGGGTAAAAATTGCTATATTGGCGCAGACTATAATCCATCTGATCCAAATCAAAATACCTTCTGTAATGTATTCCATCCTACTGTTGTCCTTGTACTGAATCCAAGAGTTTTCTTCATGCCTTGTGGCTGTCATTCCTTCAACCTGTCAGATGCAGCGTCATCTTTAGATTCCAAAAACGCCGACAGTCCTGTAGCTCTTTAAAGACTAACAAATTTAATTTCTGCAGGCATAAGCTTTCGTGGGCTGTAACCGAAGGCTTATGCCTGCAGAAATTAAATTTGTTAGTCTTTAAAGTGCTACCGGGCTGTTGTTGTTTTTGCTATATGCAGACTAACACGGCTACCCCTCTGGAACTTTAGATTCGATATCTCTCTTCAGAGTATTGCAAAGGATAAAGAATTTTCAGCATCACCTACCAGGTGGAAGATCCTCACTGAAGATATTACAAATCTGACTGTGAAGCCACTAAGTAACACTCGTTGGGAGAGCCGCATGACAGCGTAGGGCCAGTGAGGTACCAAGTAACTGAGATTTACAACGCCCTGATGGAACTGACATGGTAGAGGAAAGCTGAGGCCAGAATCCAACACGAGGTACAAAGCTGGCAAACCAGCTCACTGTCTTCAAATGTCTGGTCTCAGTTGTGGTTTGGCATGATATCCTGTTCCAAGTAACCATTGTAAGCAAGGCATTACAAACTCAGTCCATGGACAACCACTACTACTTTGATGAGAAGCTGCCTTGATGTCGTTGTGGCCTACAGAGACAACGCTGTGCCATCAGTGCTGCCAAAGAAATGGTGGAAAACTTAGGACTTGAGCTTGTCTTCAATTTAACTTGTGTTCATTGGAAGGATAGATAGTTTGGCTACGAGAGCAGACATGAGGTGATGAGAAGCTCAGAAGAAAAATTCAAGAGGGAGGGTTTTGTTTGCTCACTTGTTGGCACTACTCATGTGTCCCTCAAAGAACAGTTCGGATAAATAAAGCACCATGAAAATACCTGGGGGGAGGGTTGTATGACGTTAACCAAGTTGCCAGCAGACAGGAAAACACTTTTGAACAATTTTGCTGATCTTTATTGGATGCTGACACATAGGGAATGTTCAGAGGTTAATGATTGCTGTACACCTGGAACAGTGGACAGAGCCTATTTGGAAGAAGCACGACCATCTCACTTTGCAGACTTTCTCCTTGGTTTCAATTTGCCATGATGTGCACCCTGAAGTATTGTTTTGAGTTTGAACAACTCCAAATCACAAAATTCAACTGTTTAGAAAACTGGCCTTTCGCACCTGATTTTGCAAACTTACCAATTTTTCATTTCAGTGCAGTTTTAAATGGCCCAGGAACTTTGAAAACTTGGATCCAGGTTGGAAACTTTTCAAGGAACTCGTGGTATTTAGTTTGTCTCAATTTTGAAACCGACTGAGAGAGTGGCTAATTTCATGGCCTGTCCCCTCAGCCATCTGAGCTGGAGGAAGCAGCTTCAGAACAAGGCATCAAGGGCTCTGGCAGGAGAACGCAGGAGAAGCCTGCACTGCAGCTCCTTGTGTTGCGCCTCTTCTGTGAATAAATGAAGGGGTTCACACTACAGCTATGGAGCAGGATGCACTGCAGCAAAGATTACTCAGGCAGCTCTAAAGAGCACAGGCTTGAGGAAACCATGCTCAGAAGAAAGCATTCAACACCCTAAGTGCTAAATACATCTTTGAAAAAAGCAGCTTGTGATTTTGTCTAGTGGTAAAAGCAGGACAATATGCTGGCCCCGTACAGGGAGAAGCACAATTGCTTTATTACTATTATTATGTTCTGGAAATGCCAAGAAGACCCAGACATGATCACTTGTTCCACCTAGTGTTGGGTGTTGTTAAAACAGTCCTTGCTCCAAATATCTGACGCTCTAACACAAGACACAAGTGGGATGAAGAGTCGGACAGAATGGTGAAAGGAGGATGAGCAGTGGAAGGAAGCATGTGACATGATATGTGAGCTGTGAGCACAGCGCCAGGAGGTTTAATCAACTTTATTCCTTTGACTGATTTTTGGAACGTACAAAAGATAAACAAGTGGCTGAAAGCGATAAATACCTGGTGGTCATTTACTTACCAGTTTTCAGTTAGAAAACTACTAAGTGCATTTAGAAAGGTAGGATACCTGTCATGGCAGTACCTGTAGATAACAAAGTACTTCTATCCGTATCCGTATTTATCACTTCAAATAACTGAGTATAATTGATACAGAGAAAGCATTTTATTAACCACACTCAATCACATGTCAGTCCTCACTCGTTAGAAAGAAAATCTCAGAACATCTTTTAAAGCGTGATGCAAACTCCTGATCAACAGTCTTCCAAAAAGCACAATGTTCATTATCAGCCTCAGGCAACTAATTCAGTGTGTCTTGAGGCTGAGAAAGTGCAACCCATTAAAGAGATGTCTGGGAGCAGGAGTTACTAGTTGCTAATCACCACTTAGTAAAACCACAGATGGAAGTGGTGACATCACTGAGCCGTAGCCCCATGGGCAGTACATAGTAAGGGAAAAAATCCACCTGGGAGCAGTCAATAACAGCAGCCAGAGTTGAGAGATTCTTACCCTTCGCCAAGCATCAGAAGTGTCTCAGGCATCTTAAAGAGAACAGCTGGTGCCACAGACAAAAGGGAGGTCACATCTCCTTTCCCTCGTGCCAGAAATCTGACGAGTGAGGAACAGCAACTGTATCCACCTCTATCCTCTGGTGAGTTCCACTTTGTTCCAGCTTCTTTTGACTGCTGCTCACTGCATCCATTTGCACTTATTTAAAAATCACACTAAAAAATTGTTCTTACCTCCAGTGGAAGTTCTAATAGTAAATGTTCAACTTGTTCCTGTTGATCTCTAATGTTTGGAGCCAAAGAACAGTTTAACATTGCGGTGGAGTAATTTTTTCCTGTGTGAGGAATGAATGACCTCCTGAGCTGAAATTTAAAAACCATGAGCACAGCCTCTTCAAATTCCCATTCTCTCCTAACACCTTATCCCCTCCCTCATTCAGTGTACTCCTTCCTTGCTCCTTACCATTCTTTACCTCCCATTTATTATTTTCTCTCCATCATGCAATCTCCTTTTCACTTTCCCACTGCCTCTTTTCCACTCTTCCTTCCCCGTCTCGTCAAATTCCTGTGGGTGTGCATGCTAGAGTGGAGGAAGAGAGAACAGAGCCCAGGAGGCCCTTTTACCCGCACTTCACTTTCCCAGACTAGTAGTGGAAATGAGTCCTTTAATTCCTCCACTCCACACCAACCGTACTGGCAGTGGAGAATGGAGCTCTGAATTGCTCCCCTGACTGGTGTCTGAAAGCAGCTTCCCTGTACAGCAGGCATTCAGCTGCCAGGAGTGTGCCAGCTGATTGACCACCATGGTTGAGGGGAACTCTGGTCTACTGGTTCTTGGGACAATACTGTTCTACCAGTAAAGGTCAAAAGTAACCAATGAAAGCTAATGATTAGTAGACAGCATCTAATGGAGCCTAATGGAATTTCCACAAAGAACACTTGATTATTGGAGCAGAATCCAGGTTTTGCAATATGCAATTTTCATTGCTTTATATTTTAATTTGTATATCTCCTTTGATCCAGTTCCCGGCAGTTAGTTAATTACTTTGTGTCCATGGAACACCTTCATGCTGTGCCTCACATGTGATGTCACACACTGTGCTTTTGCAAAAATGACTTTGGATTTGTCAGTCGCTAGCTCTGTAATACATGTTACATCTGTGTTTCGTGTACACCCTAAATGCATGAATTTTGTGTATGATGAGATGGTCAGTATTTAAGATGAAGAGAAAATAGGGACTTTATAAGAATAAGGTGAGAATCGAGATGAAATCTTACTGAATCTGAATTGTTGCAGGAAGAGGAGATGATGCAGAAAGTTTGGACAGAACTGTAGCATTGGCTTTGGGTAAAATACTAAAATGAAAAAAGACAATAGTGTTTAGAAGAAAGATAAAATGAAAAGAAGCATTTTCAAATAGTATAAGCCTGGCAATTGCATGGGAAGAGCTTGGGAAGTTTACTTTAAATGTTTGGTAATCAGAATTCTCCTCTTAGACCTAAGTAAGCAGCAGAGTCCCTCCTTTTAGTGGCTGAGGGTAGAATCTGCAAGAAAAATGTTCACAGTGGATCAGAGATAAGAAAGCCCCCTTAGAAAATGGGTATTTTAATAAGTGATGGCTAACAGGGACTGGCACTGAAACACCATGTTTAATCCAAACATATACCAAGACTTCAGTTCAGCCTTAGGTAGTATATCTAATATTGCTCAAGGAGTTTTGTGTAGGGACTGCAAGACAGGGCTCCTTGGTTCTATTCCTGGCTCAAGCTGACTCATTCTGTGGCATTGAACAAGTCACTAATAACGTGAATGTATAGCACCTTTCCTCCAAAGATCCCAAGCACTTTGCAAAGACAGAGAAGTATTAACAATCCCATTTTATAGATAAGGAGGCAAGCACTAAGATGCCTGATCATGGCTAGCATCTGCTTCCTTACATAGCCTGTCTACATCTTGCTTCGGCATGTTGGCTGAGCAGGGTCTCTATGCAACAAGTGGGTGGGGAGTGAACAGACTCTTAAGTGGCTCTGCAGTGCACTAGCCAGGGTAGGAGGGAGTGCTGCACCTGGCAAGGGGCTATTGCAAGTTATTTCTCTGGCAGCAAGGGGGCATCAGGGAAAGAAGTGATTGAATCAGCTTTTTATAGTTTCATAGACTCCAAGGCCAGAAGAGACTCTTGTGATTATCTACTCTGATCTTCTGTATTGCTAAAGAACTTCCCCCAAATTAATCCCTAGAGCAGGTCTTTTAGAAAAATCATTCAATCTTGATTTAAAAATTGCCAGTGATGGAGAATGCACCATGTCTCTTGGTAAATTATTCCAATGGTTAAGAATCCTGATTGTTAAAATATACAACTTATTTCAAATTTAAATTTGTCTACCTTCTACTTTCAGCCGTTGGATCATGTTATACTTTTGTCGGCTCGACTGAAGAGCCCATTATGAACCATTTGTTCCCCATGTAGCTATTTATAGACTGTAGTTAAGTCACCCTTGATATCCTCTTTGTTAAACTAAATAAATTGAGTTCCTGGAGCCCATCACTATATGGCATGTTTTCTAATCCTTTAATCATTTGCATGTTTCTTTGAACCCTCTCCAATTTATCTGTGTCCTCCTTGAATTGTGGACACCAGAACTGAACACGGTATTCCAGCAGCAGTCACCTCAGTGCCAAATTCACAGATAAAATAACTTTTCTACTCCTACTTGAGATTTATCTATTTATGCACCCAAGGACTGCATTAGCCCTTTTGGCCACATCATTGCACTCAGAGCTCATGTTCAGCTGATTATCCACTATGACCCGCAAATCTTTACCAAAGTCACTGCTTCCCAACATAGAGTCCACCATTGTGTAAGTACGGTCTAAATCTTTTTTTTCCTAGATGGATACATTTATATGTAGCTGTATTAAAATGCATATTGTTTGCTTTCACCCGGCTTACCAAGTGATCCAGATCACTTTGTATCAGTGACTTGTCCTTTTCATCATTTACAACTCCTCCAATTTTTGTAAACTATGTGCAAACTATCTGTGATGATTTTATGTATTCTTCCAGATCATTAATAAAAGTGTTAATATAGCATAGGTCCAAGAATCAATCCCTGTGGGACCCCACTAGAAATACAACCACTTGATGAGTCCACATTTACAATTACATGTTGAGACCTATCAGTTAGCCATTTAATCCGTTTAATGCATGCCATGTTAAATTTTTGTATGCAGTGTTGTTGTAGCCATGTTGGTCCCAAGATATTAGAGATGAGACAATATTTTATTGGACCATGTTAATTTTGTATTATTCTAGTTTTGTAATCAAAATGGTGTGCAGTACCATGTCAAACACCTTACAGAAGTCTAAGTATATTACATCAGCACTATTACCTTTATCAGCCAAACCTGGAATCTCATAAAAAATGGTAGTTTGTCAGGATCTATCTTCCATTAACCCATGTTGATTGGCTTTAATTATATTACCCTCCTTTAATTCTTTATTAATCAAGACCCATATCAACTGCTCCACTATTGTGTTCATGATCTGTCAGACTGACAGGCCTAAAATTACCCAAGTCATCCTATTTACCCTTTTTAAATATTGGCACAGTATCCATTTCTTCCAGTCTTCTGAAACTTCCCCAATGCCCCAAGACTTACTGAAAATGTACGTTAATGGTCCAGCCCTCTACTCATATAGTTTTTGTTTAAAAAGCTCTTGAATGCAAGTTATCCCAACCTGCTAATTTAGATATATCTAACTTTGCTAGCTGCTGTTGTACATCCTTCTGAGATACTAGTGGAATGAAAAGTGTGTTATCATATGATACAACTACATCATCTGTTTTCTCCCAAATAGAGAACTGAAATATTTATTGAATACAGTACTTCAGCCTTTTCTGCATTATTATTTGTAATTCTACAATTTCCATCTAGGTAATAGACCAATACCATTGTTAGGAATCTTTTTGTTCCTAATATACTTGAAAACCCCTTATTGTCCTTAACTCTGTTGGCTGATGATTTCTCCTCGTGTCCCTTTGCTACCCCCATTTCTACAATTCCTAGCTTCTGATTTAAAATTTATCAACTTTCTCTTTTTTCTATTTGTTATGTATTATTTTTATTTTCTATAGCTACTTGCCCTCTAAGCCAGGTTCGTTTTTTAAACAATACAACCCTTTTTCTTGATTGTGGCTATTTGGGCTTTTAGTTAAGTGTTCTTAAACACTTGCCAATTATCATTCACATTTCTCTCATTAAATTCTTCGTCCCAGCTCAATTGTCTTATAATTGTTTCCCAGAGGTTCTCCCTGGAGCAGGACAGCTATGCGGTTCAAGATATAATCTAGCTGTTGGTGATTTGCCCATGATCACACATGGAAGCAATTGTACATTAAAGAGCATAAACAAGAACTCCTGAGTCCTAGCTCTCTGCACAGCACCACCACAGAAGCTTCCAAAATTCTGTGTTTTATTGAACCAAACCAATGAAGCAATTGTAATTCCCTTATTGTTATGCAGAATGTATCCTCAAGTGATGAGAATAACTAGTAATTAGGCATTACTTCCAAAAACACTCAAGACTGATGCATAAGTGCTGGAAAACAAAAATGTGATAGTCCTGCCTAATTGGTGTGCAGCTTTCAAGCCAAATTAATTTGTAGCTGTGGAGTTGCTGTGGATTTGCACTGGCACGAATGAGAATGAAATTTGGCCCATTGTCCCTAAATAGCTAGTGATTGCTAGCACTTTCAGAAAGTGCCCTAAAACATCATTTCCTAATACAGCAGATTTGCTAACTCCTTGTAATTTTGCAGCAGTCAGCAGCTATCAATCAATAGCTTTTTATCCTCAAATTTTGCAGTTGGCACAAAATTATTTAGGATAGTTGGGGCTAGTGAGAATTGAGAAACTCTAAAGGGACCTATCCAAGCTAGAATAATAGGCAGCAGGATGGCAAATGAAATTCATTATTGACAAATGCAGAATGATGCACAGCTCCATGAAATGCTATGCTTCATGCACAGTGGCAGTGAAAAAAAGCAAACAAAATGTTAGGGTGAGTAAAAATACATGGAAAGTAACATTTTTGTATTTCAGTGTTTTATATAATCTGATGTTATGACCTCACCTGGAATACGGGGAATGATCTCATTACCCCATCTCAAAATGGGGTGTTGGGCGTGTGGGAGAGGTAGATTTAGAGAGTCTTAATTAAAATGTTTAGAGCAATAGAAACATTTTCATATGAAGAAATTAAAATGATTTGGACTGTACACTGTAGAAAGAAAGTGAACAAGGGGGAATGTGCTAGAGGTTATGAAATAATAAATCACAGAGAAAACATCATTCAGATGCCCCTGTTTATCCATTGTCATAATGCAAGAACTTAAGGGTTGATTTAAAAAAATACTTTTCTATAGCGCATGTAATTAACCTGTGAAACTCATTGCTCCAAGATACAGTGAAGTCTTTTAAAAATATATATATGGATAATGAGAGTGTCCACAGTTACCTTTGATATACTTAAAATAAGGAATGTAAACTTCCCATTCTTCAGAACATAAATCAATTACTAACTACCTGGGCACAGAAAGAAACTTCCTCTGTGGGAACGTTGTTCTGTATTTCTCCATTGCAGAGTTTCTTGAACTTTCTTACAATGCATTTTGACCTAGTTGCTTTTAAGGACTTAAATAGACCATTGGTCTGATCCACTATAGCAATTCCCTTGTTCCTACAAAATCTTTTTCATTGTACATTATTTTGAATGATCTTTATATTATACCAGCATGTGTTCCCAAAAGGTACATGCTGCGCACACAAAACATAAGCCTTTATTGCAATTAATTGCAGTATTCTAAATTTTTACTGCCTGCAGGAGATATTGTATGCCAGGCACCAGCAAGAAAATGTATCTGTATCATCAAGAGATCTATCATTTTGAATGTGTTTTGTGATTTGTTTTTTACTTGCATTGTCTTTATTTTAGTTTCAGCTGCTGGCAAACATATAGCTTTTTCTATTGATTCATCAGGGAGCTGAACACTTTCATATGAAAGTATCTGTCTATTTTTGGATGCTGTTCTACAGAAGTGTGGTGCTATGGTTAGAGCACAGAACCTGTAATTGCTGCTCGTAGAGTCTAATCCCTGCTCTGCTGCTTATTTTCAGTGTCAAGTTGGATAAATTACTTAATCATTCTGTTCCTCTGTTTACCTGTCTGTAAAATGGGAATATTGGTACATATCTCACAGGCATGGTTACTGAATGTTGATGAAGCACAGACTCTGTTATCTTTAACTGGAAGTTTGTTATAGAACTTCATAATATTGCAGAATGTACTTAAATGCCAGAGAGATCCAAAGTTTTGGAATCAAAGATTAATTTGAGGCTCTTTGAATCTTAGGTTTTACTTTGGGGCCCATGAGTAACTCAGAGAAAATATACATGTGTAGATGAACTATACATTCCTCACCTCTGCAGCTGATCAATATTTTTTCATCTTCTGAAGAAGATCGGACTCTGCTTCTGTGCAGCTTCATATAGGAGCTGAGCAGCACTCCTTCTTGTTTTATGAAATATATTTGTTTAAATCCCAGCACAAGTATATCTTATGAGTTTGATGCTACAGTAAGAACTGCAGCCAACTTCCTGCTCAATTATTCCTGACAGTGTGAATATTATAGTAGAAACAGAAAACTCATCTTCTCAGTTAGTTACACACCATAGGGCTAGGGCATCATGTGAGGAGCTGCACATTGACAGCCATCCATGCAGAGTGGTAGTCTCAGGGGAAGCTGCTTCTACTGTCCCTCTCTACCCAAGTGACCCCAGTGGAAAGCTCAATAGGGGATGGACAGGCCAGTTGCCTGGTGCATATAGTTTCCTCTAGCAACCAGCAGGGAATTCAGCTTGAGGCTGTACTGACCTGAATGGAGCCCCTCTGCATGGTGAAACCCTCATCATAGGGGCTAAGATGCCATGGTGAATGTATGAATCCCAGGCACCATGGCTGAAATGGGGCCATGTTATCAGGGGGTAGGGAAGTCTTAGAGCTTATGCAGCAAGGCAGCCTCCACAGGCATGGTGCTGGCTTCCAGGCAACCTCCAAGATCTTTGGACTGTGGACGTTGTCCCCCCAGCTCCAACAGAACAATGTGGAGGAAACTCTGATAGAGGAATATGCAGAAAAATCACTTATTGCCAACTCCACATGTTCAAGAACCATGAGTAAGCCCCCCAAAAATCACAAGACTGGTTTACAAATCATGAGAGTAAAAAAAAATGTTCTTTATTTTCTTTTTGGTTTTTAAACTCTTAGGATGCACTGAGATCACAAGTCCAATGTTTCCCCTCCAACCATGAGAGCTAAAAACTTGCTCTGAAAAAATGAAATGTGAGATTTTCTTGTAATCATTTCTCTCCAGGAGCTGAGGGGGAGCTTTTAGAAAAACAGCAAATAACATGAATTTCCTGACAAAATTGTGATAGTTGATAATTCTGGAACCTCAGAGTTTTCCACCCTCTTCCCTTTTGATCTGAGCTGTATCCCAGTTATCCATGTTCCAGGTCCACGTGTAGATGAAGCGGATTCAAGTTATGATCAGAAGCTCTAATGATACTGAGTAGAAGAAAAGAGAGAAAATACAGATTAAATAATAATCTGAGTGTGGACAGTTCCTTATATTTAGAGAAGGGTTAATAAATTGTAAGGAGCAATTTATACAAAAAAATTTCACCTCTTTTTGCATGTTGTCTATGAAGAGATTGCAGTTTTCATGAACATATTGTGCAGACCTACCCTTCACTAAGCCCTTTCTGTGGGTAATTCTTGGTTGGTAGGTCATTCAGCATCATTTCATTGTGTGTATTTGATATTCAAAAGAGGAGCGGTTTTGAATGGATGTGTAGCTCCCATGGTATGGTTCAGCTCCCTGAGTACAGAAGCATAACTCAAAATCAGGTTAGGGAAACATTAATTTAGACTGTTTTCTTGTCACCCAAAACTTTTGAGATTTTGAAAATTTTCCTGTCCTGCCTTGGGGTGAAACAGAGACCTTGTGGGTGGGTGGGCAAGGAGGGAGGGAGAGAGACTCACCCCAGGATAGCTGATGGTTAGGCCACTCAGCATGTAGGAGACCTGGGTTCAGGTCTCTGCTCTAAATCAGGCAGGGACTTCAACCTGGGTCTCCCACATCCACGGTGAGAGTGCCACAACCACCAGACTATTCTAGACCATGTACATATCTCTGTGGACCTAATCAACTTTTCTTGACTAAAGATTTGTCAAACCTGTTATGTTTCCTCAAAAAGTTTCGATGGCTTGGCATTTTCTGGTTTAAAAATAACATTTTGTTGAAAAATCCCCTACCAGCTCTTTATTAGTTCAGGATCGCGTTAGCTACATTTCACATATGGTTCAAGTTGACACTATTTGTACACTTTTTTGTTCATATTTCTGAAATGTTAGTATGATTAGTTTTTGTTCATATGATTAGGAAGAATCTTTCTTTGTGCTAATATGGGTATTTGTGGATAAATGTATTTGGGGCAAACTATATCTGTCGTGAGTGAACACATTTATACCAGGAGGACTCCTTTGACTACCATACACAGTCTACATTCAATTACCTGGTAGAAAGTGTCAAGAGAACTGAGTGCAAAGTCTGCTAGACTGACAATAAATTTGCCCTACATCTTTCTCCCTTCCTCTGACAGGAAGGAACCCAGGTATTTTAAAATGTGCGGTCCAAATTCATAATCAAATATAACAATATTTTTGTGCAGAACAGGACAAGATAAAATTTTAAATACACTATAAATTCCTAAGCATGCTTATATTATGTATTACTCCTCAAAATGCTCCCTATCCTCTCTATGAGAGACTCAATAGCTTAATGATTTCTCCAGGCATTGGTCTTGTTTATAAAGTTTTGGTCACCCAATCAGGGAACAGAACCATAGCATGTGACTTAATGACAAGTCATTCAAGACAGACTATTGAATATATAATGGAATGGATGCTACACAAAACCTTTTAGACTAACTACATTCTTAAATAGGAATGGTTCTTGTACTATGCTGGTGAGCATGGTGTAAGAACCTGGATAGTTGAACACTACTGAGTGAATACTTACGAATACTAATTAATTTGCTGATCTATTCATGGGCCATCTGTGTATGGAAAAAGATCAAATACAACTTATAAATTGTTCACACCTAATAGCGTGATCACCTCTAATATTTAATAATAATAATTTCAAGATGGCTTCTTTCTGAGGCTCTCAAAGTTCTTTAAAAACTAATTAAGCCTCCCAACATCCCTGTGAGGTTCTGATAGCACATATTTTTCTTGTTGTTCTAATGGAAAACTGAGGTACAGAGTTCACATGAAGAAGGAGAAAGTCTTTAGCAGAGCTGTGAATAGACCCATACCTCCCAAAGCCCAAGCCACTGCTTTGACCATCAGACCATCCTTAATGGAGAGAAAAGCCACTTCCTTTTCCCTTCTGAAACTCAGTTAGCCTCAGAGATGTCTTTTGTCAGAAGTATAGTGTTTAAAGAGGAAACCAGCTAATGGCCATGTTTACTGTACAATCGGAGGAGTGACTGCACCACGTGTAGACATACCCAGTCTAGGCAGCATGAGTACCAGTAGCAGTGAAGATGCAGCAGCACTAGTTTCAGCATGTGCTTCACAATCCTGAATAGGACCCTGGGGACTAACAAAGGTGGCTAGCCTGCACAGAAGACCTTTCTGCCACACCTTCACTGATACTGGCACCTGAGGTAGCTACATGAAAGCTAGTTCCAGTATGATTCTACATGCAGCAATCACACCTCTGACTGCAGCACAGATATACCCTTTGTTCTGTTTCCACTCAGGTGCTTGACTAAAAAACTCCTTTGTTCTTACTAAATATTCATTGGGCTAGACTATTACATTTGGAGAAATACTGTCTTGCTCCATTCTACAATTTCTCCAGTGTTCTTAAGTTACTTTGTTATCTATACAAATAATAATAAAGAAGATAGAAGCACTGTAGTCAAGCACCATAGTAAAACTGTGAGGAGATATTAGCTGGGCATGAACACACTGCTTTGGACCCTTGATGTGTTATCTGTCACTGAAATGTCTTAAACGGAGACAAGTGGATCTTTGGAGAAGCAATGAATGAGCAAAGGTAGAAATGGTGAGGAAGATGGTTAGAGAAAAGTATGGGGTTATTCCCTGAGCACGAATGTGGGACCCAATGTTCTAATTCTAGTCCTGACTCATTCTTTGAATCTCCGCTCCTGTAATATGGGGATAATAAAATCTATCTGTAGGGCTGTTGAGAGAATCACTTGATGTTTATAAAGAGCTTTAAAAATGAAAAGCACTAATTGGTGTTGGAGCCATGCCGTAATAATCCTGAGAATTTACCAGCCCAGACACAAAATATACTATCCTGTGGTGATGATGAAAAAATAGGACATCTTACTCATTTGTGGGGGGGGGGGGAATTACCCAAAGCAGCCAGCTCAGTAAAATGTTGTAATGCAAACTACAACAAGCTGCAACATTCTTTGTCTTGCTTACCCGCCTGCAATTGTCAGACCAAATTTTGGTCCACTGAGATTTCTGTGCACATGTTACAGACTGACTAAAGTGTTCCCCTTTAAGAGATAATCCATGGAGTATCAGAGCCTACTACAGCTATCAGCAAGGGGAGTTGTTCCTTTAGCTCAAGTAGAACGGGTGTTCAGCAATCCTGGGTCCTACGATGAGTGGTGGGGGAGAGGGGCTCATTAAATACAGCCTGACCTGCCACTGTGATACTTAGAATGCTTCCTCCTGGATATCTTAAAAGCAAGATTCACAATGAAGAAAAATGAGAGAGGAAGACAACCTCTTTTCATGTCTCTCCCCAAACTTTGCCTTTACTTTCCATGCAGTACAGCAGAAGCATTTGCAAAAAGCATCTGCATTGGTAGGGTTATAAAGAATACCAAAAACATAACAGAGAAAATCATTGTTGTTTACACAGATGAAAAAAATCATGTGTGACGTTGCTGAGAAAAGCTACGCAGAGTAAACTCTTGGGGGAATTGTCCTCGGGGGGAGAGAGAATAAAACCATAGATTACTGTTGCAGAAATTGCTTGCACGAGAGAGAGAGATAGAAATGAGGGGAAGGATGAGAAACGCGCAGAGAGAGAGAGAGAAAATGAGCCATACACATATTCAGTAGCAGGAAGAAAAGCTTCAGACAGACGATTTTCCAGCTTTAGATGTCTGCCAGTTGTTTGGCTAGCACGCCAGTGGGTATCTGTGTGGTGCCTGAAAGGATGTGGAATAAAGGAGAGTCAGAGGGACTCCAGACTTTAGGGATTGTGGTGGTGGTGTGTTCTTCCCTGAAACTTTTGCACTACCTCGGGCTAATTGACTTGTCAGATGGTAAGAGAACCTCCAAGCTTTCTAGCTCCTATTTACCTTTATTTAAGTGAATTTCAACAAAATCACTGTGAGTAGCAGGTTGAGGGAAATACAGCATCAGCTTTTCAGTGCACTGATTTCTCATCCTCTTTTTCATGCCTAGTAAGTTATATGGTCTTTAGTGCTGGAATTAGGCTTTGTGTTTTGTTTCAAGGGCTTGTGTTAGCTTTTGGAATTTTACCATAGCTGAGGGGAATTTTATGTTGTGGTGTTTGCTGCACACACTACTTTTCTTTTAGCTAAGTATTATTTTTGTTTCACCCTCTACTTGGGAACAAAAAGTCTCTTTTGGGATAGTGGAAGCACTTCTGATAATTAATTCAGGGGTTTGCTGTGGTTCACTAGAAACAATAATCTTGTGACTCTTTTGTGACCTGAAGAAAATAAACCATTGGAATGTATATAGCACACAGGAAACTTTTTTCTGTGAGTATTTCTTATTCTAGATTCTTCAGAGACTAATAAGAAACCAGAGACAAAATAAATGAAGCTGAAATAACGTTTCAAGAAGTATCCTGGGGAATTTGTGTGTCTCTCTGTCTCAGATCTAATAAAGTAGTAATTTTTTTCTAAGATATTTGATAGGAACAAGGAAAGCATATGTATTTTAATTATTTAAGTAAACTTAGGCAGTAGGAGAGTATTTTCTAATGGTACAGTAACACTCACACCAATGATGAAATTCATTAAAAAACAACCATCGATATGAAACAAATAAGAATATTTTTTTAAAATGAAGGGAAGCCAGTAGTCCCTCGCTGATCTCTAGGAATTCACTCATGCACAGATGATTAACACTACCAAGTTTTCCTAACAGAGGAACAGAAGGAGTTGAAATCATAACAAAGACAGCAGATTCTTGACACCAAGGTTTCCTTTGAAATATGTTTTACATAAAACTGACAGAATATTTAGTGAGAAATTACATGAATTAGTATTTTCCTTAAGTACAAGTTTTGTCTTACTGAATGATGTTGGGAGGAAAGGCAGCATATTAATTTTAACCCAGTCATTATAAAAATCACTGTGCTATAAGATACCTGATGGGTAGAAAGTTTTAATTGATGGTTAACAAAATATAAAAATAAATTGTGACCTATAGAAAAGATTTTTATTTAGAATATTAAAGTCGAAGATTTAAGTTACACTTATTGTTTGGGTTTTCTCTATAGCAGAAGTGAAACAACAGCTTTAGTCTACCCGACCATGAATTGAACTCCAATGAGATCAGCACCTCCCTCCTAAAAAGCTTAACAGTAACTATCAATTTCAAAGGATACTGATATAAACACACACCTTCATAAAACATGTTGGGAGGAAATGGAAAATGAAATGCTGAGGCAATTGCAGTGCTACATCTTTAAGTGCAAGGGTCCTCCTATATATTCTTTCCAGAATTTCTTATGGTTATCACAATTTGTGTTCTTTTAAAATAGATTACTTACTAGTCTCCACAATGTTGCCCCAGGAAAATCAATAAGGGACAGGTGAGAAAGTTGTCTGTTCAAAGGGAAAGGAAAGTAACAATTGTTAGAAGTAACCCTGTTGTACAGCAATGCAATTCTTCTAGACCGGCTATATCCTACGGTATATTGGTATTGCAGTGGACAAAATATCCTTAATGAATTGCTTTCACTAAAAAGTCCTGGATGCAGATTTCTAAACAATGCGTAACGCTATCCTTCAGCTCATTCAGGTGCAGAACACGGCAATGTCGTGCCTCATAAATCTTTGCAGTGAGCACTGTAGTTAGAACATCTCACAGTACTAATGGACTATCTGACAAAGTATAGGTGCACTGTAAAATAAACCTTCTCTAGCTTTGATTATTGCTTTTTTCCCCCCTTCCTGACTTAAGAATTGTCCCCTTAGGATTCTGCAGGAGTGTGAGAAATATGCAGTTACTATTCAGAAGTTATAGGAGCTTTCCCTTCAACCCCCTTTAGGGCCTGAATTCTTTGATTCCATACTTATGCTGAGTAACACTTACACATGTAGGTAATTGTACTGATGTCTCATGACTAAGTGTGGCAGAGATCAGGCCCTTAGACCTCTTTAAGTTCAGCATTAAACTTTTGATTTGACCTGGTAGGTATCAGTGGTAGGTGTAAAGTTCCAGAGGGGTAGCTGTGTTAGTGTGTATACAGCAAAAACAACGAGAGTCTTGTAGCATTTTAAAGATGAACAAATTTAATTTCTGCAGGCATAAGCTTGCATCTGACGAAGTGGGCTGCAGCCCCTGAAAGCATATGCCTGCAGAAATTGAATTTGTTAGTCTTTAAAGTGCTACAAGATTCTGGTTTTTTTGTTGGTGTGGGTTTTTTTGTTTTTGTTTTGTTTTGTTTTGTTTTAGTGGTAGGTGTAATACTTTATTATTTTTATGATGATGATGATTTGCTTTATTGTAGCACCTTTGAGTTCTGGTCACAGATTGCAGCATAAACTTGCCTTTACATTCAGTGTAGATAATCACAGCTTTTGTTTATCTAGAGGCAAGTGATTCCACATATGGTTTCATGACTGTGTGTAACAGCCTTAAAATTAGACATTGCACTGTTTAAGCAAACTGGCTCCCGATTGCCTGAAATTGATCATGTAGTTATTTCCTTTTAGATTTTGTACTATACCAACTCCAGCAGGTAAAACATGCTTATTTAGAAACCACTCATTCATGTTGCTTTTTCTCAAGAAGCTATTGGATTCCCATTCTGCATTTGACTGGTATGAGAAGTTGGATTTATGGAGTGGTAACTGCTATGTGATTGGCAGTTCACAAAGTGTAAGACACTTCTTAGCAATTCCTGCAGTTGAATATATATAAAGCTCAGTGTCTTGACTCTCAGCTTCCGTTTCCTAGTTATATTTCATAAATAAGGTCTTGATCCTGCAATTAGTGCTATGAAGTTGGGTCTATGCCGGGATTCACTGAAGCCAGTATAGGTTTGGCACAGGTGCAGAAGTCTGCCTATGCTGAGCTTTGTTACAAGATTACAGCCTAAGAATCTAATAGAAACTCTGAGTAAGAGTTAGACCTGCATAAAACTCTTCTAATGAAACCTAAACCAGGGGGAACCCAATAGTTTAATCAGAGATTGGCTTTGGAGTTCTGCTTTCCTTCCAACCTGAAACTGATAGAGTATGAGATCCCCATAACCTAAATCCAGTAAACTTCCCTGTAAAGAGGAATCTTTTGTGTGATTAGAGCTGTGCCAAATGCACAACTTTCATTTAACGGAATTTCATGTTTGTTTTCACTGTTTATTGTTGTGCAGCCTCTCTCATGCTTCTACTTCATTCATAATTTCAGTCTCATGTTGATTTGTACCAAACTTGCTTGAAAGAGACAAACAAATCCAAAAAGAATGAGATAAGAGTCAATGATTAGTTTCCTAGCAAGTGTAGGGATGCTGCCATAATGATTCACATTAAATGGTATTCAAGCAAACATTTTGTGGTAATATATGGTTGTTGAAGGACCAAGAACTCTCTCTTCATAAACGCAAGTGCTGGCTATTCTAGAACTGTTTTATGAGTTTGGCTTTAACTCTTCTTGCTGTGTTGAAGCATCCATCGATTATTTGGATATCTTTGCAGTGCTGACAAATTTTATTTCTTCTGAATATAGATCAAATATGATGTGTGTTTTTGGACAGCTATCAACATTGTTTAAATAATACCACCACCATGTTTTAAAGTCTGAGAACTAAGTACTGTTTAAAAGTACCATTTGAATACTGAAAGTAAGAGATTAAAATTTTAATGCAACAAAATCTGTTGTGAGCCCCACAATATGTGTGTTTCTGTATGGTAGGGCTATCTCCTAGGCTGTTCTTAGTTACTTCACAAGAGAAAACTGTACATTGGTGTCAGATTTTTCCTTAGTTGAATGGGTTGTGGGTTTTGCTCTCTGATTGTCTCAGTGTAAAAGGATAGAAACTATTCTATCTTTCTGCATGATTCAGCAATTTGTAAATAACATATAACCAACCCGTGGAAGTCAATGTTTCATGATACCGGTGAGAAACACAGCTTAGTAGACCCTGAAAATTAGACACCTGAAGTATGTGACTAGGAATAGGATATTCTGTTACGTTAGATAGGTAAACAATAAGCCCATTCACTAGGGTTGTCCAAAAGCTCATTTAGAATTGTGAAGTCACAAAAAATCAGGCGTTTGGGTCTGGGCCTACGTCCATTAAATGTTGCAGCCTAGTTTGTCTGGTTGCTGTTTGTATAGTTGCAGTTTGTACAGTCCTAGTTCCCAGTTCCTGACCCACTCAGTGACCTGCTCCATAAAACCCTGGGACCCAATCAACCCTACCATTACTGTCTTTGGAGAGAATGAATAGACGTCAGCCACCACTCCTGCTATCTCTGTTGAACCTGGTACCAGATCCTAAGGGTCTTCAGAGAGCACTGCAAAATTTCTCTCTCACTTTATTTCATCAAGAGATTACCAAATTCTTTGTCCACATCCCAGAGGCAGCAGAGGCAAGGGCTGGTAGACTCCTAGCACCTGGACGTAGAGTGGGATAGTAGAGGGCATTGCAGGGAACTCTGGCAGGTGAGGGGATGTGGGTGTACCCCTGGAGGTTTGAGTTCTGTAAAACCTGAACCTCCAAATGAAATCTGAAGGATGTGGCTCATTTATCCTGAGGCATCTGGCTTGTGTGTAGCCCCAGGTAATGAACCTTGCCGGACTCGCTGTGCTCCATCATCAACCCTTAGATTTCAGGTTGCAAACCTTTAACTAGTTTCATTATTAGATGTATTATAGGGGGGATTAATCCTTCTCTTGAAGCATCCTGCATTAGCCATTGCAGGAGACAGAATACTAGATGAGATGGTCTGTTTGGGTATGACAGTTTCTAAATTCCTTTTTGCAACAACTGTAAAATAAGTTCCAAATCAGGCAGGAGGAATCGACAGTTACAGGCCTGGCTTGCTCTGTGGTGACACATACCTCGCTGTCTCCCATATGGCGTATTTAAACGTACTCTGCTCTATGCCTGCATTATGTGCAGAAATCATTTCGGCTCCTATTGCAAACTAGCAAATTTCCTTGCCTTTTATGGTCCATGGTCAAGGGGGACTCGGGCATCAGAGAACATGTGAATATGTCTTTGTTTGTAATGGAAAGTGTCTAAAACAAAAAACAAGAGCAGGAATTATGCGATGGCCCTTCCTGCAAATTGAAACATCCCCACAGTTGGGATTGAGAGGAACTGTGGGGATGTCACAATTTGTAATCAGATTGTTGGCTCATGCAGTCATTCTAAATTCAATTTATTTTTACTGGGGTTGTTTAGATACAAGCTCCAGGTGGGACTAGGGATTGTCAGAGAAAATGTGTCTGTTCTCGACTTGATGTATGGGGAATTTTTATGAGTGTAACTCAGAGTGCATAAAAGATAACAGAGCCACAAGAGAGGGGATGCGAGCCTAAATGAATGCCATACCCCAATTCTGCATGCACATTTTCAAAGAGCTTCAGAAAGACCAAAAGGAGAAGACGGAAAGAGAGGTGGTGTGATCCAGTGAACTGGAACTTTGTTTCTGTGACTCCATTATTTCTCCTCCCCAGTGCTTAAAGGGGGAAAAAACGTGAGATGTGAGGGAACCATTTGCAGCATACCTAACAGACCCTGAGCTAGTGCTGCTTTGTGCAAACTGCATCATGCAAGACCCCTCCTTAGGGTTTCCTGCCGTGAATATAGAGAAGTGTAGATTCTTCTGCTTCCCTCCTTCTAGGGATTCTGCCCAGGTACATTCTAGCCTCCATACATGCAGGCTGAGAACTGACCTGGCCCCTTGCAATTAGCCTTCTTTGTATTAATGTGGTGAGCCTATCTTAGGTGTTTCTAAGACACCTATCCCCATGATAACTAAGTATCATCTAGTGCTGGTAGTAGGCAGAGCAGCTCATGGAGACAGAACTCTGGTTTAGAGCTACACAGATATTTTGAGGAATAGTAACTTTTCCAAAAACTGCAGTTTCAGGATAACTGAAGCTATTTAAGAAATTCAGCTTGAATTCAGCATACAGTTTTGACTGAAGAGAAAGGGAAAATATTCAAAAAAGTTCAAACCGGTTCATTTCAACATTTTCTAAATGAACCATTTCGACATCTTGTTTAGAAATAACCATTTTCAAAAATATCATCTCAAAGTGACATTTCCTTTAGAAAAAGGTCATTTCAAACTGAAGCAAAGTAAATCTTTCTGGTTTTTCATTCTAGCAAAAGAAAATGCAGTTAGAAACTAAGCAAATTATTCATTGCAGCCACCAAACAAAACTCAGTTATCCACTGTTTCTGTGTCCCACTACCATGTCACTTTCCCTGTCTGTTAAATCAGTCCAGTACTACCTCAAATGGAAGTTAAGAAGCTTAATTAATGTCCATAAAATTCCTTGGGGGTCCTGAAATGAAAAGTGCTCTAAAAGTGCAACGTATTATTACACTAAATCTTCTCTGAGGTTGAAGGTGGTGATCATCCAGGTAGCTGCTTACTTGACCTGGTGCACTGTGTAATCTGATTCTCAGTTGCTTTTATTACAGAATTATATTTAAGGTAGCTTGTTATAATCTCTCTCTCTCTCTCTCTCTGCCCTCCTCCCCCCATAGTTGTTTAGTTAGTAGGAGGTAGAAATAAACTTCGATGTACCTGATGACATTTTCCTGCTGGTTAATGCTAGTTGCATTGCAATGGTTTGGGTTTCCTAGGTGCATTTTGTTTTTATAGAACTTCATTTTTCTGTCAGGACCTTTCTTTTCTGAACCACCTTCAACAGGTGAAAGGAAAACTATAATTCACAATAAAAAAAAATCTGCTTTTGATCTCTGAGAACAAAGTGGAGGAAATGAAGAAAAAGGTTTTGTAAAGTGAAAATTAGCATTTATTCATGCAGGAACTTGCTATCATGGCAGTTTGACAACAGTAATTTGATGCACGTGGTATGCAGCCCAGTATAAGAAAGCAGGAGACTCTAAAACTTTCTAAGGTAAGTTCTCTTATTTCTTAGGAAAAAAATAAGTTAATTATAAACACTGTCAAACCACCCAGTTGAGTATCTAAACCAATGGTAAAATATGGAAACTTATTGTAAAATGACTTTAAAATGAGGATTTAAAAAAACTGGTATATTTAACTACATGCCTGTCCTGCCTTTATTTTCTGTATATTAAACCTTTATATTTTTAAGAACTCTGCTGTCTAGAATGATGGACATCCATTCTGTGGTCAGAGTAAAGTGGTGCAGAAGAAATGTGCATGGTGCTATTAGATGGAGAGTTTATTTTTGTTCTTTTTTGATTAAATTATTATTTTGCTCTAAAATGTATCATTCTTGATTAATTTATATGATTTTCTCCCTACTTTTGGGGGAGAAATACATCATCAGTCCATAAGGACCGTAGTCTAAAACACTTATTGTGTATATTACACCCCAGCAGCTCCACTGGAACTCAACATTTTTATGGAATGCCATAGTGAGGTGAGGTAATTTAAGTGTTTTAAAATTAAATTAGCCAGAAGGCTTTTCTAAAAAATAAAGCCATGAACTTTACAACAGTTTTAAAGTTCTCCTTTCTCATGCATTCAGATCATGTGTGTCTAGCTTCAGCAGCAGCCTGGACTGCCTTCAGGGAAGTATCAATGAAACAGGGACTGTAACTGAGACGCACCAGTGGCAAGTGTTTTAGAAAATAGCATTTGACAATGCATATAAGTGTGCAGGAAATGTCAGTGTGAATGGTTCTGGAGGCACCTTAACTGTCCAGACAAAAAAAGACATAAAGATAAGTGAAGCACTTGAGGCAGGAAACACCAAAGTTAAGCTCACCTATACAATCTTAACTCTTTGTGCATGTTGTCCTCATTATGATAGTGTGCTCATGATTAAAATATCATATTGTAATATATACAAATGAGGGGGAAGAGCTAAGGTTGTCCAGGCAACCTTAACTTTGGCATTTTCTAATTTTTGATAGCTCATGTGTTCAATGTTGACATTCTATTTACAAAAGTTTTCCTAATGGACAGCTGGAGGTTGCATACGTGCACTTAGAATTTATATTCTATCATTTAGCTGTTTGTTGTTCTAACTAATCACTACAGGGTTCCTTTAATGAAAATCACTGGATTTCTCTGTGTTCTCGATGTTTAGTATTTCGTCTCTCACATAATTATCTGGCTGCTAGACTTCATTAGATAGTCTATTGAAGAAACTGCCAAAGATTGGTTGGCTGATATCCAGCCTTGGCTGTTGCCTGCTGATCAGTGAATGGAGGGGAATCCTGTATGTTGTACATCGTTTTCTGATTTCCCAGGCCTGGTGGCATTTGTTGGTGCTTAAGGAGTCTCTCCAGATTAGCTTTTGACAGTTGCTTCTGGTATTTAATGTTTTTTCTCTCTGGTTCAGCTATGCCAAAGACATACAGAGTGGTCTGACTTTGTGGATTAACTACAGAGTCCCAGACCACATTCTGGGAATTTCATTTGAATTGCTCATACCATTTATTTTGTGTTTTGTTTAACACTGAGCTGCTCAGCATTTTTTCAGGGAAGAAATTCAAGCCTTTTTACTCTAAGGAATTTCTTGTAGAGGGATTGGGTTCTGCTTCTACTGTATGGGTCTATGCTGATTCAGTTAAGAGTAATAGTAACTCATTAGTACTTGCTTATGAAACGATGCAGGTAGAGCTGCAATCCTGATTATACTTCAATCTATCTCATAATTGCACTGTTAACCTTTCTATTAAAACAGTAATTCTCTGTTAATTCGCATTGTTACTACAGCAAAACTGCTTTTTTCAGCACCCCAAGTCTCATCTGTTTGTGTGTATGTGTGTGTGCGCGCGTGCACACATAAGCAACCTGTGGCTTCAAATCCGCTAGTCAAAGCCATCTTACTGTTTTCTTTTTCATAAAACTAACTGCGATTTCGCCTCAGTTCTAGCTTGCAAATCACCTGCTGCTCTTTCTCTTTTTCCCCACCGCCAGTAAAATCAAGGCTCTCTAGCTCTTTCATACCCAATGCCTGGCTAACAAGTTTCCATCTGAGCATATTAGCATGAGCTATATTAATTTCTAGAAACATGACATTGCCTTACCACTTCTCATCCTTTGTTCCAATTCATGATCGTATGCCTCTTCTTTCTATCAAACATATGTAAATCAGAGCTGTTACCTGCAGAGATTTCTCTTCTTTTGACAATCTTGCAGTCAGACTTTCAGTCCCTCTTTCTTAACGATTCACTTTTCCAAGCACAGCTGTCTTTCTCACTTAGTGTTTTGAATTCTTATCCCTAGGCAGGACTAATGCAAACTTAATAGACAAAACTGGCCATTTTAAAATTACATCCATTTCAGTTACTTGGGACATTGATTTTCTTGAGCCATTTAAGATCATGTTTTTGTTCTCTTTATGGGATTAGTAGCTTCTGATGTGAATACTCAGAAACTTAAGATTTCTGATGACATTTTATTACTACATGCCTTTCCTACACCTGTTTAATTTAAACTTTGTTTGCTATATCTTTAGATGTAAATCTAGTGTCCTTTTTCATTGGCTTTATGCCTTATTTTCCTCCCATGTTTCTTTGTTCCCTGGTTTTTGGTAAACCCATCTGCAGCGAATGATATTGTAAAACAACGTTGACTCATTATTTCCTTATAATCCCCTCATCTGTCGGCATCTACCTGTTGTGTCTTGATTTATACTTCATTTGTCAGCTCCTTTGGGCAGAGACCATGTCTTCGCTATGTTTTGTACAGTGCCTAGCAAAATAGGGCCCCAAGTGCTACCATAAAGAAAATAGCTGTAGTGACAATTAGTTAATAAATAGCTTGTATCTATAAGTTCCTGTATTAAGGAAGACAATGAAATCATCAGATCCGTGTATCTCCGTGTGGAGCCAATGGGGTTATGCTAATTTACCTTAGCGGAGGCTGTGGTCTTGAATCTTTTGCAACTATTCCTTGACCACCTGTCTTGGGAGTCTATTCTTCTGACTAATTACAGAAGCAGCTTTTCCCTAATATCTATCCTAAGGTTTTCCTCCTTTAGCTGCATGCTGTAGTGCCTTGTCCTACCATTTCTGAGACGGAGTAACTCCTTCTTCATTGATATTGTTAAATTAATTGTTTAAATGGTTAAATTGGCTGTGCATATGCCACCCCCGAACACTTTTTAGACTATATAAACATAGCTCCTTCAATAGCTCCCTTTGTGTCTTAACCATCTAGTTTTCTATCACTTTTGTTGTCCTTCAAATTTTTTATATCCTTTCTAAAGTAGCAGGTCCAGAATTACACACCGTTTACCAAGGTTACGTTAGATAGCACCTTAAACTGTGATTCTCCTTTATGTATATTGAAGAACAGCATTGGATTTCCTTGTTAACTGCACTGACCTAGAGGTAAGTGGAGAGTTCACTCTCCATTCCCATTGAAACGTCCGCTTCTCTCGTGAACTGAGTAACTGCCCAGATAGCTGCATTGGTTAATTTCTCGTTCTAGTCCATCAGGTCTCAGCCTGCAATCACTCTGCCCATCACGCTTTATTAAGTGGGAGGAGAGTCTCAGGATGGCTCTGTTATGGAAAAGGTTGAGAACCACTGTTTTAGTTTATTATAAGAAGAAAAAACACCCTGTGTATTCTAAGCGTCTTGTCTGAGAAACAAGCTATGCTTGTATGTGGTCCTGTAAATCAAATTTTCATGCAATTTAATGAGTAAGATAGAGGTACGTGGGTGTAACACATCTACTGGACCTGCCAAATGCTTTCTTTCAATATAGAGCTGAGATTCAGTAGATATGGGTTCTGTTCCCAACTGTTGACATTGATGGGGATCTTGAGGAAGTCACATGACTAGTCTGTGCCTCAATTGCTCCATCTGTAAAATGTAAAGTGTCGTGAGACCTACAAATTAAGATACCACCATGCAGTTATGCCATTTAGATGAAAACACTATAGGAACAAAATGGTAAGTTATTTAATATTTATATTGTGGTAGCAGCTAGGGACCAACATATGATATTTTGATTTTTCACTGTATTCTGGTAGACAGAATTACTCACCAGAATACAACTTAGAAAGATGCATAAGTCAAACAGGGCTATGAGGAAATTACAGAAGAGGAAGAACTTGCCTTTGAAAAAGCAAATTACTCATTAAGAAATGTAACATGGACCATTAAGGTAAAGCCCAAATACAACAGACTCAGCATAGCATTTCTGAGAAGTTGCCATGCCCAAAAGCCTTTAAAGGACCTTCGTTTAATCCTGGATCTTGTGGGTATTGACCAGAAAAAGAAATGGATCTGTTTCGAGAGTGACTAATAAAGCGCTAAAGAGGGAGGTGAAAGCTGAATTACTCTGTGAATTAGAAGTGCTTATTGTGCCATATGCATGAGCTGTTTGAAGAATGTAAGTGTTGAGCTGACTAAGAAGCTTGTTAATGGTTAGAAAAATGCAGTGTGTTAAGTGTAAGATATTGATTAATCAGCTGATCTAAGCGTCTTAGTCAGTTATTTCACTGAACATAGCTTGGAACAAGACACTCCAGAGACAATAGTTTTCCGATTATGTATGCAGCGAACATATACTATTGAATGCAAAAAATATTAAATATCTCATATGTTTACCATGATTACACAATTCCAGGATTTATATACATTGTTGAGGTAATTGTAACTTCAAATAAGGCCTGTAGTTGCATATGGATTTTACACATATTTGCATGACTACATTTTAAAAAAACAAATGTGGCCCTCTGTTTCTGTTAGGTAGTAGGACTTGAAAAGAGATTTGTAACTTTAATAAAGAAACTCCGTTCTAATATAGTGGCATATAGTCCTGTACAAAACTTGACAGATTCAGTTTCTGTATAAATACAACTAGCAATAAAAAAAGTGTGAAAATTGCATCTTGTGAAAAAAAATTCAAATTATAATTGAAACGGTGTTATTGACACTTTTTGATTAGTGAATGCTAGGATTTTGTTAAACAAAACATTGGTAACATCTTTTTATATTCATAAGAGTTTAAAAAAAAATTGAAAAGCCAAAAAGGGTCAGTTTTGAATCCTTCAAGATGGAAACAATGTTGAAAAAAGTAATTTAGCAAGCTAGGTTTTTTCAGCCAACTTAAGAGCTGTGGCGCCTTTTATAGGGTGCACTCACCTTTTCCTAATCCATAGGTTTGTGTGTCGTGTCCAGTGCAGAATGTCTACCACCAATGTTAATACTCTAGATACTTCCAGCAATTGCACACTGGGAGTAAAGGGACTGCGTCTATGGGTGACCTTTGCCTAAATGCATGGGGGACAGACGGCTCTGAGGGTACGCCTACACTGTAAAAAACAAACAAACAAAAGAACTGTGGCAGCAAGTCAGAATCCAGGTCAACTGACTCGGGCTCTCAGGGCTAACACTATGGGGCTAAAAATAGCAGTGTAGATGTTTGGGCTAGGGCTGGAGCCCAAGCTCTGAGATCCTCCCCCCTTGCTGGGTTTTAGGCCAGGGTTGCAGCCTCAGGGGGAACATCTACACTGCTATTTTTAGCCCCATAGCGTTAGCCGTACAAGCCTGAGTCACTTGACGGAGGCTCTGAGACTTGCTGCAGGGGGGTTGCAGTGTAGATATGCTCTGAGTTATCTGCTCAGCCTCTCTGTACTTGCACACTCATTCAGGCCTAGCCACAATCCATCCCTAAACTTTTTGGGTATTTCAGTGGAAATTTCAACAATAAGATCAGTTAGACACAGGTTACCATTACTTGGTGTAGATGAGAATCACTATCAGCATATCAAAGCATCCAAGTAAGTTATTGGTCCTAAAATGAGTATGTAGTGCAGCTTAATGTGGTGGTCCCTTAAGAAATGTCCTTTCTTGGTGCACCAGTGAAACAAAAAATGGAAACTTTCAGTGTTTTGGTTCAAAATAAACCATTTTGTCTTTCAGTTTCTCCATCATGCTGAAAAATCAAATGTTCACTCAGCTCTGTTGGGGAATATCAAGAATATTGTTGAAAAATAGTGCAAACCTACTCCCAAAAAGTTGCCACAATCAGTCTACACCTATCAGCTTTAGAAGAATAGTTGAATAGGTTAAAAATTCCCTAGTGCAATTGAAGTGGGGACTGGACTTTTTTGTATAGGATGATCAAAATGTCTGTGGTTAATCAGGGCCGATCAACCTCATTAATTACCTGGTTTATTGCTTAGCCTGCCATTCCATTGTCATTTATTGCCCCCTTTGAGACTTTCATCTCAACATATATTTTGGCAAACTATCTTATTTCATGGTGAGTGAGCTCGTATGTCAATTTCATGATAGTTACTTAGAGTTGAAGTAGGAGTTGTTTCTGAAAAACGTAACCAAAAACCAGCTCCCCATTGTTAAAAGGGATTGTAAATATAACCTAAAGCATTTCAAAGAATTTTATTTTTTTCAGGAAGTTTTTCTTTCAGATAGCTTAGAGAAGCACAGTTGCATGACATCAACATAGGTGAGAGACTGGATTTCCCATTCCTGTTTTAATCTATTAATCTTCATGGATTACATACAATATTCTGTGACGGATACCTTCACCAACAAATTTAAATAAAATTAATCAGCAGATGAGGAACATGAATTTTAAAAATTGTTAAATACAAACTAAGACCAACTGGATGGTTTCTGACTTAGTGTCTGCCGGTGGTGCTTTTTATTATTGTTTGTATTGCGATGGCAGGATCCCGTTTCTGAGGTTTGAAACCATGGGGAGGTATGGCTGCTAAAATGGTTATATGAACTCTCTACTGTCTGGCATCGAAAGGGGGCATTCCTGGTTGTCCTTTAATATTTAAATAGAGAGGTTGCATCCGATTAGATGACCCTGCAGCAGTGAAGGCAGATAGATACCAAGACAAGTTGATCCAGGTGTGAAGCAATGCAGTGTGGGATATTAGCTGGAGGACTGTTAGCAGGTCAGTAGTTAGGAATTGGTCCATCTAAATCACAAAGCTAACATACTCACTGTAAAGAGTAGTTACTTCTGTTTCAAGAAAGATTTCTCACTGTGGACAAAAGGCACTTTAAGGCAAACTGTCTATATTTAGTGTGTCATAATCTCCCTGTGTAGATAAGGCCTTTGGTGCACTTGACACTGTGTGCTGAAGCTTGCACAGCATATACCCACATAATGCCAACTCAAGCCATACAGAAAGGTTGCTTGTGTTAATGATCATTAAATCTGACCATACGTTTTTGGGAAAAAAGAGGCAATATTAGGAAGAGCTGCAGCAGAAAGCCAGTATTGCTGCATAATGTCCTTGTTTGGACAAATATAGGCACAATTTATTTAAATATTTGTGACATCTGTGAATAATTACAGGCTCTTGGAGGAGAATTTGGAATACTTGTTTAAGCCCATCATGGCACACCCATGCCTTTTGCCAAAGAAGATCAGAGCTGAGGGGCTTAGTCTCCTCCTTGAAAGAGCAGGAATGACAGCTAAATGCATTGAACATGATACTGAAGAAATAAGTCTTGTTGGTGGCTTGGCATCCCTTCCCTTGCAGCCCATGGAAATGTTACCACAGAAGGCAAGCATTGCATTTGAATGGTCATTACACAATGTGCCAGGTTACAGCAGAATCCTAGTGTTACGTTCTTGCCAGCAGCTGCCCTGGAGGGATGCAACAAGAACATCCACGCATCTGCTAGGGCTGCCTTTGGCATCAGACTCTCTATTTAAATGCTTGTTTAACTGGCGTTGGTTGAGTATGCAGCCTCTTTCTGCAGGAACTCGAGAGGCACAATGCAGATCTTTCTAGGTAACCAGCAGCCCAAGTGATGCCATACGAGGCCAAAAGAGAACTTTTAGGGGGCTCTTTTTGTGAGAGTGCTTTATATATGAAAGATGTCTGTATATACATGGTTTGTTAATAGGCAAGGTGCCCATATGGGGGCGCTCAGATATATGCAGCATAGTTCCTGGGTTTTGCAGACCTCAAAACAGTGGTTGTTCACGGCAAATATCTATTTGTGTGCAGCTCCTTACATGAAGCTCTTAACACTTTCAGTTGCAAAGAAGAAACTGAGGAAGTGATTTTGCAAAGTCATTAATGGGAAGCATCACACCTGCCATAGCAGTTGAAGCAAATCTGACCTTAGGCTGTGCTAAATCAGCAAAGGATTTTCACCTAAGACCAACAAAAGTGCCAGGATCACACCTGGATGGTGCAAAGCATATGTGAATTGATTTAGTCAAGGTTAGTTACAAAAAAAATGTCAAATTAAAACATGCCCTTTGGCAAAATGTGTGGTTGGAAATGCCATAAGTGCCTTTCTAGCTGTGCATAAATATCTATGAAAGGCTAGGTCTTAATAACAGTACCACCATCCATATATAGTAGGTGGCAGTGTTATTCATCAATAATAGGACTTGTAGGCCAGTGTGTGGGGGGAAAAAAATATCTATCCAGAACTTCCACAGATGGCTTCCTCTTATATCTTATCTTGCATCTCTGTACTGGCAAAAATGCAACAAGGTAATGTACATGGTAATGTACAACAGTCTTGTGGTAGTTCTGGTCATTCCTGTGTGTCTCACATAAATGTTTGAGCTGCATTTTGAAATAAAGTCATCCAATATTCATTGCAATGAATAGTCATAAAAACAAGCCCAACTCAGTACCGAGCAACATTGGGACCCACATACTAACTATCATACTGTCTTTTGTAATAAATGGATGACATTTGCAACAGTAATCTAAGCACAATCTTACTTGCAGATAATATATTGTATTGTAGGCTGGTGTTATCGCAAAGTGAAGGTGCATCATGAAATTACTATTTTTCAAGTCCAACAATCCATCACTAAGGTTGGTTTTATCACCTGTATGATATGAGCTTGCTGAGATGGATGTTTAGGAGCCAAACCTGTGCTTTATTTTCAGTTTATTTGTCTTAATCTAAGAACCCTGAAGGGGAGAGTAAAGGAGGATGACTGCTTTGGAAGTAAAATGTAAAAACAGAGATTCTTTGTTTGCCTCTTTGTAGTAATTTATAACTCAGCTGCACAGATTTATTCAGGTCTGAAGTTTGACAGTTTAGATTTCATTCTGAGAGAGGCTATTTCTGATAAAAGTGTAATGAAGCAAACTCTGTTTAGCTGAACTGGAGTGTCCAAAGAAGAAATTAATATTTTGCAGAGGCTTATCACAATAGCATCACATTTAAATCTTTTAAAGGAGTACTTTGTGTTTGGTTACTTTGGATCATTACTACTTATTGTTTCTTGGTGTCATAAGATTGCGTAATTTGGTTTTTGGTTACTAAAGGCTAAGATAAAGATTATTTTCTAAATTGTCTTCTGTTTATAATTGATACACTTCTGATGAAGTTTCACGAGTTATGAAAGGTTCTTTTTTTTACATCATAGATACAAAGGTTTTTTATTTCTTACATTTCTATGGATTTCAATTATATAATCACGTATCTTAATTCTTTCATGTAATCTGATTGCATGTCCAGTAAAGAAGTGTTGAGTTCTATCCCATGTACTTAAAATTATTACAAGAAAATATTAAAATACACAGACCACCTAAAGTAGGCCAAAGGTAACTGAAATGCATACAATAATTGTTTTATGCGTGAAAATACAAGTTTGAAGGATATGTTAATCTTGTAATAGCCGAGTACAATGAAGTGGCACATTAATGACTTCCATAATGAGCTGCATTATGCCTAAACAATGGGAGACATACACATGGATCATATATCTATCTTGGACATTGTATGGTCCAATCATGGTGCTATCTTAGCACTATTGTATAGTCTCCTGTTAACTGTGAATTTTTTTTTTTTTTTGCTTTAATACATTTAAAGAGCTCAATCTGTTTAGTTTATAAAAACAAAAAATTGAGAGGTGACTTGATTACATTGTATAAGTACCTTTGCAGAGAGGAAATACCTGCTACTGAAGCTTTTTACTCAGTGAAGAAAGGAATAATAAGAGCCATAGAAGCTGGAGCCAGACAAATTCAAATCAGAAACTAGGCACAGATGTTTAACAGTGAGGATCATTAAATATTGCAACAAACTACCAAGAAGAGTGATAAATTCTCCATCTCTTCATTTCTTCAGATCAAGACTGGGTGTCCTTCATGAAGATATGCTTTAGCCAAACAGAAATTATGCCTTAGTCAAACAAGTTATTGGGCTTAGTACAGGAGTAACATAAGGTAATTGGCTATGATATACAGGCAGTCAGATTAGATGATCTAATGATCCCTTCTGGCTTTTAATTATGTGAATCAGTATTTGTTTCTCAGAGTTAGGGCCTGCACTCCCTCATGTAATTCTTGCTGAAAGTTAATGGAGTTATTCTCATGCATGAGACTTTGCAGGTTTAGGCCTTCTGTGTTGGAAAAAAGTGGGCCATTTTTAGTTGCTCACACAACTGGCCATTTTATGTACATTTATATTTTATGGGCCAGCCCTGCTCTAGTTGAAATTAACAATATTAAGATCATTTGTACTGGTGCTGTTGCCCTGTTGGTCCCAGGGTATGAAAGAGACAAGGTAGGTGAAGTATTATCTTACATTGGACCAACTTCTGTTGGTGAAAGAGACAGTCTTGGGAGCTATACAGAGCTCTCCTTCAGGTCTGGAAAGGATACTCAGCATCATAGCTAAATACAGGGTGGGACAAATTGTTTAGCGTAAGGTAAACATTTAAGATGAAGGGAAATTAACACCTCTACAGTTATAGGACAAAGGAGGGTTAGTGGGTTACAAATTGTTGTAAAATCAGTATCTCTACTGAGTCCATGATTTTTAGAGTCTAAGCAGAGTTATGAATTTAAGCTCCCAGGCTGGTCTTTTGAAGGTGTTGTACAGGTTTCCTTTGAGGACAAAGACTGGGAGATTAGATATGGAGTGATTGCTTTGTGAAAAAGTGTTCATTCATAGGTGATAGGGTCTTTTATACATTTTCCATGTGAGTTCGTTTGTGTGTCTTGTGATTGTCTGGTTTCACCCACGTTGTTGTGAGGCATTTGATGCACTCGATGAGGTACATCACATGTTGTGATAGACATGTAGGATCCGTGGATCCTGAAAGGTGTGTTGTGAGAGAAACTGATTATTGTAGCAGTGGACAGGTTTTGCAGCTGTTCTTATGACAGTGTCTAATTCCAAGGTGTTAATTGCCCACTTCATCTTAAATGGTCTTTTGCAACATATTTCCCCCTTATGCTAAACAAACTGTCCCACCTTGCATTTATCTGTGACGCTGAAGAAGAGATGAAGAGCTCTGTGTAGCTCTTACACTTGTCTCTTTCACCATCAGAAGTTGGTCCAATAAAAGATATTACCTCACCTTGCATCCGACGAAGTGGGTTTCTGCCCACGAAAGCTTATGCCCAAATAAATTTGTTAGTCTCTAAGGTGTTACAGGACTCTCACTGTTCTGCTAAAAACAGACTAACATGGCTACCCCTTTGTACCTCATCTGTGTTGTCTCTCTCAATATTAGGATCAGGCGACTATTACTTGGACTGCACCTTGGTTGTGTATGGGGCTTTACAAATACGACATAGTCCCTGTCCTGTTCCATGACTTAAGCGGAAATGACTGAATGAGGAAGGGATGCAAAATCAGGTCCTAGATCTTGAGCAACATGAGATGAATGAATATGAAAATCACAAGGGAAGCAGTAGACAAATTGAGAAGAGTTATAAAACAAGATCACATGGCTGAATACACCTAGGTGGGTTTGTTTTCTACTTCCCCCACCTTATTTAAAAAGATGGTGATTGTGTTACTTATAATGGTTCGAATTAAAGATCATTACATATCTTTGACGTTAGTTCAGTAGTTCTGTAGAACTATGAGCTGTTCATCTCTGCTTCACAAGTAGTTAACCATTCAGAATGGCAAAATTCTGTTCACTAGGAACAATGAAGCTGCCAAGCTGAGAACAAATATCAGTGCTTTAAAAAAAGGAACAAAAAACAAGACATTTGGTGTTTGTTAAAGCTGCCAGGCTAACATCCCTGGAGAATGCAGCCCTCTGTCAGAGGGCAGATACTGCACAAGCTTCCCCCAACAACCCATCAATGCAGTATGTTCTCTACAGACTAATTGTGAGGAAATGAAAGTCTGCCTTTAGTTTTTCCACAGAAGTTTGGCCAAAGGGGAGAAATTCATTTTTGTAAGTCCCACGGAATATCTGCCTCTGTCCTGTTCCCCGTCTCCTCTTCTTTCAAGTATTTTGATGGGGCCTGTCATGGTGTTTAAACTCCAATTTCTCTGCAGGCAATATCTTTTTTCCCCTCCCCCATACAGCTGTAGCTGCAGGCAGCAAATTCTGGTTGCACTCAGATGTTCTCTGTCTGCTTATAAATAATTGTGGTAGATTTAATTTTTGAAAGAAATATGCCCTGTCCTTGCAGCAGAGAGGAACATAATCCTGCATGCCGGGTTTGTTTATTTAATCACTCTTCGTATGACAGGACAGCCACTCTTCCTTTAATGCAGAGAAGTGCAGGTGAGTTTTCAAGGGCCAATGTCAGGTTAAAACTCATTGTTAAAAAATAACTTAACTTGTGCCATCAGTAACACTTCAAGTTATTACAGCTGAAAGGAGTTTAAAAATCTCATTTGCATTTCACTTGTTAGGCACTTTATTTTTTGTTCCAATATAGATCATAGAAACAGTTCAGTCAGAATCACATATGTTTGGAGTTCCATTCTGACTGCTGGCCCTCATGCATTAACCTTGTGCTGCAGTGTTGGTAGAGTGTTGGTAGAATGTTGAAATTTGCGGATTTGGGGTTTTTTTTACTGACACTTTGACATGTCATGGAAATATTTCTGAGTGAGCCTTTGTAGAAATCTACTACAAACCTGTAATCACAATTAAATACCCAAGATGTGTCCCTTTGTTTCCAAAAGAGAAGAATGTGTATAGAGAATTGGCTGTTTCTGCAGCTCTCAACTTCCCCAAACTTTCATTCTTTGCATGTGGGAAAAATAGCTGTTGAAAGATATTCAAGAACCAATCATGTGAGGTGCCAAGGACCCTCAGTTGCCATTAATGGCAATGAGAATGCTTTGAACTTTGCAGAAACAGTTCCTTCCCCAGTTCATACTTTCCTCTAGGAGGAAATGTATGGAGGATAGTGGCTCTGGAAGGACGATGGATATTTCTTTGCAGTTTGTGGTATTTTTCTCCTAACCTGGTAGCTTCAGATCTGCGTCAATTAACACAATCAACCAAGGTGAAAAAATTCTTTTTGTTACTGTAAAAGACTAGTGCACTGAAGTAGAGAGCCTTTATTTCCTAAAGGAGGAACAAATGTGCTGGATAAGATCTCTGTGCCCTCAGAGTGGAAACAAACCTCATTGTTCACAAAGAATGAGAAGGGCAGAGTAGTACAAACTGAGATCCTGTTTAAGCTACTGTTGATTTAATTGGAACCATCTTCTGAAAGCTACACATTCTGAATGATGGAAAATCAGTCCATCCATTTCAGCTTCAATTTTCAGTATAACTAAGTAATGTTACAGACAGCTATTCCCAGATAAATGACTGCAGTGTGGGTAGGTGTTAGACAAGGTAATGGGTCTGAAGGGATTGAATCTGTTTAGAACTGACTGACTGACTAAGTGAATGATCTCTGGCACTGAAAGAGTTACACCTGATTGGGATGGGTAGGATTTCTGCTCTACTGCATCTCTGAAAGAGTAACACCTTCAGAAGAGTGAATAGAGGAGATGATGAGTTGATCTAGTGCATGGCTTCTTGACCTGGAGGTAGCGAACAGTGCTCCAGCTATCACCCTTTCTTCCTTTAGGGCTAGATGCAGGGGCGGGAGGAGCATAAAACCTTCTGTTGTAACATGGGATTATGCTATGGAAAAAACAAAGAAAAACAAATCTAGAACAAAAGGGGTGACAGCTGCTGTGGAATGACTGGGAAGGAAGGGAGACATCCAGAACCATGGCTGGCCAACAAGAGGCTCCTTTCCCTCATTTGGCAATTAACCGTCTCTTCTCAAAATCCTCCGAGTGGTTCTGTGTCCATATGCTCCATTTCATGCTGTTCTCTCTTTTGCCCTTCCACATGCACTTGTTGATTCCCAAGACCTTTCAATGCCTTTGATGTCTCTCTTTAATGGACACTCATGCCCAGCTTCTTGTGCTAGAAGCTAGTGATTTGCTCAGAATTTCCTTTCAGTTGTATATATGCTGACACTTCCAAGTCCTGACTCAACCTACCTTGCACAGTTGGGAGAGTAATAAGTTTATCTATTTTTTTCTAACCCTGCTGGAGTCAACACAAGGCCACAAGGGCCAAAACTGTTCTAATATAACTTCACATGTTTTCAGGATCTGTCATATTTAGTATGCTTACACTGAATATCTTTAACCTGGGAGGGGGCAGAAGAAGGGAAGGGAAGCATTTTATGGGAAAGGGAAACTTCAGCATGAAGCAGTTTCTACTGAGGAAATTGAGATAAGGAAGTTCAAACCTAGATTAATAAAATAGTCTATTTAAATTGAATTCAATTAGCACTAACATAATCCCCGCTTACAGTTTTTAAACCCACACATGGGAGCTTGGAACTGAGGAGGCAAATCCAAATTAGGCTTAATTAGGCTATATTTAATTTGACCATTGATACAGCTAAACCCCTTTCTTCTTTTAATTGAGATTTTGCACTGTCTAAACAGAAGGAAGTACAGTTTGTACATTTTAGTCAGCAGTACACATCTAGATACAACTGCACTAAATTTCTATGATCCCACTTTGCTGGGTTATAAAAACAGTAGTCTTTTTCACTTGTATTGTAAGATTGAGATGCTCAGCATGAGAATTAGAAAGTAGAGAGAGAGAAGAAAATACCTAAGTTCCATGAGGCATTGTATGGCAAAACGCAGCAGTAATTGTCCCATGAAGTTTTTTAGTGGAAATGGGTGGCTCTTTTAATCAAATAATTGATACCAGCTTTTCAATCATCTAAATCAATTCCTGCACTGTTGTGAACTTAGATAGCAGTAGCTGCAACATCTATTCATTTCCCAACTCATCCACATTGTCCTCCACTTACTAAAGTAGAGACTGTTTAGTGGGTTCTTTTCTACCTAAATCCAAATTCCACCCCTTTCCTGCTAAGTGCTTGAATACATGAAAAGTAACAAGAGTCAACATGAAAATAAACTGTGTGATGGGTTAAGTTATTTAGCCATGTCCTTGACATAAATGCTGTTTATTTCCTTGCCCAGGGCAGATCCTCATGTGGTGCAAGATGGTATTGATTCATTGATAATAAGATTTGACATTGGTTAGTTGTAGAACTGGTTTGGATTTTTCTGATGAAATGTTTTAGTTGGAAAACTGAGAGGTTTTGCAAAAATATGCTGGTTTCAATGAAAATCCCATTGGAAAGAGATCCACGATGGAATCTCTGGTCAAAATGGTGGAGAAGTCAACAGACAACAGCTCTGTGGTTGCTCTGGGATGCAGGAGATCCTGGTTCAAGTCCCTGCACTGAATCTGGCACAGCAGGGCTAGAGAGTCTTTTTGTTTGTGAAAATTTTTGAAAGATCTAGTTTTCCTTCTGATGTGGAATGAAAACAAGTGTTGAAATCTCAATATTTTTCAACAAAGAGAATTCTTGTTTTCAGGCCAAACAAAAATGTAGTAGTTTAGAAGTACTGGATCAGGGCTTAAATTCAGCCGGAGCCGTCCAGAGCTGAGCTCTGGTAAATATTTTCAAGTATCTAGGCTCCAGAAAGCATTCTGTGAGAATTTAACACCTGTATTGGAGTGTTTAGATTCCCCTCTTATCTATAATCCTCAGGCCAATTTGCAGTTTAACTTGGTTTCCTTGGATGTCTGCTGCTGCTACTCCAGTTTTGTTATCTGCATGTTTTTTTTATCATGGTTGAATTTAAACCAGAGGACACCTGAAGAAAATATGAATCAGCTGATTAGGATGCACATGGGTTGATTAGTTTAGCTGGTGAAAAAAAAATGCTCTGAAAAACCCTAACTCAAATTCCTAGACTGATTCACAGTTAAGTAGTATCCTTGCACAAAGACTGACAGGTGCTAATTTTTATAATAGAAGTCTCTCCATGGATGACCTGTCCATGGATCAAAGTTTGAGAACTCCTGGGCTTATTAACAAGACCCTAAATGTGAAACAGATTTGAACAAAAGTGAAACCAGCCTGTCTATATTCATTGCCCGAGCTGTGGTATTTAAAAAGTAACAGCACCGGGATGTCAGTGTTTTTTCAAAACAGTGTGAAATGAGACTGAGAGTTTGCAGTTTGAATAATTTAAGATATTATTTCCTGACCCTCAATTAAGAATATATTTTTCCATGAGTTTTATGCTGACAGGGTTTCTTTAAGATTTCTGTATCTTTTCTCTTCAAAGTTCTCCCTCTCTGTGTCCCACCTTTCTATCCCCACTGGTTACCTCCATAGCCCTACACATTGCCCCCAACTAGTTAGGCTGGTCTGCTCTTCCTGTTGCAGGGACAGCAGTGGAATCTGAAAGAATGGAAAGTTGAGAGCTGGAGCAGAGCCAAGATACACAAAGTACAAAGAAACACACCTAAACCAGGGCTGGATTAACTCAGGGGCTTTAGGGGCTTCAGCCCAAGACCTCAGGCTAAGGGGGGCCCCGCAAAAATAGGGGTCATCAAGTCTTCCCCACTCCCCCTCTCCCAAGTGCCATGGGTCTAGTGCCCTGTCCAGGAGCTGCTCTCAGCCTCAAGCAGTGCCACATGGCAGCCACTCCCCCCTCCCAAATCCAACCCTTCTCCTGCCCTCTTTCACATGACATGGGCCCAGCATGAGTATGAATGCCTCTCAAAATCATCTCACGTGCCACAGGTTGCCGACCACTGTTCTACATGTTTTAAGACTGAAATGTAACCACAGAAGGGCTTCATGTTAATTAAAAGGCAAGTTTAGTATAGCGCTAATAGCCTTTCTGCCATAATTGTGATAATTTTGTTTTAAATTAGGAAAAAGACTTCTATACAGGGGCCCCACAAAATCTAATAGCCACGGGCCCACAGGAGAGTCAAGCCGACCCTTGATTTAAGCATATAACTGATGCATAAACAAAAGAGTGAAATTTACTTACAGAGGACCTCCTGTAAGCCATTGTGGGAGGGGGAAGGACCATGCAAGAGGTATGAATACGCTATGCGTAAGGGACTTCGGTCAGTGGGTTAGAGCAGTGTTTCTCAACCTTTTAAGTAGCAAGTACCCCCTAATTTCTGAAAATTTTAATAGGTACCACAACACTCAATTTTCAATGGGATTTTATATTTACAGAGTAATGTGAGCCATATGTTTGAAGAAGGGCTGAGTATATAAGGCCGTGATTTGACAGATGTCAGATCTAGAGTGGGTAGGGTTACCACCTTTAACCAGGGGTGCACAACTCAAGTATGTATCTGGGCTAGAGATGATGTTGGCCAAAGCTAGGAGGCTTTGAGCAGCATGCCAATGCTGGGGAATACAAAGCACTGCACCAAATTTTTTGCCATAGATTTGAGAGAAGGAAGGGGTGAGAGAGAGAGACAGGAAAAGAGGGTAACTGGTAAAATTTGGGGCTGTCATAGTTGTCAATTTCACTGCTCAGCTAGTGGTGGGAGGTGGGCGACTGCCACCCGATCTGAGCTGGGGCAGAGGAGGCTTCCAAGTTGGCTGGAACCCAGGGATGTGGGCAGGTAGTTACTGCCTGTCTTCAAGCTGGAGTGCTAGAGGCTGTCCCTTGGCTCGAAGCTGCGGTGGGGGTGGCTGCCAACCAGCTGTGAGCCCAGCTCGCAAGACCTAGGAAGCTGCCACTGGACTCCCACTTGAGAGCTGGGACCCAGCAGGAAGTGGGGGGCTGCTGCCCGCCTCCCCCAGAAGCTAGCAGCTGCCGCCTGCTTCCCAGCTGGGAGCTGGGACCAGGTGGGAAGTGGGTTACTGCTGCCCAGCTTCGCCAGAAGTTGGCAGCTGCTGCCTCCCTCCCCTTCACTTCACTTCACTTCACTTGTCACAAGTATAAATAAAGTACTGCAAATTTAATATAACTCTCTAGAGAATTTTAATAAATCCTGATATTTACTGTACATTTTGGAACCCAGTCCCAGAATTGCATACATGCAATTAGATTACTGCATCTATGTAGACTTCCATTCACTTACACTGGGGTCATCTCACAGGATTGGGTGCTTAGCTGGATGCAAAAAGTCATCAACAGAAGCTAAATATCAGTTCATTCAGAGACACCAAAAACAGGTGGCGTTTGGCTTCATTGATCTCACCCTCTCAATAAAGCATCTTAAAATGTCCAGATCTCAAATTGCCACTGTTCTGAGCGGTTTTGATCCCAAAGCTTTAACATCAGAAGCCAATTGGGAAAGTCACATCAGTGGTTTAGCAACTCAGTAAACCCCTCATGATCACAATCAACCTCCCACTCCTCTGAAGATTAATAGATTTCAGAGACTCGAAGGCTCTCTGTGTTCCCCAACTATCTGCACTAATTAATTTTGGCCTCATTTAACCTAATAAAGTTTTTTTTAAATAATTCATTTAGCCCCATTGTGATTCATCGAGCCTAATGATTTAGATCTCAGTGTAGCTTTTGCCCATAAAACACTCATCACTAAGCTGGTATCTTGGCTGTTGCCCATGTGATTCCCCACAAGCAAAAATGCAGCTGGGCAAATGGAATCAAATTCTGTGCAAACCATGGACATCTTTTTCTGAAGGCATTAGAGCAGATCCACAGTGCCAAGTTTCCAAGTGCTTACCACCTACCACTGGGTCAGGTTCTCAAAAGTTCTTCTCTCAGTCAGATACCTATATAAGGCCAGATTTTAAAAAGTGCTGAACACTCAGCAGCTTCCACGCAAAACAGTTGACCAAATATTCATAAAAGCACCATACACAACCTATTGAGCCATTAGTTTATGGCAATCTGGCTATTGATTTATGAACCTAAATGGGAGCTGAGCAATTAGAAAACCCGATGACAAGTGGGGGAGACAAGGCCTTCTGATCACTGCGACCAGGGTGTGAATCAAGGCAGAATTTGGCCCATGGTTTGCAAAACTCTAATGACACCATATGAGCTCAGGATCAGACCCTTGATCCTGCTTCCTCCATTACTATATCAGTGAATGGTTTTGTCACTTTCGTTTTACACATTTGTTTGCTGTTCTGTAGTAGTGAGTCATGTCCAGCTAGAATATGCTAACCATTAGCAGCACGTTCAAACCAAAGTAATTCTTGCTTGCAAATCTTCAAAATATTTCCATGATTTTTGGGCCAAACATCTCAGTAAGGTGCTGAAACCCTGACAAAAAGTTTCCTTTCTTGTCAATAACATGGCTTTTGTTGTTGTTTTAGACAGAAGAAAACTTTTTGCTTGGGCAAGGGCACCTTCATAAGTGCATTTGCCTCATGCTTTCAGCCATACAACAGATTACTCTGGGGTTTTGACTGAACACTTGCTTTGCAAAATAAAGCCATCCCAAGTGATGGAGATCTGAAATCCTCAATCTGTGAAAAAGAGCATAGCTGGAAGCTATTAGGTCCCTGAGTCCTAATTTGTACCCAACACTGTTTATAACTTTTAGTAAAAACCACCTGAATTCTTAGGGGATCTCCCTAATCGTCTTTCAGTCACTCTTCAGAACTCTTAGAACTAGATGGAAAAGCTCCTGTGAGATTCATTCTTGCCTCCATATGAAATTTCAAAGATTCTTTGATACTTTCAGCTGTTTATTGACTAGCACAAATTCTAGGCCCTTTGCATGACATTACATTATTTGTTGCTAGTAAACCTTTAGAGAAATTTTTGTATTACATTTGTCTGAAAATTTTTGCTTTCTTTGTACAGAGTAACATTAGGAGCAATCACATATGCCAGGTTTCCTTCACTGCTTGAGATCTTCTCTCTTGTCACTGTTCATAGGTACAACCACTTTAGATAATAAGTGGACATGTCCCCCATAATATAGTTCCAATCCTGTGTGTCTCATCCACATGAATGTAGAAGCAAAGCATCCTTACCCACTGTTGGGCCGTCCCTCCCCAGATGTTTTAAAATGCAATTTCTCCACTATTGCTGTGTTCGGAGCAAGCACCTGTTTTACGTGTGTTGTGCTAGGTAAGGTAGGAAAGCCATAGTCAGTAGGCATCTCTGAACTGTGAAATATTAAACACAAACAACTACAACTGAAATGCTTGATTTAGGAACGTTACAATGGGCAAAATATAGATCTGGTAAAAGTACTTCATTGTATAGTAAATAAAATCCCCATCAAGTGAATTGCAATGTGTTATTGCTTTCAAACCGGAACCTTACCAATCAACAAAGACTCTAGAATGATTTTTATAATTAATAATGGAAATTGACATTCATTTGGACTGAGATTTCAAAGTTGGGTGAACAGCCCTTCAGGTCCCCAAATATAGATGTTGATGCCTAATTTTAGGCACCCAAATCTGGATTTTTTTTTTTACCAAAACAGTTTAATGCTTGGCTAATGTCTCTTTATTTAATATAAATATGCATATGATAATACAAATCATTTGCTGAATTAATGCAACCTATGAAATACATTTTAAAAAATCCCAGCTGATGTAAGACTGTGAATGAAACTGACTGTTAATTTATGGGGGAGATAATATCTTTTAATGGACTAATTTCTGTTGGTGAAAGAGAGACACTTTTGAGCCACACACAGCCCTTCTTCAGGTCTTGGTTCAATAAGAGATTACATCACCCACCTTGTCTCCCTAATCACCTAGGACCAACACAGCTACAACTCCCCTACGTATATCAATTTATGGTGGTGTTCCTCAGGTTTTGCCATCAAACCTCCTTTTCCTTGATTTCCTTCTTGAGTCAAAGCTACACCTGCAGCTGACTATTGTGTACCACTGCCATCTTCTGGTTGGGATCCACCTGCTGTAATGCACATGATACTGCCCTCTAGTGACTGGTTTCCAGAGAGTGTGCCCTACTGCTGCTCCAGTTGATTCCAGTTCTCCTTTAATGCCTTGGGGACAGATCTTCAGCAGGTATAAATTATCACAGCGCAACTAACTTGAATGCAGTTGACCTTATTGAAGTCAATGGAGTTATGACATTCCGTCTCTGAACAATACAGTTCAGCTGTTGACACTGTGTGTACAGCATATAGACGTATTGCACATGCAGATATATCTCAGTCAAAATTCTTCATGGCCCTTCAGAAGATCCTGGTGGAAGTTGCATATTAGGACAGTATTTTCCAAGCAGTTTCTCCGTGTGCAAATAAAGCTTAATTGGTACTTATATGCTTCACTTAATTATACTTCACGTTTTGGAACAGCTTTGGCACAATCTGCTTAAACTTAAACACCAGCTTTGTTAAAAGGACAGAAATAATCTTTTTGGAAGATGTCATCTCATTTTTATGTGGTAAACTCTGTATTATTTGCTTTGCAATGTTTCTGTTCTGTGCTTCCTCCACTGCCTCACATGGATTGAGGATTGTGGGGCTTGCAAGGGGAATGCTACATCAGCAGTATGTTGCCCTCTTGTCCCTGACTACACAGAAACCCTTCCATGGGGCCTCAACTCATTGTAAGGGGCTAATCAAGGCCTGTCAGATTCCCTTTCCCAAACCCATGAGACCCAGCCGAGTAAGTTACTGCACTGTGGCTCCTTTCCACCAAGGCGTCAGCCACAGTAGGGAAGCTGCAGGAATCCTGGCTCTTCAAAGAGCTCATGCTCCAGTAGAAGGTGTGACCAAGCTGCACTGAAGAGGACCCTTGCCCACAGTTTCCATGGAGATCTGAGTTTGTGGTATGGTGTAGCAGGGCAAGTGGAGATTTCACAGGAACTTCAAGTTAAAATCCGTGGTGTTTCCACTCTCCAATGAGGGTTATTTCCAGGAAGGGAAGAATGGTTCCCTTTATCTTTTTGCTAATAGACAATGGCTGGGATTTACAAAGTTACCTAAAGGATTTAGCTGCACAGTTCTCATTGAAATTCGTGAGAGCTGTTCATCTAAATCCTCTAGGCGCCTTTGAAATTCTCAGCAAACATACTGCTTGGATTGGAATAGGCTCTAGGTTGTCTTCTATGTTTTATTCAGTATCGTTAATACTTTAGGTGCTCAATAAATAACAAAATAGGGCCATGTTTCAGAATATTTCCCCCCTTTTCTACTTTTCTTTGGTTGATACTCAGTGTTATTACATTTAGTATAAATGGAGGGTAATCCCATCTCCTAAGAGAGGACGTGCACTAGAGTGGATCCAAACTTACCTCTTTTGGTGTTTTGCCTAAAGGGACAACAAAACATCAATGTTTTTCTGCATTTTGGCTGTCCGTAAATTGACAACTCTGTCCCTTCCCTTAGTCCCCTCCACCTCAGAGACATCTAAACACTTTTATGTTGTTGGACTGGAGTTAATAAGACCCTCGCACTTTGGTTCTAGAGTAAGCCAGCAGGAATAATTCTGGCTCTCCATTCATGGTCCTAAGACCCAAACCCTGTTACAGTTATATTGAAAATTCCATGTTAAAACCTTACTTTCATATGATCAGAACTTTCTGGAGGGAAAAAGTCCTTATGGGCTGAAATTTTTCATTCTAATCTTCAAACCAAAGTTGATTTTTATAAGTTTGAGCAAATGGTCTCATTTGCAGGATTATTAAAAAAAATCTTATTTTCCGTTATAAAGATTAAGATATTTTTTCACACACTCAATTCAAAAAAAGCTAAACATGAGCTGAAAATTTCTAGATAGCGAGGAGTACAAGTGATTGCAAAAATTGTTTTCTACGTACGCAGCAGTAAATCACTAACAGTAGAGTTAATTATTTTTACATGACTATGGGATAATGTAAATACATGATGTTGATACTTAAAGTTGTGTATCACTTTTAATAAAACGAGTATCACTGCTGATTTCACGGCCTACTTCCACAGTGTAATACCAGCAGAAAGCTGTTGCTGTATAAAAAGTTGCCCATAGAATTTGCTCATTTACATGTGTAATTACTTATTTTGATTGCACAATTGCATACTTTGCATGCAAGGGTGCCTGTTTTGTTTCAGTGAGTCAGTATCTTCCAGGTATACCTTCAGTGCTAATATTTCAAAATTCGGTCCAAAAAATTCTTGTCACGGCCACTGGAGGGGGTAGGATCATGACGCCAGCTCTTCGATGCCACTTCTAAAAATACTGGTGACCATGGAGATACTCATAGTAGGGAGTAGTCCTGCATTTGTCTGGTGTTGCTTTGGGGTCAAGGCAGCTAAGGGTAATTCCACCAATTCTCTTTACACACACACTCAAAGGCTAATCACAAACTCCTCCTACATTTCTATCTTGGTTTTGAAATTCCTGATGTCTTTCATAGGTGCACACTGCAGTTACTGAAGGCTTTTAAAGAGAGATGGATCTGAGCTGTAAAGACTGGATTCAGCATCAGACCTGGACTTCCTGACAATTGACCAATGTCCAGATTCAAGGTGCCAGTCCTTTTAAGAGATAGACCCATCTATGAAGTTCCGTCAATGCCCCCAAAGTCCTGGTTGGGAAGGGCCATATTCAGCATTTTCCTGTGCCCGGTGTCATCATTTTACAGAGGTGCAGAGTTACCAGTCTGATTTGGTAGTATTTTACACCCACATGGCCCAGGTGTACATCACTGCACATGAGACAGGGCTATAGTGAATTGGATCTCAAGACTGAGATTTTTGAAGGGTCCTTAGGGAATTAGGTACTCAACATCCAATTATTTTCTGTTGCTGGCTCAGTGTCTAGCATCCAAGTTGTGCTCCTTCAGTTTCCCTTCTACCTCTCTTCTAGTGCAACAAAATGTATGAGAGCACCGAGGTCTGAGATGAAGTAACTTATTTTTAAAACTCAAGTAAAAACCTCTCTGAGTGCACATATCAATTTTTTCCCCCCTTCCAAGAGCATTGATAACCCAAGGACTATGCGTCCTTGAATTAGGCAAGGCTTTAATTATCGCTTCTGATTGCTTGACTCATCCTACATTGTATTTACTATCCATTGATTGTTCCCCCCAGCTCTCTGCCTGAAAGCTTAAAACATGCTGACATTTATAGAAATCAATGCATTAATAAATCAGGAAACTCAGAATGTCTGATTTGCTTTTCAATGAAGTGAACTATTATCACTGCCAAAGTTCTACAGAAAGAGAAAGTCCATTTGTAATGCATTGTCTAGGCTCATCATAGGTAATTGATGAATAACCTTTCCAAGAAAGAAAAAAAACAATTAAAGTTGAATTACTTCATTTATAATTCAGAGTGCTTCTGCAAGGGTTTCATTTATTAAGTGCATTGTGAAAAATTTCCAGGCTTACTTCTGAAAAGTGAGCACAGTTTGATAGCTTGACATATCCTTCCTAGCTGTGCTTTTTTCTGTTTTAAAATCAGAATTGTAGTTTTTTGACTCATCCCAGCTTAATTCTGCATCGGTTACTCAACAGCCCTCTAGCAGAAGGTCCTGTTGAAGACCAGCTGTTTATTCAGCAAGAAGTGCCAGCTCAGTGGAGAAATTGGCCTCCTTCCTGTCTTTTTAAAAAAGATTTCCGACCATAAGAAAGTGCCTATCTCGTAGGCAGCAGGAGGAAATGTAGAATCTGTTCTTTAAGGCAGTGAATCCCGGCATAAGATTTATCAAAGTACAAGGATGGTCATGTGCTTAAAGCTCTGGATCAGGATTCAGGATACCTGGGTTCAGTTTCTAGCTCTGTTACAGGATCCCTGTGCATCCATGGGCAAGTCACACAGGGTCAGGGTAGGTCGACAGTGCAATAAAAGACCCGTAGCTGGCCCAGGTCATCTGGCTCAAGCTGTGGGGCTATGAAATAGCAATGTAGATTTTCAGGCTTCGGCTGGAGCCCAGAGGCTAAGACCCTGCAAGGAGAAATGGTCTCAGTGTCCAGGCTCGAGCCTGAGCCCGAATGTCTACACTGCTAGGTTAGAGCCCTCTCTCCACCTGGTCACCTCCTTTAACGCCAGTCTCCTTATGGGTTTGGATGCATAGGCCTGGGTCCATCTGGATCCTGGGTCCATTCAGCTCCAGCTCAGCAGGATGTGATTTCCTTATTCTCTTCCCAGATATATTTACTTGGCAGTGCCTCCACCCCCCCCTCCCTCCTTCCTGGGAAGATCACAAGGGCAGCTTGGAAGGAAAATTCTAAGCACAGGGCAATCCTGAGTTACTTGCCAGATAATTGGAAACTCCCAAAAAATAATGCAAACACACACAATATATTCAACAGGATAATTGTGTTACACAGGAAGTAAATATAACATAATAGGGAACTCAATACTCCTAGGGTCACTGGCGCCCTCCCTTCACTGATAATACCCATGAATTTCCCCAATCATGTGACCTGATACAGCAAGAATAAAATTTAGTGTCCCATTTGTAGGGGTCGTTGATGACCTATGACAACAATATTTTCTGTAGCAGCAACAAGCAACTTAGCTGACTTGGTTCAGTGAAGTGCAAAGGACTCTTATGGGGGTAAACAGGGTATGTTCCTCCACAGGTTTAATAGACAGTAGATAATGAAATCCCCATGGCTTGAGGATGCACAAACCTAATGTGTCCTTATTTTGGTCTGCCACTTTAGTTATATGGCACCTGTCACTTTAGTTATATGGCGTTTTGGGATGCAACTCGCTTTACATGCACATCCCCATCTGAAGGAACTTATGGTCATCATCGCTGTAAATAGTATACAGGTGACTGTTTTGCCCAATCCTGCAGCCAGGCAGATTGCGGGGGGGAGGGAAGCCTGCAACTCGATGAGGTGCCAGGCACTTTGCAGAAGCAGGCCCTAGGATGGTACTGGCATGGAAATCTCCATCCATCAGTCTGTTAACTGTCTTCTGTTATCTTCACTTTTACTCTCCTGCTTTTACCTCCAAGGAAAGATATTTATTGTTGCATTTCTTGGCTTATAAACCCAACTCCTGTAACCACACTACATTGGCAACAAACAGAAGCTTTCTGATATGCGTCAGTTAACTCGCAGAATGCAAGTTGCACCAATAGCATGTAGACAGAACACCTGTTCCATTTTCACTTTGCATTGTGTAAACACGCAGCAGCAGTTTCTTGAGAACTGAGGGGTTAGTGTTCTTTGGGGATATCCTGTAGTGTTTTGCTTTGCTGCTGAGGAGTCTGCATCCTGGGATTGTTTTCACTGTGGATTGTGGGAAGCCAGGCAGGTTCAATTAAAAAAAAAATCACTTGCTTCTGCTGTCTCCACCCTATACTTCCTTTCTGGGTTGATTCACACCATTTTTGAGCAGCTGTGGGCCAACATGGACCAACCATTCGCCATGCCACTATGGTGACAAGCACAAATATGCAAAGGCTGCTTGTCCTGTACTACAGCATTCAGAGCTGAATGGGTTCTGCACTGGAACTTTCCCATCGCACTACTGAGCGGATGGTGTAGGAGCGGAAGACTATTCTAGAGCTGCAGCAGCAGGAGGATCCTCAGCAAAGGTGGCAGCAGGACGAGACAGAAGAACAGGAGGGTCCCGACCTGTCGGAACAAGAGGAGCGGTTCCTGCATTGGCTACAAAGCATTCAGCACCATTTCTGCGCGTGGGAAACCAGCATGGATCAGGGGAGAGGATCATGCTGCAGAGCTGGGATGACCAGAGGTGGCGAGAGAGGCTAAGGAGGGCTCCCTTTCTTGAGCTCTATGCAGAACTGACACCAGAGCTTCAGCAACAGCAATTTACAGTGCTCCATAATCGTGGAGAAATGGGTCGCTGTTGCCATCTGCAAGCTGGCCACCCCAGAATGTCACCAGTCTGTAGCCAACCAGTTGGGCTACCAATGGAAAAATAGCGTTAGCACCTTAGTAATTGGAAATGCATTTAACTAACTAATCTTCTAGAGTAACCAACTGTACACACACCTTTAATTTCTGCAAGAGGGCAAAAAAACTTCAAGTGCAACAGTAAGAACGTTGCTAATATAACAATTTGGAGAGGGTGCATAAAGTTAAAGGCGAGTCTATGACTTGACTGTCTCTTCTTGTCCACATGGATTCTGGGGTTGAGTGCTTTGGTTCAAAAGCCTCAGGGGAACTGCAGGACACCAAAGAGCTGGGCTCCCAAGTGCAAGTGTTCTCAGTGCCCAGAGGTTGGATTTGAGAGGTAAATAAATGGGTGACTCTGGGAGTGCTGCTGCTGGGATGTGAAAGTTCGGTCCCAGCAGGCAGCACTGTCCAAGGGCGGTAGATCATGGCTGGGTCACAAATTACAAGACTGTAAGGCCTCCTGGCCTCCCCACATTTTGTGGGAGGACAGGGCATGCTTGCTCAGGGTAGCATCATTGCATTGCCTCTTCATTTGTCTTTTCCCGTGCTCTTCTTCACCATGACAGTGCTGTACTTGCCCAAAGCCACCCTTTCCCTGGCCGCTGCAGTTCTGTCCCGGGCCACAATGGACAGCTTTATTTCTTTCTCCATTTGGATGCTCATGTACAGCCTCCACTTCTCAACCAGCTTGGTTTTCCTGTACGACTCTGCCATGAGTTCTGCAAACACCTTGTCCCAACTCTTCCATTTTCTCCCCCTCAGGTTAGCCAGCTCGTCAGCTGTACACACAAGCCCTGTCCTTGATGGCCTAGCTTTGCAGGTGCTGTGGCTGTGGAAGTAGAAGGGAAAAAACAGTTGCTTATTGTTCCTACCCCAGACAAGTCACGATAGCTTTGTTTAGTATGATTATATGGCCTTACCTCCCCCAGACTCATGCTCATTCTTGGGGGAATCTCCGAAATGGTACGTGGTCTGTGTGTGCAGAGGGTGCTGGGTTCACTTGTCTTTCAGTTCGCTGTATGTGCTTTCATGCTGGTGGCAGGGGAGGTGCAGTTGGAGCGATGGTCCAGTTTTGGTTCTGCCATTTTCTTTGTGTCTTGCAGGTGCTATTTTGGCATTGGAAGTGTAAAGAGAGGATTATGGAGGGTGATCTGGATAATAATTCATTCTGTGTCCCCTTTAGACTATCCTCACTCTCGACATTACACTGAGACAGGTGACTAGGAGGTAGAGAGTGGTCTTATTCAAAGGCAAAGGGCGGACCTTTGAGATGCATTGGGAAGTTATTCACCAGGGAGTCCCCCCAGAAGTGTGGCAGGAGTGTACGGGGCTTGCAAGCTATTCTGGGGCTATGGGTATACTGCTATTACCTATAACATGTGAAACAAAATTGAGCTCTTTCTCAGTCTTACTTTCTGCCATATCTACCACACAGACATCAAGAAGGGCAGAAAGAAATAGATAGGATCCTACAATAATTGTCAGCTACAATGCCCTTCACAGGGCATTTGTACCTCTGCAGGCAACAGTGTTGTTTGTGCCTTGATGTACTCGGACCCCTCATATAAACGATGAAAACTAACCACGTTTTTTTCCTGAAAGTGTTGTCTCAATAAACTATCAATGTTTCATGCTTTCAGAACTGAGGGGGAGGGGACACACGTCTGAACATCATTTGTGTCATATGCCCTGGCATGTTGCTTAGATACCAGGCTGGTGGGCACATTGGACAGGTCTAGATAAATGAATGGGTACATGCAAGTGTTCCTAGTATATCTAAACAGAAATAGAAGGTGGTGTGTCCCCAGAAACCCTAAGTCTAATCAAAAGTTTGTGTTATGCTAATATTAGAGTCAAAAGAGACCTCTTTCAAAGAACAATAGCAACCAGTGTACTATGAATCCTAATGGCTTCTGAAATGTGAAAAAAGAATCTACTGCAGCTCTTCAAACCAGGTCACCATGCTTATTTTAGTTTAATCAAATCCATACTTGGCTTCAGAACTATTAATTAATCACCTGATTGCCACCTCATTCATTATTATTATTAGATCAATTCCTCAATGTACTGCAAGCAGCAGTCTAAGCTGATTAGGAGAAACTATCAAATTTTAAGCACTGAATTGATTTCTACTTTCCAACTTAGGTTTTGAAAAAATGCATAGTGCAGAGGAACCCTTGCTGCAATGGATGGTGTTCTGTCTTACAAGGTGGTAACCAAGATACAGAATTATCCATTTGTAATAAGGGAAGATTTATTTGCACTGGTTATGTGAGTGCCACTAAAGGTGTAAGGGATATCTGTGGGGCAGCTCGGAATGTACGTATGGAACCTGATAAGGCTGGCAAAGCCCTGAGATAACTTAAAGTGTGCAATCTTTATTATTTCCATTACACCAATGAAGATTTATAAACTGTTCTTGATCATGTCCTGATCTGCTGGAGTGCTGTGGTAGGTTAGTTCATTCACAGCTGTATTGAAAGGGGCTCCATCAGACTTAGATGTATTGAAATAGCTCTGTTTAGATGTAACATTACTGTGAGCAATCACTCACGTCTGGTGTCTCGTTTTGGTGTGCAACCCAGCCCAATGAGAGGTTGTGTTATGGCTTGTCCTGTCAACCCCAGGGCTGTAAAATGCTCTGCTGCTGTGGCTGCCTCTCTGGATGCTCCCAGCCATCATACAATCATACACTGAGTATCTCTGACTCCAGCAGCCTGTTTGTTACGAGCCACTCTCTGGTCCCCACCAGCCTCAGTTACTATTAGCCAAGTGACCCCAGCATGCCTCCAGTCCCATATTTCCCCAAAACTGGCTGCGTTGGTATGGTCAGCCCTCAAACATTTAGAGAAGTAACAAGGTTCATGGTGCCTTTAAAGAGACAAAAGCACAGCAACGTATTGCTTTGACTAGCGCTAATAATCATATCAATTCAAACACAGCACTGGGTTGGTTTAAATTAAAAGTATAAAAACTTTAACTGCATGAGAGAGGTTATAAGTGAGTTGAAGTATAAGGGATAAAGTCAGAAATAGTTACAAGAAAATAAAAGTAAAAAAGGTTTCTAGAGACTTACGGTTTAACAGAACTACAAAGGCCAGCTCTTGGGGGAGAGGGGAGGTTCTTAAAGAAGCAGCTTTAGTTTGCAAACTAAATGTTTGCAAATATCCATAAAATTCTTACCCACCTCCTTCCAGCAAGATGGCTGTCCACACCCTTGGTCAGGGTCCCCCACAAAGTCCAAAATGCTTCGTTCTTTTGTTGTCTTAGGTGAAAGATAATTTGGGGTTCTTTGCCCCTTTCTTTTATAGGTTAGTGAACATTTCAGATGGATTCTCCTGCAGGGTACCCGCAGATAACGTTCATTAGTTTGTGCTGAGTAAAAAAGCCACAAGATCAGGAAGATAAGGTTCCTTGCTAGTTCTACACCCACTGGTGACTCTTATTATGCCAATCATCTCTTTCTCTTGCAATCTCTGATGCAAATGAATAGCCCATTGAATTTTTATCACACCTCATTTGGAGTATCAGACTCTTTCCCTTTTCTAGAGAAAACCTGTTTATCAACCCATTCTCCCCCCTCCCAGCCCCCCGGGACATGCCTGACTTATCTTTTAGTCACAGACTTTAAACATAATATTAGTGAGTATCCATAATTCCACATGTAGCATGTTACATGTATTTTACAATATTATTGACAGGTACAGTGCTAGTTTTCAAATGATACCCCACAAGCCCTATTGTGTACCAAAAATCATCATGGTAGCATGTAAGGGGTGATACGGGGTACCTAGGTTTACACCTGGTCTGTGCTTAAAAATTTGATTATCCTAGGTATTTCACATAGGATAGGCCTGTGAAAAATGTTGTGCCCCGAGCACTGTACTTCGATCAATCTAACCTCTGATATAGATATGGCTAGGTTGACAGAATAATTCTTTTTTTGTCCTAGTTACTGCCTCTTGGACAGATGGATTAACTAGATAGAAAGAAAAACCCCTTCTGTCGATGTAGGGAGCATCTACCTTATGGTGTTACAGCAGCATGTCTGCAATGCTGTAGCTACAACACTGGAGGCCAGACATAGCCCTAGGATAATATTGCTGCTGGTGGCTAGAGGAGTGAAGAAGCTTTCAGCACTATCAGACATGCCCCCTGTAGGGTGTTCTGTTTAGTGCAAGGAGTAGCCCACCTACTTTTGGATTCAGAGGTCAGTGATTCAAGTCCAGCTAGCAATAGATTCCCCTGTGGATTGCAAAGATGCTTTTTCACATCAAAAGGACTGATTTACATAAAATGTTTTGTGTTTCCTGTGAGATTCTGCAGGTTCTGCAAAACTCGTAGTGAGAGAGAGTATGTTTTACTGTTGGTTTCTTTGATTTCACTGTAGGAAAATTTACTTTTTGTGAATGCTGCTGTGTAGACCATTAGGGTGCTCCAAGGATTTTTTTATACTGCCTGAGGTCTGCCCTAATACCTCTGGAGCATCTACTGAACAGAGGAAGCATGAAGGTAGATAAAGTGTTCCAGGGTTTGGGTCTTTTTTATGCATGGTCCTCTTGCAAGTACATTAACTTATTCGGAACCATGACTTATGTAGCACCACCTATGCTCTTTCAGTGGGACAGATTGCGGACTCCTGCCTTTGGATTGCTATTTCAGACTGGGACTTTTTCAGGGAATATTAAATTGCATTTCAGATGTCCAGCAGAGACACGCATTTGAGGTGAAGTTAATTATTGATGACCTAGAACAGACAGTACAAAACAGACCGGTTCCTTTTTTTTTGACAGGAGGGAGGAATTACTTTAAAAAAGAATCAGCTTTATTTTGAAAAATGTACAGCACATATTTCTCATAATTCACCCACAGCTCCTAAAAGCAAGCAGTAAAGCATCAGCAACACCAAATATGATTATGATTGCCAAATATCCATTGTCTATTCAGAAAAATACCTCAAGACCGATATAAATCATATGGTTTCCTAGAACTACACTTCATATAAATAACACCAGAGGTTTATATAAAACTTAACATAGTTACTAAGAAGGCACATTGATGCATAATAGTTTAGGGGAAATGAGATAGCAATAGTACCTTGATATTACCAAGAGAGCTGATGTTGATAAAATTGAATGCATCAAGGTTACTTTTTGGGTTAATGTTAATCTTCAATTCAGTGCTAATATACATTACCAAGTATTGTATTTCTAAGATATATAACACGCTACTGGATTTTTTAGAGGTAGGTCAAAAGAGCTAGAATTTCCTTTTTGAAAATGTTTCCCCTTTCAAAAAACCAGAGGATTTTGAATCACACTCTGAAGCTATATCAATACCTAATCACAATGGAACACAGCCTTTACTGGGATACAGGTAATAGAGGCACACCATGCTATGACTGGCTGGAGGGAGACTATGTGAAACCACTCCTTAGCCCATCTCCTCCCTGGCGTTCTCAGCAACCTGTCTGGAACAAAAGCGTTTTCAGCTGTATAAATCATGTTCTGAATATAGAGATGTCACTGTTAAGACTGCTGAACATCAGTATGGTCTGGACAGAAATAGAGTTATTTGGGAGACTGCCACCTTCCCAATAGTATAGAACGTGTTATGTTCCAACTGGATTAATAGACTGATTACTCATCAGCTACTGTAAAGTGGGCATTCCTGAATGGATGAGATGAGTCTCTTCAATATCTCTGTTTCTCCACCCACTTCCTGGGACTGGGTATCCCATACCTCACACCAACCCTATAGAAATTACCCAGTCTGACAGCAAGATTTTCAAAAGTAAGTTGTGAATTTGGGTACCCAACTTGAGAAGTCTTTAAAGGGCTTGGATTTTCAGAAAGCACTGAGCACCTACACTCTAAAGATCAGGCCCCATTAAGGTATTGCAAGTTGAAGACCCAAAATCGGTAGTGACTTTGGGAAATGTAGGTCCCAGCTCAATATATTCCTTTTGCACAGAGCCACCTTTAAAAGGAAGTTCCAGGGCAGCTGAGACTGCTCTTCCAGGGAATGGGGCTCATGGGTTTGGTATGGAGGCACAAAACCGCAGATCAGATCGCACTTTGCCCCTGTGAATCTACAGGGATCCTAGGGGACCAAACGTTCCCCCAGAATGATTTGAGGACAGTTGACAAAGGGCTCTGTGTGGTATCTAGTCCATGATGGTTCAGGAATGAAACATCCGGTGAGCATCAAGTGTAGGATCTAGCCCAAAATGGAGTTTGTTCTGCAGAGTCCCATATGGAATTTTTATTTTAGACTCTTGTATTGATTTCTATAGAGTATCTATATGATGGCTTGCTTAACATTTGGAGCAGAGACATGGGTTACCTGAGCAATATCAGAGAGAAGAGAAAACCATCTCAGAATGTTAATGAATCCACATGAGAGTTCACCACAAATATTAGCCAGCAGACAATTCCTAGGCTTTTGCCAGTCTATTTATTTTGAGAAAGCTTGAAGCTCTCCATTTAATCCACTAGAGTTCAGTGACTGTTTTGTTCTCTTCCTCTTTCATGGTCTAAATTACAAAATTTTAGTAATCAAACATACTTTGTGCTTCAGTATCTAAGAGCAGAGATTGACGGCCCTGCTGAGTAACAATGGGGATCAGCAGCAGGAAATTTTAACGGCCTTCTCTCTTATTGCTCTTTGATGTTCGTTTATTCTTTGCTTCATTTGCCTAATTGTCTTTCTGAGCCACAGGGGATATTTTGAAAAGTAAACCATGGATGGCTGAACAAATAATCAAAACTTTTGGTTCAAAAGATGGCTTGAAATGATAAACAGACCTCAGAGTCACTCATTGCAGGTGATTTTTACACTTGATTGCTGTAATCAAGAAAAGACCCAGACTCTGTATGCAGAAACGTGCCTACAATGGTCAGTTGTGCTGGATTGCAATACATCATGCACCCAGGGATCTGACCTTCCCTGAGTTTGTCTTAGCCAGAAAACACACTCAAAGATGCTGTATCTGCAACAACAACAAAAATTAGTAATCTTTCTGAATAACACTGACAACTGAGTCCTGTAAGATAAATATTCCTCAGTGTTTTCCTACATCTTTGTGTTTGTTACTCTATTAACCGCCTTTCTGAAGGAGGTCTTGCTACTCAGTCGTACCAACAGTTACACTGGGGTCATGGCAATCACTGGAATTAAGTTAGAGCAACTGCAATTCTGTAATTTGCAAACAGAAGCAAAGGCTTCTGTAATTTACATCAGTTTGGTATGGACACCAACAGATTGAGCCACAGCACAAAATAGTTGGAAGCATAAAGCATTTTGGCAGTGTTCCCCCCTCTTCCTCCTTAACCACATTTTCAGGATGTCTGCATACTGTGGGTTATGCAGGGCTGCCTTATGCTGTTCTTGCATTGGGGGTGTCTCCAATACCAGAAGCCAGACACAAGATGCATGGACCCTTTAAGATAGCTGAGCCACTGCAAAGGGACCACAGTGAGATACCAGAATCAGGCCCAATAGGTGTGATTATGATATCAATTACACTGGTGTAATTCTGCTGGAGTGACTGGGGCTACACCAACATGAAATAGGTGTGACTGTAAAATCAGACCTAATGTTGTATTAACTTGTGGATCCCATAATTCATAAAAAAGAACTGTTAATTTCCTTTATCTTTCACCCGTTACCATCAGTTAACTTGCACTCTATGGTTTCTACCAGGTGGAAATAACATTTGAAATGGTCTTCTTGAACGTCAGGCCCCATTTCACATCAGTCACTACTAGTCAGCGTACAGACATTACCTAGCTGAACCGGTTTTGTAATGATGAACTGCAGGCTCCCAGTACCAGCAAGTACCTCAGTTGTAAAGAGATTTTCTACTTACACCAATCTGCCTCCTAATAAGAACACTGTCTTGGAGAGGGAAATGCTCTAAAGGTTTATATTATTACATAGAGTTTTATTTTTGCTGGCACTCGATATAGAGGCCTTAAGGCACTAAACTGTATAAACTTGTATCGAGCTAAAACTGTATAAACTTGGGGAAATTGTCCTTTAAGATCTCAGTAAAAAGCACAAAGCTGAATTATTTTCTTAATGCTATCTTCAGTGCAGAGAGATGCATGAAACTGAATTGAAGATATGATGCAGAATGTATTTAGTATCTCACTTTACAAGACTGAAAGGAAAGGTGCTGCTAGGCTCTGCAGTCTGTAAAATACAGATATTATGGGAAATACATTAGCTTAATAAACCATGCAAAATTATTCAGCTGTGTAGAGAGCTGCAATGTAAATGTTGTTCATTTTTCTTTCATTTCTACTGAGGCTGGTATGTTCCCAAAAGGCATTTCATCATCTTGTTTCAATATATAAAGTATTTGAAAGGCAGAGACATAATCAAAAGAGCTTAAGGTTTATATTATCATTGGTAGTATAAACCGAAGCTGTATTTGTGCCAAAAAACACAGTGTTGTGACTCTGCAGGCAAACTCAAAAATATTGAAACAATACAGGGAAACAGTGAGAAATGGGACATATTCATTCTACCCCATTCTCAAGAGCCTTCAAAACTAAATAGGACTGGAAAGACAGGAGCACTTGGAAAGAGCTGTTCATCCACACATACACTTCTAGTGTAGAATGGGATGAGGAGTGGTTTAGAGATTGTAATTGCCCAGAGAAAGGAGAGAACCTTGTATAATTGCATATCTCCAATCAGTTGTGTCCCCTTGCTAGATCTGAATTAATCAAGCTAAAACCCTGCCTTAGTTTGTTCAACAGAGTATGTAGATTACCTTTAATCACTTGTGCAAGCAATAGGGCAGGAACTCCCCATAGCACATAGGAAAGAAGGTTTGCTAATCAAGGGTGTGTCTAGCCCCCACTAAATCAGATAGCATGCATCCCCAGAAAAAGAGCTAGCGCTGGTAGGTAAATGGTGCGTGCATGTATTCTTCCTGCTGAGAGGAGCAGCAAAATGCATCACATACCATGGTTTCCAAACGTCTCTGGAAGCTACTATATCACAAATAATGGAGATGACTGATATTTTAACTGCTCTCTTCCCTCCCTTCCCCCCCCACCAAACTATACACAGCTGAGCAAGGAGAGCATGTGGTATTGTAACTTCCAAAGTACAGCTGTGGCCCGAAGACTTTGTAAGGGGCTTCCATGCTTTTCCATGCAAAGCACACTGAAGTGCTGTGATACAAAATGAGCAAAAATACTTTGGGAATCTTTACAGTTATTCAAGAGATGCAAAGAGGCATCCTCTGCAGGAGACACAGTAAGCAGATGTTTTAGCTGTTCTTTCAGTGGCAGCTTGTTACTGTTAGGATGAAGTGCTGTTGCTCGCAGGTGATGTTGCAGAATGGAAGTTCAGGACTGGGGATTGTAATATAGCAAGTGAACTTCAAAATGCAGAAAGTTAAATTGCTCAGCAGTGCAGGCCAATTACTAACCATGCTGTTTATTTTTATAATAATAATAATTCTAATAAAAATAATTATGTAAAAAAGCTAAGGTGTCTAGGTATGTAAGATCAACAATTTTAATGGTACATACTATAAGGCTTCTGTAAACAGATGGTTTTGGATTGCTGGCAATCTCAAAAAATCATGGAAAAAATGCATTGGGGTTTGACCGGAAACAAAATGTATTCTTAAACTCTTTAGGAAACCAAAAATGATTTTTTCAAAATTGATTTTTAAAAATCATTTTTAATAAAATTGGAGGAAATATCTAAATGAAAAGGTATTTTGAATCAAAATCAAAATTTTTTTTGAAAATGTCAAAATTAATGTTTTGTCTCTGTTTTCCATTTTTTTCCAACTTGAACAATTCAGTGAAATTAGCACAAATTTGCAATATGTTTCTGTTGCTGAATCTGCATTTTTCACCAAAAAAACCCCTTCTTGTAAAAAATTTCCCAGCTGTAATGGTTAGTGCCGTCTCACCATTATGTTGTAGGAGATACTTGTAGACAGTGACTTTCAAGGCTGTCAAAGAGATTTGGGTGCCCAATCCTATGAAGTGTAATGGGACTTGGACAATCAGATCTTAGGAAGCTTTGAAACATCTCAGCACTGATTGTAAGATGTTTCCATATGATGCAATTTGCCTGTATAGGTCAACCTCTGACCCGTCCATTGATAGTAACACTGAGATCCTGGTAGTTGTCTTTCAGTGGTTATGCATGATTGTAGCACACATACTGTGTTACTTTGTACAAAGAAACATCTCACAGGAAAGAGCTGTTTTGTCATTCTCAGTTGTCACTTGAGTTTGCATTGGTTGTAAACAGTTCCATTGATCAATGGCCCATGGCTGCCATGTGGAGGTATGGCATCAATCAACTATGCTACATTTTCCCTGAGAAAGGCAAGGCTGTCTCTTCTCCTCAGAGCCACTTTAACTTGCTAGAGGAGTCCTGCTAAAGAATGTTCTGTATGAATTTTATTTTTCTGGGTCACATGCTCAAATGAACAGGATCAACCTTCAATACCAGCAACAGAAATAAAACCTTGGACGTCTACATTGTAGAGTGCAGGCAACAGAGGTGAAAGCATAGTCATAGGAACATATTAGCTTAGTTTAGGGCTATAACCACACTAATATTATGACTTAATTTCTCTGGCTTGTAAGAAGTACGTTGTTCCCTTGTATTTTAGACCTGTGCTACACTCAGGTGAATCAAGTGCACTGAGTATGGTAGTTTGTTCTCTTAGACAACAGGAATAGGGGAACAGCTGCTCACCACTTTAGCATTTTTCAGCACACTACACCCCCAAGGCTCTGATAAGTGGCATATACAACAGTCCAGAGAGTTCCAGTGTTGTCACTCAAACAATGTATGTGCCTTTAAGAGGAAAAGATGTGAGAGTAAATAAAAATGCAGTAAATGTGAATTTCAGGGGTGAAATGTAGCAATCTTATTAGTAGGTCTGCAGAAATAGGTTTGTGGCAGTAAACACTTTAAAATAAATATCACCTCATTTCTATATCTGATAGCATTTCTTTCTCTAGCTCCCTGTGGGCTCTAAAGGCCCCCAAAAGAATTTTATAATCAGACTACAATGAAAGATGTATTGGATTTTTAAAAGTTTTAAGATATACTCTTTTGCTGGCTTAGCTGTTACTTGTTGTCCTTAATAGCCAGGTCATTTATAAGAGGAGAACTCAGTTTAGTGAGCCTGGAAAGGATGGCTGGAATTTGTAATGGAAGATTATTGCTAAAATGATGATAGTTTGATTATTTATAGATAAATTATCTCAGTGTACTGTTTTATAAACCCTTTTGTTTCTTTTCACTGATTTCATATTTACCAGGGTCTGATGCCAATGGCATGACCCCTTTGTCAGCGGAGTAGTCCTTATTCATGCAAGTCTTCTTACTGAAGACAAAAGGACAATTTTTGTAAGTGAAGAAAACGCACCTGAGTAAAGTTTTTACAACACCGGGCACCAATATCACCTGCCTTTCTGTGTTGTCACTGGAGTTTACATCTTACTACTTAGTTAACTAACTGGGCTATTTTTAAACTTGAGCTGGTGGTAAAGAAGGTTTTAATAGGGCTGGTTGAAACATTCCAATTCTTCATGTGACATTCTTTTTTGGAGGGAAAATGATTTACCTGACTTTTCTTAAAAAAAAAAAAAAATAGTTTTAAATGAAAAACCAAAACTGTGTAAACCAACATTTTGTTTGTTTTCAAAAATGGTTTTTGGTAGCAATTTTCAGAGTTCAATAAAAATTTTCAGTTTTTTAATTTTTTTTAAATGAAAAAGCAAAGCAAAACAAACAAAAAAGACACATTCTGTGAAATGTTTCATAGTTTGACAAAGCCATTTTTGTCCAAATTGCTCTTGGATAAAAATATTTCTATCATCTCTGTTTATAGATTCTGGGCCAAATTCTGCTCTTGCCCACACATATCCAACTTCCTTTCATTTCATTGCCAGCATGTGTTTGTGCCATGAGGCACAAGGGATAAGAAATGGATTCTGATCTTTCACATTCAGCTAATTGCATTTGGGCCTAGGGGGAAACCTTCTCCTTGTTGGGTGACTTATTCTCTTTCTCCCTGGATGTTAGGGGTGTTACTTTACACCACTTTTTTTTAATGATACAAAAACTTTCCTGGGCATTATCTGAGGGTCTTTTTCCAAACTCTAGGTGTCTTTATATCTATTCCCAGAACTTGATTCGCTGCCCATGTGTTACAAGGTGAAATCGATATTTTAGGGGAAAAATGGGGTGACATTACAGGCTCAACTAACATCAGAGGCATTTTTCAACTGGCATCAGTGTCATTTGTTCAGTAGGTCCCATTTTATCTCTTGAGGGGTGTCAGACAGAAAATAATTGAGAATGAACTGGACTTTGGCAGTGGCGTCTGAAGAGAAAGCTAGGATACGGTTGTAGAAAAATGTATGCAAGTATTAAAAATAATAATATGTTTTTAAATGAATCAATTTGGTCCAGGGCCAGATAAATCATTTCCATCCCTGCAAGTGTTAAATATGCAGTCACAGCTGTAATTCCAAAGGCTTTGTCATTTAATGATGTCTGCACCCCAGTCTAGAATTCAGCTGAAACCACACCCAGCAAACTCGGCTCAGAGGAGATTGAAATAAAAACATGATGATGATTGTCTAGCTCCCTGCCCCTTTCCTGGAGCAGTTCAGCAACTGAATAATGTATTTGGGCAGTATGAACACACATGTAAGCTCCCTTGTGCACAATCTGGCTCCATAAAATTCCATTTGCCCTGGCAGCAGGGAGGGGTGGTTTGCTGGTGTTCTTTACGAGAATTCAGTGTTAGTCCACGAAATTCACCCTGGCCTTAGGATTTTAGGGGCAGATCTTCAGCACGTGTGAGGCTGTCATAGCTCCATTGATGTCAGGGGTACTGTGAGAACTGTCAGGGCAGGCACAGACATGCCAGAGCAGCACGAGCTTCCTTCATGTATTTCCTGACCCATACAGCTGACCTGCAGGTCTGCTCCTATGGGGATAAGTGTGTGTGTTTTGGTGTGACCCATTTGATCCTTGGCCTCCAACTGGCAATGGAATTTCTACCTAACTCAGACAGATTGCGACACATTCACATAGCAGCCGCTGCAGTTGAGCAAGTTGTGCTTGTCCATGTGTACAGTTAGTCCACAGGAGATCCCTCTGGTGGTGCACAGTCAATGGCCAGGAAGAGATCAGGTGTGGGGAACTGGAGAATCTGATGAAGAGGAACATAGAAAAGCACTGCATGCAAGTTAGATATTTTTTGGCTCTAACTAAATGGAGGCTAAGGAAACAGATGGAAGATGAACTGACCCAGAGTTGGGAGCTGCATAACATGGAGTTAAGGCTAAGAACTTGTGGACATTGATATTCTGAGAAATGCTCTAAAGGTCCACGTGACTCTTCATAAATGGTTGCAGACTGAAACTTAGCAGCGAAACCTAAGGTAAAGAGAGACTGAGACAAAGTGGATCTAAATACAGTTCTAAAATAATAATAATAATAATAAAAAGTCAATCCAACTCTTCTTTTTAAACCTGATTTACTACTAACTCTTTCTCCCAAGGTGCATGAGAATTGCATCAAATGACTGCACTGCAAGTTTGGCGATGCTGAACAGGCCTCCAGCCCATGGATGTTGTTGTGCTTCCACTAACCGATTTTCATTTCTACAGCCAAAGAAGTATTCTGACCATGATGAGGAAAAAGATGCAAGACTCCCACCATCGGAAAGGAGAGCCCTTCTGTCCGAACTTTTAAGATTGCATGAGGGAGAGGATTTGCTTTCAGAGGCCCTCTGTATGAGAACTTATTGCTCCTTCGGTGTCATGTTGCATCCCCACCTCATTGATCTCTGCCACTGATTGCATGGTTGCATGACCAGTTGCACATCTTCCTTCATGCAATGTCCTGTGTTTCATTGTCATACAGGGGAGAGGAAGCCCTGACTTCCTTAACTGCCCTTCTGCGTTAGAGAGAGAAACAACGCAGTGAGATATGGAACATCCAAATAACAACCAGAAGAGCCCGGATCTCTTTAAGAGCCCATCCAGCTTCACTTAAAAAAAACAAAAACAAGACAATAGTGTATATGGTTTTAATTTTCTTTTTTGTTAAATTTTTTTCTTACTTTTTCCTAGACTTCGCCCGATGGTCTTACCTGTCTCAGAGAGGTAAAATTTAAACCAATTTGACTATCTTGGTCATATAACTTTCAAAGGAAGCGGTTTTCTAAGCAAGGGCAAGGTACTACATGAATAGCTCTGCTCACCCTTCACATTTGTTAGCAAATAAGATAAAGGTGGTGGGAAATTATCCACCACCCAGGGTATATTTTCAGGTAACAGAATGCTCCCCTGCCTGGATAAGAAATGTCCTGCCTTGGAATGTGTATAGCCAGATTCTACTTCCCACATGCGTCTCTCTGTGCCATGATTTATTCTGTGACGTGCTCTGCAGCCTTAGCTGCTGCAGCTTAGTTCATTTATTTAGTGCTTTGTTTGGTATGAATGGAAACCACCTAAAAACATGCAAACTGATTCTACTGACTGCCCCCTTTCAATTCAGGCTTATTCTCAATTTGGACTTTGGCCTAGTAACACATCAGAGGGTAACACATAACCTAGAAGAACATTTTCAGCAACACTCTGGCAGCAAAGCAGGCGCAAAACCCATTAAACATTAAAATAGTTTTTCCATCTGCTACTAACCAAACAAAAAACAAAAGAACAACAAAAAATAGAAGTATGGAAAATATAACCCTGACTTTCACTTATAATTCACCCTGTGGAAAGGTGCTGGGAATGTAGAAGGAAGGCAGAGAAGAACATAAGGGCCTGTTCCAAAGCCCACGGGAATCAATGAGACAGCTCATGCTGATCTCAGTGGTCTTGGGAATTGGCCCTATCTGCAATTTCAGGGCACTTTCCAACTTTCACAGTTTACAGTAGGGAGAAACAAAGTGTCTTAATCATTCCAGCTCTCCTGTATATAAAAGAATGAAATGTACCAAAAGGAAATAGAAGGCAAAGTGTTTGTGAATAACAGTTTACATGGATCATTGCAAGTATTAGCCAAGGGACCCCCAAACTGCATTTCTCTATGTTCTGTGTCACATTTTAATACAACCTTTCTCCACAATTGGTTTTCACCAAGGCTCTTACAGGCATAATACCCTCATTAAGCTTAGCTGTTTGTGTAATTAATTTCAGTGTTGTTGATTTAGTGGGGAAAATGGAGCTAAAATGATCTTTGATGTTTCCAGGAAACTGGATGGATATTGAGAGACACTGTGGCCTATGTAGAAACAAAAAGGAATTAGAGTCTCTTTGGTATGGAAATTAATCTCTCCAACCAGGCAATAATAATAATGATTTATTAATAAATTACAGTTCAACTTTAATTAAATGTTTCATATTAAATTGATATTTCAGTAGGTACTTGATGCAAGTTTTTTATTAACATTTACCATAAGGAAATTTTGCTTAACACTTTCCAGGCTGTGTAAATATATCTGTATGACTTCTTAAATTGTCTCCGAAGCTGGAAGTCTGGAAGACATTGTGTTCGTTGACTTTCATGGGAGCTGGATCGAGCCCACGGTTGACTCATGATCCAGTTGTGCAAGCATACCCAATGTTTCGTGTTTGGAGGATCAGGCTTTCAAAACCTGAAGGTTGTCCACATGACAAGTTAATGTGCATCAAGCCAGAATGTGCATCTAAAACATACTAACTTGCCATAGATTAACTCTCCATCTGGTCCTTGATACTGCATACTGGAAGTTCTGTAGCACGCTTTAACATGGTGTTGTTTGAAATGGGAGTACGTCAAAATGGACTACAGAACTCTTAGTGTGCTGAAGCAGTGACCAAAGTGTTACTGTGCAGCAAGCTAGTGTGCTGTAAACTCACACCCTGGCTTGCTACATATTTAGTCACCAGGTAAACAAGTCCTAAGGCTCACTTCTTCTCCTTACGCAAACACAGTACTGGGTTCAGAACCTCACTTAACTTCAAAGAGACCACTCACTGGGGTTCTTAAACCATGGATTTCAGCGCTCTTTGCAGAGGAACATATGTATCATTATCTTCTTTTCTTCTGATAGAGAAACTAAGGTGACTTGTCATGACCAAGTTTATGTACTCCCCATCCTCATCCACAGAACCATGTTGCCTAATAAACAGGCAGGGTTCCTTTCTATCATCCCTCTTATTCAGCATGTTTTTGAGTCCAATAGAGGAGATAGATATATTGGACTACAGTCTCATCACTATTCTGATGACACTCAGCCATCTGTTTCCTTGCCAAGATAGAAAGAAGAAGCCCACTAAGGTTCCACATTAAACTAGTAAAGTAACTTGAGCAATTGATGTGCCTTGAGATTGCATCATCTTTTGGTGAGATATTCACTGCTTCCCAAAGAGGTTCTTATTCATGGAGTTCTTTTGGACTCCTAAGTGCTCTTGGATTCCCAGTTAGCGCCAGTGGGTCAAACTGCTTTTTATCATCTATGGCAAGCTAAGCCTTACCTTACTGATTCAGGCCTTTCCACAGTCAAACAGGCCTTTTGTCATTTGCAGATTAGACTCTTACAATAAGATCGACTTGGGGCTATCCCTGAAGATATTCTGAGACTTCAGTTACTGCAGAATGCAATGGCCTATGTACCTAGTGGAATGGGCTGCTGTCAGCACTTTACAGCTGTGTTCTGTTAACTGTACTGACCTCCTATCTGTCTCCTAATGCAATTCATGATGCTGGTTCTGATCTATAAAGCCCTTTCGGGTATGAAGCCTGGCTAGTTTGGGGACCTGCCTTTGGATCATGATGCCTAGGGATACTGAGGCACTTCTGCTGTCAGTCCCTGGATGTCTGATTTTTGAGGACTGGAAGATGAGATGTTTTTAGTAGCAGTTTATGATCTTTAAGAGCTTATTGCTTCGCAAATGTTTACTGACCATGGCCTGGCACAAAATATTTTTATTCAAGATTTTGCATTATTAGGGACAATCACTCAGTCACTTACTTTGGTTGGTTCCAGTCACCATGGCAGCGCCTGTTTGTGCAGCCTATTCTGGTACGATGTCTTAGTCTAATATCTGTCACATGCCCAGGTTGTGATGCTACTGATTTCATCTGGGGAAACTGGCAGGTCTATTTATTTGTTGAGTATGTTGTTACCCAGAGAATAGGTTATAGTGTGCAAAATAAATAAATAGACTTGAAGATATAATCCCAACAGGGTTTTTGAAACAATTGTATTTTATTTCAGAGGGATGATGGTATATATTCCACCCTCTAGTGATAGCAATAGTGCATTACTGGCTGTTTCAATGTAGTGGATATGGCCTGTCACAATGACTGACTGTTCTGTTTGGCTTGGAAATACGTAGGCAGTGTCTGATGTGCATTATATTTTTAAAGAATTAAAATTCATTGGCAAAGTAAAAAAAAAAAAAAAAAGGTTCTTTGTCTAATATGATAGTTGAACATTGTTCTGCTCTTGCAGGGCACAATATAGGACTTTAATTCCAGTGGCATTTGAAATATTTGTGGGGAAAGATCAATTATTAAACCCATTCCTGTTCACTTTGAAATCCAATGGAATTATTTTCCTTTGATGTCAGTGGGAGCGGGATTGTGCCCTTCTGTCAGATCTTGTGTATAAATAGTGAGTGTCATTTATGCTTGAAAAAAGTCTCTCTTTTCCCCCATGATGAAATTGCATATTTTGTCAGTATGTGTGTGGATGTGTACACAGGCTGACAATTTGAGGTTACCTTAGCTCTGACAGAAAGAGGCTTAAATTACTCTGCTCTGCAGCGGGTGGTTTACAAAAATGCAAATTCTATTCACTGTCATTTACAATGGTAACATTCACTTTGACAGACTCATTTTCAAAGGGATCTAGGTAAGGAAATGCTCAAATTTTAAAGGTAACAGGTATAAAGGCTTATAAATCAGATATGAAAAACAAGCCCAGTTAAATAATTTCCAATCTGTATATTTAGTTAAAATATCAGGCTTGATCTATTTTAATAAAAACTCCATCTCCATTCTCAAGCAAAAGCAATAGAATGCAATAATTTTCACAGTAGTAATCCATAAAACATTCATCCTTACGCAACAGTGTTAGGGGTTTTATTCTTTGTAAAGTAAAGCCATTGCTTATTCAGTTTGATTTATAAAATGTGCCTATCCCTGTTCTAAGCATTTCCCTGAAATATTTTGTACAAAGGTACATATACCAAAAATTACAATCTTGCCCTTATACCATCCACCAGGCTCACACGCCCTCTCCTGTCTCTTACAGGCAAAGGCCTGTAAAAGCCAATGCGTTTTACAGCATACCCTGAAGCTCAGCAAGCTCGTGCTCTTTTCCACGAAGAGGAAAAGCGAATTGTGGCGTGGAAATTCTGTCAATCCCACCTGTTCCAACAAGTTTTGCTATTAGCAGCTGAAATGAGTTAAGATGCTGAAGTCATGGCATGGCATGGGAAGAAAGGCAATCTTCCAAGGTGACAGGACTCAGATCAGTTTCGCCTGCATTCATAAAAAATACCATTGAATTACATCCAGAAACATAACTAGGGAAATACAATCTTGATGCAGCTACTATAAGGTGGGTGCATAACTGCCGGGAAAACTGTTCTCAGAACATAGTTATCAGTGGTTCACAGTAAAGCTGGAAGGGCATATCAAGTGGGGGTCCAACAGGGATCACTCCTGGGTCCAGTTCTGTTCAATATCTTCATAAATGATTTAGATATGGCATAGAGAGTATACATATAAAGTTTGTGGATGATACCAAGATTGGAGGGGTTGCAAGTGCTTTGCCAGATAGGATTAAAATTTAAAATGAACTGGACGAACTGGAAAAATGGTCTGAAGTAAATAGGACGAAATTCCATAAGGACAAATGGAAAGTACTCCACTTAAGAAGGAGCAATCGATTGCACATACAAAATGGGAAATGACCACCTGGGAAAGAGTACTGAGGAAAGGGATCTGGGGCCATGGTGGGTCACAAGCTAAATATGAGTCAGTTGCAAAAACAGCCAACATCATTCTGGGATGTGTTAGCAGGAGTGTTGCAAGCAAGACATGAGAAATAATTCCTCCACTCTACTCCACGCTGATAAGGCCTCAGCTTGAGTATTGTGTCCAGTTCTGGGCACCACATTTCAGGAAAGATGTGGACAAATTGGAGAAAGTCCGGAGGTGAGCAACAAAAAGATTAAAGGTCTAGAAAACATGACCTATGAGGAAAGATTGACAAAACATGGTTTGTTTAGTCTGGAGAAGAGAAGACTAAGAGGAGACATGATAAATTTTCAAGTGCACAAAAGGTAGTTACAAAGAGAAGGCAGAAAAAATGTTCCCATTAAACTCTAAGAATAGGACAAGAAGCAATGGGCTTAAATTGCAGCAAGAGTGATTTAGGTTGGACATTAGGAAAAACTTCCTAACTGTCAGGATAGTTAAGCACTGGAACAAATTACTTAGGGAGGTTGTGGAATCTCCATCATAGGTGTTTGTCTAACCTGTTCTTAAAAACCTCCAATCAGGAATGGTCTAGTTATTATGTAGTCCTGCTTGAGTGCAGGGACTGGACTAAATGATCTCTCAAGGTCTCTTACAGTACTATACTTCTATGATTCTATAAAGGAACAAATGCAGATCAGAGAGAACAGATGTAATGTGTGTTCTATACAAGAAGGAATGCTAATAGAATAGACAATCACAGTCTACACTCTGTGGCATTTCCAGCTTGTCTTTAGGTATAGTCCTATAAAGAGTTCATTGCAGTAGTCCAATGTAGAAGTGACAAAGGCAGAGATCACTGCTGCAAGATCTAGATCCAAAAGAAAAAGCTAGCAACATGAATCACTAAGCACAAATGGCAGAAACATTCTTAGTTACTATGGTTATCTGAATCTCCAGCAACTGTGAGGAACTCCAACAAGAACTCCAGGTTGAGTATTTAAGTAAAACTATCTGTTCATGGACAGCTTACAAACAGGATAAGAGGCAGAGTTGACCAAAATAAGAATTATTCACTTTGTTGTGTTAGTTAGTCTTCAATTGAGCAAGTGAGAGACCCGGCATCCAGACTAAAAACTGGCAGGCTGTGTTAGGTAGGCTTCAAACTAAGCAGCAATGGAAAGAGAGCTTTAGTCCTACATAAAATATCTGGCTCATACTTCCAATTTTAATTAACAAGATGGTCTACAAATAAGGATGTCTACAGTGAACAGAGAGAATTACTTTATTGAAGAGCTATAGCTAAACACAAATACAAAGAGCATGATTAAAAGTTACAAATTACAAGGCTGCTGAGTTGTGATCCATGATCTTGAGGTTTAAATAAAACTGGCTAGAATGATTCTTAATAGTTAAATGTTCATAGTGATGAATGCAGTAAGTTTGCATGGGAGAAATAGAAAAAGACAGAGGTGATAACGAAGGTAGTAGCAAATTGTTTCAGGGTAGCAATGGAAAGCAAAGAAACAGCACCAAGTTTGTTTTAGACCCCCAAGAGTGTGATGATAATTCCTGGGCCATCTACCAGGATATTCAGAGTCACAGAGAACAGTACTTTGAGTATTCCTACAACTTTTGGCTGACACATACAGCTAAGTGTGGATTCTCAAATAGATACATCAGCTACAGAAAGTAGAGAACTGTGAGCCAGGAAATAGAAAATCCAATCAGAGAACCCATCCAGGAAGTATTGTCACCTGTAGAGAGGAACTGGCTGAGAATTTGTGAGTACACAGTGACCACAAATTCCTGTTGACAAACAGTATTAAGAAATGGATTCATTGAACACATGAAGGTTAGAATTCAGTAGATTACTCTAAAGACATCAGAAAGGTAGGTCCTCAACAAATACTTATGTATGTGTGTATCCCTGAAGCTAAGTATGTGTGTAGGTGCAAAAATCAAGATATAAGTTGCTATAAGAGGGCCTATTAAATTCCATGAATATGGTAGATGGCTGGAGCATGTTCAAACAAACATGAGAATTAAATTGCAACAAATTACGATACCACTGAAAAACATGAAAACGAAAGTGGCCAGTATTGCTTCATGAGGAATTTCTTGAAGGCCTGAAAGTACAAAAAAGATGTACTATGAAGGAAGAAATTTGGAAGAAACCAGACAAGATTATGTAGTTAATTAAGGCTTTTGGGACTAAAAAGAAGCATATTTAGTTAATGCTAACTGAATGAAATAAGGAGAACAAGTAAGGCTTTTCCAACTCCATTTGGGGGGAAAGAAAGTCCAGTAAGGAGAGAGACCAAGCCAGTGACATGTCCAAAATGGGTGAACTATCTGTTTGTTAAAAATCTTATTTTAACAAGAAAAAATAAAGATGCATGGGCAATTAGGAAGAAGGAAAACTTTGTCGATATAGCTGCTGGTATAAAAGTAGGTATGGAAATGAGTGGGGAATCTGAATTAATCATCAAGTTGCATGATAGATATCCCTGGGCTAACAAAATAATTAGCTAATGATCTTATTAAACCGCTAGCAATTTTTTATTTAAAAGTCCTGAAGAACCAATGAGACATAGAGGATTTGGAAAAGACCAACTGTTACTGAACTTTTTATTTTTAAAAAAAATAGTCCTGACATTTAGTCTCCAGTAATACAATGGAATAAATATTGAGAGAAAACCTTGTAAGAGACACTTATGTTCACACATCACTAAAAACTGAGAATCAGTCTCAGAAAAATACAGCTTTGTAAATCTGAGGATCACACACACCGAATTTCTGTATGCTGAAACATACTTGAAAAGCTGTGAGTCTGGAAAAGACAGAGCTGATGTGATAGCAGATAGCAAATTGGAGGAGAATTGCAATACACTTAATAAAGGCAATGTGATTTTTAGACTATGTGCAAAAGCATTATATCACAAACAAGGTTATGATAGTCCCTTATAGCACTGTACAGATGACATTGAGATTATCGTGATCAGTTTCAGGAAAATGTTGATTATTGTTGGAGAGAATTGAAGGAATAAAGGCCTGGAGGAACTGACCTAGAAACAATGGAAAGGACTAAGTGATGACTAAGTAAAGCTGTGAAAACCCAGCAAGAATTTTAAAGAGTATAAACAATGAAGGCCAAATTCTGTCCTTGCATACTCATGTGCAGCTCTTATTGACTGCCTACATATGAGTGCACAACACCGCTACACCAAATCGGACAAGGTGATCATGAAACAGCCTTGAAGAGACAAGAGGTGGAAAAAATAGCACAGTAGGTCTTTTCTGTCTCTGCCATATTCAGCATGATTCTGTGAAATGCCACTTGTCCTGTCAGAATGACATCTTGTTGGCAAGTAGTAGGATGAACCCAAATGTTCAAATCCTCACTAAAGGAGAAGTGGATTAGTAGTATTAGGCTATAGCACATACGCTGGATGAATTTTTACTACTGTCTGCCTTTTTTTAATTATTTTATTCTTTATTACTGTCTGCCTTTTTCAGAATGTATGTATTTGAAAGTAGTTGATTCGATTTCATTGTGGGCATCTCCTTGGCCAGATTTGAATCTTCAAAGTTTTGTTTACATTTCTAAATGCTTCTTGAAGAAAAGGATCATAGAAATGCAGGGCTGAAACAGATCTCAAGAGAATGTGAAAGGGATAGCTCATACTGTCTTAGACTTGAGAGCTTGATGCTGATTCCTCAATGCAGGAAGGAATCTGTTTTAAGAGGGATGGATTCTTATTTTCTCAACCTTAGTCCTGGAATTTGTTAAAAAGAAATGAGTTTAGAGAAACTGAGAAACATTTCCTAGCTTAGGGAGTGGAGAAAGTAATTTTATATCACAAAAGTCTGCCTAACTTTTAATAAGAAAACATCTCTCCACTGGGAACAAAGGTCATGAACTGACTGCACACAGGACAGGCTGAAATAGATAAATGATACTGTGATATTCCCAATGAATGAGGTGGAGGTTTATCAAAATATAGCATGGCACTACTGAAATATTGTGTTTACCACATATTCTTTGAATGGGAATATTTTTTAGAAACTGGGACTCTGTTAGTCACTATTCAGTTCATACAAAATATGGCTGCAAAAGGAAAAGATATGTCTTAAGACCCATGCCTTCAGACCTTAGTCATTTAAAATAAGCATGGGCTTGCAAATGAAGTTTTGCATAAGTAAAGTCTGCCAGATCTTTCCCTTAATTACTGTCTGTTATTTTTAGAATATGAACACTAAATACTCATTTAGGGATCTAACAATGGAAAAAAACAGTGATACTGTGAATACATAATTTTATAAATGGTATCAGTCTTCCAAAAAGAATGAATCAACCTGACAATGGCTTTCCAATGAGGCTGCCTTGTATCTTGTTGAAGTCATTTACAGCTGTGCCAAGGGGTTATAAAAGACTATCATCTTGACTTCATAGCATTTTTTCCCTTTCTTTTGCAAAGGTGTAAATGACAACACAAGGTGTGAAACAGCAGGGAATTGATTCCATTGAGTCTAACTTGAATTGCCAGTTAACTTATTGTTCCTTTGACTTCTAAACAGTCTGTTAGTTTCTCTTTCAATTTTTGTTTTGTTATTTCATTGGCAATGAACATGAGATTTCTAAATGATATTAACTTTAGGATTTATTTTATTTTATTTTTGAGGAAGATTGGCACTAGATTTAGCGTTACTAATTTTCTGGTACATTCTTAGCTCTCAATTAGTTTTGAATTAGTGATTGTATTTCTACAGTCTTTTAATATTCTAGGATACACATCATCTAAATTTTATATTTTAAAATAATGTTAAAACGAGCACATACTATACTATAAACTGGCTAAAACTAATAATTTAACACTCTTTAGAAACATAATCAGTTTCAAAGAGACCCTAGTGTTTTCTCTGTCTCTCATGTCAACATTTATCCCCCACTTTGACCCAGGGTCCCCATGTGAATTGAATAATTTGCCTTAGGGCTTTGCCCCTCACATTTGTAGCCTGTAAAGAGGACAATAAGCATATCACTGGACTCTCATCTAGTGTAACTCAGCATGGCTTTATTGAAACCAATGGAGTTATGCAGATTCACAACAACTGAGACTTTGTCCCATTATGTTGCTTACAGTTTAGATACAGTTGTTTTGTGGCTTTGAAATTGCTACAGTCACATAGAAGAAAAATTGCCTACTTTAACCTATCAAATAAATGGAAAAACAGGTCATAGAGAATGTAATATATGTGGCTCTACTTTCACGTTTTTCATTTTTTCTATCTATCTAGGTAGAATGCATGGAGCTCCTTTTCATTTGTTTCATCTGGACCCACAATTTAGGTCATTTAATTGAGCCAGTAATCGTGGAAAGGCAGTAGCAAGCAAAGAGAATTAGCTTGCTATTTCTTTCTTGATTGCAGTACAATGATAAGTTCATAGAAAGACAATGGGAATGCTTTGAGGAATGTGTGTTTCTCTCTCCCCCTCCTGTTTCTCTGGCTGTCTTCATTAAACAAAATGATGTGCAGAGCTGAGTATTTTTAAATGTTTCACTTTGTCTGAAAAATGGTTATGGATGGAAATAGTTCCTGTGCACAGGAAATAGGATAATGGCAAACTTAACAAGAACATTAGTAGTATAGGTGGTTTATATTTTGTCCTTTTGGCTCTCCATATATTTGCATATTTTGATTCATCTGGTGCCTATTAAGTGTTCAGCAATTCCCATCACTAAACAAAAAGTCAATGCAACAATTCAATTCTTAAAATACTCAGTCACAGTCTTCAGTAAGTAAATTCCCACACATGAAAATTAAAAACACTCTACTAGACCTCAGAGGTACAAATCTGCCCTCCTATAATCTATATTCTATAGCCTACTTTATCAACCTGCATGTCTCCCAGAAAACCTGAAACAAAGACACTTTACACAGTGTCTGGAAAGTGCCTGGAAATCCTAGGTTAATAGATTTTAAGTTGAGAAAGGACAATAATAATCTCCTGGTCTGATCTGCATTACACAAGCCAAGGAACCTTACTCAGTAATTTCTGCACCATGTCCATGGCCTCTATTTGCGTGATAACATAACTTTTAGAAAGACAGTTAGGCTTAGTTTTAAGTCTTCAAGTCATGGAGAATCCACCACCTCCCTGTCTGAGTTGTTATCATGGATAATTACACCCACTATCTAAAAATTGTGCCGTATTTCTTATCTAAATAGGCCTGGTCTACACTAGGAAATTAGGTCGGTATAACTAAATTGGTCAGGGGTGTGAAAAATCTACTATCCTGAGTGAGGCAGTTAAACCTTCCATCGACCTAGCTGCCACCTCTCAGCGAGGTGGAGTACCTACGCTGATGGGAAAACTCCTCCTGTCAGCACAGGTAGGGTCTTCACTGAAGCGCTATGGCAGTGCAGCTGTGACACTGTAGCAGTTTATGTGTGGACAACCCTTGAACTTCTAACCATTGGATCTCATTAATCTAACAGATACAGCCATAAAGAACTTCCTATGGTCAGAAATCTCTTCACCACGCACTACTTAGAAATAGTGAACAAGGCCCCTCTTATCTTTCTCTAGGATAAACTAAATAGGCTGAGCTTCTTATGTCTCTTATTATAAGGCATGATTTCCAGACCCGAAATCATTCTTGTAGCTCTTTTCTATCCCTTTCCAATCTTTACCATATCCTTTTTGAAGTGTGGACGCAAGAACTGGATACAGTATCTAGTAATAGTCTCATTAAAGCCATATACAGAAGTAATATCATCTCTCTACTCCTGTTTGGTACTCCCTTGCATAAATATCTGAGGATAACAATCACCCACTTAGCTACAGCATTTTACTGGGAGTTCTGTTCCATTAGTTGTATGTGGTGAGTCCTACATTCTTTACAGAGTCACTGCTTTCCAGGATATAGTCCCTCAAGTTATACGTGTGACTTCTATTCTTTGTTCTCAGACATATGCTGTTGCATTTGGCTGTGTTAAAATACACATTGTTCAAATGAGCCCACTTTACCAAGCAACCCGCAACAAACTGTATAACTGGCCTGTCCCTATCATTATTTACTAACCATGAATTTTTCTGTCATCTGCATATTTTACGAATAATGATTTTATATTTTCTTCTAGATTACCGATAAAGACATTGGATAGCATTGGGCTGAGAATGGATCTCTACGTGATCCATTTTAAGATGCCCCTATTCAATGACAATTCCCCATTTACAAATGCTGTTTGTGATCTTTTTGTATCACATTTAACCACTTTTAACCAATTTAATATAGGCTACGTTGATTTTGTATAGCACTCATTTTCTTATCAGATTGTCATTATAGAAGTCAAATGTCTTACAGAAGTTTAAGTACATTATGTCAATATAATTTCTTTTATCAGCCAAGCTTGTGATCTCAAAAAAAAAAAAAAAAAAAGTATCCGGTTTGACAGTACTTGTTTCCCATAAAACCATGTTGATTGGTATTAGTTATGCTGTCATCTTTTAATTCTTTACTGGGTGCATCCTATATCAGTCTTTCCATGCTTTTGCTGAGGATCAATATTAGGCTAACTAGCCTTTAGTTTGCCATGGCATCCCATTGCCTCTTTTTAAATATTGGCACAATATTAGCCTCTTAACAGTCCCCTGGAATGTCTCTCAGCATTCTAATTTTTTTTTAAATCAACATTAATGGTTCAGAGCATTCCATAGCCAATTATTTGAATACTCTTGGGTGCAAGTTATCAAGTCCTGCAGATTTACAAATGTTGATCTTAAATAAATCCTGTTTAACAATCTCCCTAATTACTGATGGACTAGAAAGCATTTCATTATCACGGTAAGATGTATATACATCATCCTGTTGCTTTCCAAATACAAAACAGAAATACTTCATCTTTTATACACCATGACTGATAATTTTACTTGCCTTAGTTAGTATCACACCTACACCAATGCTTGGATTTTTTTAAATAACTCCTTTTTGTCCTTAACCTACTGGTCATAGATTTCTCACTGATAATTGTCTGCATTTCCTAACTGCTGATTTGAACATATTGCTATCAACTTCCCCATTCCTCAATTTGTTTTATATATATATATAATATATATTAATTGCTGCCTTTACCTCCCCTCTTAACCAGGATGGGTTTTTTTTTAACCAAAAAAGCATTCTTTCATTACTGGGGAACTTTGGGGGACATTTTTTAGGGGCATCTAATAAAGCATCCTGAAACAATTCCCAGTTGTTATTTACATGTTTATGTTTAAATATTTCCTCTCACTCAATTTTGCTCATAATAGTTTTCAGCTTCAGGAAATTTTAAAAGCACCACGTATATGTTACTAGTCAGGACTGTATTCTGTTTGTAATTAATAAATGACATTAGATAATGAGCACATGAACCTAGGCAACCCTCAATTCAATTCATTTTTTATCCATCAGAATGGGTTCTAATACAGAATTACCATGAGTTGGTTGCAATACTCTTTGTGTTAGAACTTTATATAAAATGTTTATAAAATTCCAAGGATAAGTCTTCTAGCGTATGTCTCCAGATTGAAATCCCACATGAGAATACGCTATTTCCTTTACACATTTCAGGTGGATGTTTATAGAGCTGTTCATCCTGTTCCCTTGTCTGATTATAGCACACCCTATCAGTATCCCATCTTGTGATTTATCAGTTAGTACATTGTTCTATAAGCATTCCAGGTTCTATCCTTCTGAATTGTCAATAACCCTAAAGCAGGGTCTGGAGAACTAAAGTGGGAGAACCAAATTCCACGGGTGAGTACCCCTTGTAGAAAATACTTCCAGCCTCTCATTTAAATCAAAGGGCCTGAGTTCAAACACCTTATCTGAATGCCGCACTGTCTAATGCCTAATCCTAAATATTGTCTGTGTGCTGCACATCTTATTAAATCATGGCACCGTTGGGAGGAAAAACACATAAGTGACTGTAAAAGCTACAAGCTGGTTGATTGTATGGGGCAGGAGAGAACCCAGAAATGTTTGGGTGGATTGAAAATGTAAAGTTTTAAATTAAATTTATTTGCAAGGCAAATTATGCCTTTTAGTCATGAAAAATCATGTTGTCTAGGGGTGGGTCTTCTTAAGTTGGATCCCTTGATTACTGAAATTCTTTCTTTCTCTTTCTCATTTATCTTTTCCTTCCCTTTTTAAGACTTCTTTCTACACTACACTGTTTCTTTTTCTCTCTCTCCTCCATATTCCTCCCCTTCATTTTAGGACATCCCCTCCTCACCCATCCTTTGTTCAAAGACAATTCTCTTTCTCCCATAGTCCTTTTTTTTAGCTTTGCTAACACACTTTCTTCTCCAGCCTGCTATTCTTCCTTCTAACAGTATCTCTTTGTTCCAGACTTTCCTCTCCATCTTCTTTAGGGGTGTGTCCTCCTTCTTCTTTCCAGGACTCTGTCTTCATCTGCTGATGGTCCCAACCTCTCTCTCCCCTTCACCATCTCATCCTCTTCTGCAGACCATTGCTCTCTGCTCACAGTTTCCTTTCTGCTACTGTATTTCATTTTTCTAAAACACTAATCAAATATGCTATTCTTGATCTAATTAACCTTATTACTGGTTCCTTTTGCCTTTACTCCCTTTCAGTCACTTAGGATGGATACAACTTGAATAGGTCCTGAACTTGCTTGTCATGTCAAGATGATGTTTATTCCATATTCATTGTAAATGATTTGTGGCAGATGCTGAGATGCCAATCCAGTGGAAAAAATCCACATGAGAGTTTGAGGGACTGGTGAGTATAGAACTCAAATAGCAAAAGCTGCTTTGACGGTTTCATTATTGAAAGAGATTGGAGTCATCAGTGGACCTGATCCTAGATTTTGCAGATTTGTTTTTGGCCACAAAACATGGAGGCCAAGCTTAGCCAACTCCTCCTCGATTTGCTGGAGTCCCTTGCGAAATCTGTCAGGCTCTGTACTAGAAGAACAACGAATATGGAATCAACATCATCTCAGCACGATAACCAAGTTCAGGATGTATTCAAGCTATATCCTCTCCATACGGTTGTATGGTTGTGCATCATGGATACTACACTGCTTATACCGGACAAAGATGGAGACTGCTACACAAAATGCCAACATTGTATTTTGGGCATGAAGAGGAATGACATCATTTGTAGTGCAGATGTTTACGGTCACTCTGGTTGGCAGACTACTGGGCCACTGTCTGCAGATGGCATCTTATGCTTTTCGGACATGTCACAAGAATGCCACAAGATGTTCCATTCTCCAGGTGGCTTGTAACATCCAAGATAAAATTCCACCAACCGATGGGTGGAGGTGGCCCAGAGGCAGACCCCCTATTATATGGGTGCATCCAATCTATTCAGATGTTGGACTCTCGACCCATCAAGCCCTTGCAGCCACCCAGGAACAGACCAAATGGCAAATGATTGCTATGGCCGACAATTTGACTGAGCATTGAAGAAGAAATCACTTACTTCAGATAATTTTAATTGTACCACTGCAGCAGAAGAAAACATCTGTTCAAGGGGATCCTGACTGCTAAAAATCCCTGTTAGGCTATTTTTGGAACTATGTGCAGTGGCATTCATCTTAATTAATCTACCCCTTCCCATCAAAGGAGTAGCATATTTGAAACCATAACGGTGACAGCTTGAAATTTCTTCTGCTGAACACACGTTGTGGGGGTGTTGTGTGTGTTGGGGGGAGCATCACTTGGCTATTGATTATACATATTTCATATGACACAGACTGGTGATACCATTGTCAGTTTTCAAATTGGGGTTGATTGCTAGAGCCGTGCAGCGTGAATACTCAGTTAACTGGAAAAAGAAGAAAAAAGGAAAACACAGTAAAGACCTTCAAATTCCTCTTTTCCAATTGGAATAAGAATATTCTAGGTTGTGGTACCTCGGGTCCTATAGAAATAACTAGTGTAAGGGAGAGTCTTGGAGTGTTTTCTGTATTGAAATGCAGTCTCTCTGATATGGCTTTTGAAAGTATCCTGGAATCATTCAAGTCCATGTTTCCTTGTCCTGATTTTATTATTGCTGATGGGTGGTTGAGTGTCAAGTCTCGTCTTAAAAATGGCCACTGATAGCATTTCATAACTCCCCAGGCAGTTCATTCCTCCGCTGAGCTATTTGAAGAGTTATACATATACTAATGTATAGGCTAAATTTTCTCTGCTGTACCTTAACCCTATTCCTTATTCCTTAGGAGTAAGTGCATGTCTCTTCTAGAATCACCATGTGTGATTTGCAGCTCAGACAGGCATACCTGAGCTTGCTTTAATCTCGCTAGTTCGAGCCCTAGACCAGTGAAGTTGTGGTATTTAGCAGGAACTGCACAAACCTGCCCAGAACCTTGGGTAATTACTGAAGGGGCTAACTCTCATTGAAGTATGTGCCACTGCATCTTCACTATTCCACAACATGAGTTTGCTAGTTTAAAGCTAGCTTGGGTATAACCACACGAGTTGCTATTGCACCCGGTGACTGCAGTATAGATGTAACCTAAGACAATAGTTCTCAACCTGTGGATATAGAGGGTGGAAAGTGTCCCCAGGTGTGCCAAGCCCAGGTTAAATTCACAAGGAATCCAGGTGAATTCAAAGGGATGATCTCTGCTCAAACATGGACTAGGGGAATTTTCCTTCCCAAACCTATATTTGATTATTAGTTTAACCCTATGCGTTTGGGCAGGAATTGCCATAATTCACCATAGTGACCCAATTGATTTTTGTGAGGCACAAATGGAGTTGTTTTGATATAAATGTGTATAACAGACATTGATGGTCTAGTATTGATGACTTTTGGAAGGTAAGTTCATACTGGAAGCGCTCACTGATCTTTACACCATAGAGATGGCATGGGTTCATGGCTTAGGCTGCACCTATGCAGAGCTCATTTCAGGATTTGGGCCTTTGGGACAGCTGTGACAAATGACACATCTGGCTTCAGGAGTATTTTTGATAACCTCAGACTGGAATACAGTAAGCATATGTTCATATCTATGCATTTTTGGCAGAGAGATCTACAACCTACAAGTCAGATGGGAGGATTTGGGTGGAAGAATGTGTTGCACGTGTCCAAATCCATTTGCATTTGCAAGAAAAAACTTTTACACCAAATCCACATGGGCACTTCACTGCTTACCCACTTCCCCCACAAGGTCATGTAGGCACTAGGCCAAATTCCTCCTAGACACACATCCATTGGATGTAACCTGAATTACACCTGGGATGAATGTGATCTATAACGTCCTTAACACTTCAAGCTCTTTTGATTATATACAAAAGAGAGAGAGAGAGAGTTTCCTTCTCTTTCTGCTCAGTGTAATGTTATGTCTTTGTATGATTCGTTTAAGCATGCCTGCTCTGTCACTTACCACTGATGCTTGCAAGCTCATCTTTAAGATTAGCACCCTAGAAGGATATTCCTGTGCATCATACAGGTATTTAAACATGCAACTTCCACCATTCTTTAGTGGAACTATAATAAGCAACAGTCCTTCTCTTCACATCATCAGTTTCTTCCCTGGGAGCAGAATACTAAATATTTATCCCCAGTAAGGAATTTTGGGTATTGCTGTACTCCTTGGTTTTAATTTTGCTTTGAAAGGATTGAAACCAGTTGTATAGAGAAGCTCCATGTTAGTTTTTGTCTCTTATTTTTGTTCTCGAGATACATCAATATTCCAGTTATTTGAGCTGCCCATCACTTTAATATACCGAATGTAGCAACCAAAATAAATATTTCCATGTCTTTTCTTGTAGATAAAATTGAGGATGAATTAGAAATGACCACGGTGTGCTATCGGCCGGAAGGACTGGAACAGCTTGAAGCGCAAACCAATTTCACAAAGCAGGAACTTCAAGTACTTTACAGAGGATTTAAAAATGTAAGAACCAAAGTATTGCAATGAATTGACTAGTGTGTAATGTCACCACCCCTCGCCCCCTGCTGCATGGGAGCCAAACTACTCATCCGTGTGCCGTGGTTTTTATCCTGGTAACGACGACAGATTCTTTTTAGAGGCCTGGGCTTTTGGAGCTGGAGGAGTTGAGTTCTAACCCCCTCATTGCCACAGCGAGATGTACTTGAGAAAAACCTTATCAATATTCTTCCTGGCATCATAGTCTGCTTAAAACTAAAGCTGAATACATATCCATCACATGATTTATTCAGCAAATTTAGTTTGTTTTCTCTGATCCCAGGCATCTGCAATCACATAGCAGTTTCTTCATATGCACTTGTAGGTTGAAATTACCTCACAATATTTTTTGTGACTTTTTCTTAACTCTTGAGATAGATCACAAAATGTTTGCTCTGAGCAATCAGGTCTTGTTATTAAAAACTGAGCTCAATCGGTTAGTTGCTAGATATATATATATGCTTGAATGCCATCTACTGACACATTATTAACTATTTGAATATATATCAACATTTCTCTTGTATTGGTCACAACTGTGATGGGGGGAGCCCTCCCCTTGCTGTGCCAAACAACACCCTATCCTATTACAAAGATCACGTCCTGTGCTGAGATCAAGCATCCAAGCTTGATAACCCCCTTCCACAAGTATTAATTAGAGTAAAACTTTGTTACTGGTGTGTTCTCAGACAGTAAAAACAAGATGTGCAGGCCTAGGAGAAAATGAATTTTTAAATTAGAATGAATACTCTGAGCTTTTTTTGATATATGCAATCTGTTCCGTGAAGACTTTGTCTACACAGAGATGTCCCCTGAGTCCAGCCATCTGTGTAGCTGCACTGGTGCACCCACTTCATGTGGCTTAGTGCTATTTGCACTGGTGATATTTAATCAAGGTGTGGCAAAGGTGAAGATCTACTAGTGCAAATTGTAGCTTTACCATTGTAAATCCATAGCGTTGAGGGGTAAAGTTACATCAGTGGCTGGAATTAGAACAAATCCCCAGAACCCGTAAATCCAGCAGTCTAGTGATCTTTTGGTGGTCATACTTCATGCTTAGCTTCTGTATATGAAGAATTAATAAATGGTAGATGTTGTTAGCATGTTACATGCATGAGTAGTTTGTTTAATAGATGGTTATAAGCGTATCAGTTGACTGTATCAGCATATCAGTAGATCGTTATAAGCCATGGCTGGTAAGCAGTCTTTTGGACTCTCTAATGATTATTCAGTTATTTACTAAAACATCTATTATTTATATATTAACCCTTTATAAGCTGTAAATGGGACCCTCACCTTAATATAAAATGATTGCTCTCTCTTTGTGCCCTTTACCTGTTCTCTCTGCTCTCCTCTACCTACATATGTTTCTCTGCTTTTTTGACTCACTATGCAATGAGGTTCACTTATGATGAAGTAGATCAGATGTCTCTGCCAAACAGATATGTTCTTTATAAAATATACAGCACTGATCAGATATTCTCATTAACATCTCTCATTTCTGTTCATAGAGTGTTTTGCCACATATTTGCAATATACGGGGAGTAAATATCTTGTGCATATGCATTTCCCTCTCTTCTGTCTGCACGTGTACTTTTTAAAACTAGAACATACTTTCTTAATATGTTTATTTGTGAAACAAAGGTTGGACTGACTTAGTCTTTCATTTTGTTGAGTTTTCAAAGAAAAAAATATAGTCCTTCATAAATTTCATATGCACAGTGGGCCATATGCTGTGGTAACCTACACCTTGCCCATTCTAACTGACTTGAGTGGAGAATCTGGTTCACTGTCAGTAAGGTCTCTTATCATGCCTGTTCCATGGAAATTCCATTTTGCAAAGACTGGCTGCTGGCACATAAAATCTCTGTGGGACAGCACCCGGTCTCATAGATCTGTGATACCCAAACCTCAGTGTTCACGAGCAAATTAGCAATCAACATTACAAAAGAGCCACCACAGTGTGAATTCATTGTTTCATTTACTATAGACCTATATATTCATATTTAAACAGTATGACATGGGAAATATTTAATTTATATTATTCTTGCAGCAACATGACTGACCAAATATAATTAATCAACTTCAATTGGTTAATAACATAGTAAAAGCATCCTGATTGGTTAATAACTTAGATTGGTTAATAATTAAATCACACAGTGTTTTAATATCATGTGCCGCAAAGAGCTGCAGGAGACTCGTTAAAGAGCCCCTTGCGGCTCGCAAGCCTCAGTCTGAGTATCATGGTCCTTGATACTTGCTATTAACAGTAATCCCACTGAAGTCAAGCACTACTCCACAACTATTACTCTCAGTAGCAAGGGTTTGTGAAATCAGGCTCTTAGTCTGCCTAGTTGCGGAGGCAGCCCCCCTTTTCAGGATGAACCTAACCCTTCCCTACAATTGCAGAATGCTTCTTGTCAGTGGAATCTGTCTGTCTGCAGCCCACTTGCCAACTGCATCTCTAACTTGTGAATTCTGCACAAATCAAGCAAATTACCATGGGCTAGCTTGTGCTCTGAGCGATGTGTGCTGTGTAAGCCGCCTCACCCCAGCGCTTGCCCTAAGAGGTGCAGGAGCCTGAGACACCTGTCAGAGCCATAGCTGTTCCAGAAGGTAGGGAAGCGAGTTACTGCAGCCCTTGAAAGGATGCAGCTCCCTTTTCCCACCCCAGCTTGATAGCATGTGTTGCGTGGTGTGGCCAAAACTCCACCAGTCCCTGCCCATTTGCTTGCAGAGAGTTATATTGAAGGACGGGGGGCAGAAAGCATATTCTACAACAGACCCAATATCTGAGTCAGTTTTATTTGGCTGAGTGATGAGATGTAAGGTAAGCACTTGTTTCCCTCCTCAGCTGAGTAAGACAAGGACAGACCCTAGCTTTCAATTTCTCTATCTAATTTTATTCCCATTAAATGTATGTTTTACTTCATTCGGAATACATTACAAAACACTTTTTCTTGTACAGGGCACTGCAGATCAGGAATTGTTGTGTACCTCTAACGTGCCTGACATACCTTGTTCTATTGGGTGCGAAATCTTTGTGTGTTCAGCTTTGCTGAGTTTCATTAGTCATCAGTGTGAGAGAGTGATTCAGCCATATGCACTGTAAAATGAACGGTTACTGCAAACTTCAAGTAGCAGCTCTCTCTATGCATCTAATACTTGGTCCCTGCCGTTTCTGTGTTCGGAGACTAATTGTGCTATTGTTGTGCAATATGGAGACATTACCAGTCAGGGCAAAATTATGATTAGCAAATTCATTTAATCAGTGACTTAGACCATTTTCTAAGTTCAGCATCGTTGAAGGTCTTTGTATTAATTCACATTGCTACTGAGACCTCGTTTTGCTCCAGATTGTTAGGACAAAGCAATGTTAATGCTATGTTTACTCTCCTGCTGAGCACTCGGTATGTTTAAAGTATTAGTATTTTGTGTTTCAGTCAAAATGAAAGGGTAGCGTTAGAGTTTTGCAATAAATCATCATTGCAATGGGATGGACAGTTATACACAGCGGGTACAGTGACTCAGCTGTTCCCCTATTTCCTGTAGCTTTGAGCCATCTGTTTTCTGTGATGGTGTTACAGTGCCACCTGGAGATTCAAATCCCCAGTGACTATATGGTCCCTTTTCTTTATCTTGCTTGTACTTGTTCCCTTCTCTTGGATGACGGTGGAGGTCCTGTTTAATTTATGCTATTGCACCTAGGGTTTTAGGATTATGGGCACTTTATAAATGCAATTAATGGGTTAGATTATTTGCTATATCCAATTTAAATTGCAAGTGTAAAGTGGAAGTCTATCAAGGAGTTAATTGTGGCTCACTGATACCGTGGTTGGTCCTGAGCCCAGATTATATGAACCTAGAGGCTGCTGTAACCTAAGCAGTTGACTTCCCCCCACCTCTCCAAGATCATCATCAGACGCAAGCTCTTCACAGCCCAGGACACACAAACTCAAAGCGGCACCAGAGCCTGTTTGACCAACAGATACAAAACCTCCAGACATATCTCCACTGCTATGATGATCAGCACCCCCCACCACACACCTTTCAAGATTCAGGGGTCCTTCACATGCGACGTGCCTCATCCAGTGCCCGAAGTGCCCCAATATCAGCCATGTGGGTAAAACCAGACAATCCCTGTGCCCTCGAATGAACTCACACAGAAAAATGATCAAAGCCAAAGCTCCGCATCACCTGTGGGTGAACACGTCTAACAAAGAGATCGATCTGTAGCTGACGTCACGCCTTATCCTGAAAGGAAACGTGCGCAACACTGTCAAAAGACAAGCCTGGGAGCTTTAAATACACAACTTTGATAGCTACTAAAATCCTGGACTGAACAGAGGTGTTCATTACAACAATCTATAACTATCCTACTACTTCCCCACCGTGTTTTCCCCTTTTATCCTTTCCCCTATGACTGGAGGGGTGTTAATGGGCCTCCTGGAATGGTCCCTTGAAATGTGTGTTAACTATTTATGCTAAAAAATCTAGTCCACCTTGTATTTAGCTGTGACACTCTGGGTGTGTCTATACTGCAATTAGACACCCGCTGTTGGCCTGTGCCAGCTGACTTGGTCTCATGGGGCTTGGACTGTGGGGCTGTTTAATTGCAGTGTAGGCTTCCAGGCTTGGACTGGAGCCTGGGCTCTGGGATCTGCAAAGTGGGAGGGTCCTAGAGCTCTGGATACAGCCTGAGCCAGGAAGTCTACACTGCAATTAACCAGCCCCACAGCCTGACCCTGCATCAGCTGGCACCGGCCAGCTACGGGTTTTTAATTGCAGTGTAGACAGACCCTCTTGAGTGCATTTCCCAGACCTGACCAAGAACTCTACGTAGCTTGAACACTTCTCTCTCTCACCAATAGAAGTTGATCCAATAAAAGATATTACCTCACCTCCTTCTCTCTCATGTTCAGGGTGGTCTGTATAGCACTTCCTAGAATTAGCCAGCTTTCGTAGTGGGCATAAACTAGGAGCAAGATTAAATGATGGGCAATTGGCCTGATTGCTGTTGTGTTGAATTTGCCCCTGAGTCTGTGATTGCAATGTGACTGGAGTCAGCAGCCTACCTAAAAAGAAAGGTAGGCCCTTGGTAGTGGGAATCTCCCCTGGGGGAACTCTTATTTCTTTGTGGATTGATTGTATTAATTTAAAATGGCTGGGCCTTTTATAGTCAATCTACTGTTTGTGAAGTGTCCTATGCAGTTAAGAAAATCAGTGGTTGTCTGTAAAAATATTTTCTTTAATATTAAATAACCAAACAATGAAATTGCACAAAATTACAGAACAGTCAGCACCTATTGAAATGTTCTGGTCTTCCTTTCAGTGTGAATGTCCCTCAAGTTTTAATGATAATGGCTTACAGTTCTAGTGTATAAAATCAAAGCAATTCTTTAGTGCTATCGGAAAAATTACATCTTTGAAGACTGAAATGAAGAGTCATATGAAAATCTGGTGTTCCAACAGTACTTAGCTCCTATGATAAATTTTAGCCCCAGGAAGTGGAAATGAAGGCAGCAAAATCTGAGGGTTTACAAATTCTAACCTAAATTCCAAAACTGTATTCACAGAGACAATGCCAATACAATCCTGAGCTATCATGATTACATAACTGAGATGATAGCTATCGACTTTCTTCGATTTCAGTGGAGACAAGTGTTGACTTTTAGTGCCCCTTGGTATGTGCCTAGGCACTGTGTACACCTACTTTCCAACAATGCTTGTTTTTTTTTCTTTTCATCCACTCTAAGCACTCACTAGTCATCACCCAACATCACTTGACTGTTGTTGCAAGTAATTGGTAAAGTTAATTTCTTAGTCAAACAGTGAAAAGAATAGCAACTGCTGTAGTGGTGCTCTTCAGTGGTTTAGCATATCAAAAGCAGTAAAAGATGCTGGATTCGCACATCTGCCCTGTGTTGTTGTTTATGTTCAATACTTAATGGTCTTCTGCAAAATGTGCATTTGGTCTCAGCACCTTAAAAGAAAACACTAGTGATCACTTTTCTCATTTTTCCATGGATTCAGACACCTTGTTAGATATGTAAGAAGAATTCAAATAGAAAAAAGAGGCAACGTTCAGCTAAAAATTAATCCATCACCGTTCAGGTTAAGAGCAACATTCCCATTGTCTTAAATAGTGCAGCATTTGGTCCTGCAAATAGTATTGCAACCCCTTAACAGACTGAAAGGACTGTGCATTAATACTGCCAAGAAACTATCCTAATGATCAAATCATCAAATGTGCATAATCTCCTCAGTGACCACAGTTGATGACGTCAGACCAGGCATTATGACGTTCCCAAATTTAGCTCAATCCTGCAAATACTGAATCTTTGGGGCCGCTCTGTGGGAGGCACCAGGTAGGGTCAGGGCTTGCACTGCTTCACATGTCAATGGAGAGGTAAAGAGCATGGTATGCTGCAGAGCTTTTGTCCATTCTGCAGACATGGCTGAGGAGCCTGCAATGCCACTTTTGAATATAATGAGCAACTGAAGATATTTTCATGTTCATAAGCAAGAAATGGACATCATGCAGGAGGTGTTGAGACTTGTTAGTTGAAGTACAGTTTGCTGTGACCGTTTCAACTCTGCTTGCAGCTCATGAACACATCAATGCTTTCCATGGTACCCAACCCCACCTGCAGTGGGGATTCTGGTGGCTCAACTCCAAGATTCTGGACCTTGGTCTTCTGCCATGAGACATTCAACCCCATAATGTAGGCAGTGTCTTGCAGTCCTTAAAGGGTGGGGCTGAAATGATCTGACTTCTCCACAAGCAAAGCAGTATCGTTGGTGTAGTCTTAGTTGGTGAATGCTGCTCAACCAACCTGGATTCTGGTGACCAGACTGGCAAGTCCTAATATCCAGTTGATGATCAACAGAATAATTCTGGGGTGAGAATATATCAAGTTGCCTGATTTTAGGAGATTAATATTAATTGTTTATATAATATGGGTTATAGACTCACCAATTAATCTGATCAGAAGATTATAAGGTTCTTGTCCCAGAATCAGGCTACACAGAGTTTTGCAAGGACCCTCGGGATATATGACAAGAACACACACTGAAAATCTTAAAGACTTTCATTGAGATAAATGGAAAAATAATCAATCAGAATTATAAAGGCAGTAATATTGTTCTACAGGTACATGTGATATGACATACTATAAAGCTTTCTAGATGAACATACTCGCACCCTTCCTTGATAACCTGGTGGTAAAAGACAAAGGATCAGCCTCGCCTCTGGCATGCCAAAAGAGTCCGATGATCCAGGTCCCTCAATTTTAAAGTGGGAGATGAAGAATTTAGGAGGCGCTAGAGAGCTAAAGTGCTATAGAAAGACTAGAATTAACTAACATAAGAACTGAGAATTAAGCATTTTCCTTCTGACGTGGTGGGCTGCCCTTCTTACGAAGTCTGAACATTTTGTGCTCTCCTTTCATGTCCAAACAGGTGTACCTGTTAAGTTTAAAGAGGGTATGAACTAGACAGGGAGCCATCTATCTATGCCAAAGGTCTAACCTGCTTTAACTCATCTTCATTTATCTATGCCAAAAGTCACAAATATATTTATATATATGTTAATTTTATGTTCATCGTCACTTATCTGGGCTAAAGGTCCCAAGCATATATGTGCTAACTTGCTTTAGTTCAAGGCCTGTAGATTCCTTGCATTACAGCCAAAAATACTTTATTACAAATCTATAAACCTATTATAACAAAACAAACAATCAAACCCATAAGAAAAGATATAAGCAGGCTAGCTCTATGGGCTACAATCCTTGCTGCACACAACAGGTTGTGTAGAAATGTGGTAAAAGCCATGAATCCACATGTACTTTTGCGCCAGTGCCAGTGTGATTATAGTGCACCAGATTTAGCAGAACTTCTGGAACAACAAATCCTTTCACCATGAGCCAAAGTCCTGAAACTATTCTTTAGTAGGTAAACTTTTGCTCCCTACAGTGGAATTTAAACTGAACATGGAGCATACCTACTTTGTTTCACAAGAGCTACATCTTCTGAGTCTGCTTGATTAAGTCATGATGTAGCACTAATGAGGACTCTTGAGCATTATTTGGCTCTTATAAAACAAAATTGTGATAAATTAAGTGCAAATTAATTGGAACTAGCATATGCATCTGAAAGCAATCCAGTTACAGAAAGCTGAAATAGGATGATCAACAACAGCAGAGCTTTTCTGAAGCATTCCTGAAGGTTTGATTCAAACCCTCACACAGCTTCCAGATGGAGTGTCAGAAGCAAAAATAATCATGTGGAAATTCAGAAAGTGTAATCATGCATTCAGGCCAAAATGGCTGTCACAGCGGGAGCTGCTCCTCACAGAAGAGTTGACACAGGAAGGACCCACAGCAGGAGTCTCTAGTTATGGGTTGGTCTTTTCAGTCTTTCACAGCAGCACTTTGATCACAAAGGGGGCTAGTGACAGGATGGGGTTTTATCAAGTCAGGATTTTTAATTTATTTTGGAAAAGGAAGCGGTTAGAGGAGACTCTTATTAGAAGTATCTACAATTATGAAAGGAATAGTGAAAACTGACCAGTTCCTACATTTTTAAACTGAACTTTATATTTATTTAAGGAGATGCTGGAGGAAAATAATGGCAGGTAAATATTTGAACAAAAATAAAGCAAATAAATCTTCACACAATGTATTCAGCCTGTGGAACTCAGTGCTGTAGGAGGCATAGTCACAGATTATATGGTGTTTGGATTTGACAAAGAATGGTTAATATAATGATCAATATGTTTGAAGATATGTAAACTACAATTAAGGCAATTAACTATTTCAGGGCATAGATATATCATTTCAGAGGTCAGGAAGGAATTTATCTCTCAGGAATTACTATTGATAAAATATTAGATTTGACTGATCAATGATGATCGGGTCCTATGCTCCTATATTCCATTGTAAACTACCATTAGAAACTTGAACTTTGGAAAAATATTGTGCCCCTGTGTTAGCCCATCCCTTCTACTAATTACCGTGGTGTTCTATAGGAACAGTCCAAAATTATAATCTAATAGTGCCCTGCAGTCTTTGGGGCTGGTTTTGTATAATAACACGGCATTTTAGTAAGGGATGAATACATCATCTTCAATGCCTCTATTCTGGGTTCAAATCTACCACTAATGCACATTGTAGGTAGTTCATACTTGGAAACAAAGTCAAATCTCTTTTCTGCAGATTAGCCCTTTAGGTACTGAAATTCTAAAACCTTTTCTTTCTGGCCTTAAATCAGGTAGTTAAATGACTAAGCCATAGCATGTGTGAGCAAATGCAAGGTGTGTTGAGGGGAAAGGGTTTGTGTGTGCCAATGGATGTGTGTGTAAAATCACAGGTGCAGTGTTAGAGGCCATCTTGCACTCTTTTGCCTTCATTGTCATAAAGTGCCCACTAGTAAATTTCTCCTTTGAATCATTGTTTATCAGTACAGATGGGCTGATTTTCAAACCTGGTTTTCAGATGTAGATGGGCATATGGATTTGGGGTTTGGATTGAAACCCCTCCATCTGTGTTGCAGAACAGGAAAATATGGACGGGATGGAGAATTTGTGCTCTAACCAAATATTTAGGTCACTTCAAGTGAATTCTAGAGTTTTAAAATGGCACAAAAATAGGGAAAAGAAACATAAAACTGCCCGCTTCAAAAGAACTCATAAGTAGCTGTTTTATTAGGAGCTTCTTTTAGCACTTAGAAGATGCTGGTCTAATTGGGAAATCTGCCATAAAGTTGCTATACTTAGTAGTCATCATCCAATCTCTACACAAAGGAAAAAACAAGGCCCTGATCCTGCTGATATGGAATTAAGATACAAGATGAGTTTTATTCTTTGCTGGAAGCCTAATTCTGTAAGATGCTGAACACTTCTGTTAGGGGCTCTCAGGAGTGAGATCTTCTGTTGATTGAGGGTTGATTTTGTCACACTCGAGATAAAGTATGGAGAGGACAAATGTTATATTTAATTGGGCCTGCATATGAATTCAGGGTCATTAAAAGGCTGGTTTCTTTTTTTTAATTTGTCCTAAATTATTGACATCCAGATAGCAGGTGGACCAGTTTTAGATTTCTTTATGTACAGGAGGAGGAGGATCTCAGAGACTGGGATCTTCCAGTAATGTCAGTAGATAAGGGGTATGAACTTGCATATGATTCATATTGGCAACATCCAATATAAATCTCCTTTTTATTCCCCTTTGACAGTACCATCTGTGGTTTGCACAAGGCAAGGTGATTTGAGCTGATTAATTCAGTCCACTTATTCAAATGCCCTCTTCTCTTTGGTTTGTATATGCACATTGTCAGCATATGGTGTCAGCAAATGGGAGGTTTTACAATTCTCCTTTTTATGCATTTTCTATCCTTTGTATTCTGTGCATTGAGCAGGAATGTTGTCTCAAAGAACTTTCTGTTCCTTAAAGATAGCTAAAGAAATCAAAGATAAGTAAATCATGGATCTGAGTATCTCATCCAGCTTTTCGTGGTTCCAGTCAAAATGAATTTGATCCCAGATCTATAAATATTGCCCATCCCTAATTAGGCACTCTGTTATGTTACTTGGGATTGCATCTGGCGGTCTTTGAGAGTTAGCCATCCCGGATGGAATTACATATAGGAATGCGCTCATAGATGAATAATGTGTTTCCTTTTGAGCCTGAAGACCAGTGTTGGATGAAAACACAATTGGTTTTTCCATTATGTGGAATCCAGCCAAGCTTTGTCCATAGACCAGGTTGACCTGAACGTTTTTGTGAGGGCCTGCAAAACAATGTTCATAGCTCCAAACTTAACTGACTCTCTTAAGGTTTGCTGAGCCATGATATAAAGTCCCTCACCAGCTGTCTAGAGCCCCACTGCTGTTCCTTAAAGTCTTGGTGACCGGTTTGTCCCAGGCTGTCATCATGCAAAAAAGAGCTAGAAAATTTTTTTAATTGAAAATTGAGGTGTAATTTCTAGCTCCCCTGAATCAGGTGACTTCTGGCATTGAGCTTTTCAGGGCTTGGGTTCTGGCTCTGTCTGTAGAATCAAACTTTTCAAGCAGAAACAGATGTGATCCTTCAGTGGCTACACTGGTGGGGTTGGGTGCCCAAGAAATTCAGAAAAATGCCCTTCGTTAGGACAAAAGCCAAGTGGGATAGTGTCACCATAATCCGAGATCACCCACCAATAGCCATCTCCTCAACTGGTCTAGGTGGGCCTCAGTTCTCCATCTGTAAAATGGGGATTGATATTTCCTTACTCCCACTCTTTATCTTGTCTATTTAGACTGAAAATTCTTTCATGACACTTGCTGGCTATGTATTTATAGCACTTGCCTGATCTTGGTGGTCGTACCTTCCAGGAATGACTGTAAAATAAAAATAAGCAGCCCTCATTAGAGAGGGAGGAGATTATCTCTTCATCAAGGTAGAAAGATTTATTATACATTGTACTATAATCAAGGTGGAATGCTTCACTCTTGTTGAGTTGACAAATATGGTATCAGGCCATAAATGTTTCATAACTTCATGATGGATATTGCTAACTTCAGCATAGTAAGGCTAACCTTATCTTATCTAGCAAAGTTACTTATTGTCATTGTATCTGAGCACCTGAAACCTGAAAACAGTCTGTATTGTATTCATCCTCACATGATATGATATCAGGAAGTATTAAACCCATTGACCAGATGGGGATCTGAAGAAAAGGGAGGATAATGGGCTTGCCCAAGGTCACCCAGGAAGCTTCTGGAAGAGCAGAGTCTTGAATCCAGGTTGTAATAATATGTAATATATAATTACTGTTTCTACATGCTCACCTGTTATTTTGAATTTGATAAACACTTGCCTTTCTGTCATTGAGGAGTCTGTAAACGATGTACACAATTTGAGTCAGTTCCTCTCTTCAGATATATTTGTGAGGTCTTCATGGAAATCAATGGGGCAATTTCTCTACTGACTTCTATGGGATTGTGTGTCATGTAGATCAGCACAGAATTTGATCCTCTGAGATTTGTGTGCGCAGATGCAAGGGCAGAAGTGGGCTCTTACTATGAGATGTGGGCAATTGTTTACTTTGTCTTTTTCATATCTAAAATGTTACCCTCTGCCTCATCAAACCAGATTAGCAACACAGACCATTGTGTTATTGTTATCCAATATTTTCAGAAGAACCATTTCAAAATTGGTTTAACAGCAAGCACTGTGGGAAAGAACATGAACCAGGAAACATTTAAAATGTCTGGAAAATTGGATCACTAAATCATGGTGTAAAGTGCCATTGAATCTCACTGAAGTACTTAGGCAGTAACTTAACTGGCTAAAAATGCAATACATTTCACTTCAAAATGCAAAGAATTGCTAACTATTTTATGTGAACATAAAGTGTTGTTATTGAATTCCAGAACGTTTTATTGGGCCACAAGCTGGGTGAGCTATTTTTAAATAAACTTCTTTAAAAGTGTCAGGCTATAATGGCAGGAAACAGGCTTTGAAGTTCACAGTCCATTAAGATGAAAGGGGAAGATTGTTCTGTCTTTTTTCAGAGGAAGCAGAATAGCAGTTCATTGACTTAAAGGTGACTGAAGGAAGAGTGAAAGATGTCTTCATAACCCAGAAACTAGAATCTTTCCTCTTGTTTTCTATGTTAGTTTTAACAGGGCACCCAAAAAAACCCCACAGCCTATAAATTGTCTCAAAACTCAGTCCAGCTTTGCAAAGCTGTATCAAGTTTGTGTATGCATCTGATCCCTGAACCAAGAAAACATATATATTTTTAGGTTTCATCCTGAAAATAGTTTGCATTACCCAAATCCAAAATGCTGCTATGATACTGGAGTAAATATAAACTCTTATAGGTCATAGACAAGTGAATTGTATAAAGTCAAGAAAAAAAATACAGATTTAACTGTGGTTTGTTGTGTAAGTTGGACAAATAATTCTTTCTACAATTCAGTTGTAGAAACCTAGGGAACCCCATAGGTTTGTAGCTTAGGTCAGTCCACAGAGCTCTGTTACCCATATTAGAAAACAGAGCACTAACTGCAGAAGTTTGAGAGGTTGTGGCCTGAACGCAGACCAGAAGTCAGAACCACGTATGTTCTCATCCTGGCTCTGACAAAATTCTCTATGAGTGTGACCCAGTTCCCACAGAAGTTAACAGAAAGATTCTCAGTGAAGCAGCCTTGGTGAATGTTACTTAACCTTTCTGGAACTAATAGTGGTTACTATTTATAAGTACTATTTATAAGCACCATACAAGGCTAATATCACTTACCACCAGAGTTCCACTGAAGGTTAAAGAGTTAATGTTTATGTAGGACATTGCAGATGAAAAGTGTGAAATATACTTGGTATTAATCTTGTTTATTATTTTATTATCTGAAGGTCTGAGGTGGCAAAAGGCATGAGTCAACTTTCCAGATTGTCCTACAAAATGGGGATTAAAGTGTGGAGTTTTTAGTTTTTCTTTTAAATTGTGAGCCAAGCTGATGGGATCTAGAGAATTCTAATCTTAAACCTTTTAATTTCTTCAGCTGCTCAAACCATGCATACAGTATGCTGCAGGAACAGGAATGTAATTGTGTAATTGCTCTCTTTGGGCATGTAGTGTTTTGCAAATGAATCTTTACAGGGTTTTTCTTGGTTTTCCAACAGGAATGTCCTAGTGGGGTTGTTAATGAAGAGACGTTCAAACAGATCTATGCACAGTTTTTTCCACATGGAGGTAAGCAAAATGCTTTGTGCCTGTCAGACTTATTGAAGCATGTCAACATTCATAATTGCCATTTTGCAGCAAAACTATTTCAGCTAGTGCTTACTGCAACTTTGACTTAATTTTTGAGTGTTACTGAGTTTTTTAAATATGAAAATACAAATGAACAATGAGCAAATAAATATAGGCCCCCTAGTACACCTACTGCACAGAAACACAGGTAAACCTGCACTAGAGAGCATTACCAGTGGTCAATCCCCTTTTTTAAGATGAACACTGGTACTGTGGTTAGGGCACTGGATTGGGAGTCAGAAACCTTGCTTTGCCTCCCAGCCGTTGTCACCTTGAACAAGTTATTTCCCTTTTCTGTGCCTCTTTCCCTTCCCACACATAATCTCTCTGTTCTGCATAGAATATCAACTCTTTAAGACACAGACTGTCCCTTGCAGTCGTCTGTACAACACCTAGCACAATGGGATCTCAATTTTGATTTGGGTCTAGGTGCTACTTTATGGAAACTGTGATGGGGTATACAAACCCCACACTGGGCCCAACAGGGGTTAAAAGGCAATATGGAACCCTTACCATCACACCTGCCAAGTGGGTGCTGACTGGAGGAGCGGGTTAAAAGGGAGCTCAGAAGCCCAGGGCCCAGGCAAAGGAT
>ML675615.1:4549985-4647185 GCA_007922155.1 Mesoclemmys tuberculata | reverse complement strand
GTGGGGCAAGGTGTTTGGTTTGGTTTTCAGCAGTTAGAAAGTTGACAAACCTACCCTTGAATCACCCAACTCTAGGCCCTCCTCTGCCCCCAACCAGGGTGTCTACCGCAGTCCCCTCTCTCCACCAGTGATACTATTTGGTAGAATTTTGGGAAATGTTCAGTAAATTTCTTAGACTTCCCCCTCCCTGTTTGAGACCCCAAGCGGTGCCCCTGCTGTCCTATAGTATTCATCCGAAGCCATTGATCATGGAATGATGTTAGAATGTTAGTAGAAGTAAATTTCCTTCTCCTCATTGGATGTGGATGTAAGTGCATGTTTGTGTTTCAGAATATCAATAGCACAGCAGAAACAAATTTTACAACATTATATATGTCTATATGTGCATTATGTATGCATGTGTGTTAATTAATTTATATATACACACACACTAATGTCTCTATGTGCATTGCATTGTTTTCAGGATTACAGAATATTTGAGTTTAATAGATATAGTTCAATAAAATGTTCTTGAAGTTGAAAAGCTCACCTATGTGCCCAGCTCCTTTACAGATTTACGGTATCAGTGTCTTGGAGGTGGCATATTGAAATCTGCTTCATCACTTGTTCTTTCTTCTAAGGTTAATTCAAGCTCACTGTTATGGTTTTATGTAATTTCCCATTCCCTTGATACATGGTTCTCTACTAGAGTTATGTGTGGGAAGACTCCCTTTGCACACTTTAGTTAGAATAAGCTAGCATTAGGGTTAAATTTAAGTTTTGACATTGTCCCTATTTTTCCACTCACTTGATTTTCAGTGTGTGTCATTTCACAGTCCCATACAGTGTGATGTTTCAGATTTATCTTATTTTTTTACAACTCTTTACATATGAAATTGTATGTGCTGAGTGTAATAAAACTTCTGTGAATTACAAACATTTTGCATTTGTACAATTTTATTATCTCATGCTAATCTCTGTGTTCCTAAATAGTAAAAGCTTCTATTCCTCACAAGACTTCATGTATACTCCTTGCCATCTGTCGAACATGCTGGTCAAGTATTTCTTGATGTATGCTATGCCATTGAAACATAACCTTTTAGTTTAATATTGTGTATTGAGGTCTTTTCATCAGGGTGCATTATTAATAATTCTTTTCTTCTTATGGAAGTATTTACTAATATAACATTTAGCTTAAAGATGCAGCAGCCAATTTTGTATTTGTATTTGTTTTATTTGTTTACTTGTTGGTAGCAACTGCGTGTTGCTTTAGAAATTGTAACATCATTTTAACTCCAAATGGTTCCATCTTCTAAGGGTGGACTGTAAGAATCTTGGAAGGAAATATAAATCAGCTCTCAAAGTAGAGCAGAAGCAAATGAAGGTCTTAATGTCATATGTCTCTTTCAATTTTCTTCATATTGTTATGGTTTCTGGTATTAAAAGCTGCCCTTCATCTGGCCTTAGAATCTGTTCTTGCTTTAGATATAAAGACTTCTAAAATAATCTTTAACAATGTTTAAGGTCCAACAGGATTATAAAATATTTTAGTTGATTGTTCTATAACAAAATAATGTACAATACAGGTATATTTGGTGCTTCTGTGGTGCTCTAGTGTTGTAGAAAAATTTGAGATCATAGCCTTTCCATCATCTCCTTCTACCTGGATCAGTCACTGCAGTGCAAGCTCTATGGTAACCCTCTGGGACTCAGGATTTCAATAAAATCTATTCAGCTTTTCAGCCTTTTATGGCTTTAAATGAAACTCAAGTGACTGGTGTCAAAACACTCAATAAACAGGACAAAATCAGAGTTCAGATGTCTCTATTATTTTTCTTTCCTAGCCGACTACCTGTTCTGTTGTATGGCCAAATGGGCCTTCATTAGAGTTGGGGTTTACTGGTATAGCGAACAACCAGATTAAAAAGTGGTAGGCTTTTATAAAGGACCTGTGGATCAGTTGGTTATATGAACTACCCAGCAATCCCTGAGCTGGTGGAATATTCTTGTTTTCATAATTCCTTTCTAGCCATATCCCAGTGAAGTCTAGCTTTCAAATATTGCTACCCAATATAGCCTTTTAGAGTATTGCGATCCTAGAATACCTACAGTGCATTTTACATGTAGAAAAAGGTGGATGTGAAGGGAACATATGGGCTGAAATTTCTCTGTCTTTGTTGCCATGTTTGAATTGCACCATGGGCTTAATTTTCCTTTCACTCCAGGCAGTGATTCTTCTTCGCTTATTTTCCCAGCCTACAGCTCAGCCCCAAGAGCTAGACATTGCCGCATTGATAAATTCTTGTTTATTTCAAGAGCCTTTTTCAAGTACTTTTAATGAGTCCTGAGCTGTAATTCTCCAGTCCTTTATACCAGTTTACAGAAAGAATTTCCAAAGAAGCCACAGTGATTACTGGCACGAAATGAGGCCATGAATGTTGTGTATAGTCATTAGTGAATGTGTGTCCATAACAAGCTTCAAGATAATCAATGCCTTTCCATTTTTCAGATGCTAGCATGTATGCCCATTATCTTTTCAACGCATTTGACACTGCACAGAATGGATCAGTGAAGTTTGAGGTAATTAACTTACATCATATTTTGGTCATCTTTCTCAGACAGTCTTAGTGATTTTTCATCTCCCACACCCACTCTTCACTTGGAACTATTAGTACTCTCTGAATGAACTGTTGCAGTCTTTAGACAAAAATCAATGAGATACTTAATCTGATTTTAATACACGATGGAGGCTGTTTCTGCAGGTGGCATTGCGTTTTTTCTCTATCTAAAGGACCACGTATTTAATGCTGCCAGCACCACAGGAAAAGTTAGTTGTCAAAGGTGGAGAAGAGAGCGGAGTGAAGAGATTTGACAGCAGAATCAGTGGAGGAGAGGGAAGAGAGTGGGGAGGAGGATGTTGAGTGGTAGAGGTTGTGGCATGGATGGAACAAAAGGGCCTGCCTTGCTTGTATAGTGGTTGGGGATACTGCTGAATATGCAGATGTAGGTTAGAATTAGACTTATTGTCTTCTGGATCTCTTTTTTTTAAAATAAGCTTATTATACAACTAACTCAGAGAGCAACCATCTTCAGGCCCCTGGCTGCTGAAGGAAAACATCCATTCATTAACCAAAAGTTGGTCTGGTGCTCTAGCTGTGAAAATCCATCATTAAAATCCACCCTTTTTTGTATACAAAGGTTTGTGGCAAATGGGCATGAAGTAATAGATCTGAGCAGGCAGGATTTAGGAGATTGGAACAAAGTTCATTGTGTGTCCCAGGATAAAGACAGGTGCCAGGCTCTCCTAACATATGGCCAAGAATATTAGTGAGTTCTAGAAGGGACAGACATATGTTGTGTCAGTTATTAAATGTGTGGTGGAAAAGGTAGAACAAGAGTTGAGTGGTTCTCTGTGACAACACCTGTTATGGAAATGACGTGGACTATGTAACATTAGCTGTCAAGTTATTCATATGCCTAAAACTATACTAATATCCTAGTTGTCCTCTGAGCATGTCCAGTATGAACTAGATGTTTCTAGAAACCTAAATAGACTCAGATTGAACTAAGTGCTTAGATAGTTAATGATAAGCCTGCCCTGTTTTGAATTCTTATTAAATATTAGCTTTTCCTAAAGCTCAGCAAATCTTAATTCCTCCTTGAGCCCAAAGAGTGAAGTTTCTTGTGGACTGCCGCTGTAATGTCAAGTCCCTGAGTGGGTCATTCGCAGAGGCCATCAAACCTGGGCCCTCTAGATCTTAAAGCAAGAGCCTCTACAGCATGAGCTTTAAAAAAAAAAAACTTATTCTGTTAGCCGGCACTGAAGCTTCTCTATGTGGCCCAGCCACTTCTAGAGTGTGGGGGATAGGGAGGACAGAAACTTTATACATTTAGGGGAAGGAGTGGCTAAAAAGTTTTATGTTGACAATATTCTCCAAACAAGAAGTAAAGATGTTTTAAGAAGTTACTTAAAAATAAAAAAAAAAAGCTTAAAATAACTTATTTCTTCTCTGTTGAACCAGGATTTTGTGATGGCACTGTCAACTTTGTTGAGAGGAACAGTTCATGAAAAGCTAAGATGGACATTTAATCTATATGACATAAATAAAGATGGCTATATAAATAAGGAGGTAAGGCTTTTTATGATATTGACATCTGTTTAATTTCTAAAAAGGACTGACGGGCTCATGTTGCACAGCATAATTCATTTTTCATGTAGCTAATTAAGTGCCAATCAGCACTGTGTTTGAACATTTCCTTTAATTGGTATTCAAGGAAAAGAGCACAGTTATTTTGCATTGCATATATTTTCTTGTGATATGATGTGTCTAAAAAAATTCTTTAGCCAGGAGTCAATTCTGTATTCATAAAGCTATCTGTTGATTCACAAAGGTAATTCTCGGGATAGATATCAGATTACTGATATGAGAGTGTGTATGCTAATGCCTATAAGTCCCTGAACATGCTGTATGTGAGGAAGATATTTTCTGAAGCCTTGATATATGCAGACAAAGCTGAGTGTCTGCACATTTAATAAAACACACAGTGCTTTCTCTCCTCACAAGTTTGACCTCCAAATGATTTACTAGATCTGCAACAAAATATTCTCCTGGAAATGTGCGTTAAACAGTGGTGCCGAATTCTTCCATCCAATGCATGTACACTGCTTATAATGGCAGTCATATACATGCCGAATTGAAGAAGGGTGGTAAAGCACACAACTGGGTGTCAGTTGACCTAGGTTTTATTTTTGCCTCTGCCTCAAGCTTCCTTGATAACCTTAGGCAAGTCAAGGTAGATCCCCATTTTAAAAGTAGCTTTAAGGAATCTCTCTGCACCAAGAAAATACAGACAGAAATAATGTCATTTAAATGTCTATTTAACTGAATGTGTGGGCACAATCAAATGATTAGCCATCCAGGTTACATTAATTTACAAAAACAAAGAGCAGGCTGGAACATCTGTCCCTTAATCTTTCTTTCTTCAATTTCCTTATTTGAATATTGGAACTGATGTTGTGGCAGCTGCCACCAGATGGCACTGTTACAGAAAGTCTTTCAAATTTTTCTTGGTGCAAGTAAGTTTTTAGTCTTGGTCTTGAAGTTTTTTTATCCTGATAAGGTATCTATGGGGGAGCTGTGGGAAGTAGCAGGGGTGTTTGCTCTTGCCTTACTCTCTCTAACTAGTTAACTTCTGGAGGTCAGACATTGGTATTTGGCTGAAATCCCTGAAAGATGGGTTCACCTGTGTGCCATTTGTGAGCACATCTGTTCCAGAGCTGGTGTCTATAGTATATAAATAGAAGAAGTTACACTAAGAATATACTCAGACTACATGTTACTGGTTTCTCATCCAGTAGAAAGGTGGCATACAGGGTCTTGACATCTACTGTCACTCACTCAGGGGTGACAATGCTTACTTCTCCAAAGTTTTATTGGGCTTAATCCATTAAAGCCAGAATATGCCTCATTTACCCAGGCTGAGAAGCATATTGCTGCACCAAATTGATTTCAATAGGACAGTCCACAGAATAGGGGACTACTCAATGTAAGGGTGGCAAATTCTAGCTCTTACTATCTAAAGAAAGACTTTGACATCCTTGGATTTCAACCTTTGGCACTAGGCAATTGCAGAGGTGAAAGACAAACTTGGTCCATAGACTATATCGGATAGAGATATTGAGTTGAACCAGAGAGGAAGTTAACGGTGTGAGATGCTTGTTGAGAGTAATCAAAGAACCCATAAGCGACACCAGCATGTTTTCAAGCATTTCTAACCTAATATAAGGGATAGAATTAATCCGCAGTGCAGTTAAGACTTGCACAGTTCTTGGAGGCCATGGTGAGAACAAACTCCCCACAATCCTTGTCTTCCCTTGGGCATGGAAACAGTCCTAATAACAACTGGGTTGGAAAACTTTTGTCCAACACAGTGTAGGCAGACTGAATACATACATGAACATTATATTTAGTCTGGGGTTTTCAAAGGAACCAATGGGTACCCAACTCCCATTGACTTTCAGTGAGGATTTAGGCCTCTAACTCCTTTAGGCCCCTTTGAAATCTCAGTCTTTGTCCTGAAGCTCAGCAAACTCAGGCTTCAAAGGGGTATGGATCCTACTCCCAAGAAGTCTTAAGAATCTGTGATTTAAAAAAACCCAAAAACTATAAACTCCCTCTTCCTCCAACCTCTCCCTTGTTGTCAACCCTACATATGTTACTTTACATAGGGAAAAGATCTTGTCGAAAGTTCGATCTCGCCTTTTATTAAGTTGTTCAGTAAACAGGGCCATGTGATTAGAACACAGGAAGAAAAAGCAATATTTCCGTGGGTTAAATGTACATGCCCTTTAATATGTATTATATCTTGTGAGGGCTCGCAAAGGAACATTCCAACATTCTGCTTGAAATTTCATAGCAAAACTCTTGCTCATGCTCCATAGCTTAATTATCCTGTCTCCAAAAGAAGCCTGTCTAAATTATTTCTACGCATCTCTGCCAGTGAAAGTTAAGCAAGCAAATAATGTAATGGTTTTCCGGCAGCATGGTTGGATTTATAGTGTGAAGACCCGAACAAATGGGATGGGATGCATCTGCACACTGTTTGCACAAAATCATATTCAGAGTAGGATGATCAAACACGTGACGAGCCCAGAATGATCTGGAAGTAGTTTCATCTACTTAGAAATAAAACTTCTTTTCCCAGCCCTTTGCCTTTCTGAGTGTTCATTTTGGTTTGGACGTTGTTGTAGTTCAGTTGCACCTCAGTTGCACCTCAGCCCCCTCCTCATTTTTTGATTACTTTGCCTTTGCACAACCGGGTTGGGGATAAAGAAGATTTTCCCGAGATTAAGCTTTATAATTTTCTTTAAGGTAACCTGATCTTTCCTGTTAATAACATCTTTATGGCAGAAGATTTGTCACATTGGACAGCGGTTCAGATACAAAGAACAAGCCTTTCCCCAGCACAAAAGAGCTTAATTCAAATACTTTATTCTCAGGCTTTGGGCTTGTGGTTTGTAACAGAAAGATACAACAAGTATTCAAAAAGAAAAGGAAAAACAAGGGCCCAGCTCAGGCTCCACCGCCAGCCAGTCCTTTAGCTGCCAGTTGCAACAAATTGCCTCATCTAAAGCTGTCCCCTCTCTGACTGCCAAGGTGCTGTTTATACAGAGCACCCTGATTTAAATCTGAGCCTTCAGCCACTTGGCCTCCACATTATCCAAAGCTTCATGCTGCAGGAGAGATGAGCCTTTAGTTAATTCATTTGGTACCATTCCTCAGATAGGGCCTGTATACCTGCCCAACGTCCTCCTGTTGACATGTTAAATTTCCCTCCCTTATGCATGGATCTCGCAGCTAAATGCCAGTTAATGATCATGCCACGGAGAAGCTGTGCTTTAATTAATATGGATGTTCGGGCCAAAATTACCACTCAGATTCAGTCCCTGCTCCTTTTGGCTACTGGAAGCCCTACCTTGAAATATGTTCACCTTAATGTATCCAAATGTCTCGTAAAGGTATATGTGCAAGTAAGACCAAATCTGAGCAGCCAAAAGAATTCAGTAAGTTCTATGAAGGCCCATGTATGGCTCTCAGTCCCAAAAGTCTGCCAATAGCTAATTTTTTACTCTTTGTAATGTGCTCACTGAAAGTCTCTACCCACCCTCCTTTTATGTGCTGTCATCCAATGTTTTGAGTGGTCTATGATCAGATGTGAACTCTTCTTAGCAGGAATTGTGTTTTGGTCTATATTCTCCATAGCACTATGTTCATCTGTGGTGTAACAAAAATGCTGAGCAATAATAAGTGCACTGAGACAACTTAACTGTGAAAGGTGGAGTTAGTCCTGTCCCATACATTTTACAATCTATCTACTGCTTTGTGTTTGTACAGTTCCTAGCACAATGGAGCACTATTCTTGGTTGGTCCTTAATCACCACCATAATAGACATGATTAATAAATCAAAAGACTACAAGTTCTATTGTATGGCTGATTCTGACTGGTCTATGTGGATAGTGCAGATGAGCCTTCCAATCACTGGCTGAAGATTCAGTGCCTTTGAGGGACTGAATCACCCAGGAAAGCCGTACAAAATTGTCATTGTGAGAGTGCTGAGAACTGAGCACATTCTTTGAGCTTGAAAACACTAGCTGAAACTGTGGCAGTGAATAAGAAGGCTCACAAATTGAAGAGCCAGCTTTCTCTGTGGGCCAGAGATAGCATTTTCTTCAGTGTTCCCAAATAAGATATAAAGGCAAGAAATTGGGGAAATTATAGTGACCCCACAGGAGCTTTTGCAGCCATGATTGACAAGTCATAATAGAGCAAGAGAGATCCATTTGTAGACTAGCATATATATGATGACATCCACATGCATACCAACAGAGGTTTCTGCTATCTGGAACTATAATAGAAATGCCAAAAGTACAACCTAGGTCTATGTGTTGCTTAACATTAGGAAAAGAGCAAAGAATAGGGTCTTATACAGTAAAAGAAAATTATGTACTCTTGTTTGTGTTAATTTACCCGCTATATTTTTGCATGTCATTACTCCAGGAAATGATGGATATAGTAAAGGCAATTTATGATATGATGGGGAAGTACACATATCCTGTTCTGAAGGAAGATGCTCCAAGATTGCACGTAGAAGTATTCTTCCAGGTACTTATCTGATTTCTAATGCATTTCTCTTGACACTTAGCTACCAGCAAAACCTGAGCAATGGCGCTCAGTCATTCTGAATTTCAATGGTAGCCTCTGTCTAAATTTGGAAGGTACTGTAATTTTATCCAAGCCACAAAATGTCATGATAACTAAAACATTTTGTTTTGTTTTGCAGAAAATGGATAAAAACAAAGATGGTGTTGTAACTTTAGATGAGTTTATTGAATCATGTCAGGAGGTAAGGACAATCTTTTTACTGCCATGAAAGCAAATGTTCAAGCCAGCTGCAAAATTCAGGTCTGGGTTTTGATCTGTGAATCTCCCTAAAGATCAGGGAGTGCCTGGAACCTACAGGGATTTGGTGCAATCTGATCAGTGAATACAGCCTGTTCATTTCCTGTGCTGATACCCAATACTTTTATTTTCCTAAGTGATTACTTGTTACAATACACAAGAGAAGCTCACAGAGCCTTTAACTTATGTAGAGAGACATTGTCAGAAAAATTCCTAAGTGTTTCTTTCTGGATAACATTAACAGGGATGATCACAATATCTGAGCTATCCAGAACCTAGGAACCTTTCAGTAACAACACTGACTCATAAAACTCATTGATGTTCAAGGTCAAATGTTAAAAACAAATGTTGTAATCAAAATGATTTTTCCAAAATGAACATCTTTGGCAAATTCCATAAATTAAACTGGCTGTGGTAATTATCTACTGTTATTTTTAGTGCCTACAAAAAGACAAGCATCTGCATGAACATACAATTAGCCTGACATCTGTTTTCTTGGACTCCAATTAACTGTGTGACTGTTCGGTCAGGGATGTTTTACTTAATCAATGCAATAGAAGCCTGTGCATTTTAGAGAGTTTAAGACAGTGATAATTATCCTTTACCGGGCATCCTTAGCTCTGAGCATCAAGCTTTTCCTAGAAACTAATTCTCGTTCTCTAATGAAAACATTTCAGTTGTTTTCAGGGTTTTGTTTTGGGTTTTGGGGTTTTGTTTTTTTGTGGGGGGGGGGGAGTTGGGGAGTTTTCAGCCGAAAGATTTGGGCAGATTTTCAAAATATTTTGGTCACTGAAATCTGCATTTTTTGGTGGCAAAAGTTTCAGATGAAAAATTTCATCCAGCTCTGCTCAGGAGTGTGGAGGTCATCCATTATTATTAGATAGCTAATGCAAAACCTGTCCATTTTGGTTGCTTTATTCTTAACCTCTCCTGTTTCCTTGAATTTTGGCCCCTTCCTTAATTTTTTTTCATCTGTTGCTTTGTTCCTCATTTTTTGTACCAGTGGGGTATTCATCTTTTTACTAGTGTCTGACTTACCTTATGGTTACTAGGTTGGCCCTGGTGCTACATGTGTACAATCATGGATGTGAAAAATTTAAGCTGCTTCACTTTCCTTTCAGATTCTTTTAAATGCTTTGCACTGTGGTTTTTGTTCAGCGCGTAAATACCTTTCTGTAGGATAAGCCTTGTAGATTGATAAAATACAGAGATGTTTTCCTTTCAAATGGGAGACCCTAAAATTAAGATGTATCTTTTTTTAATTTAAAAAACCCTGTAATGGGAACTGTAGATGCCAAATGTCTCTGAGGATTTGCCTTGTCATCAATCAACCTGTAGCCATCAGTCTTTGGTGGATGCGGTGTCCCATGCTATGTGCTGCACTTGCTGCACTGCCTCATCCCCTACTAAGCTGGGTCATGGATCAGAAGCTGGAGCGGGCTCCTATGCTCAGCTTGGACTGGTGCAGGGGTATGCTTCCCCTGATATTAAACGTGTGTGGTGGGGAGGGAATGGGATTACGTAGGGCTCTAATATGCTACCCATGGAAGTCTGGGTTTGAGATGACTCTCTGTTTCATCCAGCCAATGATGGGGATTGTTGGAGGCCTACACTACTTGATCTGCTGATGATGGGAAATGGAGCCAACAGAGACCACCCTATTTGTTTGCAAAAGTGAGGCTGGTAAAAAACAGGATTGTGTTGGCCCTCAAACAGTCTGGTGACTGGTGGGGGGGGAATCTAAACAACCTTGTGCATATGGGATGATAACAAGCGATTCTCTGAGTATATGAGATGCAGAAAGCCTGTGGAAAAAATCAATGGGTCCACGGGATTGCCAAAAGCTAAAGGATGCAATTAAGGACATTGATGAGAAGAATATTACTGAACAGCTAAATGATTTCTTGCATCAGTTTTCACCATCCAGAATGTTTGGGAGATACCTACACTGGACCTGATTTTTCCTGGTAACAAAAATAAGACATACTCAGAAATAGAGGTGACAGGTGAATTTGTGCTGGAGCAAATTGTTAATTAATTTAAAACACAGTAAGGCCCAGATGGTATACATACAAGACTTCTGAAGGAGCTGAAGTATGAAGCACTTGAGCTGCTAACAAAAATTTGTAATCACTCATTAATAACAGCTGCTGTTCCTGAGCATTGGAAGGTAGCAAACCTGCTTTCATATTTAAAAAATGTTTATGGGATGATCTGGGGAATGATAGACTTGTAAGTTTTACATCTTTAGCTGGCATACTGGTTGAATCAAACAATAAAAACAGAATACCACGTGGTAGTTCATGATAGGATATGGTATAATTAGCGTGGATTCAGCACAGGAACATCATGTTTCACTAATCTCTTAGAATTCTTTGAAAGCATCAGTAGGGTAGTGCATAAAGGACAACCAGATAATGTAATTTATTTAGAATGCCAAACGCCTTTGCAAAGGAGAGAGGTGAGGTATTTTCTTGGAGTTAAAAACTAGGTAGGAGACAGAAAACAAAGAGTAGGATTAAATGGCCAATTTTCATCATAACAAAAAGGCTAGTAGCAGGGTGCCTCAAGATTTTTGCTAGATTCCGTGTTGTTTAATAATTAATTAACTCACTGGGGTAGCAAAATGTGCAGAGGACACAAATTTAATTAGGTTAATCAGGACCAGAGAAGACTATGAAGAATTTTAGAGAGACCTAAACAAGCCAAGTCAATGGGCAGCATGATGGCAGATGAAATGTAATGTTGACAAAAACAAAATAATGCACATTGAAGGGAGAAAATTAAAGTACTCTTATAGTTAATTGAGAAATCTGTAAAGTGTAATAACTCAGGAAAGAGACCTGGGTGCTGGTGCAGAAAGTTCAATTAAATCTTCTGTTCAATGTCAGCTGTGATCAAAAAACCTCAGAAGATGTTAGGAATGGAATAGAGAATAATACCAAAATTATGATGCCTTTATGTAAATCAATGGTGTGGCCCCATCTGGAATCCTGTGTGCTCTTCAGGTCGCCTCATCTCAAAAAGGATATTTCAGAACTGCAGAAGGTTAAATAAAGAGTAGCAAAAATGATCATAGGCCTGAAAAAACACTCATATGGAAAGAGATTGAAAAGATTCAGGTTGCTTACCTTAAAACGGAGACAAATAATAAGAGAGGGCACAATAAAGGTGTGTAAAATAATGAATGATCTAGGGAAGATAGGTTGGGAGCTTCTATTATCCCTGACTCATAAGACAAGAACAAGGGACATTAAATTAAATTAAAAGGTGGGAAATTCAAAACCAATAAAAGGACAAACATTTTCACACAAATTGTAAGTAAGCTGTGGAACTCAATGTCACAGGAAGTCATTAACCCCAAGAATTTAATAAGATTGAAAAAAGGGATTGGATATTATACAGATATCAAGAATATTCAGAGTTGTTATAATCAGTGATGATAGAAATTTTGGCAGAGTTATGAAGCCTTGTACTTAAGGGTTTAAACCCATCTCTAACTATAAAATATCAGGATGAGATGTATGTAGGGTGTGGGGGGGGGAGGGCAGGTTATCCCAGATTATATGCCTACTTGTGGAGTTCTTACACCTTCCTGTAAATCATCTGGTTCTGGCCACTCTTGGAGACTGGATGGACTGGATACTGAACTAGATGACCTTAGGTCTGATGCAGTCTGGCAATGCGTATGTTCGTATGGTAGGCTCTGTTTTAGAGAATTAAAGCAGTGGTTGCCCTAAAAATAGGGGCCCTGATTCTCCACTGAATTGCGCCTTGTGTAGCCATTTAGACCTGTGCAAAGTGAGGGCAAACTGCTACCACCTCAGACTGTGCAGATGTACGTGATGGATAAGAATCGGGGCAAGAATGTTTAGCATCGGCTGGATCTTGAGATGTTGGGTTTTGAAGACTATCACATCTTGCACGCCTGATTTTCAAGTGCTGTAAATGGAAAAGCGATGAGCTATCCCCCTCTTGTTTGGATGACACTGGATGACTGCTCAGTTGGGCTGTGCTGAGCCCAGTGAAGATGCAAACAGGGATGTTTGCTGGTGAGAGATCAGATGGGGAAACAAAGTGAGCATTTACATTGGACTAAAGGAGCTGCTTGTTCTGGGCTAGTGTGACACACTTCACCACATGCACACCCTTATGGTGTGATGTGTATCATTCATGTTCACCGTTATAGTGTAATTATGTGTCGTTTAATGCGAAGTATGTCATGTAAGATGTTTTTGGAATGCTCCTGGCATACTGAACATTATTGTTATAGTGACATGTTTGTTGTCATGTCATGTTATGGCTATGAGGCTTCACTATGTAATATTCCCAAATATGTGTCTCGCGGCTTGAGACAGATCTAGGCAAAACTCTACAGAGCTGAAGAGCAATTCGCACCTCATTAGGACTTGTCTAGAACAACCCAGCTCAGCATTTCAGGAACAAAAGACTGGCCCAACAAACAAATTCAACAAACAAATCCACGAAGGATCACAGTGACTCAGGGCATGGAGGGAACCGAGCAGGGACAGTTTGTCACCCAATCCTGAAGGGAGGGGGCGAAAACCCAGAAGGGTGAAGAACATGTTAAAAAGGAGAGACATTTTGCTGTCCTCGCTCTCTTCCATCTCCATCTGCAAACACCATCAAGCCACTGAGAGGCTGATCACAGGAGGAGGGCCTGGCTGGAGGTAGACCAGCCAGGCTGTGGTGAGAATCATCTGAATATGTAAGGTTGCTCAAAGTGTTAAGATAAGTTGAGAATGCATTTGGCTTTTGTTTATCTTGATCAAGTCTGGCTTGTTTTCCTCTGATTTTTCACTTCAAATCTTTCTGTACTTAATAAATGTGTTTGTTTAATCTAAAGCAGTGTATTGGAGCAGTGTGTTAGAGACTCCATTTGAAGAGACAGGGTTGGTGCATATCCATTTTTGATAAATTGACAAACATATGAGCTTGCAGTGGCAGCACTGAATATTGTAAAATGGCAGTTCGTAGGATTTTGCATAGAGGTTGGCTGGGGTCATAGCATTGCATAATCCCATGAGTGGCTGGCTAGATGCACTCACTCACTGAGTTGGAAGCAATTTTCTTGCTGAAGGCTGTGAGTGATCTGCCCAAGAGTAGAAGTTCACACAGCAAGGCAGAGGGAGATGGGCTTTAAGAGTGGGGGATTGGAGTGACACAACGATTCACCAGTCGAGATTGCAGAGGGGAACCTCACAGCCAGATTCAATAAGAATTCTATCCTGTGGATCCAAAGAATCTGCTGCAGAGGCCATGTGGAATTTTTATTGAGTCTGTGCCATGTTCATTAACACGGGGTGATTTCTCTAGGTGATATACCGCAAAATCTGTACAGGCATGAATGATTCCATGGGTGTTTGTGATGGTGTCAGTTGCAGCAATTGCCCAGCCTCATTTACACCAGCCAGGTGTCATATCTTTCAGAGAGGAAAGATGATCTTGTGGGCAAGTCACTGAATTAGGATTTGGGATCTGCACTCAATTCCTGCCTCTGCTACAGATTCTCTGTGGGACTCTGGGCAAGTCCCTTAATTGGTGTGTGTCTGTTCCCCATCTGTAAAATAGGGAAGATATTTCCTTCCACCCACCCTTTGTGGGTGTTGCCTGTTTAGATTTTAGGCTCTTTGAAGCAGGGACTGTCACCTATTTTGTGTCTGTGCAGTGCTTCACACATTGAAACCCTGGTCTTCATGTGTCTAGGTGATACACAGCTGTAACATCAATAATTCAAATTGTATGTATTATAACTGTTTTAATTTAACAGCAAAATATGATTTTCTTTTTTTGAAATATACAGCCTCTCTTTTCTAAATCTGGCCTAATCTGAAAGAAGAACAAATTAAGATGCCTTCTAAAGGCAGAAGGGAGAAAATTAGACATCTTTATCATACAATTCAGTGGCAGACTAAACATATGTCATATTACCATTGATTAATTAAACCTGCTTCCTTTGTCCAAACATTAATAAATCTGGTAGCATGATAATATTTGACATGTCTGTGGCAGGAAGCAGGGGCTCTTTCAGGTCCATGGAGAACCAGGGATCAGCCTCAATTCAGCTTCCCCTTTCCCCTTGCCCCAGGTATTCAGGGAAAAGACTTTGGGATGAGGTGGCAGAGAAGGGAGTCTGTGTGAGAAGCAAAACTTCATCCATTACAGAAGAGGGAAAAGAGGGAAGGAGTTGAGTATTCCTGTCCTACTACCTCCTCACAGACTTTTGTCCCTGGTCATTGATTATAGAGTTCTTAAATGGCTGCCAACCAAGGCTAAGATCTCTGGTATCTTGCACTTCAGTCCAGCTAGTTCACAGTGCAAAAGATCAGAGTCCTGGATTTAAAGAGACAGGTGGGTGGAAATATAGAGCTTTATCACTTGACCCAGCTTTGGGAACATCAAATATCAGTCTCCATAGTAAACTTGCCACTTGCCTCATGAGCAAATTCTTTAATGAGGATTTCCTCATGTGTAACCCTAACTTTGTCATTTGGATTCAGGAGGTGGAAATCAAGGGGATTTGAGATTTCATGCCTTTCAACTCAGAACGGCATTTGAGTGGTGGATCAAGTGTTCTCTAGGTACAGCTTGCACATCAGTTTGAGGCCTATGACATCAACTGGACGGTTCATGCATGTAAAGTTAAGCACATGTATAAGTGTTCAAAGTCACTGGGGTTCCCTGCAGGCTGCAAAGTCTGCCCACACAGAGCTCAGACAAGGCCCCACTTCAGTAAAGAACTAAAGTCTCTCATTATTCAGCAAAGAATTGAAGTCTATGCTTAACTTCAAGCACATGCACAAGTCCTTCAGAGACACACTTCAAGCTTCCTAATGAGCTCAAGTGCTGTGCTGAATCAGGGCCTATGCTTGTAAAGCATTTCAGGCTCATCTAGGATGGAAAGTGCTACAAAAATATAGCCACCACATACTGCAGCAATGAATACTGGGTATTGGCTGGTGTTGGCTGTGCCGCAAAGTGGCTCATCTATCATAGAAAGCTTTAGAACACAGCTTTTCAACGCCGCTCTTCAATATATGTTTTTCTCATTGCTTCCAGGATGACAATATTATGAGGTCCTTACAGCTTTTTGAGAATGTGATGTAATGCCATCTGGAATGCAGCGTAGGAACCAGAGACTTTGTACGTAATGGAAACCTTCTTTCTCGAAGAAGGCTTTTTACAACACAGCCATGTTGTGTGAACAAGGATTGTGTAAGACATCTCCAACTGAGCTGCGTTTCCGAATGCAACAAACTCCATCTCTCCTCCCCAAGAGACGCCAACTGGAAGTTATTTCATTTTGGAAGCATGCTAATATTTTAATAAAGCCTGATGAGCGAGACCTGCTGCTTGACGTTTAATGAATAATATACAACATTCTGTTTGCTAGTCACAAGTTCTGCTGCTTTTAATCTAGCAAGTTTGATTACATATGGTAGCACAATGTCAATAGCTTGCTAAACCATCTATTGTGAGTGGAAGCTCAGTTCATTCCATCATAGAACAACGTGTTTTACAAATGTCCTCTTTATTTTGCTTTGACGGAAACCTGATCTACCAGGACATCTCTGTTTAGATTTTGAAATCTAAAACCAAATTTATTTACTATGTTAAATGCAGGGTCCAGTTTATTTAAAAAACATATATCCCAATTTACTCAACATTCCTGATTTTTCTCTCTCACCCACTGGTGTCACTCCATTGAATTTCATGGAGTTGCTTCTAATATACACCAGCCAGATGAGCATCGAGCCACTATATGTTAAAGAGGAGCAGAATACACTTTCCCTTATACAATTTCTGCACTACTGAGTGAATCCCAAGGAATAACATTAACTTCCTGTAGGACAAATTTTTTTTAAAGGGCTGGAACTGCAGCGGGCATGCTTTTGCCATTAAATGCTCACTACGGTGTTCCCAGCCACAAACTGGCTCCGGAATACAGTATGCATCTCCGACCAGAACAACTGCTAGGCATAGGTGCTGGAACTGAGGGTGCTGCTTTGAAATGGTTTACAGGGTTTACAGTTTGGTTAAATGATTCTCAGCACCCCGACTATACAGATTGTTCCAGCGTCCCTCCTACCATGTACCATAGTCCTTTCTGTATGGTTTGGAAAGCCCTTAATAAATATGACATTTATACTTTAACATTGTTTTAAAGTAAGGTATTTCCCAAAGTATGAATTTATTTGAGCTTTTACATTTTTCTCCTGAGAAAATTTTTTCTTCACTGTGAGATTAAGGGAATATGTTTGGCCAAATGTAGGGAGGCAAGTTAGACTTTAGTATTTAGCAGTCCAGAATAAGGCCCAGATCAAGTAAGTGTCTCCACACAGGTTCACAAAGGGCAGCAGGAAGGCTGATTGCACTTACACAGCAGAAAGCAGTTGTGACAGGCAGGCAGCTAAAGGCAGAGGAACCAAGAAGGAAAGAGAGAACAACCTAACATAGCCCAGGATTGCCATAAGCCTCCCATCCAGCAAACACTTATATTTTTATTATATCAGAGACTATATTACAAATATACTGTCAGCACTGAAAATATATTTTAAATATTAGATAAGTGGAAGCTTTTTATAATCTGAAAATATATGGAATAACTTGTTTCTATATTTTATAAAACATTGATCCACAGATATATTGCTGATGTAAACATAGATCTGATTGATCCTTGTGTGATGCTTTGCTTGCACCACCAGTGAGGACAGCCCTGTAACACATTCTGGCACGTCCCATTGAAGTCAATGGTGCTATTCAAATGAGGAAAGTTAAGTGCAGGCAGGACCAGGGCCTTACTCAGCTGTTCTGGCTACCTCACACCAAACCACCGATGAGTTTGCTCTTACGAAAGATGTAGAACATGGCAACTCCTAGTGGTGTGCTATGCCTTGCAAAGTGGTGAAATACTGTGAGTGTAACACAGTTGTCCAGTTAGACTACGCCTCTTCCATTTAGCTGTTATCTAGGAGGCTCTTGATGCACAAGTATATTGTAAATCAGAAATTGTATCCTACTGCCTCTTAATTTTTCTTACAATCCCACCTTAATTATAGATGCTTAGGTTTAATGCAAGGCCAAGTTATTTACACAAAGATCAACTACATATTTTCAATCTGAATGATTCATTTCATTTTAAGGGAAAACAGCCAAATAAAAAAGGAAAAAAGTAGCTGAAGTGACAGACTGTGTGTATCTTCTGTAACATGCTGCATCAACTCTGCTTACAAAATGGCAGATGCGGCCTGTGGGCTCCTAGAAATGTAAAGGTATAGTACACAAAATAAGATTACTAGAAAGACAAGGTGGGTAAGGCAATATCTTTTATTGGACCAACTTCTGCTGGTGCGAGAGATGAGTTTTTGAGCTTACACAGAGCTCTCCTTCATTTCAGCTCAAAAGCTTTTCCCTCTCACAAACAGAAGTTGGTCCAATGAAAGATATCACCTCACCCACCTAGTCTTTCTAATATCCTGGGACCAACATGGCTACAACAACACTGTGTACAAAAATAAGATTATTTATGAAAGTTGTCAGTTACATACACCTCAAGTGTGTGTGTTAGTGGGGGTGGGGGAGGTGTTGCAAGGATTCACAGACTGGGAAAAAACCCTAAGTCAAAGCAGTTCAGGGAAAGGTAAATTTTAAGCACTGTCTTATCAATGCTGTTGGTCTAAGCTTGATAAACCCCTAAGCTTGATAAACACCACAGTTCCTGTAGCAATAGTCATTTCTTGGGTAGCGCTATTGACTTCGGTAGAGTTACATCCATGATGAGTTTGGCCCCTGATGTTTTTCTTGGTATAGACTTTCAGAACTGCTGTAGTGACGATGCAGGTTATCTTCTTGTTAGCTGGAGACATAACTGTAGCGTGTTGGTTTTGTTAAGCTGTGACAGTGTCACTGCTGTATTAGGGTGCACTGTGTCCAGCCTGTTCTAGTGTTTATAAGTACCGTCTGCTGAGTGTGGCCTTGATTTGGCAACATGTGTAACTTTAAGCACCTACGCGTATGCGAGGTCCCATTGACTTCCACTGGGATCGTTCATGTGTGTATGGTGCTGAATTGGGGTCTGAGTTAGTGACTGTGCTCCTTTAGCTTCTCTTTTGGGGAGCCAAAGGCCCCCAGATCTGCTCCCGATTGCCATTAGCTACGGATTCCCAATGGCCCTAATTCTGCTCCTGCTGACAACAGTGGAGAAACTCGCTTTGATTTTAGCGGTGCAGGATTGGGTCCTCTGACAGCATAATGATGTTTCACCCTTGGTTAATACTGTTGCTCCAGTTAATGTTACTGATATCTAAAATAGCAGGATTAGCACACCTGGTGTCTGTATCTTCACATCAGCTATAGAAAGTCACTGAAGCCATTACCCCCTTATTGAATAGCACTAGATGTAAATTAAAATGGTGACAGAGTAACTTTCTTTATGAAACCAGGTAGCGTCCATTGTATCTTAACCAGATCACACACTTTATCTGGCAATGTGTCATCCATAGGCTGGTATGCACTGATGCACAGTAAACCTTCTCGTTATGAACTGCGGATAAAGCATGCCACCCTGACCAATGAATTAGAGAGATCCAGTAATGATGAGAGAATTTTATTCTGTGTGGAAGTGTCTTTTGATTTTGTTCTTTAAAATCTCCATGAAAGTTAGTATGTAAACTTGCAAACCCTCCCATGATTCATAAATAGGGCTTGCAATATTTATGGCAAATACTTATTACTACAGCTTGTTAAATAAACCATGCTGTGATTGTCTGATCTCATCCCATCATAAATCCTACTACCAGTATGTGGAAGGCAGTTACTGTGCTGACTTCTAAATTACATTTAGAATATCCATTAGTGTTATCAGCTGTACACATTTTCTCAAAACTGTGAATGTTTGAATAATGTCCAGATGATTTGTCTGACTTAATTCATTAGTTAATCTACGTAACCATGCCAGCTCTTTTAAAGAACACAACATGCATATTAGGCAACAATCTATTGAAAGTAAGAATGTCAGTAATGACACAAAAAATGTAATGTGTCTGCTACTGTTGATGTTAGTTTTCCTGTTACTTTGAAAGCATTGCAATGTTGTAAGTAATCATGAATAATGTGACCCATGGTAATATTGATATCAGAAGAGAAATGGCAATGTCCAAGTGCTATAGACAGAATACTGGCAGCACTAGATTGTGACACATGCTAAACAACAAACCACCATTGTGTCAGCCTAAAAACTCTGTTGATACACGTGCAGCAGTGTAACTTTTTTCTTCATCGTGGAAGTTCCATGATAGACTTAAGGAAATATGGGCAGATAATATAAATTGTGCTAAATGAAGCCATTTTACTGGAGCAGCAATGCATCGCTTCACAAATGCTATTACCCAATGGCAATTTGTATGATATTTTGTTGAACAGTTTTAAAGATTTTGAGTTTAATAATAAAACCAAAACATGTACAGGAAGGTAAGGTGTCTTTTTGTAGCCCAGAGAGTGCTCAGTTCTTAAAGGGACACTGACAGATTAAAAATTCAAGAAAATAAGGAATTATTAGATTTTATAAAAATCTCTGTTTCAACAAAAATCTATTTCTTGGGCTAAAAAGAAATCCTATCCGTGTCCCTTTAGCCACAGTCCAGTGAAAATATCCATTCTGACACACAGATAAATGCAGACAAAATTTTACATTATACATATTGGCAAGCTACATATTGTTGGGCCTAAAATATAGACAAAGGAGAAAGGGTTCTTTCGCATACATGCAGAAATGTGGCAATAAAGTTAGCTCTGTTAAATATGCTATTGGTCTCATTCCAGTTCCTAATGGACCAGTGTCTGCCATGCCATGACTGGCACCCTTCTTTGGCCAATTCTCAGCAGACGAGGCAGGCATTTGGATGGACGTGAAGAATGCAGTACTGTCTTGATCGTAGCAGTCGGGCTGAGGTACATTGGCTAGTCACTGTGGAGAAGTTTGCCCTCAAACTGCCTGACTTCTATCTGTTCTTAGGATAAAAAGGAGTCGGGGCTAATCCAGCACCTTTCATTAGCACTGAAGTCACTTGTAACACATGGCTGCCTCTAGAAATGACAAGGCACAGTAGAGTTTGCACCATACAGTCACATGGCCGTGCTGTTTTTCTACAATGGGATTTAGTCAAACAGCAGTTCTAAAGAACTTACTCTAGCAAACGTGTTCTTATCATGTCAGACAAACTACTCTGATTTTATTCCTTAGCTCCTCCCACTCCAGCCAGAGGATCAGGATCATTCTGCTGTTTAGCTACCCCTACCTGCCTCCAAACTGAAACCACACGTGTACATACACCTCTGCAAAGCATGTTCTGAGGAAATTCTATATGAAATTTTTGCTGCTGCAAAAAGGAGCAGCAGAGTGAAGTCGAAGCAGATTAGGTAATGGCAGCAGATGGGAGCAGTTAGTCTTAAAATAAGCAGTGACTTTGCTTCAGGGTGAGACTGACTCAGCAGTCCGTTCTTACCTGGTGCAGTCCCGCTGAAGTCAAAGGGGAGGTGTTTGTATAACACGAGCAGACGCTGCCATGATTTCTGCACACAAAATTCCACTTCAATAAGCAAACAAAAATCATCCTCTGCTCTTGTCCTGAACTGCGTTTGTAAACCACAGAGTAATCTACAATGCATTCATCCCCAAACAATGGGTCTGGCAAAGAAAGCAAGAATTAGGCACACAGAGAGAAAAAGAGCAATTGCATCTATGTCGACAGTCAAATGAAGCATGCCAGTCTAAGTGTCTTTAGCTGCAGGAAGAGCATTGTGCAAAACCATGAAGGAACCAGGTAGTCCTTGGCAGATCAGTGCAGCCTCCACGTATGTGACTTATTACTTCTAATTGCGCACAGCATCAAAGGAGGGAATCACAAAAGCCCCACTTAGTATTAGCAGCACACCTGACCAGCCAGCCATTGCGCTCTGCCCAAAGGTAGCAGGAATGTCAAATTCAGGGGACTAGCCACCTGGATCTGTCATGAGATAGGCCTGGGTGCTGTTTGAAGCCTGTTCTTTATACCTAGTATACCACCTGAGGTGATATTGAGGTTCCATCTGGGAACTGTCCAAAGAGGGTGCCCTCACAATAGAATGGGGGAATTAGAGCTGGACTGCGAACTAGCAGTTACAACCACAGTCTGGGCTCCTAGATCAGCTTCTGCTAGTGATGCACTGGCCAAAGCTCAGACAATCCGTGAGCAGGGCTGGTTAAGCATTGCTCTCAGGGTTTACATGGGGTGTCAGGAGTGAGGTTTTACCCTCTTGTACTTGGGGCAATTTACTTTATCTTTCTTTACCTCAGATTTCCCTGCAGTGAAACGGGGGAAATAATGGCAGCCTCCCAGGTCAGGGTGAGGGATTGAGTTTGTTTACAAAGTGCAGATGAAAGCTGCAGTTTTATATTAGTAATGATTATATGTATTGATAAGGCAGGCGTAAGCATAGTATCTGGACTCCCTACCTAAACCAGACAGTATGTTCTCCCTTCTCTCTCCACATTCAGCAACCAGACAGATCAGAGCATGAGATAATTCCAACCAGGAGCCATACGCCCCAGTTCTTCCCTACATCAGCTGTAGGCCCAGTACCAGCAGAGCAGGGAAGTGACTTGCAGTTCCCTGATTGTGAAGCTGCTGAGGATCAATCCATCCTGCAGCACAAGTAGGAGCAGCCTGGAGGTGCACCTCAGCTGAAATAGCTGTAATGGAACAAAGGGTCCGTGGAGAAACCAGCCATGAGTGGAGCTGAGACTCACGCCACCCATTAGCAAGGTGGGAGTGTGCCCCTGCTCTTTATGAAGATAACATTGTCCCCTGGAGACCATTTTCATTTTAAATTAACTTATTTCCTTTGTTTTAGTCTTTTCCCAGGTTCAGTCAGTGTCCGATTGTGCAGCAGTCAGGCTTCTTTGTGCCACTCTGATGTTGCAAAGCAAAACAAATCCCTGTGGATCCAGCCACCAGCAGAGGCCTCTTGCATAGGGTGAGCCTTCTGTGAGCATCAGAGGATTAATTTAGAGGCACTAGCGAGGCTCCTAGGTGACTCAGTTCCTATGGACAAAGATTCTCAATGATGCAGGCCTGGAGTGCTAGTGGGAAAAAAAAAATTTAAAAGACAAAAAAAAAGACTCTACTTAGCTAGCTGAAGGTTAAACAATAATCAAATTAAGATCAAAGTTGTATCAAATAAACAAATTAGCAGCAGTACTGGAATTATGAGTTTGTCTACACAGGTGTAAAACCAGATTAAGTCAAATTAGACTGATTTGAAAATGCATGAACACAATGCCATTTATTGTGGTGCACAGACTCCATATGTATAGCAAACTCTGGAATCCTCTTTCAAAGTAAGCTGAGTTAGTTAATGCTCTCTATTATTTGTATGTGCACAAAGCTGCAGCACGCTACTTTGGCAAGCCTCCAACTGCTATCCACAGCTTTGCAGGCAACTATTACTGATCTGTCTGGTCAGCTGTATGTCCTCTGGTGTCAACCTGATCAGATGTCCCCTCCTGTGTTTAAAAAGTGGCATGAAATCAGAATTTGCCCATTTGCTCCTCAATATGAGTATATCAGCAATATTTCTCCAGAAGCCTCACAACATGCCTCAAACAACAACTTGGAGCAATGTAGAGACCCTGGATCTGGGAAAAGTATCAGTACAGAAAGCTCCGGTAGCTAACTGCAGGAATAAAGATCTGTCTGTGGATGTTGCTAAGCAGATGACCAGGAGGGGTCAGAACCAGGATGCTGAAAAGTGCATGACAAAGAGGAAACAGCTCAGGAAGATTTACATTAAAACTGGGGTGCTAGCAGTGGAAATGTGACTTGTCTATATTTTGAGGAGTTGGACAGGGTTTTGACCAGTTGCACAACCACCCAACCCAGGAAGGTTATGGACCTGCTTCCTGCTCTGTCACCCCTTTCCCCAAGGATAACCAACAAGACTCGTCAGAGGATGAGCATAAGGAGGCCAATGAAGAGCTGTCCCAGGAAGCCAGGATCACCTCAGGACCTTGAAGCTGGCCATGTAAAAAGCAACCTAGCCCATTTCCCAGCCAGAAAATGAGGCTGGGACTGTGGACGCGGATCCTCTCAAGAGACTCTCAGCAGCTAAGTATCTGTCTTTACAATTTAAAGTAATCAATTCAGACAAATCATCAAATTAACATAGCAAATCCTTAAAAAATCCTAAAATGCGAAGTTCAGGGAGGTAACTTTGTTTCATTACAAACCACCATTACAGAATGTTTATCCATGGCAGTGAAATCAACTCTTAAGTGGGTAAATATTGTAGGATTGATACCAAATTATTGTTTACATCTTGACCGCAGTCTTAAAACCAATGGAGGTTTTCTACTTAAATTTCGTTGAGTGGTGGCTAGACGGTTTCCTTCCCCTTAGACATAACTAAGAGGCTTTGACAAGAGAAGTGTCACACAATTCACAACTGGCATTTTAGTTTCTTTGGACACTCCCAAAACATGACTGTTCAAGGCCAAGTTTGGGGCAATTTCAGTGTTGCAGGTTTTCCTTTTGTGCCTCCCTTTGTGGATTTTTACAGAGTCTAATGCACACTCACATGCACTCAACCACATAGTTGCACCCTCAAATAATAAACACTGGGATGGCTTCCAGGTAATGGAAACAAAAAGTTAAAAAAAACCCAACCAAACAAGGAAAAATAAGGTACTTAAGATAAAAAGGCGGTTGAACTCTTCAGCTCCCCTAGTCTTTGGACTCATGTGTAACAGGCACAGGAGCTGTAGACTTGGCCAAGGGCTATGGTTGCTGATACTATGGCTGTTTTTGGCTACAAGGAGATTGGGCAAGGCTGGTAGCCAGTATGGATTGTGTGACTGCCTTCCCCAATGGTAATCAATCTCAGGCTCATGGAACTTGAGTCTTTGTTAGCTGGCTTGGTGACCTGAAAACCAAGGCCTTCTCCCTTGCCTTTCATCTGATTCTAGCTTATTCCTCTTTGCAGCACCTCCCTTGGAGTTCTTGGGCAAACCAAGTATGAAATATGTCCTGGATCCAAACAGGGTCCAGTCACATTGAAGTGGGTACGCCTTAAAATATCTGTTGCAGTGACTCCCCAAAATAACAAAAATAGAAAAAACACAGGCTGGTTTTGAGGAAGTTGCACTAGCCTCCCCGCTCCAGGGTAAAATAGCCAGAGGATGCCTTATGGTGTCAGTATCTGGTGGAGGCCACAGCTGGGCTATACAAATAATTAATTACCTAACAAAAAATAACCCTGTCACCTGCATTCACAATGCATTCTTAGCATTTCTTTAAATAAATTTAAATATTTGATGGCAGCTGTCATATCTTTCCTTTGCAAGAAGAAGAATAGGGAACTAACCATTGTGCTCAAACTGTGTGAAAGGACATAACTCAGACTTGCTTTTAAGCTCACTAATATGAATTCCATTTGAAAAAGAAATAATTAGAAGTTTATGCCAAGGCTGTATTCTCATATATGCTATTTGTCTCACACTTCAACAGCTAGAACAGACACAATTTCTCCTACACTGCTGCCTCCCATCCATCAGTGCAAAGGACATGGTTTTGGGAAGAATATGTGTCAGGGAGTCCCTGACTGTCAGAATGGCTCCTTGGGACTGTTGCCTTCCGGTGTAAATGAGAGCAGTCTAGATACGGCTCTAATTTATGCGAGGGACTAGCCCAGCTGCTAGCCAGCTCCCTGGCCAGGGAAGGGCAAAGGTGTCCTGAAGCTACCTTTGCTGTCCACCCTCACAGCTGTGCTGACTACTCCTTGGCTGAAGTGCTGAAGATCCACCCCTGGATTACTGGATTCTGGTGAGTTTCTAAGAACTTTTACCAGCCTCAGACTTTGCACAGTCCTTGCAAGGAGCAGGGAACTTGTTTGCAGTAAATTTCAGCCTCGCTTAACCATCATGAGTATAATGATTTGACTCTGACTAAAACTTTATTGGGTGCCCATTCTGCTTAGAGGATCAGTGAAAATGAGAGAAGAGACACACAAGGGTCTGTGGAAGCAATTTGTACTGGGAACATATTGTAAGGTATCCTGTTGTGCCAGGAGAACTAGATTCAGAGACTTTTCTGTCTAAAGGAGACCACAATGATCATCTAATTCACCTTTTCCATAACACAGGTTGAAGAACCGCAACCAGTAGTAGTTTCTGCATCCAGCCCAGAACCTCTGTTACAGCTATAGTATAGCAACCAGAAAGACATCCAGTCTTGATTCACAGATTTCAAGGGCTGGAGAAGTCACCATGTCCCTTGGTAAGTTGTTCCAATGGTTAATTATACTCACTGTTAATAATGTGCCCTTTTTTCTAGTCCGAATTTATCTAGTTTCAGCTTCTAACTATTGGATCTCCTTATGCTTCTTTCTGCTAAATTACTTATAGACCCTGATCAAGTCACCTCTTAACTTGCTTGTGGATAAATTGAGCTGCTTTAGTCTCTCACTATAAGGCAAGTTTTACAAACCTCAAATCCTCCTGTAGCTCTTTTCTGAACCCTCTCCTATTTTTCAGTATCCTTTTTGAAAGATGGCTCCATAACTGAACACAGTAGTTCACAGGTCTCACTAATATCACAGTCACCTGTCTGTTCCTGTTTTATATTCCCATGCTTATACCTCTGAGGACACATTCACCTACTCAGCTGCAGCATAACATGGGGTCTGATGTTTGGTTGGTTATCTGCTAAGAAGCCCGAGGCCTTTTCAGAGTCACTGCTTTCCAGGATATAGTCTCCCCACAACCCCCAATCTTATAAGTGTGATCTACATTCTGCGTTCCTAGACACATGACCTTGCATTTGGCTGTGTTCAAATGCACGTTGTGCAAATGAGCCCACCTCCCCAGGCAAACCAGGTCAGTTTGTAGTAACTGATCTGAACTCATCGTTACTTATTACTGCACTGATTTTTGTGCCATCCAGAAAGTTAACCAGCTAGGATTGTATATTTTCTTCCAGATCATTGATAAAGATATTGAATAGCATGGACTAAATACAGTTCCCTGTGGGAGCCCCCCCTTTCCCTCCCCCCCCCCCCACACACACAGAAACACCCCCTTTCAATGTCAGTTCCCAACTGACAGTTACTTTTGTGAGCTATCAGTTAACCAGATTTTCACCCATTTAATATGGGCTACAGCGACTTTGAATACTACTCATTTTTTAAAATCAGAATGTTGGGCAGGACTAATCAAATGCCTTATCAAAGTCTAAGTATATTATGTCAATACAGTTAACTTTACTACCCAGAATCTTGATTCCATTTAAAAAAAGATATCAGGTTTGGCTGGCAAGCCATATTTTCCTTAAAATCATGTTGATTGGCATTAATCGTGCTACCATATTTTAAATCTTTACTGATTTGTGCCCTATATCAGCCTTTGCATGATTTTGCCCAGGACTGATATCAGGCTAACGGCTAGCCAACCCGTAGTTTCCCAGGTCATCACATTTATCCTTTTAAATATTGTCACAATATTAGTTACTACTACTAAGAGGTTTTTCTATCCTTAGTACAAAGCTCAGGCTTCCCCATAGCATCAACTTCCCTTTGATTAGACAAACAGGTTTGATTTCTGTCAAATGCATTTCCCTTGGAGGGATAAAAGCAAGGGAATACAAAGCTCATGTTGTGAACCTAGAGAACTCATATCTATATTGCTCGTTCCATGATTGTTCAAGGGGTGAATAATAGCTAGTATGAATATTAATATACAATAACACCAATATCGGTGCTCTAAACTTGTATATACTAAATACTCCACATGTGTGCACAGTTTTCATTTGTAACACTAGATGTCAGTGGAACCTCACTGACTGTGGATGAACTGGGATATCGAACAAACAGATTACACTGTTGGAATTGATCTGATGACTTGATAAGTAGTGCCAAGTGTCATGGAGAGCTAAGTCAAATTGTGGCTAACAAACTTATGTTTAAACAAATGTGGCATATCTGCATTTCAGAAGTAACTTTTTAAAAAATCGTCACCTTATAAAATTAGTATTAACATGTCCGTGAAATAATTATTGAATGTGTCTGTGAATTACTGGATGTAAAATTCGGAGAAATTCCCTTTGCCAAGCACAGGCCTAGCTGAGCTTTGCAGGAGTCAAGCTGCACAAGTTGAACCTGGGGTACAGGTTATGATGGCAGAATCTGGCAGTGACTCAACCCCTACAGCTTTGCCTGAAGGTTCTTCACAAACACAAATCTCAGAAAACCCCCAAACATCACATCCAGCCACAATAGCTGACTGTATGACCAGCTCAGGTCTCAGTTACACATCTGTAATTCCAGAACAAGTCCACTGAAGATGATGGAGTCATTCTGGGTTTACACTGGTGTTGCTGAGGAGAGTGTCGGCGCCCTACATTCTGCAGCTCAAATACATTGGGTAGGGTGCAATGTGCAGAGGGAAGGACGGAGCATGTGAAATAACATCAAGCCCTGAATCGATCTAGCTACTGAGGATGCTTTCTGTGCTGAGGGGCCGCTTTCCCCTTGGTTTCAATTGCACCATAATAATTTAGATATTATGGTCCATTGCACCTGCAATTCAGATACTTCGACACCGAGTGTGAAATCCTGTCCCTTTTGAAGTCAATGGTAAAATTTCCATGGACTTGAATGGGTCCAGGAATTTACCCTTAAGTGGCAGGATTTGGACCCTTGTGCAATGAGTTGTGGGCACAAAACGTGATTTGCAGTAGTCACCCAAAGAAACCACCCCTGATGTCAAGTTTTGTTGGGACCACAAAGTCACCCAGATACAGAAAAAACTTGCACAGGGTCATGAATCCGGGTACAAAGTTACTGGGGGAATTAGATTATTCTGGTCAGTCCAGACCCTCATCACCAGATCCTTTGGCTTCCCTTCTCCTCTCCAGGCCTTCTCTCCCTATGCAAAACCTTCTCTTCCTCCTCCCCCATCCCTCCCCCCTGGCCGGAACTGCTTCCTGGCAAAGCCAGACCTTGAGCTTGGGGCAGGTTATCTAGAAAAGTAAAACAAAATCTCTGCTGCTGTGCTTTTTTTAAAGTAAATTTCTCATCTTTTGCCTTGCAACAAGAGCACTGAAATGGACATAAACCACTCACTAGGCATGAAAGGAATAAACAGCTGGGCACCACTTCCATAATAGCAGAGGGGGAACCTAACAATGCCATACACCCATTTTAAGGTTAAAATGAGTCAATTTAAGTCAGAGCTGGTTGGAATTTTTACAATGGGCAGAGTTTTCTGTCAGAAAAAGCTGATTTGATTCAATTGAAATGTATTGTAGGAATTTATCAATGTCATCAACCTTTTTATGGGAGAGTGTTGAATTTGACTTACAACATAATATAAAAATCAGCAGCTTGACTTTTATGTTATAGTATAAGCCATAACATAATATACAAATAATAACAATAAAGTCACAATGAAATATTTCATTTCACAAAAAATGCACTACTTTCAACTTTTTAGCCTGATTTGGGACAAAACCAAATTTTGAAATCTTGGAATTTCCAATCAGACAGAAATTCCATCTTCCAGGAAGCTCTGCTGAAAATAATTGTTTTGGTGATGGTTATTATTGACACTGATCCCTTCTGTGTGACAGGCTGGATTAATCTTTTGTATCCTTGATGCATGACAGGGGGCTGGCACAGGAAGTACAATACTCCTGTATAAATAAACACTGTATAAATAAAAACTCAGTCACATGGACTTGAACAGCTTAGAGTTGCACAAATTAGTGATCAAGTTAATGGATAACCAGGTCAAAACAAGGTTATGGATTTGACTTTGTAAAGTCGTTAGATGTAGTGTGAGTGGAAACTGTACTTGACCAATTAACAAACAGTAAGAAATTCTCAGTTCCCCTAGCTGAAGATGGGGTAATAATCTATCTATGGTACTTATATAGCTTTCATCATCATAGCACCTCTCCGTCTTCATGTATAAATCCTCAGAACATCCTGTGAGGTTGGGCAATGCTGTTGGCCCTTGTAACCAAGAAATATGTCCTCCCTCAGAGATTGACAGTGAGGTAGGGCCATCCAACCTCTATGGGCAGAACCAGCAAGTCCACGCCCACCAGACTGGAAGAAGGAGCCAGAAGTATAAAAGGCAGGCCCTGCACCTTAGTTGGGCTGGAGCCACAGAGGGAGACAGATGCTTCCTGCCTGCTGCTGGAGCCAAGTGATTCCTGCTGTCCCGGGAACAAGCCCAAGCTCCCAGAACTGCTGGAGATGCCCCCACACCGAGGAGCTGCTGGAGTTACCATTGGCCATGTATCCCAGGGAGACGTAGGATGAACCAGGGACTCAGGTACATCTCAGGAGAGAGGGAAGAAGTAGTCCAGGGCCTAATCCCCCAGCTTCCCTTCCACAATCTTTGAGGAGGCAGAATTAACTCTAGAAACAAATGCTGCACTCAGCTATAAACCAGCATCTATGTCTGGACAGAGACCAACCCTGAGTTAGAACAAGGAGAGATGGGGGGCACTATGGGGAGTTGCACATACTTCGTCACACAACAGTCCCCAATGCCCAGCTATGCAGAGGAATAGTCCGTAACCCAGTCCATGCAGCCCCTCTCCAACCTCCTCTGGCCCCAGACTGTTAGTCCCAACCAGGGGCTGTCCTGCCCCTTGCTGGTCACCAGTGCTTGGGTGCAGTGTGGGCTCAGAATCCCAGGGTCTGGCATCCGCCACCAAGCCGGTTAGGACTCATGGCCTGCGTCTTGGGCTCATCTCCTCACCCCAGGTTCCAGCTGCGTTTGGGCCTGCCCGCTCCAGCCAACACCGTGTGTTCCAGCCTCAGCATGTGTCTCTCTCCAGTACTGAGCTGGTGATGCATTGATGGTACAATTGAATGTGCTGATAGATGCTTGACACAGAGAGAAATCGTGCAAATCAGCTTTATCCAATGCACTAATGTGCAGGCTAGCTGAAAACAGTGCACTAGAAGAAAAATTCTGGAGAAATATGACCTGCTGATTAAATGGGCATGAAATGCATGTCCTGGGGCATGAAATGCATGTCCTGTTTTCAGTACCTGCCATCAGGTAGGGGTGGAGTTATCTGAGAATGCACAGGAAAGAGCACTTGAGGATTGGACAATATATATAATAGGTTCTTTTCTGCCTGTCAAATTCTGTCATATAGAAACCCCGAGTCCTTTTCTGCGTCCCTCTGCATTACTAGGAAATCATCTCCTCTTCCTTTCCTCAAGGCTGGTTAATTAATTGGACCCTTGTGACCCAGACACCTGGCTCTGCTCCTGATCTATGATATCCTTGGTTGCAAGAAGTGTCTCTTTTCCTGGATGGTTAGGCATTGACTGCGTAGATGAAGGACTTTGGTGGCTTTAAGTGGAGGCTAATATTTTGCAGTGGGTGTGTTTTGGAGCTTATTTTCCTTGCATGCTTATCTAGCAGAAGATGCGTGCATTGTAAGCTTTATTCAGTGACTAGATTTTCAGACTGACAAAGAGCTTTCTAGTCTAACTAAGAGACATGGCAAAATATTGGCCCCATAGAAGTCCATGGGAGTTGTGCCATTCAATTCAATGAAGCAAGGATTTCATCCAAGCTTTTCATTCCTTACCAAGCAGTCTCCCCTCTAATCCCACCACCCCTCGGCATCAGCTCTACTTTTATTTTTCAGCTATACCTCCAAAACTCATTTATCAGTTTGACAAGCAGCATTCACCCAAGGAAGTCATTCAGGTCGTTTTCAGTAGTAACTGCTGTTTACATAAAGGGTGACTCATCATTGGTAGCCTCACTGACTCACTTGATTGTTAGAGGATTCAGACAGTGCCCAGTAGCTGATTGTAAGGTGTGTACCAGGGCAGAGCTAAACGTGGAAGGGGAAAATATTTTGCTAGTGGCTGCACTATTGTGCTATTGTTCTGTAGAAGAATCCTCAGAACAAAACCCTTGGCAGCGGTCCATGGCTGCATGTGTTCGTGAACTAGTTCAACATCTTTCCTTATTCAGGAAAATAATTACGTTTGGTTCTGCACAGATACACAAAGGGGCGAGAAGTTACAAGGCAATGACCTGGTGCTGTGTGCTTTTTGTGTTCCCCTGATCACACGGACACTACACCACATCAAAGGTGGCTCTGTGGCCACGCTCCCCACAATTCCAAAGAGACGCTGAATCTTCTTCCTGTGTACTTCCTGAGTTACTGCTCGTACAAGCATCTCTGCTCCCCTCCCAATGCCAGGCTGCCCCTCAAAGCTGCAAGAGAGCTCTTAATTGGTTAATTTGGATTCTAGGCTTTTGGAAAATGTTGCCATTATAGAGGTATGGAATAACACCAGGTCCCCAGGCCTAAAAGCAAATGCAAATGCACATTGTAAAACCATGTGACTAATGTGTATTCTGGGTTTGAGGACAGACAGCGTGAATATTAAATAAGTCATTGAAGTACTTGGCACTGCAGTCACTTGAATCCCATACTTAGTCCAGTAGATCATGCTCAGTCCAATAGCTGTCAAGATTGTAATCCAGCACTGCTATCAGTTAGGAAGCAAGTTGTCTTTTTCCATGTTTCAAGTGGGTTGATCAGAGTAACGGTATTCTATGTTCCTATAGTGTCTTCCAGACTGCGTACTGTTAGAAGACAGTCACCTCTGGGTTAGAACACAGAAGCCATTCTGTGCCCACATCAGTACAGCACTGTTTTGGAAGGAAAGAAAAGTAAACACTTGAAATTACAGGGGTAACTGCAGAATGTAATTGCCCATATCTGAATTAACCCCCAGCACTGGATCCAACAGTCTTACTCTTGTAAAAAAGCCAGAGTTTGTAAAGACCACGAGTGGGCAGGGGGCTGGGTTATACATCTCATCTGGTAGTTTAAAGACTCATGCAATCCCTCTGAGTAGAGCGGTGGAGCAGCGTCTAGACAGTGCTACAGGACAGTCAAATAAGTCAGAGAAGCCTGACCTTTATAGCACAAATGTCTTTAAAGTAAAACACTCAACAAAATATTTCTACGGGAGCCTGTTCTAAGTATTAGCTTTTCAGACATCACAGGCAATGGACTTAGGCCAAACAGTCAGTATAACATTGATCTGTGTGTCTCAGAACAGCCATCAAAGTCTGCCATAACTATGCTGTGAAGATCTCATAAACTGGACTCAAGTATTTGCAGCGCAGTTATGCAGCAATTAGACATATATTGGCCACTCAGTTTTGTGTGGTTTTCAAAGTTTGTGAGCACTCTGCTTGGTAAGCACATTTTAGTTCTGCACTCCTTAAATATCAGTCATTAGGTTACGTAAACACCTTCTTTAATGCCTGATCCACCTGAAGAGAGCTGCACTCCAGTACAAGCCAAGGGTCACTGCAAATTCTAGCTCTTTGTGGGTCAGCCCAGTCAGGCATAATGAGCTCCCTGAGAGCAAGTTGTGGGGTCACTCAGAAGAATACATAAAATGGAAATGATCTCCCCTAATCTCACTGTGACATTACCCATGGTACAATCCAGACTAATGGATAGCTGTGACCCCTTAATTCTCCAAAATGGGGTGCCTTATACTCTGCTCTGCTGTGAGAGCTTCCTGGTTTGTCCATACAGCCTCCAGCATGTAAATCACACTCTGCTATACTGTATGGGTGCTATAGCCAGTGACACATGAATTACATTACAGAGCAACATCAGCGAATTCCTCAGTTCCAGACTTTCCCCCAGAAATGTGCATCTTGCACTGCCCAGTGCCCTCGTGGACCATACAAGCTCACATAAAGTCTGTCATTTCATTAATAGAAAATGACATGCACAAATCTTGTTATCCTAAATGAATTTTCCTAAACACACACTGGTTTAGATAAAACAATAAAAAAAGTTTATTCACTACAGAAAAAGAGATTTTGAGTAATTACAAGTAATGAGTCATAAGTCAGAATTGGTTACAAAGAAATAAATGGTAAAACAAGCAAAGACCTAACTTAACAAGCCAAACAAATGCAAAGTGAAAGGCTCTCTCACTACATGTTCTAGCAGTTTTACTGGATGAATCTTTCAGTCAACATCTCTCCCCAGTCCAAAGCTTTGTTACCTTTGTTCTTCAAGCGTTGTTGATGTCGTGAGTAGAGATGAAGAGAGAAATCATTTAGGGGCATCTGTTCCCCATTTTTATATCTTGTCCTCCTCTTTGAAAATCATCTTCAGCTGGGGTTCAGGAGACAGAAAGTCTGTGGATCAGGAACTTCTAGCTGTTTTGTGCCAAGATGTAAATTTCTCGCTCACACTTTTTCCTGCCAAAGAATGGCCACTTAATCAGGTGATAGTCCATTTGAATCTGTTCGTGCCTGGCTGAGGCGTCAGTTTGTCTTGGTCTTCAAGGAACTGGTTTGTGAGTGTTTTTCTAAATTTGGAATATGTCTCAGTAATGTTATATAGTAGAATCTTATAACTACGTACGCTGTTGCCATACCTATTTTACCAGGACAATGATCAGCACATTGAGTTTTTAAGTGATACCTCACAAGGCATACTTTGTATATTTTATATAAGTATGGTTTTGTAAAAAGGGTGAACATAGGGATATAGAATGTCACACGCATGCATCACATCTCCCAGTTCTGAGTTTCTTTGTCTCGTAGACTTTAAGACCAGAAGGCACCATCATGATCTAATCTGACCTCCTGCACATCACAGGCCACACCCACCCACTCCTGTAATAGACCCCTGACTTCTGGTTAAATGACTGAAGTCCTCAAATTTGATTTAAAGACTTCAAGTTACAGAGAATCCACCATTTACTCTAGTTGAAACCAGCAAGTGACCTGTGCCTCATGCTGCAGACGATGGTGAAAAAATGCCAGGGTCTCTGCCAGTCTGACCTGAGGGAAAATTCCTTCCAGACCCCAAATATGACAATCAGTTAGTCCCTGAGCATGTGAGCGAGACGCCACCAGCCAAACCCCTGGGAAAGAATTCTCTGTAGTAACTCAGAGTCCTTCCCATCTAGTGTCCCATCTCCAGCCATTGGAGATATTTGCTAATAGCAGTCACAGATGGGCCATATGCCTTTGTAAGTAGTCTCATTCTACCATCCCCTCCATAAATTTATCAAGCTCAGCCTTAAAACAAGACAGGTATTTTGCTTCCAGTACTCCCCTTGGAAGGCTGTTCCAGAATTTTACTCCTCTGATGGGTAGAAATCTTTGTCTAATTTCAAGCCTAAAGTTATTGACGGACAGCTTTTATTCATTAGTTCTTGTGCCAACACTGGCACTTATGTAAATAACTCCCCTCCCTCCCTGATGTTTATCCCTTTGATGTATTTGTACAGGAATCATATCTCCTCCCATCCTTTGTTTGGTTAGGCTAAACACACCAAACTCCTTGAGTCACCTCTCATGTGGCAGGTTCTCCATTCCTCTGATCATCCTAGTAGCCTTTCTCTGCACCTGTTCCAGTTTGCATTCACCTTTCTCCACTCACCAAGTCTGAGCAGCCACAAGGATGAAGGAATTGTCCTCTAGGAGAGGAGACAAGACAGACCAGGGGCCAATTAAAAAAAATTACATTAGAATTTGTACTGTGCCTAGCACAATGGGGTCTTGGTCCATGACTGGGGCTGATGGGACTACTGCAGTATAAATAACAATTAACAGAGCATTGTGGCGAAGGAGGACCTCTGAATCTGTCCCACAGCTCAAGGAGTGGTTGAAGTCCTAGGGGGCCCATTCTTAGGATCACAAGCATAACCATACTGGATCAGAACCAAGATCCACCTAGCCTAGAATCCTGCATCGGACCTACTCCTTTGGGGGAGGTGGTAGAATTCAGAGAGGGGGAGAGGTTTTTTTCCCCTCAGCAGCCTTTGCTTCTTCTTTGCTGAAAGGAATGAAAACAGGCCCAGTTCAGATCTCTCACCACTTTTACACTAGTGTAATTTGACTGACTTCAAGGGACCTGCTTTATGCCAGCACAATTCAGAGTAGAACCCAGGCTAACTTCTTTTTGCTATACAGTGCCTCTAAAACTCTGGTGTTGGATCTTTTAGGAAGAATATGCACTATAATAGGATGTTTTGCCTCTTTAAGGGCTGAGGGAGTGTGGTGAGGAGCAGCTGGCCATCCTTTAGACAGAAGCCGAGGGGGCAAGTGCTAGGAATCAGCTGACCCAGCTGAACTGGCCTGATGATTGGATCTGATTCCCAGCTGGATGATATAAGTTAAGGCTCCTGCTCCATGAGGCTGGCTGGGATCAAGAGAGATCTGAGTTTGGCTGAATGAGGGCAGGAGTCTGACCCTCCTCAGCTGAGGAGGTTTTGACCCTTTTGCTACAGGAGGCGAGAGGGCCTCAGTGTCTCAGTCCAGAGCAGTGCCATTCCTTTTGCTGTTGTTCCACATTTCCTTTTGTTTATATGTTGAAGACTAAACAGGTCCCTAAAGGAAGATTTGGGGGGGCGTGGTGGATAATCAGCTGAGCATGAGCCCTCAGTGTGACACTGTGGCCAAAAGAGCTAATGTAATCCTGGGATGCATAAACGGGACTCTTGAGAAGGAGTAGAGAGGTTATTTGTCTCTGTATTTGGCAATGGCGCAACTGCTGCTGGAATACAGTGTCCAGTTCTGGTGTCTACAATTGGCGAAGGATGTTGATAAATTGGAGAGGGTTCCGAAAAGAGCCAGGAGAATGATTAAAAGATTAGAAAACCTGGCTTACAGTGGTAGACTCAAAGAGATCGATCTATCTCTTAACAAAGAGAAAGTGAAGGGGTGACTTGATGACAGGGATCTGCAATCTATGGCACACGTACCAAAGGTGGCACACACAATGATTTTGAGTGGCACTCGCCGCTCCCCCTTTCTGGCCCCACCCCTCTCCCACATGGGCCCAGCGGCACCTTGGCTAGAGTCATGCTGTTCCCAGCCCCAAGCATCACCGCACAGCTGCTGCTCCCTGCTCCTGACCCTGCCCCTCTCCCACATGATGTCGTGTGGGCCCAGTGCTGGGAGAGGGGTGGGGCCAGGACAGGGGAGCAACTCCTATGCGTTGCTGCTTGGGGCTGGGCGCAGCTCCTGGCCAGGGCATTGGGCCTACGGCGTGTGGGAGAATGGAGGAAAAGGGCAAAGCCATGGCACACCATGTCCCAAAGGTTGCCAACCCCTGGTCTATAAGTATCTACATGGGGAACAAATCATTAATAATGGGCTCTTCAATCTAGCAGAGAAAAGTCTAACATGATCCAATGGCTGGAAGGCGAAGCAAGACAAATCCAGACTGAAAAGAAGGCATACATTTTTAACAGTGAGATTGAAACATTTTACCCGTGGTCATGGGGGATTCCCCATCATGGGCAATTTTTAAATCAAGACTGGTGGTTTTTCTAAAAGATCTGCTCTAGGAATTATTTTGCGGGAGTTCTATGGCCTGTGTTATACAGGAAGTCAAACTAGATCATGGTAATGGTCCCTTCTGGCCTTGGAAACTATGGATCCATAAAAGGGCTAAAATGGAAATGAGCATGGCTAACTGTTTGTCCCAGACTGGTGATTAGGCCCACCTGTGTGCACACCTGCATGCTGGAAATGCCCTAATTTCAGTGTGTGTTTCTCCCACTCCCCTACATGCACAGCATCAGTTTCCAGGCATCTGTGGGTGGAATCTGTGACATGTTTTTAGTGGCCTGCTTTATATAACTGCTAAATGGTTGAGTGGATTTGGGGTGATTGATGATGGGAACTCCACTGTCATGCTCATATATCCAAACCATATGACATCTTAAATCACTTTACAGAATGAAATGAGTCTCATTTCCTCATGTGATTTATCACTTTGAGGATGAGCCAGGTATCTCCATTAGCATGGAGCCAGGTGATCCACTATGTTCTCAGCCAATATAGCTTCAGTAGAGCTATGTGCACCTTGCTGGATTTATTTTTATTGGTCCAGTGGGTAGGATTCTGGACTGGAAGTCATAGGCCTTGGGTTCTAGTCCCAGTTTGGCCAGCTTCTTTTCCTTCTCCCACCTTTTTCTTTCATGTCTGCTTAAACTGTAAGTGCTTCGAGAAAGGGACTATCTCTTACTATTTGCTTGTAAAGTGTCTAGCCCAAGGGCCATGATCTCAACGAGGGTCTGTAAGTAATGAAATTATTAATCAGTGTAATAGTAGGCCCCATTATGTGAAATATGGTTCCCCCATGGGAGGTCACTCCTCCCTCGACTTTGAGCAATTCATTTAACTTCTCTGAGCCTCCATGTTCTGAGCTGTAATAATATGGGATTTTAATACCAACAGCATCACAGTGTGGTTGTGAGGCTGCATTCCTTAATTGGTGGTGGTCTAAAAGTGCACAATTAAGATCCGGATGTCAACTGTTTCAAAGTTTGGATCTGGGATTTCTATTTTGCCCATGATTAGTTAGAGGCCACATGGAAAATTCAGATCCACATCCCTTTTTGGATTCACTTACATAAGGGTCGGTGTGTTTGGTGGTCGGGTAAAGGCCTGGGTATATATCTATTAGTAATGTTTAGTTAATAGACTTTAGTGATGCAGTACTAGTTATTCATACTGTCCTTTCACATACTCCTTTCCAAGATTATGTCTACACGGCAATAAGGAGGTGCGATTGCAGTATGTGTAGACATACCTGAGCTAGCTGCAATGTAGCTAGATTGTTAGTTTGAGTAATAATAGGAATGAAGCTGCAGCTGAATAGGTGGCTACACGGCCTTTCCCCACCCATCTGGAACCCTGGGTATATTCTCCCACCTCTGCCAAGTCATGCTGCCCTAGCGTCAATGCTATCGTTACTCAAGTTAACTTTAATCTACCCAGATATGATTGCAATGTGCATAGAGATACATGAGCTAGCTAGATCAAACCTAGCTTTGGTCTGCAATAACACCCCCCAACTGCAGTGCAGACAGACCCTTAAAGGAAGGGGTAAAGTGTTAAAACATAATTGATATCAGCGAGTGCAGTCGTTTGTGATGCAAAGGTCCCCAATGTAACTAAAATTGTTCCAAGAGTGACCCAGAGCATCTCTTGCCCCTCCAAGTGAGTTTTCAAATGCCTCACTCTGGGAGTGTCATTTCAGTGATGACTGAGTATAAGTCAGTATTAAAGCCTGCAATATGGAGTTGAACATCTCATAGCAGAAGACCATGGTCCAGAAACCTCAGAGCTGAACCACTAGAACTGCCACTGCAGGCGGGGTCAGGCACCATCATCAGAGTCGACTCTGAGTTCCAATCATGACTTGGAGATATTGATTGAACTGTTGTCAAATTGTCTTCAGGGTTTGCTGAACTTTCTGTTTAAGCCCAAACCTGTAAGTATTTGCTCACTCTTAATTTTCCCATTTACTCCCATGAATTCAAGAGTGTTCCCTCTAATTAAAGATGGTGCCTCTAAAAAAAATGTTTGTTTCACTTTTTCAGACTCTCATGCTATGGCCAGACTTTTAAAAAAAGGGCTGAGTAATTTTATGGCAACTAGTAATACAGTTAAAAAAACTAAGATAATGATGGGGTAGTCAAATGTCATCCTCTTGGGGCATAGCCTGCAGGAATCAAGAATGAGTTTTGCCCCAGTGTACAACGCTGCATATTTAACAGGATAAATGATGATGTTTTGTCTTATTCAGAGCCATCAGGTATCAACCATTACCAGATGGAGCAATAGCATGCTCTGGTACTTCAAATCCTATGCCCATGAGACAGAGTCAAATACCAGTTACAACTATCAGAAAGATGAATTCATACACATCAAGTTTTCCTTTCAGATAAATTTTTCACCACAGTTTTGTATATATTTAGTATTTTGCCAAATTTAGTGAAGGGCCCAAAATCTACTTTTCAAGCACATTGATATAAATAAAACTTCAAGGGCTCATGAACATTGAAATAAAAAGGGTCCCAAATATAATGGAAAGAAAATTCTATTAAGAAGGTGTCTAAAAAAAAAAAATGGTTGCAAATATTTTTTCCCACTCTTCACTCAAGGTTAGGACAATGTTATCCCTTCTCCCTTGGCACATGCTGTTCAGCAACACAACATTAAACACCAACGTTTTCATAATCAAATTTCCTTTACAACTTCCCTTTGTGATCTGTGCAAAGGCCCTGTTTGGATATTTAGTTGCTGGTGGTTTCCATGGTACTTTGTGGTATATTTTGAGACATCACACATAATTTCCTTCAGGATTTAGGTATCTGTGTGATGATCTGACTTATCTCCAGGTGCAATAATAAATAGGCCCTAGTTCCTGTAAAAATACCAGACATTTTTCCTGTCTGAATCAGATAGGTCTCATGTGACACAAATGCTCATAATCTCCCTAGTTCCAACTGTTGTTCACACAACCGAACTACGTCACAAAACTTGTATAGATTTTTTTTTAACTACCGGTAACTACAAAATCGGTATTAATTTGACATTTTTTTCAACTATTCTTTGGTTATTTTTCTACTCTCCTCTGTGATTGTCCTATGTCAGGATTGTAGTGCACATGTTCACTAGCAGAAATGTACATGGAAACAGCAAATTTTAAAAGGTTAGGTTCTGTCTTTAGGTAATGCCCTGAGGAAGGCCTGGTGTAAAAGTGACATTACCCCTAGACTATAGGAATTGCCAGGCTGGATTAGACTCATGGTTTATCAAGTCCCGGTGCCAACACCAGATGCGTCAGAAGAAGGTGAAAGAAACCCTGCATTTGGCAGGTGTGGGATAATCTGCCCCAAATGGAGGTCTCTGCTTAATTCCTAATAGTTAGAGATTGGTTTAAATCCTGAAATATGAGGTATGTCATGTTCCTTCCACAATGTTTGTTAGGAATAGCCTCAAGAACCATTGTGCCTCAGAGAAACCCCACTCAACCACAATTTCTCCCCTTCTTTCTCCTCACTCCTGTATTCTGGGGATAATAAACCATTACGGTGTTCAATTTTACCCCAGTATTTCCTTGTCTAAATAGAGGATATACCATAATTACTACAATAAAATAAAAAACTTTAGTGTGATACAAATTTAGTGGCAATCTCAGTATCTGAACTCAACCTTCAAGTCATTTGAGGGATGGCTCACCCATCCCTAAAACACATTGTACATTTTAGCCAAACTTGTTTACATCCTGTCATCATACAGAAGCAAGATAACGTTTTACCTCATTCCAGGTGAGATTCATACCAGTGCAGAGGGTCAGCACAAAACATATGTACAATCTACTTAACCCTGCAAACTAGCTTATGTGGTGTGTAGGCCTTGCTCTGGCCTCCTTCATGGGGTGAATTCTACCCTTTAGGACTAAGGACAAGTAAAGATTTCCAGTGAATAATGAGCCACAGCCTCACCTGGTGTAAAGTAGCATAGCTGTATTGATTTCAATAGCCATATGTAACATAACTTAAGGAACTTTAATGGAAACAACTAATACCACTCAAGATTTGGAGCTAAGATTAAGTAACTATTGTGTATTGATTTGAGATGACAACAGACTATTATGCTCTTAATACTGATTTACCAATTCATTGTCTATGTTCTGTACCTTATTCTTATGTCTAGCAACAGGCTGTACTGACCTGTTGTGGTTTTAAAATGTGTTTTCTTTATTAACAAAAATTTAATTAGAAAATCCCATATGCATCTAGGCACGAACATTCAGTGCTGATGTGCAGTCAGATAAAGTAATCCCTTCAGGTTGTAATTATTAAGGTCAGCAGGGAAATAATTAAATGATGTTTCAGGTGGAGCAGTTAAACCACACCTGATATAAATCAAGGATATTTGTCCCTACTTATGGTTTTTATTTTGCCTGTAGGAGTGTAGTCAAGCATCAAAAATGTTAACGCATTAGACTGTTTAGGTCAAGAGAATACCTATGAGGTGCATTTCCCATTATTGTTAGCATCGATTATTTATAGAACAACCAGAATGTGCAATGTGCTTCGCAGACAGACAGAGCAGACACCGCACCTGTCCTGCATAATTTACTATAGAGGCTGGGATTTTCAAAAGTGCTCAGCACTGAGCTAGGTCTTCTTACACTGTAGTAAGTGGGAGCAGAGTTAGGTCAACCCTGAGTACTTTTACCCCTGTTTTCCATGTTCCATGTGTTTCACCAGGTCATAAATTATCAGTGCATGTGAATAGTTTTAAAAAAATACGAGACAAATCATACGGGCTTCAGATTATGACTGGATCTCAGCTATCACTTTTGTGATGATTAACTCAAACTTTCATGTAGTGTCCATAAATAGTGTCTAATAGTAATGCATTGCCACTGTAGATCTTAATGTAGAGGAGATATCTCACATTAGGGAGCCCTTTAATCTAATAGAAAAAGGCCCAACAGGATTCAATGGCTAGAAGTTGAAGTTAGAAAAAATTAAATAAGGCATGAGTTTTCAATGGGAAGGGCAGTTACCCAGGGCAGTGGTACATTTATCATCACTTCATCGCTAAAGACCATGGGGAGAGAGGCAGTGAATAGTTATTTTCCCCATTTTTCAGACTGGGAACTGAGGCACAGAGAAATTAATAACTTTCTCAAAGTCACTCTGGGAGTCTGTAGCAGAACTGGCAACACACAGCAGATTCCCTAAACTCCAGTCTAACTTCTTAACCGCAAGCCTATTTCCTCTAATATAACACAAGAGTCATCAGAAAATCTGAGTTTGATTCTGTCTTTTCCACAGATTCCCTGCATGTCCACACAGTATTAGCTCTAGCACCTTGATAGGCTGCGTCTACTGCATATGGTCATGAAAGCTAGCAGAAGCTTTATTTTTCTTTCATTTCCTTAGAGACAGTGTCTGGGTTTTGTGAGATCTCTCTCTGAACCAGCCATGAGCGGCTCTGTGCTGCTTGCTCCTGCAGTATACAGAGGCGGGTTTCTACATGCAGCCATCACTCCCAGATGGGTATCCAGGATGTGAGGGAGGCACTTGTACTATCTGATGGCTCCCTGATGAAACCATAGAGAAGACTGGTTCATTCACCACAGACTCTGGCTGGCAAAAGGGGTTGGAAGCCATCGGCCTTCCAGACAGGAAAGCAACAGAAAGGGCATTGTGTGGGCACTGGACAGCATAGCCTAGTGCTGGATGGATGAAGGGGGCAGTGTGGGGACACAGGGCTGTGGGTCTAAGTGATGGTTGGGTGAAGGGGGGGTTGCATGGGGACGGAAGGCTGTGTGGCCTAATTGTGTTTGGGTGAAGGGGGGTTGTGTGGGGAAGTAGGTTCTGTGGTCTTGTGGTGGTTGGGTGGAGGGGAGATTGCGTTGGGATGGAAGGCTGTGTGGCCTTCTGGTGGTTGGGTGAAGGGGGGTTGCATGGAGATGGAGGACTGTGTGGCCTAGTGGTGGTTTGGTAAATGGGGATTTCACGAGGATGGAAGAGCATGTGAGTTAGGGATGTGCACCACCAGTTCAGATAATTTGGCTAAGAATTCAAATGCTAAATATTTTGTGGTTTTCCCCATCACTAGTGTGTATGTGGTTTATTGTTTGCTTTATCTGATGTTTCGCTGTGTTACTAATGAGGTTTGCATGGTGGGTTGTTTTCTTTCCCTCTTGTCACAGAAGTAGGGTAAGAATGCCTTAAAGAGGGGAAAGGAGTTACTGTATTGGTTTGGGTTTTATAGTTGAGCAAGGGATAATTATAGACAACATGAATCCAATCACACAGATCCTTGGGTTTCCCAAGTAGAGAAGACCCCAAAATGCATTCCTGGACCCACTCTATCCCCAAGAAAAATCCAGAATTCAGATGAGTTGAAGACAGGAATCAGACCATATAAGAACTAGACAAGCCCAGATCTGTTGAGACCGTATCTTGGCTGCAGGAAAGGAAATTGTGGAGAAAGTGGTGCTCACCTGGATTTATTCAAGCCTGAAGAAAAGGTTTCAGAGTATTTATTTATGCCTAGAAACCCCAAATATGTATCAGGACCTCATTATTCTAGGTGTGGTATGAATATACAACAAAAGGAAGTCCTTGATCAAAACATTTTACAATCTCACTTGAGGGGCCTGGTCTGATATTTGGGTATGTTCTTATTTTATCAGTTTGCCCATTGCTTATATCAACCTAGTTTACACAATGTAATGGTTATTTAATTCAATACAATTCAATGCTTATTTTGGTTGCAGCTTTACAGACATTTGGTTGACTCTGAAGTTTGCTTTACCTAGACCCGACAGTAAAGAATTATTTTCCTTTCAGCAGAATATAAAGGGTTGGAGCATACGTTTTCAGTCTCTCAGTGGAAAAACCCACTGTTGGTTTTTTAACTATTTTTTAGAAAAACAACCTAGAAAGATAAATTATTCATTGGGACTGGCTTGACAGTTGCCTTTGAGAATGCAGAAACTGGGCAGAAATATCTTGAGTTTGAAAGGAACTCTGAAGGATTCAGACATTCCAGAGTGCTTGTGTCATTATCCAACTCTCAATGGTAGGTGATCATGTGTCTGGATCAGGATTTACCTGTATATTCTTCCAGGCTAGACAAAAGAATCAAACAAGATTTCTGTAGGTGGATTTTGGCAATAGTCTGAGTTTCACTGCTGTTCATAGCAAGAAAGAGTGGGAGTTGTTGCCATTCTGTCGCTGCTAGAAGCAGAGCATTTGCCTGGCACAAAGTGTACTTGCAAAAAATAAATGTGGTAAGACCTGACTGATTTTATCTGCATGGTCTGGCTTGGCAATCAATTCTCCTGTCGTGAGCCGGAACTGAAGCTACAGACGTGCTGCAATACTAGATTGGAACTGATAACATGTGCCTCTATGTTTAAATGTTTTGCAAGCACAAATTCAAACCAGCCTCCAGTATATATTAGAGCATTGGTTCCCAACCTATGGTCCGGGGGTCAAAAGTGGCCCATGGGAGCTTTCAAAGTGGCCTGCGGCTCCCCTCTTGCTGGCTGCAGAAGGGAGCCGCTGCCTAAGAACCCAGGCGAAGCGCGTTTCCACAGGGCTAAAAGACTGGTGCAGGCACCTTGCTGCAGCCAAGGGGACGAGATCAGCACTCCCCTCCCCCTTTCCATAGTAGGGAACACGGCAAAGCACTCCGCTTAGGTCCATAGGTGCTGGGATCCCTGCTGGAGCTAGAGGGAGGGGAGCACTGATCTTCCATCCCCCTGGCTGCAGAAGGGAGCCACTGCCTAGGGACCCAGGTGAAGCACTCAGGACTACAGGATGCATGCAGTTTCTCTGTTGCAGCCAGGGAGACAGGAGATCAGCGAGGAGGCAGCCTCCTTGCTGAACTCCTTCCATCTGGCTGCAGTGGGAGGAGGGCCTGCTGACAGAGACTGGTGGCCCTTCAGGGTTGTAAAAATGATATCTGTGGCTCTCGAGACAAAAAGGTTGAGAACTACTGTGTTAGGGGATAATCTCCCAAAATTATTTTTCAGAATAACTTTTTTCTTGTTATTCTTTATAATATTTGTGAGGAAAGCCCTCCATTCAATTAATGCAGATCTTTTCTGACCCCAAATATAACGTTGTGCTTCCCCTTTCTCCACTGACCTCACCAACAGTATTACCCTAGAATATCCTCAGAGCTGTACTTCCATTGGCAGCCCTGGGTCTTGAGGAGCAGAATCCTGTGAGGGAAGGAACAGAACTGGCCAGAGGGTGCTTAGGACAAAGGAGGAGAGAGGGAACAGGCTGGGCAGCCACCAGGGGAGAGGGGAGGATGGAGATGAGGGGAGTAAGTGAAGAGGGAGCCTGGCAGCTCTGCTCCCACCTCAGCCCCTTTCTTCCTGTAAAAATGGTGTCAGGCCAGCCTGCTGGCCCCCCACTACAGGTCTCTCCTATCGAGAATTTCCTACTGGCTCCTGGGCAGCTTTTTCTTCCCTCTCAGACCTCTCTCTTACTTGAAAGGGAGGAGCGGGAACTCAGAGCTGCCCAGGGAATGGCCCTGCCAGCTGCTCCCTGTCCCTGATTACCACACAGTGGAATACGATGGAAGCAAAATCAGCTCCAATGCAGGATATAATAATATGGCATGGGAGAGAGTGCACTGCCTGCTACAGAAAGGACATCTAGCCTCGTAGTTATAGCACTGCTCTAAGTCTTGGAAGATCTGGTTTCACCTGTTTACTCTGCTGCAGACTGCCTGTGTGCCCTTGGGCAAGTCATATCCCATTTCTGTGCCTCTGTTCCCCCTCTGTAAGGGATAATAATACATCCCTCTCTCACAAGGATACTGCAAAGGCATGCCAATTATTTGCCTGACAGGAGCTCAGACACGATGCCGGTGAGCACCATAGAAAAGCGTACAAGGCAGCAGCACTCCTGTCAATGCAAAAGCAGGTTCTCCTGATTATTGCTTATTCCCACAGCACTTGGAACACACACCAATGCTTGTTTTACTATTCAGGTAAAACAATCCTAAGGAGGACTGCTTGCTCCTTCACTGTTGTCCTTTTGAGCATCTGCCGCGGGGCCGGCCTTGAATAGAACTTCTCTCCGTCTGAGACAAAACATTTAGGCCTGGTCTACACGAGAGACTTTTGTCGACCAAAGCCAGGCTTTTGCACCAAAATGGTGGTGGTGTACACACTGCAACTCCTCCCCATACACCTCACCCTGCCAACTCCCCTGATTTTGCAACAAAATAAAACCATGCTGACAAGAGACGTAAAGCTTTTTGCATCAAACTTTTAGCGACAAAGAGTCAGTATAGACAACACGCTTGGTTATGTCACAGTAAATGGCCTCCAGAAAATGTCCCACAATGCCCATCCTGACCCACTCTGGCTATCAGTTTGAACTCTGATCTGCACCTCCCCCTTTGAAGTCCTGGAAATTTTGAAATTCCACTTCCTGCTTGTTCAGCGTGGAGAGCTCACATTACATCTTCCCAGCTGACCATGGTGGCACCACACACCAAACGCTCTCCTTTGGAACACACTGGCTTCTAGATCTGACTGGCATTTGGAGAGAGAAAGCTATGCAGTCTCAGGTACACTCCAGTCGAAGGAACTATGATACCTATGGTCAAATTTCTCATTTGATGGCAGAGAAGGGCTATGAACAGGACATGCTACAATGCCATGAGAAAATCAAGGAGCTGCGACGGTGATATAAAAAATCTAGGGAGTCAAACTATCACTCTAGTGCAGAGCCAAAGACCTGATGCTTTTATAAAGAATTGGAAACTATCCTCAGTGGTACCCCATCTCCACCACCAAGAGACCGGTGGTTACCTATGCAGTGGATACTAGACTCAACTCTGACGAAGAAGTTGTGGATTAGGAGGTTGAGTTGGAGGCCAATGCAGAGCAGGAAACTAGGTCATTTGTTGACATGGGGAGCCAGGACCTCTTCTTGACCCCAAAGGGTTCAAACCAGTCCCAGCCCTCCAGCGCTGGCAGGCAAGATGCAGGAGAGGAAAGCTCAGATAAGTGATTTTTTGGAGCTGATGCTGCCCAGTTACATGATATACAGCTGTCCTTTGCTTGGTTGCATGATACAGCTGGTTGGAGGAATAGAAATGCAAAAGAGTAGCTGTGTTTGCATGTGTTTCCCAATCCTCTATTCAGCTAGGCAGTGCAGTGGAAAAGTGTGTTAATGCACCCTGAGATTTCATGAGACTCCTCCAGAGAGATCTCCAGGAAACTTTCCTGGAGGATATACTCACCAACACTCTGCTGGAGATTCCTTGGCAGAGCTGCTTTGTTTCTTCTCCTGTTGTAGGAAACTTTCCCATGCCAATTGGCAATCACTTGTGCAGGGACCAAAGCAGCACACAAGCGAGGAGCATAGGGACCTGGTTTGAAGAAGCTCACATGAAGGAGATGCACCCTAGCATCTTTGCTTACTCTCAGGAGTGAGATATTGGCTTCTATGGCCCCTGCCTTTGGCAAATGGTGGTGGAATTTGAAATTTTGTCCCCGTCTACCTGTATCAATATCCCAAACAACCACCCAGAAACTTTTCCCCAACTTGAGAGCTCCTCCTCCTGATCAGGCACAATTCAACATGCCCTTGTTGATTGTTGAGCTGTGCACTTGCCACTCTTTGTAGCCAATACAGAACTGCTTTCCATGCCCTCCACAAACTCCACTCAAACATTCCTACCAAACTCCTGACCTGTTTGATTTCCCTGTTCACTCCACCCCTTCAGTCAGCTTCCAGAACGATAAGCTAGATTTACACCCAGCTGTCATAGCTCACACTGCCCCTCACTACTTTCTCACCTCCAGCCCAGCTTTTCGTGTGCGTCTTGTGAGTGACTGTTATTTAATAAAGACAATTTCTGTGAAGAATAAGCAGTCTTTATTTGTATCTTGCACCCAGTGGGTGCACCTAACATTGATATACAGTGCAGGCTGGGAAGCAGTCATAGCATGACACTGTGCTATTTACAGAGACACCTTATTAGTGCTCATTGTCAAAACAGTTCCTCAAGGCCTCCCTGATTTGAATGGCCCCCTATTGTGCCACTCTAATAGCCCTGACATCTGGTTGTTCATATTCAGCTGCAAGGTGAGTCACCTCTATGCTCTACCCCGGGGGAAACTTTTCACCCTTAGCTTCACATATATTATGGAGCACACAGCAGACAGCTATAACCATGGGAATATTTTCCTAATGTAAGTCTAACCTGCCAAAAAGGCATCACCAGCAGGCTTTTAAACTGCCAAACGCACATTGGCATGTGCTTAGCCTGTAATTGAAATGCTCCTTGCTGCTATCAAGGTTGCCCATATTAGGCTTCATAAGGCATGGCAGTAAGGGATAGACTGGGTCTCCCAGGATCATGATGGGCATTTCAACATCCCCCATTGGAATCTTTTGCTCTGGAAAGAAAGTTCCTGCTTGCAGCTTGCTGTACAGGCCAATGTTTCTGAAGATGCATGCATCATGCACCTTCCCTGACCAACCCGCACTGATATAAGTGAAATGCCCACGGTGATTCACAAGCACCTGAAGTACCATAGAGAAGTACCCCTTTCTATTGATGTACTCTGTCGCAAGATGGTTTGGGGCCAAAATTGGGACATGTGTGCCCTCTATCACTCCACCACAATTAGGGAATCCCATCGCTGTGAAGCCATCCACTAGTTCACACATATTTCCAAGACTCTCAGTCCTTTGTAGCAGAATGTGATTAATGGCCTGCATGCTTGTGATAACACAGTTCCAACGGTAGATTTCCAGTCTCCAAACTGATTTGTGACCGACTGGTAGCAGTCTGGAATGGCCAGCTTCCACACTGCAATTCCACATGCTTCTCCACAAAGAGGACTGCTCTCATTCTGGAGTCATTGCGCTGCAGGGCGGAAGTGGACTCTTCCCAGAGTTCCCTGAAAATGGCTTTGCACATTCAAAAGATCTGCAGACACTGCTCATCATCCCAGACCTGAATAATGATGCAATACCACCACTCAGTGCTTGTGTCATGAACTCAAAAGCAGCCATGTGCAGATGCTCCGTGAATGCAAACAGTGACCCAGATTCTTTGTTTCATGGCTCGCAGCAGATCAAGGGCCTCAGATTTGCATTCTGATTGGCGGCTCATGATGTACTGAATGAGCAGCCACGATGTGTTCAGAACACTGACAATAACAGTGGAGAGCAGTACAAGATCCATTCTTTCAGGAGATGGTGGGCACTCAGGAAAGTGGGGCCATTGAACAATGCTGCGAAACACAGTAGGAAACCCAGGGAATGATGGGATGAAAATCACTGCCTTGTGGGATGTTGAGTCTGCACCCACGCAATCCTCTTCACCTTCCCACAACTCCTAGTGGCACAAGGTAGCAAGCTGCACAGTGAGATAGCAGCCCACAGTTCACTGATTTGAATATCAATGCTGGAGCACCATGGGTGGATGTGCTTCGGCAACAGGAGTGCTGTATGGGCAGGCATGAGTGTCGTAATTACAGTGCGTTCTGATAGTGCTGTAATTTGCGTCAACAAAATTTTCTAATGTAGACAAGCCCTTAGTGATCCCATGGAAGGATCTCCTTCCTAAACATTCCTGACACCATCAGGTGGAATAAATGAGATGGTGTGGTTATTTTTCTACCCTGACTTTTATCTTTGGAAAGTATCTTGCATTTTGGAAATCAATATTTCAATACTTAAAAAAAAGTAGGGGTTGAAGTGTAAAGACCCTTTTGAAAGATTTTCTGTGATCTTGATACTCTAAAAGTGTTCATCATTGGATGCAGATTTCCCACAAATCTTTAATGGAGAAAGCAACATTGCTTTGGTTGTCAGAACTCAAAATTTCATCCATTCATCATCTGAGAATTGATCAGATTCTCTCCATTCATCATCTGAGAATTGAGAGAAGCCAGAGATCTGCATTTCTTTCATGATATTGTCAGTTAGATTTTATCTATATACAAATTGTATTGATTTACCTAAATCAGTTTAGAAACTGGTTTAGGATGGTCCACACAGGAAGTTATATCAACTTAATTGAATCAGTTTCTAAATTTCTTTAGTTAGATTAGAACAACTTCTGTGCATAGGCATGATCTTACTCTACAAATATAATGGGTAAACTAACTTCCCTGCAAATCAAGAGCCAAAAACCCAAGTGATGGAATCAGTCTCCTAAACAAAAGCCTGGGTATTGACATACTGTTGTTCAATATTCATTTCTATCCCAAGTTTAGCATTAATCACCTGTAAAGGACACACAACGGTAAAACTGCACATGAAATGACATCAGGGCTCCTTGGTGTGAAATACAGCTCTAATGGAACGTGACAGCATCTGCTGTCACGTTGCTGGAGTCAATTCATCAATATGATGAGGGCAAATGTTTTGACAGGAGGCTTGAAATGATTAACGAGCAGGCACATGTTTTATGTGTAGATAAAATTGCAAACACCTGCTAAGCTTGAAACTTTATTAAATGTAAAGGTTGAAGCAACCAACACGTGGACAGAGCTTTTTATAAAGTGTAAGTCTAGTCTTGCTAGAGGCCGGAGAATTATGGGGCTGGTACAACATTGACTTCAGTGGACATTGGATCAGGCCCTATATAATTTACATTCTATGGTCTTCTTGGCCAAATTTAATCAGTGTGAGATCAGGTTAGTAGACAGTGTCACCAAAGTGTGCGCATGCAGATTACCCCAATTGTTACTGTTCCATGACATGTCTTTAACACTGCAAACAAAGCGTGTTAAATGGTTGTGAGTAGCACTATCCCGTGCCGAACAAGTAATGGCCAACTAGATTAGTGCCCTTGAAACCCACAGGCAGGATGTGGGAATGGAGAAAAATGCCAATGCATGATGATGTGACCATTTATTTATTAAACAATAAAGAAGTGCCTATTTAGAACAAGAGGCCCAGAAATACAGTAGACCTTCCTTTTTTTTTTTTTTTTTTTTTTTTTTTTTCCAAATTTAAGCATCTCATCTTTCTTAGAGAACAGATATAAATCACTTTGGTTGCAAGCCCTGAGCAGAATTTGTATTCATGGTAAGTCATTTATTGAGTTAATTTATTTAAGGCAAGGGCATAATGTCTAATAATGGAAGAGACTCTAGGCCCAGTGAAATCCTCTCTCTGATAGGGCATTAATATTTGAAGGGATTATAATACTGTCAATTGATCTATGTTTCTAGGGGGTGAGTTAGAAGTTACTGATGATCAGTCTTATGAAAGATCACATTCAGTGTGACTAGTACTCTGCAGCCTGAAGTCTGCATCATGATCTTAAGTGATGGTAGGCAGGTATTTTTTGATGTTTCTCACAATTATTGAGATTATGCAAATCAAATGGGGAGGCTTTAATGTGTTGTGAGTTTGCAAGACAGCGGATTGTCTCAGATCTCTGCACTTGGACTGCAGTGAGGCGAGAATTCCATTCAGAAGAATTCACCAACTATCTTGAAGGTTTATATGATAATCTTGTTGTTGATCTCAATTTCCCAAGACTTTAGACATGACAAATAAGATACTGATTTGAGCATGGAGATGTCATCACACACTCTGAAGGAGGTTTCTTAACGTTTGGGGAGGTTTAGCTCTTTAGGCTGTGTTAATTACAGTTGGGAGGCAAATAACTTAATTTCTATATGGCTGAATTTCCCTTTCCATCATGTGGGAATAACATTTACTCTTCTTCTAAGATGCTTTAAGATACCCAAAAGCAAGAGAGTGCACAAGTACAAGATGTTATCATTTGTTTTATTTGTTTTGTAAAATCAGCATGGTTATATCATTCAGTGGCATGTTTGAAGATCAAAAGTTATTCAGTATGATAACATTGTGTTATTTAGATGGTAATATGAGTACTGAGTATTATTATTATTTATTGCAGGCATTGCGGTAGCACCTAGGAGTCCTAGTCAGGCACCAGGACCCCATTGTGTGAGATGAGGTGAAAACTCAAAACAAAATAGTCCCTGCTCCAAAGAGTCCAGCTTACAATCTACATATAAGACAAGAGACAACAAATAGAAACAGATGTAAGAGTACAAGGAAAAAATGAGACCATGTTGGTCAGTGTGATAGGCAGTGGTAGCAATGCTTTAGCGGCCTAACGGTCGTCAAGCTTTTTGTAGGTATCACAGGAAAGGAGAGTTTCAAGGAGGGGTTTGAAGGAAGATAATGACCTGAGATAACTTTGCAGATGTTTATGGGGAGTGCTTCCTAAGCCTGAGGGGCAGCATGGGAGAAATCACAAATGTACTTGTTTGAAAATGTAGCAAGCAAGCAATAGAGGTTGACGTCATGGGCTAATCAGAGATGGGGGTCCATATCTTAATAGTGAATGAGAAATTGTAGATAAGGTAGGCATAAGCCATAAAGAGGCTTCAAAGTGAATATGAATGGCTTCTGTTATGTGATAGAGAAAGGAGAGCCCATGGAGGGATGCAAAGAAAGGGATGGCATGGTCAAAGTGACTGGCTAGGAAAACAGTCATTGCAGGATCACTCTAAATGGATATGGGCACAACAAGATGCCATTTATCAAGGCCAGAAAGAAGGATGATGCAGTAATTGAGATGCAAGATCAGAGCCTGGACAAGAGTTTTGGCTGCGTGGGTGGGTCACAGTAGCTGTATTTTAGAGATGTTATGCAGAAAGAATTGGCAAGATTTCAATGTAACGTGGGTGTGAGGACCTAGAGAGAGAGCTGAATTGTAGGTGACTTCCAGCTTATGGGACTGAGTGACAAACCGTGATTGAGGGCTTGAGGGAGAAGATAAAGAGATAAGTTGAGCTAGATATTCATGAGGAGATAAATTGTCAGACATAGGCATCTTCAAGTCTGTAAGAACCAGGAGCTGGAGGGAACAAGATATGAAGATATTGAGAATGGCTATGAGCTTATTAGAGAAAGATTGGGCATTCCAGAGACAGCAAGAAGTGGGAGGAAGGGAGAGAAGGAAGGAGGGGAAGGGCGTGATATTAGGAATGGTGGCATGAGAGGAGTGGAGGCAGTTGCAGGGATGGGATTCAGAGTCAGAGGGGGTTGGGATACAGTGGGGACCAGAGCTGGGGCAAACGTAGCTAGAGGTGAGTGGGGTGTGGATGTGGGACCTATATTTGTGCTGGTGGGCGGAGCGAGAAGATCAGGCTGGAGAGGGGAAGAGGAGTAGGCAGAACTGGTGGGAAATGTAGAGCGATGAGGGTAATCAGGAAGGGGAAATGCAGCCAGGAGGAGGAGGGACAGGAGAGGAGGATGAGGATGTATGCTGAGATGTACAAGAAGGGCATGGTGAGAGCTACAGGAGAGTGACAGATTGCTACAGTTACAAAAATAAAATATATCACCTGCTGGTCACAGAGAATAAATTTCCATTTCATCACCCATGCAGAAAACAAGAAATATCCTTTACTGTAAGTTCTAAATGCAGTGATAGTAACATGGGAATCATAATAATAGTAAGGGAAAATCCCATGACAATGACTTATACTGAAAAGATAATGTGAAGGTTAGTTAACATATGCTAAAGTTACAAATGTTAAAGGTCTTCAAACAGGGTTGCTTTTGACTCTCTGATGTCCTGTGCTGCAGAACTGCACAGGTTCAATAGATCCTATGTAAAGATGTAGTTCCCTTTGTGGAATAAAATCAAGACAGGAGGCCTTAGGCTGGAACCAAATCACTCCAGTCTGGTGAGTTATGTTATAAGACATTAACTCACCTTGCAGCCACCCCAGCCCAACCTGTCAGGAATCCCTGCAGGCTACCAAAGAATGTAGGTGCCTCACGACTGGCTGGCACCAGGAGAATCACCCTGACTTATTGACACCGGGAGAATCCCAGCAGGAGGTATAAGTGCCCAATATGTAGTAAACGACTTGTTAAGTACTAGAAAATCCACTATACGATCATGTATGTAATATGAACCTTTTGATAAATCTATATAAACCCACTGTAACCTGAAACCAGGGAGTCCAGTGACCAGCACTAAGGTGGCTGCCTGGGCTCCCCATAGCTATGGTCTGTCTGTATGTGTGTTTGTAAAATTAAAGCTCTGTTCGATCTTCACCTGAAGTGGAGTGGCTGCGTGATTCCTTCCACCACAGTTTGGTGCCGTGACTCGGATCTCCAAACGCTGTTATCGTCCAGGACGAACCGCGGACCGCTCCCCACTGACCCCAGGTGCCACCCATAAGGTAAGAGACCTTTTAAATCTCTATTCGGGGTCAGAGGAGGGCTGCCTGTAGGTTTCCTGTTCGATATCAGCCAAGCGAGATCCGAACTTGTTGAGGATCGAGGTGAGCTTTAATCTGTCTGTTGTCTGTCTTGGTAAAGCGCGCAGGGAGAGTCTGGGGGTTTGTATTGCGGGCTGAGGATCAGGTCCTCACCTCGGCAGGTCAAAGGGTACTAGGGTGAATGTGTGAGTCCCGAATGATTGTGTCTGAACAAATGAACCGTTGACCAGGTCTTGGACTAGGGCAAGTTCCAGCGGCCCCTTGGGCCAGGGCTTGCCTGAACCTAGTGACCCAACAGACAGGCAGAGTGTTTGATTTGTCACAAGGCACACCCTTTTCCCTTCTCTGTTTCATGAGCCTCCATAGATCCGTTGTCCAAGGACGCCTTAGTCTCGGTCGTAAGACGGGCCTAGGGTTAGGACTCCTGTGACTTTGGAGGACCCCTTTTGTGTCTTGTCTCCTTCCCTTCCCCCTCCCGCTAAATAAGCGTTCTGTTATCGGGTTCACTCACCTCGGCAGCACTGCGGGCTGAGTGAAGCGGTACAGAGTCCTCAATAAGCCATTCCTGTGTGTGTGTGCATAGGTGAAAATGGGAACTGGACAGTCTAAGCCTGTGTCTGGTCCCCAGAAGGGAACCCCAGCATATTATCTAGTATGCATTACTCTCCCAGAACTTGCAAGTCTCTGGCGGAAAGGCACTCTCATCCTCAGAGTAACCCAGCCAGACAGTTCCCAGAGGTAGGAACATTTGATTTGGATAAGATAGTGCACTTAAGAAAAACTCTAGAGTCTAGGGGATCCAAAGTATCCCGGTCACAATGAAATACATTCTTTGATTGGCCAATGAAGAAAATCCTCACAAAACCTGAGGAACAAGAAGCTATAAGACAGCTGCTTTTAAAACTGCAGGAAGAGGGAAAAATTTCTCCTGCAAGCAACTCCCAATTCTTATCTCCAGCCTGGGGCATACTAAAACCAGGTTAAGGAAAAACTCTAAAGAGTGGAGAATGGTAACTGAACATCAAAGAAATAATGAGGAAATAAAAACAGTTCAATGTGTCTCTCAAAGTGTTAAACCTAAGATAGAACACATTTTCAGGAGTAAAGATTTAAAGTTCATGTGTGCCTTGGATTTAAAGAACATGTTTTACCAGGTACCAATGAAAACCCACAAGGAATATTAATTTTTGTGTTTGGGAAACAAAAGTTTAACTGGAAAGTTTGGAACAGAAAGTGTTAAAGGTAGCAGTGTGATGTAGTAAGTAGCAGAGGGAAAGTGAATGTGTAAAATGGGTTAACTCCCTAATAAGGTGGTTATATAATGAATGGAATCATGGAGGAGCAAGTTAAAATCATGATATGTTTATGCAAGCAAGTTATGGGAAGAAGGAAAATTGGTTAAGTTAAAAGATTGGAAAAGGATCGAATAACAATGTGTTAAATGTCATGAAGTAATGCAAATAAAAACAAACAAAAACCCCAAGAAAAAGGGAAACTGAGGTACACCACCTCGCAAAAAAAATTCACCCTAAAACCTTAAAAGGTAGAAGCCATAACAACCTGGCCTGCCTATAGAACAAAAACAAAGGAAAATATAAGGGTAATTTGTCTGTTTTGCCCTCAATCAAAAAGGAAATATGTAAAAGAAAAGGGTATTCTAAGCAATAATCTACCACCCCAAAAGGGGGTAGAAAAGTGTTCTTTTTTATCTTTCAGAACTGCAGAAAGAAAAAAACTGGTACCAGTGGAACAGTGAAACAACTAAAAGTCAAAACCATGGATCTATTGTTGCAACAAAGTGTGTGTTTTGTGTTTGTTTGTTTTGTCACTAACATTGTGTATGGTCTGTTGGGGGGTAATGGCTTGCCCATGGAGGAAGCTACCCCAGTCTCTAATTGTCTGGAAGCAGCCATGTGGGCTGGAACAAAGGAGATGTTAAGGTTATCAGTTTATCTGCTGAGGGAGAGTTTGTCTCCAAACTTCTGTCTAAAGAGCAGACAGAGTGTGCCTCTCAGCCTATTCTGATGGAGGATTTGTCAATTGTGCCAGAAATGGTTCTGGATGTAACTAAAACCCAGAAAGAGTCTGGTAGAGCTCAGAAAAATGTTTCTTTAGAGCAGCCTCTAGTTGGAGAGGGAAAGGGTTTTTCTGTGGAAAGTAGATTGTTGCCTAAAAATGCTCCTGAAGGAATAAAACCTCCTGATAGCATTTGCAAGCTGTTTTCTACAAGGGAGGGATGTGATAGTGAATTAATTAAGTTAGCTCAGGATAAGTCACTGCCTGTAGCAAGCAACAGTTTATGTGTTGGGAAAAGTGGTTCAGTTTCTAACTGCCAAAGTTTTTTCAATGTGGATGGATTCACTGACTTGGTCTTAGAAAAATCCAGTTTGGATATTTTGGAGAAGGTTCCAAATGGAGAAAAAATTATTAGAAAGCTGAAACAGCCCTGTGTGGCTGGGCGGAGTCAGTAAAGGGGAAGACAATAATGTTAAAATGTCTCCAAGTTGTTAGCTCTGTAATTGGACAATGTCTCAGTTTCAGAGAAAGGACGGGGCACCTAGAGCTACAAAGAAAAACAAATGTGATGTTAATTTCTTCGGAATGCAGGGGGTAATAGGCAAACTTTTACCTCCAATACTTTAAATATATCTTGTAGTCTCTTAAAGAACTCAAGTACATCAAATACTATGGGAAGTCAAACATCGGCAATGCAGAACCCTTTTTATAAAATGCTAGTAAAAATGGTTAATATCTCTTGAACACCAAATCCAGACTTAAAATGGTTAACAGTTAAAATTGGAACACTAGTAAGCTAGCTAATGTGTGTAATGGTAGTAAATGCAAATTACCTGGCTGACAAAGGGGGGGGGGGAGATCCACCCATAGCTATTAGCAAGGAGAATTCCTCTTGGATGTGGCCAACTAAACCTGAGCTGGGCATGCCTAAAACAGCTCTGAATTGGAGCCACATGCGAAATAAGTTTGTTAGGACTCAACAACAACAAAAAAAAGATTCTTTAAAAGGGGCCTACAGCCTCCTCACAGCAGGAGGGTAGAGGTAACAGAGCAACCAGTGGTGAAGCATGTGCCACTAGTAAACTAACTAAATCCTTATTTTTGTTAAATTAAATAACATTGTTACCTCCATAGTCAGCCCTACAAAAGAGAGAGTCTGTTTTAGTTAAACATAATTTTGCTAATAGGTGTGCCATTATTAAGTCTTGTAGTTCATTTATTAGTGTAAGACTTGTAAAAATGTACCATGTGTCCATAATTTGTAAACCCTTGAATTAGGCTGTGTTATCTATTGTAACCTAGATGGCATTTATCTTAATATGCCAGAACCCAGAGGAGAAACAATATTAACATCACTACAAGATTCTGACCAAAGAGACACCCAACCTAACACTTCCTCGTTGCAACAGGAATTGTTTGTTACAAAGTGCCTCGGCAATTTTTGGTCAGCCCATTGAGATGAAGTAGGCTACATGACAAAGCCTCTCTTAAGTTCCCTTTGTGAACTTGCAAATGAATTTTATCCAAGTACCTAAATGTTGTAATTTTAAATATGTTAGTCTTTATTAATATGTTTTGGGGCTAAATAAAAGCATGCCCTTGTAAGCAACTAAATGTTAAAATTGGGTAAATTGTTTAAAACCCCAAGTTTTCTTTTTACCTGAACTTAATTGCACCAGTGTTATTAATGGCTCTTATATTTCATTCCCCATGTTCCTTCTAAAAGACCTTTTTTATGTTTTGTGGTAACTATGTTTTATTTTATGTCCCTGCAAATGGCAAGGGGGAGGTCTGTACTTTTGGGTGCTTATTTCACTTTATGCTTTTCCTAAACCTAACCCCCATAGCTTAATTTTTCGAAAGTTTCATGTATTTTAGGGAAGACTGTTAACCTCCACGCTGATCCAGGAGTTAAATGAAGAACAGGTTCAGCTGCAGAAGGCAGTTTTGCAAAACCAATTGGCCTTGGACTATTTGCTGTTGCATGTGGGCCATGAATGTAAGGACTCTGAAGGACTTTGCTGTTTTAATCTCACTGATAATTCACACCGTATTGAAACTCAGTTACAAAAACTCCAACAACTGGAAGAAAACATGCACCAAAATAAGGACTCAGAACTTTTGTCTTGGCTGTGGTCATGGATCCCAAACATTGGTGCCTTTGGAAGAACACTGGTTGGGGGGGTATTGTATCTCTATTAATTTTTGTATGCATTTTTTATGTTTATCAGTGTGAACATCATATTTTGTAATTTTTTCTTGGCATCCTTGTAGCCAAGTAGTCCAGTATAATTCAGAATGGGACCAATTACAGTTTTAAATAACTATTTTTATGGCTAGTATTCTTAGTAAATGTTTTGTTTGTAGGATTTTGCTTTATTATTTCTAATCCAGTAAAATATACATTTTTAGAAGTTTCTTTAAAGAATATCTTTATAAATTTAGTAATTTACATCATAAGTTTTCATATATTAGTAGTTTTTTGAAATTAGTTATGGTATTAAGCGATAAAATGTCCTTGGGTCAAGTTGTAACATTGTTTCATTTTATAATTAAAGTGACCCAACTCCATTTTAAATTAATAGAAATATAAACTCATTGGGCCTGGATGTAAAATGTTAACTGCTTTGTAACAACATCCATCCTTGTCTTGTCAGAAATCTCTGTGATAAGCACCGGGAGAAGGTGTCAAGTACTGAAGATCAGTATGTGGCCTGTAGGCTTCGGTAAACCTGTTACTCAAAACTCAGTAAACTTCATTTAAATAGTATTCAGACATGTATTGCAATAAGTGATCCTTTGTCAACAGCAAACAGCAACTGGAGTTTATCCACAAAAAGAGTACGACTGCCCAAGCAGGGGGCCAAAATTCTGTCTGGTAAATAACTGGGCGATCAAGGAAGATAATATCGTGTCGGGGTCCAGCCCCGATCACCCCATCGCTCTTAGACACTTCATAATTGGCTAAGCGGGCATATTGCTGTGTGGAAGAAAAATATAAAAGGTGGTCACAAACAGGAAGTAAATGTGGGCCTGATCCACCTGCCGTCTCTCCCCAGTTTGCCGCTCAAACCTGAATGTAGAGCGTGTGACTGTACAACCTGAGTGTGACAGTGTGTTCCACTCAGATGTAAAACCCGGGAATTTTACCAGCAGAATGAGAAAGCTGCTTTGCTGCTGACGAACTTCATTCGTGCAGTGTAAGTATAATAGTATAAGTATAACCCTATAGTGTAAGCTAGCTTTGTAAGTATAATTGTATAGTTGTAATTGTAACTGTGTTTTAGGTAGTTAGATTGTTGTATTAAATAAGAATCAATGGTGATTTTAAATTGTAATTATTAATGTATAAATGGTTGTAAGGAAAACAATGTTGTTTAAAGACATGTTTAAACCAGTTTACCCAAAGCCCTTAACCTAAATTGGACGTCAAAACAGGAAAAGAAAATTACCTGTTGTATCCTGAGCTGCTACAAATGAAAGAGGAATATGACAGGCAAATCCAACAACTAATGGACATTGACATTTCCATCACGGTGGAAAAACCCTAACCCTTCATGGAGATCAGAGCGTGCGGTCACGCCTTGACTGGCAGGCTTACTGTGTTTACCTCAGCATAGCCTGTATATTTAAATAAGTTGCTGGGTTAGTAGTCTTGTAAAAATATTAGCCTGTACATTACCCTAGTCTGTCTACAAAACTATACCTGTGAACATGGGTATATGGGTCCCAAATGACACGCCCCCTCCCTCACCTACCCGTAGCATGTCCAGTGGACTGAGGCATCGGACCACCAAGGAGCCAGGGCCTCCTGGACCTGTGTCCCACTGGCCAGTGTGCGGACAGGAGGGGTGCCTGGACCTCTCTTTAGGTAAAGGTAGGGAAGTGTGGAAAAGTACAACTTCTTGGGACACATAATTAGACCCACTTTACAGGAGAGGAACTTAAGACACAGACAACTGGGATTGTACTAGTAGAATTGACTAGAAATTGATACTTAAGTGTGTGCCCCTATGCGTTATAGCCTTTTAGTGAATAGTTATAAAAGTAACCGATAACTACCCACAGTACAACCAAATTTCTGTAGTAGAGTGGTTTGTCATAATCTTTGGAATCTTCCCCATGTTGTACTGGAAGTACAAAAGGGAGGATTGTGGAATAAAATCAAGACAGGAGGCCTTAGGCTGGAACCAAATCACTCCAGTCTGGTGAGTTATGTTATAAGACATTAACTCACCTTGCAGCCACCCCAGCCCAACCTGTCAGGAATCCCTGCAGGCTACCAAAGAATGTAGGTGCCTCACGACTGGCTGGCACCAGGAGAATCACCCTGACTTATTGACACCGGGAGAATCCCAGCAGGAGGTATAAGTGCCCAATATGTAGTAAACGACTTGTTAAGTACTAGAAAATCCACTATACGATCATGTATGTAATATGAACCTTTTGATAAATCTATATAAACCCACTGTAACCTGAAACCAGGGAGTCCAGTGACCAGCACTAAGGTGGCTGCCTGGGCTCCCCATAGCTATGGTCTGTCTGTATGTGTGTTTGTAAAATTAAAGCTCTGTTCGATCTTCACCTGAAGTGGAGTGGCTGCGTGATTCCTTCCACCACACCTTTAATTTAACTCCCACTCACTTCAGCAAGATAGTGCATACAATAGTGGCATGGCCTGGGAAACAGAGTCAAATTCTTCCTTGGGGTTTGATGCTGTGAGCACTTGCTATTAAGTGCAGTGCTTGCTGTTGCAAGCAGTCCCATTGGCTTCAAGTGTATATAATTAGATTCGTCTCTTAATGCAATGTGTGTGTGTTTCAAAAAGGTATATTTACTGAGAACTGAATTCTGCCCTTGGGTCAGTCCAGCAGATTCCAACTCCACCACTTTGCAATCAAGATCCCTAAACGTGTGGCTCTCCCACTGACATTAATTATCATGCTTATTTCATACTTATTGAGCAAAATAACTAATGGGCTGGAAGGGTGTGCAGCCATAATGCCCTGCATTTCAGACCGCTGTTTTTGTAAGATTGCATAATAATGTTTAATAAAGAGGAGCCCGTGGAGGCTTTCAGGACACTACTTAGTATTCTCTCAAGGCCTCCTTCTGCCGACACTTACTACCACATGTAGTGATTCACAGCCCTGCAGAAATTGTTTGCTATCCAAAGAGAATGAATGATTGTGTCTGAGCTATGCTTCTTGGGGCGTCATATGTTTGACTTCTCAAATGTTTCTGCATTGCTGAGCACACTGTCAGTGCTGGAGCCATCACTTAATAATCTCCTATTTTCTATATTATCCTTTATCCCCATCTTAGAAAGATCAACCTTCAATTCCCCTCTTCAGCAGTGCATCTGGGCAGCACAAGGCGGGCACTTGTTCAGTGATAGAGGAGGCTCCAAAGAAGCAAAGGTAGAGGGAAGCCAAAGCAATGCCCTGCACCATCTCGTTCTTAGTCCCAAGCCTCAGGGAGCAATTCCAGAGCCTGCTGTCAGCTGAAGGGCCTTTTCAGGGTCCCAGGGAATGGAGATTGGCACCACTGCAGACACAGGAATTGCCAGACTGGATCGCACCAGTGGCTTATGTGCTTGTGATGGGGTGTCTACTCTGCAGGGGTTAAGGTGGCTTGGTGGGCCAATTAACCACCTAGGCTGCACCTGGAGGAGGAGCCAGGGAGCAAGGGCTAATTAGAGATGAAGCTTTGCTGGCCAGGAACAGGTGGGGCCTGTATAAAGCCAGCAGCTGAGAGCAGAAAGGCTGCAGAGAGAGAAGTGGGAGTTGCTCTCAGTGTAAGAGAAGGCAAGGTAGGGAGCAGCCCAGGGATAAAGCAGTATGGTTCAGGACTGTACAGACCTTGAGTGCTTGTTGTAGCTGGAATCCAGAGTAGAGCACAAGTCTGGGTTCCCCTACCAGCCTCAAGGGAAGCAGCACTGTTAAGTGAAAGAAAAGACTACCTGGGACAGTGGGTCCTGAGAGACTTTGAAAATAAAACTCTACCTCCACCACTGACCCAGAAGGAGAATACTACTGTGACTGGGCCAAAGGGCCAAGCCAAGAAAAGAGAGCAATCGAGTCCTGAGAGAAAGAGAGACGGAGTGAGAACTGGCAAGAAGGGGCATCACACGGGCAGAGATAACCCCCAGCCATAACCACAAAGAGGCACTCCAGCGGTGAGTAGATCACCTCGTTACAGTGCTCCAGTGTTCTGCCTTTGACAGTTGCCAGTAATGGATGATTCAGGGGCAGGGACAAGAAAGCCTATAATGTGTAGGTGTAGAATAACCTGCCCAGAAGGGAAATTGTGTCCTTAACCCCTATCAGACAGAGGTTGGTTTCTGCCCTGCAGCAGAAGGGCTTAAATTCCATCTTTCAAAAAATAAATCTATCAAATAGAACTTTTGGTTCTCATTATCCATATCGATTCTCACCTCTTTTGAATCCTGTTTCGCTCTTAGCCTCAATGCTATCTAGTGGCAATGAGTTCTGCAGGGTAATGCTGTTCCATGTGGTTTTAAAAAAGCATCTCCTTCTGTTTGCTTTGAAGTGGTTGCCAGTCAATTTCACTGGCTGTCCCCTTGTTCTTGTATCATGAGAAGAGAAGCAGAGGTGCCTGACTTACAAAATAATCAGTCGTACAGAGAAGGTATCTATCATGCCCCTTTTTTCCCTAAACTAAGCAATACCATTCTTCTCAACCTCTCCTTATATGGAAATCTTTCCATGGTTCTGATCTCGTTTTCCATTTCTGAACCCCTCCTATGTCTGCTGTGCTTATTCTAAGGTGATATTTCCAGAGCTGAACAGAGTATTCTAAGTAAGGCTGTTCCTTTGATTTAGATACTGGTATGATACTATTTTCATTTAATTTCTATCCCATTCTTTATATAGTATCGATGTCATTAGAGGGGTCCCATTTCATGCCCTGAGGGCGAGTTAAACTTGTGTAAGGTAAAGGAACAATTTAAGTGATATGAGCAGAATAACATTGTCCCACAAAAAATGCCTGTGCACAAACAATGGAGAGGGATCCCATAGGAGAACTGCTGAGGTGGGAGGTACCATGAGTTATAGGGTTACAGGTAGAGGTCAGGGGAGGGGATACAAAGCTTTGCCTGCAATCTGAGTGATTGCTAGGGGAGGGAAAGTGAGCTGTCTGCACCTGCTCCTGGTTCCCTGCCTGCAGTGGGCTGGTGGAGGCACAGGTTTAGTGAATGAATGAAATCTCTGCTCTGTAACAAGATACACAACGTGACTGAGCTCAGACAGCAGTGAGCTGACTAAATCCCCTGTTGCTACAGACGACTCCACTCAAGTTTATATTAGGAGAGTTCAGAAATCTAATATACCGAGATAGATTGGAAAAATAATTTGTTGCAGTGATATATATTTTTATATACAGCTTCACTTATTTTTTATATATATATATAGACACACACACTCTGACATACACGTACATTTTGCTCAAACAGCATAAATGAACTGCCTGACGGGGAGCAAAGCTTGGCATTTTGGAGGAAGAATTTATTGCATGTAAGTAAATCTTGGAAGTCCTCATTTTATTTTATTTTTTTCGGCATGTATGTAAGCACTCAACCCTGTAAGCTCCAGGCAGATCCATATGCCTTTTGAACTCGCTTTTAACTTCAATGGGGCTCAGTGCAGGCTCAGATCTCCATCTGCACCAAGCAGGGTGAAGGATCAGGGCTGATGTCTTGGAATCTCACATTCTTTGGTGGCGGAAGGGTTTCTCCTCTTCAACATGGAAGGTCTGGTTCTAATTTCATTTGTACTGGTCTTAATGCAGTGTAATATCATCAGTCTTCTGTGGAGACTTTCACTGGTGTAACTGCTGGCAGAGTTCTATTGTATTTAAACCATGGGCATGATTCTCTTCTTTCTTATGCTGTTGAAGTAAGTGATGTGAGTGTGTACCATTTACTACACTAGTGTAAGTGAAATCAGAATTAGGCCCTATATTTTAATCTATTCACTGTGGGTTTGGGCAGGGGTTAAAATTGGGTGATGGGATTGATTGTTCCTCTTTCTTTGCCTTGGATTGATTTCTTTGGTTGATTCATCTTTGTTTTAAACATGCAGTCCTTGCACTTCCAATACTTCCACTGAGCTCAGTGGGAGTCTGGGCTGTGCAAAGAACGGAGGCTCCAAAGTAAGACATTGGCAGCCCTGGGTAGAGTTCAGGGTGGGTATGTGCTGTGAAATATCCCCATGCAACTGCCACAATTCACCTCAATGGTGCCAATTATTTCTGGAATGTAAAGGTAATTTTTCACATGATGTAATGACAGTAGCGTCAACCGAAACTGTCTACTTGTAGCCAGAACAAAAGTTCACAGGAGTTTTTAAGGACTACTGGGAGTGCCATGAAGTCACTCATTCATTGCTCATGATTTCAGCAAATCTTTTTCAGCCTAATGAAAACTGCATGCACAGTAAAACACCAGTGTCTCAGACTATGAAGCTAGTTCTCAGGGGCTAGCATCACAATCCTCTCCCAGGCATGCCTGCATCTTCACCGGCAGGGTACTGAGAATTGCCCCTCTGCACTGTTGCTTCTGCTCTTCCAGAGCAGTGTAGGTCCCGTTCTATCTGACTGTCTCAGGGCATAGTGGCAGATCTTCCAGCTCTGTACATGGGTTAAGGGGACGTCACATACAGAAAAAAACTCTTCAGAATGTTCAGATTATCTCCTTACCATGTAAGAGGGGAACACAGACTAGACATAGTGGCAGGGAAAGCTATTAGGTCTTTTAATCCATCCCTCTGTTGGAGTAGGATTGTTGTTCTAAAGGAAGGTACCTTCTGTAGGAGTTACCAAACTGTGATGCACAAAGCACTGTCTGCTGGTGTGCAGAAAGTTGGCTGATCATACGGTGTTGGCTCTTCTTGTTCCCAACTGTAAAATCACATTAAAAGAAACTAAATATAGACAAAACTTTCCTAATATCACTTTTCCATGCAAATAATTGCAGTAGTTGTTACAGGGATGCTGTGCAATCATGAATGGGAGGCAAGGTGTCCATGGGACAATCTATTAATGTGTGGTCCACACTATATACAACTTTGAGAACCCCCTGACTTACAGACAATTTCTTTTTTAAGCAATGTTTCCAGCACTAGTCCTCCCCCAACACAAAGTTCAGTCATTCATTCCAGCTTAGTATTTAAAATACATTTTCACTGTCAAATTCGCTCCTGTGCAGAGGGGCAGCAGAAGCTCTATGCATCAGTTCAGTCCCATTTAAACTGCTCACTAGATGGACTTCCGTCTAGGCAGCAGCTCTCGTGTGTTGACAGACTGGTAGAGTCCTTTTAACTCTTCAGGGCCATAGCAACATGGGCTAGTCCATTATAAGTGATTATAAAGTTAGATAATGATAAGTTCCAGGAGGACTAGCTTGAATATAATCATTCAGTTTTATATGTGAACTAGGTGCCTAATTTTTCTCCCATGCAAGTAATAACCAGTGTAATTCCATTGCCTTCAATGTAGATGATCCTGATTGACCCTTGTGAAGAGAATCAGCCCATTGGTCTTTCAAGTCCACAGTTACAAGAGGATGTGCCTAATTTATCCCAAAATTCAGAATTCCATTCCCACAAGCTATAAACTTTGTTTCTTCCATCCATTGTATAAAAACTGCTTTAATGGTTATTTGGATTTTAAAATTGTAGCCTTGTACCTCAGTTATAATAAAAAAAAATGAGTCCTTTCTAGAAATCTATCTTGCATAACATAACTTTTTATATGGCTGGCTCCTCTCCTGTTGTCACAACAGTGCCCAGGTGTCAAACTAGATTTCCATATTCTTCTATAGTAAGTATCTCCTTAGAACACCTGACTCTTTCCCATTTGGCTGGCAGAGAAGACAATGCATTCTATGTGTCCTCTGTTCACCCACGTTCCAAAGCCAGTTTCTTTCAAGATCAATTCAGAGACACCTGCTTAAAATTCAGCCTTTGGGCAAAAAACACAGAGGATATTGGGTCTGAATCACTTCACTTCCTCTACAAAACCAATTAAATCCGATTCCTGAGTGTCTGATGTTATAGAATGATTAGGAAAGCAAGTGGCAATGATTCCAGTCATACCAAGGGCCATTTTCATTCAAGTTAGCACAGGGCAGAGTGATTACCCATGGTCTCACAGCCACGGGACTCTCACCCAGGAACTCACTCACTCAGGGCATTCATCACAAGGGACATTCCCAGCACCACCCTCTTCAGTGTTTAGCATTGTTCCTCCAATAGATATGAATGGGGAGGCTCTAAGACTCTGACTATTCGCCTTTCCCTGCCACCAGCACCCAATCTTGGGGGTGCATTGACTCCCAGATAACCTCTAACAAAGGGAGATTGCAAGTCACTTGGGGACTGTGCTTTGCTGTGCAGAAGCTGACATGCCCTCAAGATGAACCCAAACTTCTTCACATTTGGGGTGGAAACAGGCTTCCTTGTGAGATTGCCAGCAGTTCTAGTCTTGGTCCGGGCAGCACCCTGCAGAGACCATGTGGAAATGAAAACGGCTATCCTAACAGTACAGGGGAAAATCAGCTCGAATTTGGTTCTGAAAATGGCTGAAGGCTAAGGAAAGATCATGGTCTCGTGAGCTGCTGAGCCTGCATGAGACACCCAGACACATAGAAATAGCCATTTGGGAGTAAGTCTGAATATAAACCCTTTGCAAATTATAGTGGCACACACTGATGCTGAAAGCAACCCCGTGACAGATATTATAGATATGTAAAGGCTGCAAAATCATGTTCTAGATTGTCTTAAATTAAAACAATATATATATGGTACATGTTATTGCGTGGTGGTGATGTTCCCAGCATTCATGTGTCTGGGTCGTTACTTTATAATCTTGTTGTACTCACTGGGTAGTGTTTCGGTGACCTTATCTACCCCTTTTCTTCAATCATGAGGGAAAATAATGAGCTGATTCTCATTTACACTAAGACATTATTAATTGCTTTGGCTAAGAGGCCTGAAAGAGGGAGTCCTTTACATTGATGGTCATGTAAAGCAGCCTTGATGTAAATGAGAATCAGGCCCCATAGACTTACAATATATATTTTTAAAGAGACAAGGTAGGTGAAGTTATATCTTTTATTGGCCTAACTTCTGCTGGTGGAAGAGACCAGCTCTAGAGCTTCCAAGAGCATTTCTTCAGCTCTGGGAAAGATAACTAGAATGTCTGAGCTAAAAGACTGGGATGTATTGTTAACCATAAGGGGCTCTCACATGCCATAGGAGACAACTTAAAATAAAGTGGGCAGTTAAGGCTTAGAAGGCAGTGGGGTGTGTTACAAATTGTTGCAATAAGCCAGTAGTAATAAAACCAACATCTGTTTAGTCCATGTTTTTGGTGTCTAGCAAAGTTATGAATTATATTGTAAAGAATGCATATTTTTCTTACTAAGGGTTTATTACAGATAAACAGGATTGATGACGCTATACATTATTTTCTTTCTTTTATGTTTATCATCCTCTTGAAATACCAAAGGAAAGGAATACAGCAGCATTGAGGCTGCATAGATTGAGTTACAATAGATATACATGTTGGACCAGATCCTCAGCTGGTGTAAATAAGCATAGTTTCATTAACTGCAGTGGAACTATGTGGATGTACACCGCTTGGGATTCTGGCCCTAGGTGTTTTTCCACAACACATGCAATTTGTAGAACCTTAAAAATCCACAGGGAAGGCATGTTTTTAAATGAGTGAATTATTAAACTCTCAGCATCTTCAATATAACTGTGAAAGACTAAGCAATATATAACTGTGCCGCTTAACTTCAGGAGGTAGAAATAATTTCCCCTTCAGTCAACTTATGTACTAATATTGCATTTATTGTATTTTTACTGACAGCAGAAGAAGAATCCAAATTAAACAGTGCCTAACAATTTTCCTGCAATCAACTAAAATTCTTGACTGATTAATCAGAGAAACAAAAATATATTGTACCAAATACAGCCTTTTTCCAGTCTACTTTACTGAAGTAATTTGTAATCTTTGATTACCGCTCTTGGAATATGTAAGCAGAAGACCATGTGTATTTATTGGCCTGTTCGGATTCTTGTGCTTAAATAGTATCAAACAAAAGTAATAGTTTGGGCACTGCCCTCTCCCTATATATTTGGGGTCAAGAGTAAAAAATAGATAAAGGACATCATTCTCATTTTAACCAGGCTGGTGCAAATCAAGAATAACTCCAGTGAAGTCAATCAAGTTATACTGTAACTTTGACATCAAAAGCAGGCTCACATCTAAGTGGAGAATAGAATGGTAATGCACTTGGTTTTCTGAGTTTATTCTCCTCTTTCATAGACTTCTCTTTGTTGTTTTTTTTTTTAATGTCAGGGTAATTTAGGATTATGATACTGTTAAATCCTTTTTAAGTCATGGGAGAGTTGCAATGAAATCATTTTGCCCTGGTAATTCTATTTTGCCCTACTGTAAGCCGGTGCAACTCCATGGAATTCAGTTAGGCTCTCTTACACCAGTACATTTTGGCCCAATGTCTTCAAGTCTCCATTGAAATCTATTTTGCCATTACAGCCTACATTGTAATGAATTTGTAATGATATCATTTATGGAACTCAATAGACTTCCAGGAAAATTGTTCCTTTTACTGTTTTAACCTTATTTCAAAACTCAGTCTCTGTAGTAGTACACTGAAATCATGATGAGGATGTTGTGACACAAGTGAACAGGGACTTAATGTCACTAAAAAAAGAAGCCTCCATGAAAGAAATATTGTGTGTGTTCTCTGTCATTTTTCAAATTTAAAGATCTCACCTTTCTGAAAGAAGTTGAACTCAGGGAAAGAGGAAGTTTATACTCTGGTTGTGTTTAGTGCTAGGAAGTGCTATCCATCTCTTTCAACCAAAAAAACTCCCAGTAATTTAACAAGACATCAAAACGCATGATGCCATGTGGAGAACAAATAGCCCGTTCTTTGAAATCTACAGTGTAACACACTCTGTTTTGGAAATTTTATATTTTTGCCATTTTACAAAACAGATAGTTTGTTTGTCTACTTTAGGAATATACATTGAGACAGACAAATTAGATAGAATGGGCCTAATTCTCCATAGCTCTGCACCTTATTTCGTGATTTGCACGAGAACAAAGTGAGCATAAACTGCTACCATATCCAAATTTGCATTGGTGTAAATGAGGACACAAGTGGAAGACAATGGCACTCAGGTCTAATGCCTTGACTCCGAGCCAGTTGTACAGGAGTGAGCTACTGAAGCCCCAGAACCAAAGAGTTTCAGGTTAGAATTCAGTGCCACCACATAAAATGAACTAGTTCCTTATTCAGTTTTCAAGGATTAAAAATGAATTGGCTATCTTTTTCATGGTAAGCTCTGCTGAGTTTGATGTTATGAAGAGAATGCAAGGAACCCAAGAGGATAAAATTCAGTGGACTCCCAACCATGTCTTCTGTGTGGAAAGCATAAGGTCTGAAATTTGGCAATCTTGCTAGTTTGTTTTTCACTTGTGGAGAAAAAATGAAACAAGAACTGATTTATCCAAAGAGCAAAATGAACCAGGTATAATTTCATGCCAACAATATTCTTTAGATTTTAATTAAGCCTCAAGCTGTTATACTGTCAGCTTCCGCCTGCTAAGCAGAGTTAGAGTGGGTCACAACCTGGATGGGAACACTCCTGAACAGAATATATGCATTGCAGAAAAGGATGCTGGTAATTCAGCAGGTGAGGTTCCCATCATGGTATTTATGAGCATTGTTCAGCTGAAGAAGCCATCTTCCCGATAAGATGAGAAAACAAGGCCTTGACTTAAGTGGAATGAGATGATAAATACACTGGTCATGAGAGGAGTGGTGTTAATCCTAGTGTTCAGGCCCAATGCCAACATGAATAATTGGATTCTGCCTCCCTGTAACTTCAGCTGAATATAATGTTCTTTACTTTCCATCCTAAACTGTTGTGTAGTGTTGCTGTGAGCAGTTATAACAATTCCACCCCCATGGAGTGGGAATGGCTGACAGGATGGATCATTTGATAATTACCTGTTCTGTTCATTCCCTCTGAAGCACCTGGCATTGGCCGCTGTCAGAAGACAGGATACTGGGCTAGATGGACCATTGGTCCAACCCAGGGTGGCCATTCTTATGTTCTTATGGTTGCACTTCAGTGGTGGGCAGTTCATAAAATCTGGAAGCGTTTGGGTGCCAAGCTGGATGAAAGGTGTTAGAAATACAGGAGCCTTATCAGGATGTCAGATTACTGACAATATTAGTATGTACTTATTTTTTGGAGATATTCTCTTTAAACACTCCATTTTTGCCCCCATTTGATTCTCCTTACATGATTTCCTTGGGTTCATTTTGGTGCCCCGCTGAAAATGCTTGCTATATTGCTTCATGGAGCTGCTGACAGGAACGCCATGAGAAAAGCACAGCAAACCTCTTCCCTTGGTTCCCATATACTGATTCCATCCACTACATACAGCAGGTGAGTTAGGACTTGAGAAATTCAAGCTCAGACCTACCCATAAGAGCGCTTGAAACGAACAGCCAAGTGTGGCACCAAGGTGATGAGCCACTGATCCCCCCTGTGCTCTGGACTCATTTATCTCTCACCAAAGCTCACTTCTCTCCTCTTACATTTAAAATCTGCCTCTGGCAGCACATGCAGCCTATGGTTTTGATTATATTTTATTTAGTAATTCCAGTGCTTGCTTTTTTTTTTTAATTACACACACAATCACCTCTGCCTAGCCACAAGGGGAAAGAATAGCTACTGCTGGCATCACTTCCTCAGAGAGACGTGGCATCCACTCTGGCAGGGTGTGGTTTGCTAACCCTGCTGAAAACTCTGCCCCATGCAGGGGAAATTCTCTGTCCTGCCCAAGCTAGTCCCAAATCAGGACTGCCAGAGGCTAACAGCAGGCTAGATGCTTCCTTGCTCAGTTCAGGAGCAGGGAAGAGCAATCAGGGAGCTAGTTACAGTTCTCTGATTTCCACTGCCTGGGCTCAGCATGAGTTAGGTCACTGGGATATGGTCCCATAAAGAGACTGCGCTAGTGAGGCTTCGGCATGTAAAATGGAACTTGCTCGCACTCCGCCCTGATGTGTCTCTCTTCTCTCTCTGGACGTGTCCTTTATATGATAGATTGAGCAGCTGGTGCAGAAACCAGCTCTGCAGGCTTTGCATCAGCATGGAAATCCCTATGCCCAGGGAGTTCTCCACTGGTGAGTTATGGTCTGAATCCAGCCCCTTTGTACCACCTGAGCTTTACAAATGGGTAACACTGTAATGGGCCACAGTGTGCTAGCTCAGATGGATCTAGCTGCAAAATAGGACACTGCCAAAGTTTGGGGGTCTTTTAGTTTGGGGCATCAGGGAATAAGGGCCAACTTTGAAGTTTGGATCCAAATTTCAGGCCACTGTGAGAAAACACATTGAGTTAAGTTCTGTTCTCAGTTGCTTTCACTGGCCTAAGTCCAGAGTAACTCCATTGCCTTGCATGGAGTTATTCCAGACTTACATAAATGTAATTCAGTGCAGAACTTGGCCCATCAAGGCAGCATATTTCCTTGCCAGGATCTGCATGAAAGCACTCATATACTCAGACATATTTACATGCTTATTTTGAATGGTTTAATGGGTTTGATGGTACAATATCATGTTTCCAACGTGCGTTCACTGTGGCCAAGTATTGAGAATGTCTTAGCAACCCCAGGAAGTGCAGATCAGCTAAATCCTGTCGTGTGTTCTTGGTAGAAGATAAATTTGTGAGTGTGGCACTCAGCTGTCTAGCTGCTTCATGGAAGCTTTCTAACTGACCCACTCCTTCGTTTAGTGAACTTAAGACTAGAGAGGGGCTCAGGGACAGTCAGATGAAAGCCAGTTGATCATCGTGTTGTTCATTTTCAGAAAAGCGCAGAGCTGAGGAACTCTACGGCTGAAAGCCAAGATTCAGTTCCATGCCCAGGAAAGTCAACAAAGCCGATTTAAAATGGAATGATTTCATCCTGCACTGAACCCTGAGTTACCCGCCACTGTTACTATTAATAACCATAAGTTTATCACAGACATGACCTAATGGAGCACAGAGACTACAATATTTTTAAAGCCGTATTTGGGGCCCAGGCGTGTTACAGGCTGAAACCCTCCTGTGAGGAAAGGAGATCAGACGAATCCAGAGCCAGATCACTGTTAGGAAACACTGAAAAGCCTTCCTATTTAATAAAGCTTTTCCACTATAATCAGAATGCCATTCACATCAACCCTTCCCTCTGCCTTGCTTAAAAAACTAAAAACTCAACCCCGAGCCAAATTTTCTATGGGAGAAGCAGCATAAAATCCAAAGCCTCTATAAAGTCAACTGAGGACTGGAGTGTTGCCAATCTAGTTCATGTGGAAGGCATTGTTGAGATACTAGGGTGATGGGCATCAATACAGAACCCCAAGAGAGACAGAGAGAATGGGCACTGGAGTCTACATGCGTTGAAAGTGCTAAACACCTTGCTGGGTCAGGCCCTGGTGTTCAGATTATAGAAGAAATGTTTAACTCTTGACTCCCCTCCACGCCCCAAGGGTCATACCTATAGGTGTCTGTGCACACCCACATTTTCCTTAAACTGCTGTAAATTGCATGCCAGTCCTTTTTGCTTCACAGATGATCTGTACAAATATCACAACCAGGACTGAAACCAACTCCAGAAATGTACTGCAGATATTTTGTCCTCATCTGTATGTGGCTTTTTCTTCCAACTCAAAGGTAAGTTTCCTGACAAGAATATTGTCTGAAGTGTAATTGATATAAATGCTGTGGGCAGAAAGGAAAATCGGGCAGGCTCTAGACTCCAACCCTTCCAAAGAGGACTGGATGCATCAGGAGACAGCTGATTGCACCATCCCAAAGGATGCTGCATCTTGGGAGGTGCTGCCCCTTTCCTCCAGCTCAATCAGGCCCTGGGTAGATTACCGCTTTGTGTAACTTCCATCAGAGAATCCGGAACCACATGAAACTCCCCTAGTTTTGAGTTTAATTATAAACTGTAAAGGTCTGAGAACTTTTCACATGAACTGTGCCCAACTCCAAGGGAGCCTGAGAGCGTTCATGCCTTTGATCCTGAAACAACGTGAAGCTGATGCCTTGGACTTTGTTTTGCCATTTACATGAGAAAAAAACACCATAAGACGAGAATTATCCCTTTATTTACACTGCTGGCAATATTTTTACACCCACTTTATACAAGTGTAAGTGACCACGCAGAGCCTGGCTATGCTGGGAAATTACACCATGTTAGAACATAGTCCTCTCTGTCCTAGCTAGTTATGTTAGCCGTCACTCATCACCACAGTGTCTGAATTCTTTCACACATTAGTGATTTCTCTTCCAAATATCCCAGGGACAGGTTCCTGGTCTAACTACAGAACGCTAATTTTTACATATGAAGCCGAGATAGGTCTGAACCAACACTATGTATCTGAACTCCCCTGGCATGAGAAAAATGTTGGCATTCAATATTGGAGCTCAGACCCACTTCTGATCACAGATCACACAGGCGCAGAGCCAAACACGGCAGCCTGATTTTGTTCACGTTTAAAAGCTTTGGCTCAGGCTGTGAACATCTGCCCTTCCCAACCCAGTTCACCCAGGTGCTGATGGTAGGATTCCTCCCTCTACTCATGGCATTTGCTGCAGGCACACTCTGATATTAGAGGTTTGCCCTTAAACAATAACAAGTGAGGTGCAAAATATTTCCTGGAGATTGGTGACCACCAAGGAATAGCTGATGTCCTGAGGTACAACTTATGCCCACCAAAAGGTGTTGGGGAGTGAAGAGGAATGGATGTATTAACATGGGTTTTGTAATGAGGGGGTGCAGATTTAGATCTTGTAGCAAAACAGTTTTGTAATGACAGATGCCATTTCATTGTTTCATACTGGACATGTTTAGAGACTTCGAAATCTGCTTGATTTCCAAGCTGCCTAACCCTATGTTTCACATGATTGTGAAGGACGTTGCTTAGCCCTTTGGGCCCCATCATCAGTAAAATGGTTGCCACCTATCGGGCTCCATTTGAATTTTCCAGAGTGGAGCAGCCTGCCCCAAACTACTTATGCACAAGATAGGAGGAGCAGGGGCAGACCTGCAGGTGCCGTAGGGCTTCTGATAAAATCTCAGGCACCTAACTAACCCAGTCCTCATTGTGCTGCTAAGATAGCTATGGAGGCCCCTGTGCTCTGTAGATGACATGCACAGATTGCTTGACTCTTTTTTCCAATGTTGTCTTCTACCGACATAGGGGCTTTATACTCCCACCCATCAGGGTAGCGTCTGACAACTTTCTATGTAAAATCGAACATAGTGACTTCATGGCGTCTCTGGCACTTTTCCCTTCCTGGAGGCAACACACCACTTGCGGCTGGGTCCTGTGTTCTTTCAAGGGGAAGGGGTGATGAGGAGTATAACCCCCATTCTGTCACACCAACTATGTGGTTAAGAGACAGAGTAGATACCTCTCCAGCTGCAGCTGTTGGCTGATCAGCAACACTTGAGATAAGAGGCTGCAACCCAGCCAGAGGAGGTGACTGCCAGAGAGGTTGTGGACTATCCTGTGTCAGCAGGACAGTGGAAAGAAGCCACCAAAAGAGCAGGAGCAGGACCAGAAATGCCTAAGAACTGGGGGAAGATGACTAGGGAGGTAGTCCTCCTTCTGCACTCCACGAGCTAGGAGACAATTGGACATGCTGGGGTGCTGCTACTATTGGGGTTCCAGGACATGGGTGGGTGCAGGCCTGCCAAGGGCTAAAAACCATTCCCCAAGCCTAAGGGGAGGAACTACTGAGCCCAGGATTCAACTGATTACGGAGGACAAGGAATGGAAAAACAGGAATGAGTGTGAAGTTCAAAGGGCTAAATGAAGGGAACCTGAAGAGTGCGCTTCTAGGCCCAGGAGGACGACAACATAAAGATTTGAGGATTGTGGGAACTGAACTCAAAGGCTAGGAGAGCAGGGTCTTAAAGGTCCAATGCACTTCTGATGAAGCTGAGGACAGGCTAAGGACTGAGCCCTTTTACAGACCAGAAGGTGGGTAAGGGTTGAGGTGTAGAAGGTGTGTCACTGCTGTGAATGTCACCATTATGCTGGAAAGGCTTTTTCCATCAGTTTATCACAGAAAGAGAGACTGGCTCTTCTCCTTCTGACCAAATGTCTGGATCCAGATCTGGGGTGAAACAGCTGTTTGTAGATTCCAACCAATCCACCTTGGTGGAGAATCTGAATCCAAATACCCGGCGCTAGGGAGGTTTTTACCCAGTTCCAGAGTCCTAAGCTAAGTTTGGATCTAGAGCTGGAAACCAGACTCATTATGTTGGTTCTGATCTATGTTAACCTACTGCCTAAGATGGCCAGAGGCCTTAAAAAAAGACCAAAACCTCAGCAGCCCATTCTAGCCACTGTGCCTCTTCTGTTTAAGAAGCAATGGTGCCTAAGCATCATTACCATAGTACAGACAAGTGTAAACAGAGACCATGGCTTTATTTGGCAGGACTACGGAATTTCACTGAGATCCTCCACTCTTCTCTGCAGCTGACAGGCTTATGCTTAGCAGCACCAGTCCCATGGAAAATGTTACCCCGCTACCCCGTACTCTGCACAGGTATCCCACTGAGCACTGTGAAAGGACATGTCTGCCTTGTAGCACTCCCTGCTGGCCAAGACTGGCTCTGCAGCACCCTGCATCAGTTTCCTCTTCTGCTTGAGGCCCCTTAAAAGTCCACACAGTCCATTTATTTAAAACATTCCCTTTCACAGTCTTTAAAACCTTCACCTCAGTTTCTGCTGGGCTCAGACCCTCCTCCCTGAAGGTCTGTCCTCTCTTGAAAATGTTCTTCTTTCACCCTAGTGCCAAGGCTGGCACGGCCCCACCGCCGTGAGCGTCTCTGTTTCTGCTCTCCCACCATTTTTTGTCTGGGGCTGGGGCTTGGCCTTCTCCACTGGTGTCTCCCTGTCCCTGCTCATTTAGGGCCCTGCAGGAACCTTCTCACCCTCTGCCTATAACACTCTCCTCTTTTATAGGGCCCAGGTGTCTTCCATTAAGTCCAATTGCGCAGCAAGTGATCAGTCCAGGTGCACTGGACCCAACTGCCTTTTAAAGAGGCTGGTCACTCTGTGACAAGCACAAAGACAAATTCAGGGTCTCTGGCCTGGTTTTCAAAACCCTGCATTGGATTAGCCCTGGCTACTGGAGAGATTGTCTCTCTCCATCCAGCCATGGCCTTCTTTGAAGGCCACATTGTACTTGAATGAGGAAACTGTCAGCTAGCAGGGTGAGCTGACAATTGGAGCTGCAAGACACTTCCCAAGACCAAGATACTGGATCTCCCTCTCAGATGAGAGAGGAACAGCCCCTGATCTTGTTGCATTCAGAGTTAAGTGCAGCCCTCACTGAGAGTAATATGCGTATGCTGTCTTGGGCATTTTCATATTCAGAGTAAAAAAGGAGGAGACAGAAGCCCACCTGTTGCCAAAAGGGGATTGTTACTGTTATTTTTGTTATTTGGATTGTAAATTCTTTGCGGCAGGGCCTGTGTTTTTGTTCTGTGTTTGTACAGCACCTAGCACACTGGGGCCTGGTCCAGGACTGGCACTCCAAGCCACTGCCACCATACGAATAATAAGTGTGGGAAGATACTATGGTGACCGGCACTGATACAAGAACCTGCCTAGATAATTATTAGGGACGTCATAAGCAAAATCCAGTTGCCAACATGTGACTGTTTCTAGGCACATGATGAGTTTTTCCATAAACATCTTCCACAGGCAACCGCACCCCTTTAAGACTGCAGTAAACCATACCAAATTTTGGAATACCTGTTTAATGTAGCCATGTACCGTTTGTCCACAGCCCCCAACTGCCCCTCCTCTCCCCCTACCCCCAAATTACATAGCAGAATCAAATGCCACTGGCTTTGACGAAGTGTTTCTATGCCGTTTCTGTTGGACTGCTGGATACATACAGGGAACGTGGCTGCAGTTGCACAGCAGATGCTCCCAGCGTGCCCTGCCATGCCTAACAAGATGCATTTGTATTTCTTAGAAGGTGCATGCTGGGCTGTAAATCGGACACGCACAGCAGTGACATGATTTCCCTGCCTGGATTTGAGAACCTCACAGAGGGATACAACAAATATCTCCGGCCATACTTTGGTGGTACGTCAGCTGAACATTTCAGTGTCTGATAAAAGGATTATATAATCAATAATGTTGACATGGAGAGAGTGATGTTTTATGGGTTTTCTTTAGCAAGCACCAGTGTATCTGTCCCTGTTAAATTACCCAATATGCTGGCACTATGTGCCCAAGTCCACCCTCACCTACCCCCTCCAATTCTGTTTCTTAAGTGGGGCTGCATGTCTATGACTGAAGGCAGAATTTGTTTCCTTGGACATGTTTGTCTGTGGGATAAAGAACAGGAAGCTTAGAGTGTTTCAGCACCCATCAAATTAAATACCTTGGGCTAAATTCTGCTCTGTTATAACCATGCAGCCCCTTTGTTTACAGTTTGTCCCCCGAGTGTGGCTGTCTATTTTTTAGTGACCATCAGTTTTCTTCTAAGCCCCTTTCTGGTTAGTCCTTGTCTCTGAGGACTTCTTTCCCCTGTGGAATCATATTCGCTAAACTGTAAACAGCCAGTGCCTAGGCTTTGCCTTAAACTTTGTGAAGGAGCAGCTTTCTCAGTGCACAGAACATGTCTGGACATCTTGTGAAATGCAGATCACCAATCCTGATGCAGTCTGATTACGTCCCTTATGTCATGTAATATAGCTGGTGTACATTGGCTTTGTCTTACACTTCTTAGCTTCTCTTTTTCTCTGCCTCCTGTGGTGATAAATCTCTACAGTAGTAAAGTTACGCAGAATAATGACCACCAAGTCTGATATTGTGGACTAATACGAGCTCTTCATTGGAATTTGTCCCATAAGAGATGGTTATAAAACACGAGAGAGGTTTAAATGCATGCAAGCTGATGTCAGCACAAGTCCATAACACGCTGGCTGTACGTGCCCAACTCGCTTTTGAAAAGGGGACCTAGCTCCTAAATCACTTAGGCACTTTTGAAAATTGTACCTTTTGCAACTTGAAATCTTATTAGGCAAATACAAAATATGAATTATTGATAGATTGAAAAAAAATTGTTAAACCAAATTGGCTTTTAGAAAGTGGGTTGCTTCAATTCTAACTGTTCTTCATTTTAGCATGGCAAGACATATAGACCTGAATGAGTCAGATGGGAGAAAAATTACACACGTTGATTACATAGCTAGGGACATAGGGCCTGATCCTGGAACATGCTGAGCACCTGCAAATCCTGTTGACTTCAATGGGATTTGTGGGTGCTCAGCACCAATCATGATCTGGTCCCTATGGCCCTAGGGCTCAATTCTGCATTCCTCATGCATCAAATCTCCCCCTGAAACCGACAGGAATGGAGGATTGGACCCAGTGCATATGAATGTTTGTGATCTGTGGGTTATGAAGAAGATGGTCTAATATGTTACTGTGTCTGTGTTGAAAGATCTTCCTCTTTTTCGCCCTTATTTAAATAAAAAGAGGCAAAATATAAACTGACTTATGCTAACATCTTCTGACGTTTCCTAGGGGGGAGCTGCCCTCTTGTGGTGAATTCTAGCATCAGCGCTAGAAAAGAGGCAGCAACCCTACCAAGATATGTGGTTCCTTGAATGTAAAATGGTGGGTGTGACAACCAGGTGAAAGGGGATACTTTGCCTCCATTTTGTCATTTGCTTTACTCACTGGCAATCTACCGCCTTTCTCACTAACTGCTCTTCTCTGAGCGTGCTGGAATGAATTGCTGGGGTGAACTGCTGTTCTCTGAGGGGATTGCTTTACGGGTGCTGGGGTGAACTTCACTAGGGGCTCACCCAAGCCCCTAAACACCGATTAGACCTGCTTTGTCACCTCATGTGGATCTTGTACATGTGCACCACATGTACCAAAATCTGCTAGCTACATTTCTATTTGGGGGGCAGTGAGAGAGAAAAAAACTCCCAGTATGGCCCATTTCCTGACTTGAGAAACACCAGCATAGGGGACAAGAAACCCCACAAGTTCTGATATCATTGTTCTCCTAAGTGGACAGTTTTCTTCCATCCCTACAAAAATGGCAGAGGTTTGGCCTCCTAAGCCCACAAATCTTCCTGACTCAATTGGCACTCCTTAGAGCAGTGTCGCCCCTGGCTGTTGGACCACCCAAGCCACCCTTTGAGGGGTAGGGAGAGGGTTTCATTTTGCACTGCATTTGGAGGGACAACACATGAGGATAAAATTGTTTTACACTGAGATTTCTTGTGGGTAAGGAAGTTGGGGGGACGGGGAACCATGGCATAGACAGCAGCCTCTCTATCCAGCCCTGCACCTAGCCCTTACCCTCCTAAGGTGCATCTGCTGAGAGGTTTTTATGCAATTGGGCAAACAAGGGACAATGGCAGAGAGCTGGCAATTCCCCTTCCATCCACTCTGGCCATCGGGTTTCTCTGCGTTCAGGGAAGTGACAGGGACAACTGGGCCATACCCCAAGAGACAGAAAGCAGATTTCCTCAGCTGGGTGTGCAAAGGAGAACATGCATCTTTTCTCCATAAAGCAAGCCGATATTCCAGTATTCTTCCCGGGCACTCTGTCCTCTGCGCAACTGCAATTTAAGAGGCAGCACGGAGGTGGCCACATTAATACAAACCCTATTACTCTGGCGGCTGGCTGCCAAACAATGGCTACTGGGACACAGACCTCATTCGCTGTAAAAGATTTCTTTAGATCCCGTTTGACAAGTTCTTGGGTGTGCTCAGCATTCAGGGATGGGGTGGTCAGACTCTCTGCAGGGGCAATTGGGCGGGTCCCTAAATCAGATCTCTATCCTGAGGGCCTGTCTACACTACAGACAAGAGGTGTAATTGCAGCTATGTACCAATTGCAGCTATGTAGGCTTGGATGGATTAGATTATAGGTAAATGTTGATTGCACCATACATGTACAAACCGATGAAAAAATATTTCCATCAATAATCAAAATAGGCAAATTGGCAAATGTTGCTTGAGAACTTATTAGAGTTTGATTTAAGGCTATTTACTTTGTATATTTTGACACGGGATGTTGACAATTTATGCTTTTAATGGTTACAAAGCTTAAACTTTTTGAATTTGTTTCTACTGTCATTAACGATTAGCGTCTGACCTCCCCATAGTTCCTCACAAATGTGAAAGTTTAAATAGTTAGATCAAAATCTAAACAAACTTAAAAATAAACATTGAAATAATACATCAGAATCATTTTTTTAAATCTAATTTTGGCAACACTACTTATGTGTGTTGCTTGATTGAGTGAAATGAACGTTCCATACAGAATTCTAAGTATCCATGTATTTGGCTACATAAAAACACAGCGTTACCTTCCACCCTTTGCTTCTCTCTAATCTTAATCCTCCTCCCCTCCCCAGGAAAACCTGTTCAAATAGCACTGAGCTTGGATGTTGCAAGTATTTCAAGCATATCTGAGAGTGACATGGTAAGTGACTCAGTCCCATTTACATCCTGAGGAGAAAGGGGCCAGTTTGTCTCTGCTGCTCTGGAAGGGATTTGAGAAGCCAGCGTTGAGGACCCTGGCAAACTTTTCCGAGAGTGACTAATGATATTGAGTACCTATGTTTTCGGGGGTGCAGCGTGGCAATTCCCAGTTCAGCTACAGACTTCCTGTGACCTTGGGCCCAGATAGCCAGCTGGGACCGAATCCTCAAGGTATTTACGCATCTAACTCCCTTTCCATGGGAATTAGCTGCCTAATAGCACTTCCCTCCCTCACAAGGCTGTTGTGAGGGTCAAATCCATTCATGATTACGCAGCCCTCCAATGCTACAGCTGAGGGGCTATAAGGACTGAGTTAGATACAGAGACAGCTCACAGGGGGCTAACTGTCAGAAGGCAGGAGCTCAGCACATCCTGAAAGTCGGTCCCTTTTGAGGGGTCTCAAGCTGAGCACCAAAAATGGTGGCACGCAAAGTTATTATTCACAATGGAAGGTCTTCGCCTTGGGCTGCAGCTGTTGTAGCATTTTATCTCCCCTTCTGTTTCCTTGCAGAGTTCCCTCTAGCAGGCTTAGGGTTGACGATGCATGTTGCTCCAGAAGAACACTTCCAATCCTTATCTTTAGTTTTAAGATTACAGGGGAGTAAAGTGGATTAAAGCTGAGTGGAAGCCGTGATGTTCCGGGGGCTTGAAGGACCATCACCCCAAATAAAAATATAAAGGGAAATCTTCACCTTGAGTCTGGTCTCCCAACCCTTGTAAATTAGATGTATTTCCTCACCTTTCGCCTAAACTCCCCTGGTGTCAAAGAGAACATTATAGAAATATGCTCTATGGCTAGATAAATAATTGAAATGACCTAGAAATTTTCCCCTTCATCACCGGTATTAATAATTCATGATATTGAAACTTGGAACAGTGAATCATTTCAATCACTTAATTCATGGAGCAGAACTTACTTTCCCTCCCCCTGACCAACAGTCTGCAAATCAAATCTGAAGAGCGACGATAACATAATTTATTTAGCACCTTTCAGACTGAAGGATTTTACAAACCATCTATTGAACATAAGGTAATTGATTCACCTGCCACTGAAATGCAGCCACGTCTGGGCTGGAGCATGGTAGCTATGTAACAGTGCACAGCAACACTGCACAATTACTAAGGCTGCATTTAGTTCACCTGCAAACTAGAGTGCCAATGATTGCCACAAGTCCTGTATGTGCCCAGGGGGCTCAGTAAATAGTTGTGTTTGTATCCATAACAACTGAGCCCTGTTTCTTCCTTTATCATGGGAGCACTAAAAAATACTTCATCCACTTGAAACTGCTGGGGGATTTTAGTCAGGCTGGATATTCCTAACCAAGTTGGAATTGGACTAGGACACTAGAATTAACACGCCTACTCTTGCAAAATGTGCCGTGAGGCCTTAATGACCATAGTTGGTAAGATCTTGCTTTTTGAATCACCTACCTAAAATTTCAGCCCCATAGCATCACCTCGTCCCTGACTGACTGAGAAGAATAGCACAATGAGCTTTGACTCCTGCAGTATTTGGCTTAAATAGCATGTTATTTGCTTGCATTGCTTAAACATGTCACCCTCAAAATACCTCTCCTCTAAGCAACTCCCACCTCTCACCCCCCATCTAAGTGGTATGAATATAGCTCCCAGTAGTGAATGAAGGACAGGCCAACTGGCATGGCGCTCTCATGGTCCTGCTTACCTCCATTGCCAAGTTACATGACCCTCTCGAAGAACTCTATTCCTCTTCTCATCACCACTGAGTAATCTCCATTGCATTTCCTTCCTTTGCATGATTGCCTTCCATGTCTTAAACAACTGAGGCGTTTTCAAGAGGGTGAATAGTTTAAATGCAAGTGAATGTTTGCTTTTGGACTTTTGGGTCTGGTGAAACACCAATGCAGTTGTATTTACTTAGCCAAATACAGGGAGAGCAGGTATTATATAATATATATATGACATTCATGTGTAGGTTACATATTTATTTTTCCCATACTAGAAACTATTGCATGGCTAAGTTTTAAGAAGTATGTCATTGATGTTTGGCCTTGAGTAGGCCAGTCAGCCTCTCTGCTTCTCTGTTTTCTCAGGGGAGGATTGTCATATTTACCCCCTTAATACTTACTTACTTGAAGGGCCTTAAGGTTTAGGAGTGCAAAGCACAGCATAAGACTAAGCATGATGATTATTATTGATTTGGGGGTATGAATAAATGAAAAAGTCGGGCGAACAGCGGAAATTCAAGGCTACCAGCTTTGGCCTCAGGATTCTGAGCTGGGTTTTGGTGTGTTACGCAACCTACATTTAATGCTATGGCTGTATCCTTTAGGAAAGATGGTCAGTGGTCTTGAGCACAGGCGTGTGCAGCACATTTCACTAGGGTGTGCACCCAGGGAATTTTATTTTTTATTTTTTTTAAAGGCGAGTGGGACTCAGGGTGGAGAGTAACAGCCTTTTACTGAAAATTTACTGAAATTCAGCAGCAGAGTAGCATGTTTGCCAACCCTGCATTAGGGTCTGCCTGGGCACGCCCAGCGTACCCTGTGCACACGCCTATGCCCCTGAGTCTACTTAATAAGGTTTTAACATAGGAGGTGGACACCAGTGCCTTGTAAATGTTCTTGTTTTCTCATGTTGGCCTTTCTCATTCAGGACTACACTGCTACAATATACCTGCGGCAGCGCTGGATGGACCCCCGCCTGGTTTTTCATGGTAACAAGAGCTTTGCTCTCGATGCTCGTCTAGTGGAATTGCTCTGGGTGCCCGACACATATATCGTGGAGTCTAAACGGTCTTTCCTGCATGATGTTACCGTGGGGAATCGTCTTATAAGATTATTCTCCAATGGCACCGTCTTGTATGCATTAAGGTAAATCACGTACTGGTGGGGGTGAAGAACAGATTACTAGAACCACACGGGATCAGAATGGTTCAGACACGATTTTTCAGATCTTAGCATAATTGTATTGCTCCTTTCTGCAGTCACACATTCCTCGCAGCCAATGCAGTTATTGTCAGGTGTTGTTTGTATTGCATTGGTGCCTGGGAACTCCAGCTAAGGATTAGTCCCCCTTGAGCTAAGTGCTGTACAGACCAGTAACATAGAAGACAGTCCCTGGATAGGGAGATTACAGTTTAAGTGACAGACAGGAGATGGCAGGTAGTCAAGCAGGCTGGGAAAAAAGTGAGAGGAGGAAGCAACAAACTGAACAAAGTTTTAGCAGAAAACCGGAAGTCTTGGCTTGCTGCTTGCTTAATCAATGCCAGGCAGTGTTGATCTGTAGGTATCATAGAGCACGTGCATCTTCGGTTAAAACTACGTGTGTCATTTCCCCATAAATCTCCCATGTTCATAGGGCCAAACTGTGCTCTCTTACACCCATGTAAATCCTGAGTAACTCTACCTCCACTGACTCAAACTACACTAGTATAACTGAGCTCAGAATTCGAATTTTAGAATGCAACTTCTCTGCTGTATTAGTGTATTGATTTCAAAAGTCAGAACTCTACTCAAAAAACCTGATCAGAATCTTTGGGGTTTGTAGTTTACTCTGAAAAATAAAGATATGCTGCTGAATGCTTTTATTGTACAGTTCTGGACTCTTTCTCCCTTGTAGAATCACTACTACTGTTGCATGTAACATGGATTTGTCAAAATATCCCATGGACACGCAAATGTGTAATCTGCAGCTGGAAAGCTGTAAGTACAACATTCTACAGATGCCTGAAAATATTTGCTTGACTCATTCTGCTTGACTGTTTATTCATATGTAGGTGCCCGTCTCCGATATTTGGTTTCAGCCATAGCAGCCTGTTAAAATGTGCTTTTATTCCTGCAAATACAGAAACTTTTCAGAAGAAAATAATTCAACTTAATTCTTCAAATGCAAATGATTGTTGTTACATGGTTTATAAGGTGCCCGTGCTCATGGACCCCACTTTACAGAAGTCAGAATGATAATAAACACCACCTTCCCCCAAACAGTCAGCAGATATTGCAGTCTTTCACATAGAAGTAAATTACGCTCGCTTTCCCTAAGATCACCTCCTTTTGAGCACACTCCTTCATTAGGGCCAGCCTTGGTACAGGAGGTGGATATTAGGGCCTGAATTTTCAAAAGAGTACTGAGTTATCACCCATGCTGCACCCCGTTCACACATGTTCAGGTTTGCGCTTGTGCGTGCAGAAATCTCCATCTTGAACGCACGCATTGGACAGCAAACTTGCACAAGTTGGACATGCACACTTGTGAAAATTAGACACTAAGTGGGATGGCATGGATTGTGGCTAAAACAGAATTTGGCTCTGCAGAGTTCATTGCTGAGCTGATGGCCTTCCATCTTAATAGGTCTGTCAGTTATTGATGAAACAAGCAAATGCAATGAGTTGGTGACAATCGCGCTCTGGGTGCTAATGGACACCTGTCCACATTCTACAAAAAAGCACTAAATCCACAATTAATCTGTACCTTTGATTGTATGGTTTGCGCTGTTGCTTGCACTACTTCTCTGGGAATAAACAGTGCACCTTAGTCACTAGGGCCCTCAGTCCAGCATCTTTCACTTGAGCTAAACAGCTTACGTTATTTTCAAAGCAGAGAGAGTTTCTTTTTACCAGGAGCAAGAGCTGAATTCAGGAAATGTGTATTGCCTGATGACCTTGGTGAGCTGAAGTTAGAGCCAGTTCTAGCACAGGTAGATGCAATGCAAGCATCTGTGCCCTTTGTTACAATAACATAAATGATGGCAAGCATGGGAACCCACTCCTGCAAGTCCTCTGTGCCCAGAACCCCGTGGTGGCCCTCACCGGGACTCCTGGCTGCAGGACACTGCAAGATCAGTGATAATCGGTGAGCAAGGCTCTTACTTGCTGAAACTCAAAGGCTGGGATATTGCAATGCTGGCCATCTATTGACAACAGACAAAGCATAGAAAACCCAACAGTCATCACCAGAGAGAGAAGTTTCACCAACACTTTCAGGAGAGCAGATCTCGCTCCAGACACTGAGTGGAGGTCAGCTGATTCCCCCACCATTCCATCCGTCTGTAGGCAGGCTTCCTTCTCAGCAGTCTGCACATCCAGACACTGAGGCTTCTCTGGGGCAGAATCCCTTCAAATGCAGTGCTCACGAAATCTCAATGCAAAGAAAGAAGATCTTGCCAAAATTCCTCACCTCCTGCAGGGATAAAAGGTAGGGGACCTCCCACCCACCCAGCCTCTAATGGGAGCTCCATTTTCAGGGACTCTTAAACACACAAGACTTCCAAATCCCTGCCTCAAACTGAGCACCCTGAGAACTCATCTCCTCCTCCCTCCAGGCCTGTTTCTTAAATGTAGCAGGGTCGCTGTCCTGTGCTCCAGGTGAAGTGACGCACTCTCCCCATCACACAGAAGTCCATCACAAATGATGGAGCTTTTCTTGGCTCCATTCTCAGGTCTCCCTGAAGCAAAGCAGCAGCCATCTCCCATTTCAAGTCACAAAAAGAAATGCCTGAAATTTCATTATTTAAAGACCAGGTTTGACTTGCCAGCTTCTAGAATGGAGCTCCCATGGAAGCGCATATTATTTTCACATTAAAATCATATTAGTTCACCATGATTAACTTTATTACGAAGAATAGCACCTGAAATAATGATTGGCCTATTCTTTTAAAGTGTAGCTGGCTTCAGACTTTTTTTTAAGTAATTGGGCTTTACGTCCTGCTCAGTTGCTGTATAATTCCAGTGAAATTACTTGCATATTGCCAACTGGAGATTTCATTAAGATAAATGCCTGGAATTAATGCTACTTAAATAAATGCTAGATGAATTAACAACAACCTGTCATTGATTATGAAGTTTCCCTAAGTAGCTGCAATGGCTGTTATTACAAAACTGTCCTGAAACTTTGAAAAGTCACATGATTGGGGTTTGCACACAGAACCTGTGCATATAATTTATGAGTACATCAGATGCATGCTCCAGTAATTTGTGTCTAATAGAAAACACAATTAGATAAACAATACAGTTGGAAGCGTGGTTATTTTCCTACAAGGCGTGAGCTGGTGTCTACTGGCGTACCAGTGTCACTAGTCATTTTTCAGACAGACATCTAATTAAAAGAATCAAATGAATGAGATTAATGGGCTTGCTCACTAATATGGGGTTTTCTGAGCTGTTTGGTGAGGGAGTAGCAATGTCAGGTTATCAAAAAGATTACTCACTTAAACTTGGGGTCATGTCATGCTATCGTTTAAACTTCTAGGGCCAGATTCTCAGCTGGTGAAAATTGGGGTGGCATTGCTGAACCCAGTGGAACTGTGTTGACTTACATAGCTGAAGATCTGGTCTAGACCCATTGCCTTCAGTGGGCGTAGTACTTCAGAATCAAAGGTGGCCCTGATTAAATGAACCTCCAAATATTTGAATCATCCAATTCAGGGTTAATAAGCTCCTAGGTGTTTAGATGATTGTTCAAAGTGCTTCTGAAGTGTGCATAAATGAGAGGGCCATTTTGTTAAGAAAGCCACACTCCTAGGATTTCTGACTGTCCTGCTTTCAGTCGTGGGAGTTTGTAATAGTTTAGCAGTTTCCATTCTGATCTCAACCAGAATGCTGAAGGAGAAAAGATTCCGACCCTAATGTCTCAGAATGTTCCAAAAGGGTCAAATCAGATTTGATTCTAGAACGGGGTGAAGGGCTGGGGGGTGAAGATTGTACTCCTTTCATCATTTTCATCCTTAGTAACCCCAGATGGCTGAAGTAATTACATCCGAGGCTTGTTAATTTCAGTTACTCACCTAGATAACCACTTGCAATTAAATGAGAGCGGAGAAGGATTTGAGTCTTTTCTTTAAAATGTTAGAATATTTTTTTAAAACCAAAATACTGTGTGCAAACGATACAAAATAGGAGCTGACTCTCCACTGCCTTGCATGCTCTGCCACCATGTGCAGCTGGGCAATGTGGAAGTAAAATGCTACCAGAGCAGAATTCCTTTACAATTCCTTTATAACACTGGCAGAGTCTTACACCCGCCTTAAGCAAGTGTAAATGACTGTATGAGGCTCTGAAGAAAAAGGTCCATGCAACCTAACTTTAATCTAAATTTGATCCATCAGAATAAAAATATGGCTAATTTAATAACAACCACTTTCACCAACTGTTTAAAGTAATTATACCTATAAAACAAAACCTGTCGCTACCTCCAAATCTCATTGCTGAGTATTTCTGATTCTGTCCAGTAGAAGGCAGTATATCACACATGCAGTAGCTGGTTCATTACAGTAATATGGTGCTTTACGTTTTCTGTAGGGGGATATGATGGAAACGACATAGTGTTCACTTGGTTTAGGGGAAACGATTCAGTTCGTGGCCTGGAAAAGTTGCGTCTCTCTCAGTACACTGTGGAACGTTATTACACTCTAGTCGGAAGGTCGCAGCAGGAAACAGGTAAAGCTGGGAGATGGGACGGGGGGAAGAACGTGTGTCTCTCACAAGCATGTGTAATTTTTCTCCTTCCATTCTATGCAGCAATGTCATTCAAGCCAAGAGGATCTGAGTAGTGAGGTCACTAGCAGTTCCTACTACTGCTGGAAACAAGTTAACAGTAAAATTGCTTCTATCAGAATAGGTGATATGTTACTTAGGTATGAAATAATAATAATACCTAACTCTTGTATTGTGCTTGTCAATGGTAGATCTCAAGGTGCTTTATGAAGGATGGTAAATATAATTATTCCCATTCAGGATGTTCTGTAACTGCCATGGGAAATATGGATTTCTCATGTGCCTGAAATCCACTTGATGTATTTTTATTATGTCAGAACAACCTAAGTTGTGCTTCCTGTGTTTGCAAACTATAAATATTGCATTCAACATTCCAGGCAACATTTTAAGTACCCAGGATCAAAACTGGTTTGTTTTATATTCATTTGTTTCCAATGGACACATCTGTCTTGATGCAATGGGAATATATTTCTCATTACCAGCTGGCTTAAACATCCTTTCCTAGTGTCAGAGATAACATGATGAGCAGGCGCAATCTTCCTCAGGGTGACCGGATTTTCAAAATGAACCAGGACTCGGGGTAGGGGCCATGCAGCAACGGATCAAAGGTTTGAAACATCCAGGTTCACGACAAGCTATATGCTGGCCTTGTCAAGATACATGCCAGTGCAGGCTGTCTTAAACAAGAGGAGTTTATTTAAGAAAACAGCTACAGGCATACAGATGAGCTTCCACACAACTTTGTTCCAGTTTTCATATCTCTCACTGACTACCGATCACATCCTGTCTGGAATTGTATGCAGCACACAGAGACCTCTAGTGGCTATATTATATATTGTATTTAATCAGATCATTGCAGACATATGCTGCACCAGTTCCATGGTACATAGCAGAGAGTTGGAGTGAGAAATCAATGTTATGTCCAACTGTAATAGCAAAAAGCAGTCCCTTTTCCCCGTTGGCCTTCCAAGATTGAGAACGTCAACCCTGTGATGCTCCCACCTCCGCTCAGCCTAAGAAGTAGAAATCTGAGATCAGATTTCAATGGGCTATTACTAAGTTACAAGTTCAACCGACCACCACCCTTGCTGTTTAAAGTAGAAAACTTAGATGCATACACTGATGTCCGAAGCATTGTAACAGGTTAAGCCAGCTGTAAAGACATTATGGGACAGATCCTTAGCAGATGTAAATCAGTGTGGCTCCACTGAAGTCCATGTATCTATATCGATTTACACCAGCTGAGGATCTGGCCCATAGAGAGGAATAAGGCAAAGTTCATATTCTGTTCACTCTTGGAGACATTGTCAGGTCTAATTTGGGTTATTAGACATGCTTCCTTCAGTGTTTCCTTCCATTTTGTGTTTTACATGCCAAAGGAAAATGTTCTGAAGCACCAAATATCCATCACCACACCGTGTCCACAAGCCAAGCACTACAGCCCTGTGTTAGATGTATGACGACCTGATAGTGAAATTGACTAGTTGCCAAAGTGTAGCAGTTTAATCTGATTTCATAGATTAAGTGGCAAGAGATGCAAGCTGTCATCAAACAGCCTGAATTGCAATATATTAATTAGACTTTAAAATTCCTGTAATGTTATCAGAGTGGGGTGCTATTTATGGGCCTGATCCAAAGGCTCCTTGTGTCAGTGGAAAAATTCTCACTGACTTCAGTGGGCATTCGATCAGAATCTTAACCTGATAAAGTCCCTTTAAAATGCTTACTTGGGAAAAAAATTCTGTGCTGCTTGTTGGAGATGAAATGAAGGCATCAACCTGTCTCCAGGCTTTGTTAGGGCAATAGTGTAGAATATTGCCTGTAAATAATTAGCTGGGGAGTCCTTAGTGAGTTGTATATTGTTTTAAATATCTTCTGCTCACCGTACATTGTTAATCAACTTACAACGCACATTAGTTTTGTCTGGGAACTGTGAAATGAATAAAAAGACAAGAGAGGTCATCCCCTCTGCTGATATAACTTGATGTCACTCCAGTGATTTCACTGGAGCCCTGCTGGTTTACATCTTGCCTATCTTGTGCTTGAATTGTAATCAGAGACTCTGTGGAAACCTTGCTTTCATGATAAGTGTCTGCTTTTCCCAACAGGCAACTACCCTAGACTGATACTGCACTTTGAGCTGCGAAGAAATATCCTTTACTTCATTTTGGAGACCTATATTCCTTCCACTCTGCTCGTCATCTTGTCCTGGGTTTCTTTTTGGATCACTCTGGATTCAGTTCCTGCAAGAACCTGCATTGGTGAGCTGCTGCCGGGGGAAGGGTACTTGAGGCATGTGTGAGGAAGCGGGCAGTGTGCCACTGAAGAACAGCCAAACGCCAGCTTTTCTCAGATGAGCATGGAAATGGAGAATGACAAATACAAAGAGCCTGGTGGCCCTTTGATTTTGGCATGTGGAGAAGAGCCAGATTAGGAGTCTGGAGGGTAGAGGAGTACGATCTAGTTGGAGCACTGTCATCATCCCCTCCAGACACTGCATTGCCACAGCTCCAATGTGATCCAGGACATGAGGTGCACCTGCTTTCCATTTCAGGCTCCCCTCCATCGATCAGGATATCTGCACCTGGGTTAATATTGCAGGAAGTCACATAACTTAGGTTCTGCACCTCCCCCAGAGAGGGACATTTGTACCAGCTGAGGGTAAGAAGACAGCCCAGGGAAAGGGAAAAGAGCAGTGCGAAGGAACTGATACACTCCAGCATCCATGGGGCAGGAGCTTCTCTTCCCCAGTGGATTCCCTGGATGGGGAGGTGGAATTCTTTGCTTCCTCTATCAGTACAAAGTGGTAGGAAGTGCTTCCAGTGCTGAAAGTCAATGGAGGATTTGGATTTGGTAGTGTGTTACACCCACTAGGCCTGGGTCTAAAAGACTATCCTATGGATAAGAGAACCAGACCCGGTGTTTCCTGAAGTGCAGGTGAAAGGCTTTTCCACTGTATCTGAAAATATTTTCTTCTCCGCCTTACAGGGGTCACAACTGTGCTGTCGATGACAACTCTGATGATTGGCTCCCGGACCTCGCTATCTAAAACTAACTGCTTCATAAAGGCCATTGATGTTTATCTTGGCATCTGCTTCAGTTTCATTTTTGGTGCTCTGGTGGAATATGCAATTGCTCACTACAGCTTATCACAAAAATGTGCAGCTAAAGAGCCTCAAAAGGTATGTACAGAGCTGCCTTAATGAGCAAGGTTATGTTGAGGGTATGTCTACACTGACAGTGGCAAAGCTGCCGCTGTCAGATTGACCTATCTGGATTGACTGAGCGGTCAGTGAAGACCTGCTCAGTTGATCCAGAAGTTGACGCAGTAAAACCATCCCCTCAAGTGGCGTAGCACTGCGTCGACTGCCACCGAATCACCCGGTAAGTGTAGATCAAGGCTGAGTCAGCAGTAGTTGGTCCTTGTTAACGGGCTATCCAATGAAGAGTAAACTAGAGGAAGTCTTCCTGTTGGTGGAAGAATAAGAGGTGCTTAGTCTCTCTGTCTTGTTCCTGTACCCATTAAGCAATGGTATATACAGCTCTCACAGCCTCACAAAACACTGGCCCATTGCCATGGTGCCAGAGTCTGGCATCACTGGCATGCTAGTAACCCTAACAAATCTGACTGTGTTCATTGATTGTCTAGAAGCATGTTAACAGCCAGAAGAAACTTTCTTGATGGCTGCTGGCAAAGTTTGGTGAGTAACTGTGCCAAGCCATAGCATTATGTCAGTGGGGAAGACCACCGTGACCATGGTGGAGAACTGCATGTTGCAACATGAATCCTCCATGGGCTTTTCCTTCTTATTGATCTGCAGTGTGCAACCTAATGCTGTGCACCCAGCTGATTTTATAAGCTAAGCAGGATGGGACTGGCTCAATGCTTAGAATGGAGACATGCGAAGGAATACCTTGGTCCTTCAGGAAATGTTGCTGGGACGCAGAAGATGGCACTTACTGAATGTTTAAGTTTTGCATGTAACAACCCCAGCATCACGGGTCATCAACAGTGATAGACCCTGCAGGTTGAAAGCACAGGGCTCTACCACGTAATCCAACAGAGTAACTCCCTTAATTGAGAGCTGTGTGTAGTCTCTTATCTTCTGTATGGCGCAACCAACAGAGGAGCATATGACGCACTTAGCCAGTGCTTTACATGTGTATCCAAATCACATCACCTAATCCTAACTGCGCTCTATCGTCTCCTAGGGACCTACCAAAGAAACTGAAGAAGTCAACATCGCTAACATCTTCAATAGCCCGATCACCAGTTATAAGCAGAAAATAAGTTTCTCCAGCATTGAGATTTCCGACGATAATGTTGACTATGCTGACCTGACCATGAAAACTAGTGACAAAATTAGGTTTGTCTTGAGAAACAAAATGCACAGGATCATCAGCTATTTCACAATTCAGAATCCCAGCAATGTTGACCATTACTCAAAGTTACTTTTTCCTTTGTTTTTCATGCTGGTCAATGTGGTTTACTGGGCTTACTACCTGTATTTTTAGAAAAATGACACCTCTTCATTATCACACTTCTGAGGATCAGTTGGGACCAACCCAACTTTATTCCTTGACGCCCCTTAATGGATAGAAAACTCACTGAGGTAATCCCACCACATTAAAATTGTCCCAGAAAGAAAGGCAATTCTTCCACAGCTCATAGAAGAAGGAGCTGCGCTTCTTAGAACTTTGGGGACCAGGAATATAGCCAGGGAACCCTTCTTATTGATCTGTAACCAGCATTTTATACTACTGCTTGTCTTGAGTTTCTTTTTAATACGTGTGTGCCAGAATGTAGTTGTGATTCAGCCACTTTTCTGTCCATAGAATGCTATGCATCCCGATGGCAATCCTGATTTAGCTTTTATTGACCCTTCCTGCTTCACAAATTATATGGGAAGGCAAATAAATCTGAGATTTTGCTTGTAAAATTGCATTCCAAATATTGTGTGTGCCAGTTCTTAAGCAAGCATTTTTCTGATATCTATTTTTATATGAAAAATTCAGAGTTGCACATACACACACTGGATGTGTGGATGCAATTAGGGTCATAATGGTACAGTTGCAAATGCTGATCCCATTTATGTGCACAAAAATGGCTTCTTTATGCAACAGTAAATCCATGTGAAAAATGGATTGCCCAAACAATGTAGAGATGTATCAAAATACCTCTTGAACCCTCCTATGCACTTAGATTTGAGTGCCTGAAAACACAGCATCTCCGTCTCATTCATTTTCTACAGTATGACTCATCATTAACTCATGAATTCTTGTATGAATATTTTTAAGTTGTACATATTTTTTGTAATAAAATCAGAAATCTAAAGGGTGGGATGATAGTGGGACAAATTCTGCTTTGTTAGTCTGGCATAAATGCTAAGTAAATCAAATTAAATTATAGACTCAAAGACTCATAGACTCATAGGTCAGAAGGGACCAATATGATCATCTAGTCTGACCTCCTGCACAAGGCAGGCCACAAAACCCTACCCATACACATTTATAACAACCCCGAACCCATGACTGAGTTATTGAAATCCTCAAAAGTGAGATTTGAAGACCTCAAGCTGCAGGGAATCCATCAGCAAGCGACCCATGCCCCACGCTGCAGAGGAAGGCGAAAAAGCTCTGGGGCCCCTGCCAATCCGCCCCGGAGGAAAATTCCTTCCCGACCCCAAATATGGCGATCAGCTAAACCCCGAGCATGTGGGCAAGACTCACCAGCCAACACCCAAAAAGGAATTCTCTGCAGTAACTCAGTTCCCATCCCATCCAACATTCCCACAGACCATTAGTGGAGTAGCGGTGGATTAACACTGGTGTATTGGAGAACAGAATTAGGCCACTGTGTTTCCAGAGTGCATTTGCTAGAAACTTCAGGTCAAGTGAAGTAAAATTCTTAATCCCATAGGTTTTCCATCAATGTCTCTCATCAATGGTCAAAGACAGGAAACTGAAATAAATACAGAACTGCAAATTAAAACTTTGTACAGGGAAATTGCTCCAGATATGCAGAAGCTGAATGTTAACCATGCATTATTACTGAGCCGGATCCCTCTTGAATATTCTACTCAGAAAGTCAGGCATATTTTAGAGGTAATTTGATTTGGAAATTGGGCTAGAGAGCTCCGTAAATCAGACCATTGCATGCAATGGGCATAGCTGCCTAGCTTCTACTATGCTAGAAATACCTTGAGGGGTAGCTATTCTTTGATAATATTTTCGTGCTTGCTATTCTAGTCCTGGCACGCTTCTCACTGCAGTTTAGCATAGACATACTCTGAGAGGCCTACCCTCCCAAAGAACCACCTTGGGCTGCTCCCTCAGAAGAGGGGAGGGGCTAAAAAAGAATCCGAGATCAGCTGCTTGCTTGTGACAAATCAAAAAAGGGATGGAAGTAGGGTCCAATAAAAGGGAAGCAGAGAAGTCCAGGCAGCTCCCATTGGTCAAGATGGTGGTTCAAGCTGCCAGAACTGAAAGCCCTCTAACCCAGTCCAATTTACAATTACAGTACAGATAGCAGCAGTGCAAGATGCCCTGCCAAAGAGACTCAACTCTAACCCAGTGAGAGAATGATGAGGTGGGATGAGACTAGCACAATGTCTGTGATCCACGCTGGCCTTGATCCCTCTGCTGAGACACCAGCAAGGGAAGAAAGTGAGGTGATGGGTTTTATAATATAATCAGCTGCCTGTTAAGAACTGGACTCAGTTCACATTTCACACAGACCCCTGAAAAGCCCTGACTGGGTCTATAATCAAGCACAGCTAGATTAAAAACTGCTTCTAAAGCGCCACGTTCTATTTTTAAGACCTTTGCCTCTTGCGCCCCAGTTTTACTGAGCAGGTGAAATTGTCAGAGATGACATTTGGCAGGGTGCTGGACACTACCCAACTCCAGAAGCAACATCCCAAGTTGTCAAAGCTGTGTGAAGCATCGTCTGGGCATGGCCACAGGGAAGGTGTAGTACTGTGCAGATGGGTTGGTTGTTTAAAAATGAAACTCACAGTGAGCACCATCATTAATGCCTCCTTCTTCAGCAATCACATATTCTTCATGGTCCTTATCTGGGAAATGTTGATAAGGGTCAAAGCTGCTTCTGCAGATGAAGGCAGAGCTGGAGTAGTAAGTTGTTATTTACGCAGAACAATGTTACACTGCTCCAGAAAGGCAAATTCAAAGCAGGGCTTGGAAGCTAATTCTGTTTGTCAACTCCAAACCGGCATGACTGACTGCTTTGTTCTAGAAATGAGTTAAAAATGTGTGCCCACCCACACTTCAAAACACTGAGTTTTGAATGCCATTTGGTATTGTGTATCTTTGGGCTAGAGAAGACGGTTTAATTTCCTGATTTTAAAATAAGTCTCTTAAACAGATTATATCGGGCTGATTTTTTTTTTCTTTTGGTACATGCAACTTTCATTACATTACTAAAGGCATACTATTGAAGTTCTTACTCAGGCAAAACTGCTGTTGACTGCAATGTCTGTCTTCCGTATGAGTTTTGCCTGAGAAAGGACCTATCTGCATGCATATTTGTGTTATTATTAGAGTTGTGCAAGTGATGAGTGTTTGGTTGGTATACGTCTGACTAAAGTGAGCGAAGTCTCTTGCAGGAGTTTTGTTATAGAAGGTGGGCAAAGCACGTGAAATTTTATGGATTTCTTACTTTAATAACTTTTTATTGAACCATTTTGCCACAGTACATTGTGAAGGATCAAAAACACATATTCATAAATCAGACCTTGTATTAAGTGCAGCACCAGAGGAAAAATTGGGAACAGAATGACAATGGCAAGTGAATAAACAAAATTCCAATAATGAAATGTAGGCTTGTACATAGTGGCATTTAAACTCTATTCCATGAAATGTAATAAAGTGAATGTTTGAAATATAAAAACAAAGCCCTGGGGAGATCTATTTTTTTTTTTAAATCACCATTTTCTTTTTGCGTCAATTTCTTCCTTTAATCCCAACTAAAACACTCTTATTTGTTCTATGCTGAGTTTGACACAGAAACACTTAACAAAGGGAACTGCCACTATATTGTTCTATTTTATGTATATAGTGTGTATGCAAACTAGTAACGCGTAAACTGGATTGTGTTGAAACTGTTTAAAATGTTTGTTTCTCTATTTTAGCAGAAGTGGTTAGCAGTTCCCAGGGTTGAGGCTGAAATGATATTTCTATTACAAGTCTTCCTTTTTAAGAGCTCATAATTTGTTTAAAGAAATTGTCTGTGACCTGAAATTCTTTCCTCCCCCCCCCCGCCAACTCAGCAAAAAAATAAAATATTTTTAAAAGTTTCAACACAATCCATTCTACATGTTACTAGTTTGGATTCTACATTATATAGCATACACACTGCGTGTGTGTGTGTGTGTGTGTGTGTGTGTGTGTGTGTGTGTGTGTGTG
>ML675615.1:4513313-4549975 GCA_007922155.1 Mesoclemmys tuberculata | reverse complement strand
GTGTGTGTGTGTGTGTGTGTGTGTGTGTGTGTGTGTGTGTGTGTGTGTGTGTAAAAAATAGTACAATACACACATATCCCACAAAGAAAAATTGTCATTTAAAAACCAGTTACAGTTGGTTCAGAGGAACATCTACCTACAAAAACCCTTATTAGCAAGGAAGTACCCAAATGTGTTTGCATTCCATGGTGTTTGGCTTTCTGCGAACATTCTAGCAAAAGAGTTTACTGGCCAGAAAATTCCTGGAGGTCCCAATTCAGCAAACCACTTAAGCACATTCTTCACTTTAAGTGCAGGATCCTTCTTTAATGTACCTTAACCTTCACAACCACTTTCTTCATTTTTAGTGACAGACACCAGCCTTTTATAATTAAGTCGCATATGCCTCCAGTATGTAAAATAACACACGATGCACACACCAAATTCCTTACAAACACACTTAAGCACAAAATCATAACTCACCAGCACAACTGAGGATTTGTCTTTGCCAGTATAAACCAGTGTAACTCCATTGATTTTTAGGAAGTGGCCCCAATTTATACCGGCTATGGATCTGGTCCCAGTGTCCAGGCTGATTCTTGTCTATCTGTCTATCACTTGCTTTTGATACAACTGACCACAAAGTGTTGTTCACACAGTCATCACAAGAGTCATTCTTGAGATGCTCTCTTCCTTTCTCTCCAAAGCCTGGCCTACCCCTAAAACTTAGGTTGACTTAGCCATGTTGCTCAAGGCTCTGAAAAAGCTTGTGCCTGTGTGATATAGGTAAGTGCAGGTGGATTGCCTGCATCAATGGAAAAACCCCTTCTGTCAATGCAGGAAGCAGCTACGCTGTAGTGGCACAGCTGAGCCGTTGTAGCTGCTCTTGTGTAGACATAGCCTGAGAGCAGTTTGGAGAGCAGGCTCCCCCAGAAAAAGCCACAGAATAGAAATTCTGTAAATATTTGCGTGCATTTTAAAGTGAATTTCTGGCCTGCAATGTTCACAGCCCTTTCCTATACAAATTTCATCAACATCTGAATATTTGTGTATTAAAAAAAAGTACATTTTAAAATCAAACCATTTTTTGCCAAAAGCTCATTCAGAATTGTATTCTGAATGTAAAATTCACATTTCTCACTGAGTTAATTAATTCACAATTAGTTGGTAACATAAATCACCCCAGAGTCCTGATTCCACAAAGAATTTAGCCTCATGCTTTGCTTCAAACCTGTGATAGCCCCATGTGAATTCTTTGCATAGTCAATGGAATTCCTGGCATACCTCAGTGCTTTGCTGAATCAGAACTCCAATCAGGGAATAATAGCATGTGATTTAGATTACCAGCCAAACTCAGTGCAAATTTCAAATTTTGGAAGCCACCTATTCATGAATGATCTGAGAGATTGGTCACTGAAAAAATGTACAAATACTTTTTAATTCTTCCCTGTACATATCACATGATATTGCTTCTGGGTACTGAAACATTTCATGGGTAACCGTTTCCACATATTCTGCTACTTAACCTGGGTTTAGGAAAACTTTGCTTCTGCGATGCTATGCTCAGCTGATAGAACCATGAATTCCAAGATGGGTTCTGTAGATCTTTCTCTTATTAGGTTGTATCAAAGTCCCGCTCTTGGATTTTCTATAGACGATTCCATTTCATTTATATATCTTATTTAATTGATTTTATAATTCTCACCTTTGTAAATTTGCTAGCACTGGGAGAATAATTTGCAACTAACAATTTAATTTCTGTTTTTCTTTGTGAATTGCCTACAAACAGGGTGCAATTTTCTCTCACTTTATGCAGTATTCAATATAATTGGCTGAATAATAGCTGTGAATAATTCTTGATCGATAGGTTGTTTGCAGGCAATTAATTATGATAGTCAAAATTTGATCTGCTTTGACTGGACATAGGTCCCATGGCATGTTTCTTTTGCCTTAATTGGCCAAACACAAATGGATGGAATCAGGTTTCTTTGTGAATGCTTGTGTTTGAGTTCAAAATTTGCTTTCTGTGGCTGCTCTGCAAAATTGGCTTAAATCTTGCTGTTTTAGACCCTGAATTAGCAAAGCACAGAAACACATGCCTTTGCTGAGACACAATTTTTATTTAATATTCACGAAGATGAAAGATCTCAGACGATGGACCTTATTACCATACATGTGCTTTACATTATCTCAAAAATAAATCTGGATATGTAAACATTACCATCTGTGGGAGGGAATCTGATGCTTTTTTAAAAGGCAAACAACATGTTCACATACACTCCTACTGAATGGGTAGCAGAAATATCACTTCTTTGCTTACGGTATTAAACATGACAGCATATAGAAAGCCATAAAGCCATGTCAAGGAAATGTGCTTTGGGAAGCACCTGATTATCACTGTGCTGTTTGAATGGCCAACGTCTGTCATTTTCTCCAAATCCTAACATGGAAAGAACTTTTCTGCTGGCTGGTGGAAATCAACAACAGTAACCACGGTGGTGCGCAATTCATTGTCACAGCTAAGATTAGCCAATGGGCATGTTAACTAGAGATGGGTGCTCAGTTTCTCCTGAATTATTTATTAGACACATTTTGCTCTTTTTTTCTCGTTGGACCAAAATGTTCTTTTTGTTTTTGTTTTTTTAAATGACATTCCCCAACTGATGTAATTATACCAGTATAAACTATGTGTGTAGACCAGGAGCTAGATTAAGAGCTCATACATTTTAGAAGTATTAACTTCAGTTCTCTCCTGTACCACATACAGTCCGGTATCTTACGTAAAAGCCTCATTGCTTTTCCTGTCTAGAAAATGCAGTATCTATCTCTGCTCTTGCTGCAGACTGAACTGATTGGAAGACTTTTATTTAAAAATGTTTCATCAGTCTTGGCAAAAAAAAAAAAATCAATCTGAAATATTCCCTGTTGGACAGAGACAAAGGCCATTTTTCCTGCCAACTCAAACAGGAAACTAGCTATACTAAAAGCACTTGGGGTGAAATCCTGGCCCCCACTGATTTCAATGCAGCCAGGGTTTCACCCTGGGCAATTCACTCTCGCACATTTTTCATTCATATTCACTTTATCACTTTTTCTGAGGTTTGGATTCCAGCTTTTATTTTTTATCATTCTTTTTATTAGGCACCGGTAAAGCATGCAGATCCAAAGAGAATGATAACAAAAGATACCTGCCATCCAGCAACCCTAAGAAGAAACAGGTATATCCTAGTAAAGTGTATATACTAATGCAAACTGTGTAGCTCTGGGTTTTTTAATAAGTAAATACCTAAATAATGGTAAACAAGTCAAAAACAGAGTTATATAGGAATTGTTACCCTACAGGGATCTGTATGTGTTGGCTTAAACTAAATTTCATCTGTTATTACTTATTACCCATAGAGTCAACAACTGTGCAAACAAGGCCTATCTTAGCTGATGTGCCTGTATATATTATCCATCTAGTTACATGAGCTCTTTGGTGAAGGACTGTGTCATTTGCTAAATGTTTGTACAGCACCTAGCACACTGGGGGCCTACGCTGGTTGACCTCTAGATGCTGCCACAGTACAAATGTTACTAAAAATTCCCAGGGCAGTTGGGATGGGGTTCTCCCAATAAAGCCAAGGCCCAGACTTCATTTTCAGGTCTGTGGGGTTTGGAACCAGACAGGGAGAGGTTAACTGGATGTGGAGCAGATACATCTGGCCTTTATTAACTCACCAAGTTCTATTGCCAGGAAAAGGAGGAAGAAGTAAGGAGTGGCCGTTTTAGGAGGGGTGAGATCAAACTCCACCCAGCTGGCGACTGCTTCCCTTCTTGGACCTGAGAAGAGCAAGTGGGGCTGATGCTGAGGCCGGGATTAGACCCTGGAGAGAGAAGGCATTTTGTTTGACTGTTGTTTACACCCTGGAAGTTAGTGGATTGCTCTGCAGCACTGCGATCTATTGCTCAGTGGTTCTTGGATTCCCATTAGCTCTCACTTTCTAGGAATTGACTAAATAATGACTCAAGCTAGCAACTGGCTGAAAAATGATCCCCGAGAGCCAGATTATGCCTGGTTCTTGAGGATGTGCTAGATGGGGGGGGAAACGGAGAATGTGCCTGGAGAACCTATTCATCCCCCTAAATCTCGTCTCTATGCTCCTTCATAGTAGGTGCCATCATCTGGGTGCTGATGTTAGGGAGTAGTGTCTGCTACTGCTACCTGCAATGCTAATGATGACCCCAACATGGCTGTGCCTGGGCGGGTTCTATCCACCCCTCCTCCTGCCCCTCACCCCATGCTAACAGCCGCAAGTACTGGCATGAGAGCACTGCCATGCCTTCTGGTAAGTGTAGCAAGTCTCACTGTTCATGGAGCTCTGGAGGCATCGTGCCTGGTTGAGTAACCCCAGCGCTACAGCTCCCATAGCCCAGGCCAGCTCTGCCTCACCAGAGGCATAATCTAGTCCTGGGTGCATGTGTTTCCAACTTTGATTTTTAATTCCACCCATTAGGATGAATGGACAAGCTGGGGATCTTCATGTCTGAATAGCTCTCAGTGCAAGCAAAATGCTGCGCTCTTCCCGTCAGTGTATCCACAGGTGTACTCTAGCAGCATCACGTCAGCATCTTGTAAGAACATAAGGCCGGCCATACTGGGTCAGACCAATGGTCCATGCAGCCCACTCTCCTGTCTTCCACAGTGGCCAAAGCCAGGTGCTTCAGAGGGAGTGAACAGAACAGGGAATCATCAAGTGACCCACCCCCGGTTGTTCTTTTTTACCCTCAACTGGGAGTGGAAACCTTCTGATCTTGTTGAGCTCCTCTTAAGTTTCCAGCAAGATCTATAGTGTGCACCCAACTGCCCCTGACCCGGACTGCCTTAAATAATGACAGTTTGTAGACCGTACTTTCCTTTGACTGTTGAAGCATGTTCCTAAAGAGTGAATGCATGATATGAAAAAATGGCTGCCCAAGCCTCTATCACTGCAGAGGTTCCTAGTAAGAAAGACATGTGCTGCTAAAACACAGCACTGCATAGCCCTTAACAGCATCAATGGGCTCTATTGGTAAAGACTAATAATAAAATAATACTTACTACTTAACACTTTCTTTCTGTAGCTGTCAGAGCAATGCTGGCCTGGATACAGGATCTCACCTCCCGCTGAGACAAATGATAGTTCCACCTGCAGAATGAGCCCATTGCATGCAAGAGACACACGCAGTGGGGAGAAGCAGGAAAGTTTTGTCTTAAGCCAGTACTGGCTTCCAGTTGATGCTTCACTATGGAATCTCGGCAGCATCTTTTGTACCCTCCCCATAGCAGAAAGCAGTGCTTCTGTGACAGGAACCAGCTGAGGCTAAAGGGAAGTCCTCAGAACTCTCCTTTTTATGCCTGGCCTGCTGATTGCATGTTTTAGGGACAGGTAGCTTTTACTAATGAGACAAGTTTTCATTGCTTTGGAAAATATTAGCTTTTCAGGGTTTGCTGGGGAGCTCAAATGAGCCCTGCAGTTATAGTTAAAATATCCTAAAGATTTCACTTCCCAGGAAAAATAGGTTGAAACCTTAACACTGCCAGAGGCTATTACTATTTTATTGGTAATGAAACCTCCCAGAAATATCTAACGATGAAGTCACTTTATATCAGCTGCTGTTATATAAGCTGGACAGGGCTAAATATCATATCAGCCAATATCAGGGCTGCCAAAAAGAAAGATTGTACGTATAATGCCTGCAAATTGACACAGCTCCTTCTCTCTACTAAGCCATCCTGGGAAGCATGGTGTTTTGCACATTTTAGTAACTTCACTGCTGTTGGCAGCCAGGGGCCAGTGGTCATAGCAGAGTGATCTTCTCTAAGCCTCAGAGGGTACATCTATACGTAAAAATAAAAAACCTGTGGCAGCAAGTCTCAGAGCTTGAGTCAGCTGACGGGCTTGCAGCTCATGCTACGGGGTTAAAAATAGACTTATGGACAGTCCTGCTCAGGCTGGAGCCCAGGCTCTGAAATCCTGCCCTCTTACCAGACTCTGAATGTCTGCATTGCTATTTCTAGTCCCATAGCTCCAGACCAAGTCAGTTGACCTGGGCTCTGAGACCCGCTGCCGGATGAGGAGCTGGGAGTTTCAGGGTAGAAGACCTTCCCAGACAGATCTATTTCCTCTTGATGTCTGTTCTATTAGCAGCCAATTGGCAGGGATACTAAAAGGAAGCGGTGCTTAGGTTTTAGGAATATGCACACTGCATCCTGCTCTCTGTCAGACTAAAATTCCTTACAATACTGCCAAGAACCAACACTCCATTTTTGGGTACCTGGGAGCTGGAGTTAAATAATAAAATAATAGCTCTTGATTGTCACATTAATGAGTAATTTTGCACCATGACTAAATTTGCCCACTTCCAATGAAATGAGAGAAACTCACTTCTCTTCCAAGCTCAGTGTTTTCTTTATTAATTCAATCACTAAAGTTCTGGGTGGCTAAACTGCCCCTACTCTGCCTTCCTGTTATATTTGCCCATGCACAGGAAGCTGCTAGAATAGGTCCTGCATTCTTCATGGCAAGCTAACTGAAAGGACCAGGGGCTAGTGTTTAGGCAGATTTTTAAAGGTATGGAAATCAATGGGCTATTGAAAATCTGTCTAGGCACCGATCTGAATCTTTAGAGGCCTGAATAGCTTTAAAATCTGGCCTCATATGACTACTCCAGTAATGTATTGCTTGATTAAGCATGTCCATGCTCCAAACATTTGCTTTCAATAACACTGGAATACTGAGGAGGGTGGGGAGCTCTCTGACACGTGAGTAATAGCTAGAACTCAGCAAATTGATCTTGGCACTAGCTCAAACTATTGCAAATTTCCAAATTCAAACCCCTTTTAAAAGGTTCAGCCCGGTTGAGTTAGGGGCTGTCTATACTGCAGTAAAACAGCCCCGCCACCCAAGGCCCATGATCCTAAGACGCAGGGAAGTTGTCTAATGGCTGTGCAGACATACCCTTACCCTGTCCTACTGCGCACTTCCACCTTGCCATCATCCTGCCATTAGAATACCCACCCACCAGCTCATCCCTTTCCCCTGTGCCCCCCACCCCCGTGTCCTCTCTAAGCACACACAACCTTCTTCTTACCTACTTTTCTTTCCCAGGGGGCAACTCAGTTGGGTCTGTGCTAGTCTCTGGCATCTCTTTATCGAATCTTTGCAAGCTCTGAGGTATTCCAGTGCCCCTGATTTTAAAAGTAATATGCATTTATATATCAAGGAGCTTTACAAGCCATACCTAAAGAATCGTTTCACTGCAGCCCGGCCTGGGGTAAAGCATGGCAGTTCAACCACAACACTAATGCAGCAGTTCGGAACAAGAAATGGCAAGTGCATAACATAGCATCAGAACGTTCACAGCAGGATGCTGGGGCCTGTGTGCTACACCTCCACTTTTGCTGTTACTCCAGCTCCTAAGAGAGGGAGGAGAGATGGGAGAAAGCTTGTCTTTTCATACAAAGAGAGGCGACACTGTACTTGACTGAAATGAGCCTATGATTCTCAGTAGCCTTTAAGCTTCTGAGGTCAAAATGAAGGGACTAAGGGGTTTCTTTAGGACTCCAGCAATACAGAGGCTGTCCAAAGGACATTTTCAGAGGCATTTTCTTGGGTGAGTACACTTCAATGGTCACAGAGAGTAGCCAAGGAAAAGACAGAGATAATGTGAGTATCAAAGGATTTTCACCTCAATAGCTTGCTAGGCACTGCTTTTAAACTGCACTTCTGACAAAAATCTGTGGCGAAACTCATGAACATCATAGGTTTCTGCAATCTGAAAATAATGCAAGTAACTTGCAGTAGGAAATTGAGAGATGGGAGGCCCCTTACAGTCCTGGAGCCTGAAAATTTCCCCTATCCTGTCCTTTTTTACAGGAATCCAATGGTGTTCATTGGAATTCAACCCATACAGCAGCAAATTCACCACCAGACATATAGGATTGTAAGGTTCCAGGACTGTACACATCGCCCGTTTGCATTTTACGTCACTAGTTAATGTTAAAAATACTCTTTCTACAGCCAGCTATGAAACATGTAAATCCTATTCTGGAATATTACCTGGCATCAATGGGGAAAGCATACAAGGTAAGTGTGGAACAGGGGGAATGCAGGGCTGGCAAATGGGAAAACACTGCTGTGATTCTTTAGGTATAAATGGCACTACTTTCCCATCCCTACCTCACCCTACCACGTCCCAGACCCATTCAAAGCCTAGCTTCAGATAAACATCTGAATATTTGGCACTGAGCTTTCAAATCTTTTAAGTACCAGCTACATTATATGGCATAGATGGGTCAGTGTCTTAGTGGAGGAACCTACAAAGTTTTCTGGATTCTGTTTTATCATCTGCACCCATGGAACAGAAGAGAAGAAGAGAAGCAGCATTGAAAAGACCCCTTGCAACACTGAGATGTTGGGAAAAACCTATTTTTTTATGTAAAGCAATTTCCAGATGTCTTTGTGCCAAATGAGGTCAGAGAGCTTGCATAACTCAAACACAAGTATGTGGCACTAGAATGCTGCCGCCAGCTCTTCCTCTATCTGTGGAGGCTAAAAATTTTGAATGCCTATGCTCGTGATTAATGAAGCAAAAGTTGAAGTACGAAAGAGCAACAAATCCATGATCAGCACCCACAGCCAGAAACCAATCCAATCCCAGTGATAAAAAACCTAAGTGAAAAGCCTGTCTAAGTGATGGACAGCTGTCATCCTCAGTAGATAGGCATTGATTGTTCCTAAGTATAGCATTACTCTGACAAATGAGCAAACTGATAGTACCCCCTTTTAATCTTAGGAGAAAAACAATTAAAATATAGAGGCTGTATTATTAAAATATGTAAAATTTATAATTTAATTATAAGATTAGAGCTTTATAGTCTAATAGCCCCACTGTAGTTTGCATATTAGTGAACAATTGCTTTCTTAAAGCACGCAGTAGAATCATTTACTTGATGCTGGAGAATAAGTTAATTATGGATCCCCTGCCTTTGACTAATGGATTTAATAATCACGTTACTGTAGAATTAACTTATACTTACCCCTGCTTATAGCACTAATGATGAGATTCATAAGTTATGTTTCTTAAAAGTAAGACTGGTGTGTGTGCATGCACAGAAAGCTGCCTGTACAGCTCTGGCTTCCAGCCAGCAGCTCCTCCAAGAATATTTAATGGGCATCCATCACTTTTGCCTCATTTGGCCTTAATCCGCACCAGCAGCGTGCCATCCCCTCCCCTATCTTTTTCAGAAAACTTCATTTCCATGATGAAAGGATCACTTCCAATTTCAGAGCCAGATTGTGGCCGTGTGGTCAAAGAGGATGTCAGGAACCCATCCCCCAACACACTCTGGTTTGCTTATGCAAGGGCCACCTGAAATCTCAGAGCCAAATTCTGCGCTCCAGAACACCAGCACAAATCCAGAGTAACTCCGCAGATCTCAATAGAGTTCTACTAACGTACGCCTGGTGAGAGCTCACACCCATCCCTTTTGGCCTTGGGCACCTCAAGCAGAAGGACCAGCAGACTCCAGTGTGGAAGTACCACTCTGCATTAGCAAGGAAATCTGTACAAAATGCAAAGAATTTGATCAAAGAAAAGCCCTGGCAGATCTGCAAGAGTCACACATAGCATTGTTAGAACATCACAGCACACCTCACAATGCTTTGTTAGGGTCCCCAGCCTGGAGTCTTATGGGCAGAACGACAAAAATCAGTTTCAACATCTAACAAGTTTCTGCTGCTAGGGGCAATTAATGCTCAGGTAGCTGCCAGCTGGAGAAGCAGTACAATTAATCAGATTGCCCAGCCATTACTTCACTGCAAATGGGAAATAATGACTTTTCAAGGAGACAAGCAATAATAGCTAGTCCATTTGGACCAAGTTCATATATCACCTGAGGGTCAACAGTTACTTTTCGAAACCCTAGCGTAGCCCCTATTCAAGTGAAGAGCAGCTGCTGTACATGTATATCCAAAGGAAGAATTTGGTCTTTGGGGCTTTTTGGCATAGATCTATTCACTGAGAGCTTACAGAGACAAGGGGTCAGGCTTTGAGGTCCTTATTCAAGCAAAATTCGCATAGACTTGAGTAAAAACTGAGTAAATATGTCAGGATTTGGCCCGCAAATTAGAATAATTAACTCCAATCTTTTCTTCAAAAGAAATAATACGTTAGGGTTGTCAAGACACAGTTTCAGGTTGCATCAGCCGAATACGTCTTACCATGTCCAGTAGAATAATGCAGTGTAACTCTGCAGCTTATCATAATACTGTGACATGGCGAGAAGGCAGGAAATGAATAAAAATGTAATTTCCTAAACAATTCACTTAAAGGAATTGCTCTGCAAGGGGAATATGGTTTTGCCATTATCCTGAAGGAAGATGCTTTAATACTGCTTGTAGCAGGGCATAATGTGTTCTACTGGAGGAGTTCAGGATTATTGCTATTATCATTAACTGCCTATTCCACGGGGCTCTGGATTCACCCCTTCTGCAGAAACCTGACCACATTCTGCTCATTGTGCCAGTGTAAAAATACCTCTGTGAGTTGCAGTAGGATGTATTCAATGGGTAACCCTGGCTTGTGAAATCTGCTCTCTCTGGAGCATCCACTGCTTTAGAATTTCTTCCTTCAAGATAGCACATCCATCTGGAATCTGCTCCGTCCAGCACATGCATGATTCTGGAACTTTTTCCTTCAGCTGGCTCTCCAGTGCCCATGCTTGATGAACCTCAGGAAAAATCTACTTGTGAAGCTAGGATTTTGCTTGACTTTATGACAGGAAAGGATGGAGCTTTGTTACCAGGCTAGGGGTTCTGCTATAGTCTGTTGATTTTTAATTGGTTTCACTGAGGTAGTATGTATGGGTGCCTAAGGAATGGGGGGTGAGTACAAGTTTCTAAATCAATAAGATACAAAATTAAATAAGAATGTGATTTATTTATTCAGGGATTCCATTCCACCAAAGTCTCTCCAGTCTCCAGGAATTTAAAATGAAATGTTAGAATAGCTTTCCAGAATTGCCATGAGAGGATACTAGCCCAATGCATGGAATGAGGCTGCCTGCCGTGATATCTGGGCAAAAAGGAAACACTAATAATAATTGAATTGCCCATCAAAAATTCACTCATTAGGGCAGTTTGATTCTGAAAACTGACTATAAGAAAATTGCAATTTACTCTTCAAATCTGCTACCTTCATAGTCATACTTCAGCAACATACAAATACAACATACAAATACAGCTTCCTGCTTTATTGCCTGTTAGCCCTAAAGAGCCAACACAACTCGGAGTCAGATGGAGTCTGTTCCTTCCTGCTTGTCATCAACATAATTGCAATTGCACATGAGTAAGAACATGGAGGGTGTTAGGCTTGCACAGGTACCACTGAGGTGATCATCTGAGGACCATGAGTTGCACAGGTTTCACTGAGAACTTAATGTGGCCTGCAAGCATGGTAGTAATGTGTAAGATAGAAAGACCTTAGACTTGACTTACAGAAGCCAGGCTGAGTTTGCAGGTCTAGTTGGTCAGACCTCGCTCTACGTGTAAAGTGAACACATTTAATATAAATATAAAAATAATAGAGCCACAATAAATCAGGACCCATCATGCCATTTTTGCGGTTGCTTTTGCAGCACAGAGAACTACACTTGAAATAAATTAAGATGAGGATCTTGAGTATGTAGATAATATTGACCATCATGGACCACGGACTACTGACCAACTACAACTAATGCTGGAAGAGCTGCAGAAAACTGAAGACTTTATAGGAATTAAAATCACTGGTGATAAAACCACAACTATGCATGCCTCCAACCAAATGGAAATAAATGACTTGCTGACAAGCACATAGATGGAAATGACACTGAATAGGTGAATAGTTTATCCATCCGGGTAGTCAGTTGACAGCAGGAAGTTTTCTATCTGTAGAAGTCACATGTTGTATCAGTCTTGCATCTATGGCATTTCAGTCTCTTCAAAGGCCTCTGTTTGTGCTGTGGGAAGTCTGTATGACAGCTCAGATAGGAGGGTTCAATGCTATGCTGATGATAATTCTGCTTCATGGCACAGAAACATGGCTGTTAAAAACAGCTTGAGGAGAGGCAACTAAACAGTTTTTTCAGTGTTAAAAGTTAGGGCAAGTTCCAGAGGCTTCATTTTTGTCACAAATAAGGAGATAAATAGATGATCCAAGCAAGCTGCAGTTTCGTACCAGTTGAGAATAAGACAACTGCAACGATGGGGTCTTGTCCAACGTGCAGAAGAAGATATGCTTTGACAGAAGGTTTATACAGCTGAAGTTGAAGGATGGAGAGCAAGAGACTGACACAAAATGAGGTTGCAAGGTACAATTTTGAGGGATTAAGAAGCCTAAGCCTTCCCATACTGACTCTTGGTGAAGGAAGAAGACTTGAAAGGAACAGTTCAAAATGGAAGGCAATTGTGTGCACCACCATGGCTACATTACATCTGTGTGAATCTGCTGCTGCTCCTGGGTGACCAGAGCATTTAAAAACCATTTAAAGTGTGTTAAAGAGCTGCTTTGGCCTCCCAGTAGGGCAGTCTCTGGGGGACAGTTGAACATAGATTAGTGTTCACTGAGTTAATTTTAGCGTGATTATGGTTTTCCACAGACACAGTTTTAGATCGTTTCCCAAGGCAATCCCACAATACACATAATGATGGCAACAAAGTAAGTGTGTGGTAGTTTCTCACTTACTTGGTTAGTACTGAGATTGTAAGCACTTTGGGACAGGAATTGTTTTTGTTCTATGCTTGTTTATACAGCACCTAGCACAACAGTCTGTGATTGGGGTTCCTGCAACTCAAATAGTAATAATAATAATAATAATAATTTCTAATCTAGAGGGTCAATTAACTAGACCTTCTGTAAACTAGACTCTCTGAATAGTGCTTTATCTTGTCTCAGGGGTCTGTGCACTACAAACACTTCGGAAAGGGTTCCTGAAGGGTCATGGCGATGACAATTTAACAAAACACTGTTACACACTTTAAACCACATTCCAAGTTAAACGACTGACCCTTTTTTTTGAAAATGATATAACTGAACGTCTTGCTTGGAGTTGCTACCTGGATAGAGGACAGAAGGGGACTGGATAGTGAGGGGAAAAGGAAGGAGTGTGGTCAGAAAAGGAAGGGATGTGGTTCAATGGTGAAGGAAAACTGCAGAAAGCAGAATTGCAGAGTGGGATCTTGGAGACTAAGGAACAAGGAGAGAGAGGTTTGGTAAGGGGGCACTTTGCACGGGAAGAGGATTTCAGTGGGTTGGAGACAAGGAGTTTCAGTCTGAATATGGAATATATATTGTAAACAGATGTAGGCTGAGCAACCAAGGCACCAATGTGACCTGATTTTTGTAAATCTCCTTCTCTATCCTCTGTTCTCCCACACCAGTGTGGTAGCTTTCAACTTGTTGAGCCATGTATACCATTGGAAGAGAAGTTCTTTGGATCAGGAAATATGTTTTCCTATGAGTCTGAAAAAGACTGAGTGCATTCCGTGTGCTGCGGCAATAATAATATTAACCTTACTGATGAGGAGAAAATCATTTCCTGTTACTTCTGTGTTGTTGTGTGTTATTTTGTGGGGAGCAACAGAATGTTAATGAAAAGGAAGATATTTAGACTATGAAGTGGTCTGGGCTTCTGCAAAAGACAATCACCACTTTTGTGCCCCCACCGGTCCTCCACGCACATCGAAACAAGCTTCCAAGCTTATATACATATTGAAGTAGTATCATTTTTATGTTAAACGACATGGAAACATCCTTTTAAATGCTATGTGTGAAAGATCATATTTCACTCTGCAATTCTCTTTTTTCTTCTATATTTATTTAACACAACACTGGTTATAAAAATGTGAGCAAATATGTCTTACTAGAGTCATAGTAATCATCATGTCAATTTGAATGTAACTGCACTTGTGAAAATTACTTTTGGCAAAGCTATTGCTAATGAAAGATTGTAGATGGTTCATGGGGTGTTAGAAGACAGACATAAATATGGCCATCTGTTCCTGTTTCAGTCTTGATCTTTTTCATATTAGGGTAAGAAATGAGGATCAAATACACATTGGATCAGCCCCAAACCATGTTAATGATCCCGTGTTTGACTGCAAAAAGCTATACAAAATGACCCAAGAAATTCTTGCCTGGGATCTACTTGAATTTTATTAAGCAACAGCTTCTTAACAGCTTGTTGAATTTCCATTGTGTACATCACAAAGCCTGAGAAAATCAATATTTAAAAAAAACTGTGAGATGTTTTTAAAAAAACTCCTTTGTTTTGGTTTTGGAGCTTCACTCACTCTGCAAACATGGTTCCCTGCCACAAGATCCATCCATTTTTCACTGCATACAAGACTCTGAAAACTCCTGTGCTTTACTGTTGATTTTCATCCACTGTAATGAAGTTGACGGTGGCGATTAGAACCTAGAGTGCAAAGCTATATGTGCAATTAGAATTTGGTGTGAAATATAAAATATAGTAAATGGATCAAGAAGGAGGGATAAGAATCTGTTTCCATTAAATTCACCAGTCACCTGTTTGCTGATTCTTAAAATTCAGAGCTTAAATTACATGCTTAATTTATTATTTTATAGCGTGACCCTATGTTCAAAGGCAGCGCACAGTACAGAATATGATTTGGACCAGCCATGATGTAGACAATATGAAATGTATCACAAGTCTCTTCCAGGCAGGCTTTAAAGGTGGGCCCTCAGAAGTTAGGAAACAGATGAACCATTTTAGCTGATGTTCCCCAAAAAATGCACCTTGAGCCAGACACCCACCATGGAAAACTTGACCCCAAATGGTTAAAGTTTGGCAAAATTATGAGGAACTGAAAACATGGTCTTATAAGGGAATGTGTTGGGCAACCTTAATAACAGGCAGTGCTTTTACAGTGCATCATTTACAGAAAAGAAACAATCCAATTACTTTAAAAAGTATCACGAGATCAGGAATACAGCTCCATTATTTAACTGTCATGCACTTGCATTCCGTTCAAGGAGAGAAGCTGTGGGAGATTGAGATGACAACATCACATTCGGGGCTTGTGCTGGAAAGCTGAAACCCCTGCACCCTCAGGAGGCCCTAAGATTGTCTGCCCCCCGCTGGGTTAGAGCTCCTCATCTTCACACACACACCATCCTCCACATCCCCAAGCATGCTGTGGCAAGAGATGAAGGGCAAGACATTCTGAGGTGAGTGATGGTGTCCCAGTGTGGGGACTACAAGGGGGGGGGGTTCTCCAGTTTCTCATCCACTGACATTGGTGATCTAGGATGATGTTCTTCCTGTAGGCTTCCCCTAGTGGGTGAAGATCCCTTAGCGTTGGGCTTTCTCGGAGCTATCCCCGTATCCCACAGTCTTTCTCCAAGCTTGTGTTACATTACAGGCCCCAACGAGTGGGTTCAACAGGGAGGTCCCCAATACTCTTGTAGCTGTCCTGAGCACTATGCTGAATGCCATAAAGAGAGAGAGCTGATGGTTAACAGAGGTAGAACTCATTATAGCTCTAGATTACAGAAGCATTGTATTTTGAATTCTAATCTGCTCCTCCAAGGTGCTTGCAACTTCTCCCAGCTTGGTATCGTCGGCAGATTACATAAACATACTCACCACTCCATTACCCAAGTCATTAATGATAATACTGAATAGTACCAGATGCACGACAGACCCCTGCAGGACCCCACTAGATATGCCCTACCAGTTTGACAGCAAATTTGTGATGGGGTGGATTTACCCTGCATGGGACCAGAAGGGGTTAACCCTGTATTTTGGGCAGAGAAGGCCATGACCCCTTGTTCCTGCTGGGCATGCTTCAACTGGAGCCTCAGTATAAAAGGGAGCAGCCCAGCTTAGTCAGTGAAGACTGCTGAGGAAGGAGGATGCACATTGCAGGCTCCTACCCAGAAGTTGGTGTAGACTCACACTCGGGAGGCCAGGCTCACTGAGACCCAGCTGCCTGAAGAAGCCTAGGAGGAGATAGAGCCTTCGGGAGCTGTGACAGCTGACTATCCTGGAGACCTAAGACAGCTGTGGACTGTGCCACTGCTACATAAGGTAGGGACGAGCGCAGGGGGACTAGATGTTGATCTGGTAGTAGAACCAGGAACCAAGCCAGTGTGTTTTGTCTGGATCCCTGCTGACCCAGTGGTGAATACATTTGCCACTGACAGGGCCCTGGGCTGGGACCTGGTGGAGTAGGAAGCAGCCGGGTCCCCCTATCCCAGCAGCCATTAACCCCTGGTTGGTGCCCCTCCCCCCCAGCCATTAGGAGCTATGGCTCTGTAAAGGAGGCCATTCATATCAGCACGGGCTATTAAACCACACAGCCCCACAACTGGGGGCCACACAGCCCCTCAAGAGAGGGTAGCTATACTGACTCTGGCCATTAGGCCACATTGTCCTGCTACTGAGGCTGCCAAATTGACTCTGGCCCATACAGCCCTGTCACTGAGGGCAGCTGTATTGGTTCTGACTATTAAGCCATGAAGCCCTGTGAGGAAAGATGGCCAAACTCATGTAGATCACTAGATTTTACTACCCTGAGGTGGTCAGGTGGACTTAGCTGTGGGGATACAATACCCCATGTCCTGTTACAGAACCATTGATAACTACTCTTTGAGTACAGTCTTTCAACTAGTTATGCACCCACCTCATTGTAATTTTATCTGGGTCATATCTCTCTAGTTTCCTTATGAGAATGTCATGTGGGCCTGTGTCAAAAGCCTTACTGAAAATCCAGGTATATCATGTCTACTGCTTCCCTCTCCCCATCCGCTAGACCACTAACCCTGAAAAAGAAGGAAATTAAGTTGGTTTGGTATGATTTGTTCTTGACAAATCCTTGCTGGCTATTCCATATAACCCTGTTATCCTCTAGTTGCTTGCAAATTGATGGTTTAATAATTTGTTCCAGTATATTTCCTTCCCGGTCATAAAGTTTGGCTGACTGGTCTCTAATTTCCCAGGACCTCTTTGTTCCCCCTTTTAGCGATAGGTACTATGTTTGCCCTTTTGCTGTCACCCATCCACCAGGAGTTCTCAAAGGTAATTACTAATTGTTCCAAGCCTGATTCAACTAGTTCCTTAAGTAACCTAGGATGAATTTCATCAGACCCTGCCAATTTGAATACATTTAACGTATATGAATATTCTCGAACCTTTTCTTTCCCTTTTTTGGCTTGTGTTCCTTCCCCCTTGCTGTTAATATTAATTGTGTTGAGTATCTGATCTCCATGGGTCCTTTTAGTGAAGACTGAAGCAAAATAGGCATTAAATACCTCAGCCTTCTTGATATCATCAGTTATTTGCTCTTCTTCCCCTCTACAGGACCTACACTTTCCTTCATCTAAAACTTGATCCAAATGCCCTGGCTCTGGCTCAGCTCTAGAGATAATTCCCCTGGTGTGCTAGGCATTGATTTCCACCCATGTTTAGTTCCTTGTGACTAACACTATTAAGGGAGTGAGAGAAGAAGAGTGAAATATAAAGAAACACATGATCATGAGCATTTTATACCTCTTCCTACAACAGCTACAACATAATATGTTTAAAATAGAGTAACTCTCTGCAGATTTGGCTCAAGTGGACAATCTGAGCAAACAGCATTTCACAAAGCTTCAACTCAGCTGTCAGAGGAGATGTTTGTCTCATATGTACGTAAGACCCATTTTCCAAACTGCATTAGAGAGAAGCTTATAGGGTTGTATGAATTTCTATTTATCAGTTCCAGATCAGGAACCTGATGTTAATTTCTCTTTAAAGCCTCTGCAGTACATTTAAATTCCAAAAACCAAAAAGGAATGTGACGTTCTCTCTTGCTCTCGCGGTGTGTGGGTTTTTTCTTTTTTTCTTTTCTTTTTGGCTCCTGGCTTTACTCCAAAGACCTTTGCTTCTTGTTCATTACAATCTCAAGATGAAACCCCTGGAGGTTATAGCAGTGCTGGTAGCCCTGGTACAAGTTTCGCAGAGTTTCCCCACCTTGTACTACAGGAGTTGGTTGAGATTGTTAAGGGAAGGAGATAGCTGTGGAAAATGCAATTTGGAACTTTGCTCCAAGCCTACACACTGTCCAGCTGGAACTGTATTAGATCAGTGTGGCTGCTGTCCCGAATGTGGGAATGTAGAAGGGCAGATCTGTGACTTGGACAACATCAATCATTTCTATGGGCAATGCGGGGAGAACTTGGAGTGCAGGCTGGATGCCGATGAAACAAAGGTTGGGGAAATCCCTGAACCACAATGTGTCTGCAAATCCCAGGAAAGTGTCTGTGGACCCGAAGGCAAGACCTATGAGAACATCTGCCGATTCAATGCGGCTTATTCTGAGAAGAGAAGACATATCAGCATAAAGCACAAAGGACCATGTGAATCAGGTAACATACACAGACTTGTAATCTGCTCTCCAAAGCAGATATATAAAGGAGACAAAGATTTTATGTTCATTTCTAGAAACATCTTTTAATGTTTCAGCCTTAGTTATAGCGAAATAATCCTTCAGCATCATTATAATTACTGTATTATTACTATGGGATTTACACAAGTAGTCCCGCAGCTGGTATCTAATCTTGTATGTTGTAAACTTGTATATTACTACAGTGGATTTTATATCACATGGTCACTAATAAGCAACAGATCTTCACACTAGGTGATCTGTGAATATGAGGAGTGTGAACTTGACTATTACACAAGTTATATATAAAATTATATATGACCATAATGGAATTAATTTAACAATGTCACTAATAAGTGAAAGGTGTTCAGAGTAGCTGAGCAGAAAGTCCAATATGATGAGAGTCTACCACAGAGGTAAGGTATCTTTGGAATTATTATTATTTAATGCCTGAACTGATATTGCAGAGCTGGTAGCAAGGCAGGTCTCAGACAATCTGCTGATGGATGCAATAAATGAACCAGAATAGAATAGAATAGAATAGGGTTTGGAAATCACTTAAATAAAGTTCCGTTCTTGGTATAAAATGTTAAAAAGAATGTAACTTAATGGCTTTTAAAAGAGCTAAATACCCATTGATTACAAATCCACACATTAGAACAGCATCAAATTCATTTCCTTAAAGGCGTTTACATTCACGTTAATTATATAAAACTTTGAACCTCATTTTAGTTTGAGGCTTTAAACTAAATACACGTTTGGCGACATTTTATTTACATAGGTAAGAAACAAGCGTTCAAATGCAGCTACGCTGCAGGGCAGAGGGGGAGGGAGACAATGAAGTGGTTAGAATAGTTACTTGAATACTGACTGTTTTTACAGTCTGATTTTAATCTGATTCATCCTTTAGGAATTAGTATCACCATCTCACATAGCAGATTTCCAAGTGACCTAATGCATAATATGGAGAGAGGTCCAAATTACACAGAAACAGCTTTGTAGCTAGACACAAGAGAAAATCTAAATGCACATATGGGGGGCTTTCTAGACAAGATCTCAAAGTATATATATATGTTTGCCATTTATGTGAGATTATATGTAGAGTTCACACATAAATCTGTACACATGCATATACGTATTTCTGTTTTAAAATCTAATGATGCGTCATCTTCTATCAATTGTTTTAGATCATATAAAATATTGGTTGGAAGTAGCCTCATTTCTCTGCAGAGAATTTTAAGCTTCTTATCTCCACATGACTTTCTCCCCTGATGTGTATTTAAATTGTTTGCTTGTTTTACTGAGCTGGAATAGTAATGCTGAATGCAAGCAGACCCAAATGTACAGGATCCTTGTATTTGCTCATCAGCAGATATGCCACAGAACTTCCCCCAAATGTTACAGCCCCAGGTGCCCCTTGGAACACGAAGGATATTTCAGAAGAGAAGAGTTGCACTTAAAAAATATGCTTGAAACAGGAGTTCCACTGATAACTTCTTTCAGGGCCAGATTCAGAGGTGATAGAGGTGGTAGCTTGCACGTTCATTATTTGGCACAACAGACTACAGTTCTCACCCTATAGGTCCTATAGGATCATGTTGTGTTCCTGCTGGGTTCTTCCCATTGTTGGCTGTGAACAGACAAATCTGGGCCAAATTCAGAAGTAATATAAATGGCAGGTTTTGTTATACTCTGGAACACATTTGCTCTCTGGTCCCAATTGCTGTGACAATTTCAGTTGCTGAAACATTCATTCTGCAGAGACATATTAACTCAAATATCACAGGCAAAAATGTGTTTTTTATCTACCAAAGCTTCCATCTCCATGGGACATGAGACAAAAAAATATATAACAACAATTAAAACCAAACTGGATCCAGTGTTCCAGAAAATACAGACAATTTTGAAGAAAGAGATAGGAAACATATGTTTGACTGAAACGCGTGTCAGTTGTGAACAAATATATTGGGGGGTAAATACAAATAGATCACCAAAAACTAGGTTACTTGTGATAATTGTTTTTCTTCTCTGCTTGTTGATATAACAAATCATATTTTACATTCATTACATGCATAGTGCATACATATATAAATATAGTCCATTCAGTAAATGCATTTGTATATTACATTCAGCCTGACCCCTTATACTTTAGCTGTTTATTCTGTTCAAAGCATTAGAGGGGCTCCCTCTCGTGGTTAACTGAAATCTCTTTTTCTTTCAGCCAAAAGTGTGAAAAGCTAGTGGATAGATAAGGTAGCTTTGAACTAAGGCTGTGGGAGAAAATCCTGTGAAGGTTATATTTTCATTTTGAAGTCAAACAGTCAGACTCCTCCTTTACAAACTAATTGGGGATGGAGGAGTTCATCAAATTGAACATCTTAATATTACAAGAGGCAAGGTGCATATGCTTCAGCATGGTGCACTGAAGGCATTGGAATGGCAAGGGATGTCGACTTGTTCTTCATTACATCATGTTCATTATGTGATTTAATCTGATTTTTTTTTCTGTTGGGAAAAATGGTTCAGATAACTGGTCGTTCTTAAGGCTGGTGTTTGTAGAACTGTGAGCCTACTGCACTAATATTTTATTATCTTTATGTAACATGCAAAAATACATTCTCTTTGCTTTTTCTAAACCAACTGCTGATATGTACTCAACAATATTAACGATTCTTTAAAATGTAAGGTATATTAACCTGTGATCAAATTAGGCAAGATAGAAAAGGCTTATAACAAGTTATTTAAATGAATTTAAGCATTGCTTCACTCAGCACTGCAAGGCCTCATTCTTAAAAATGACTTAATTTAGGAGCCTACATCCCATTGACTTTAAATCTCAAACTGTCAGAAGCTGGGAGAGGACAAACGGGAATGGATCACTTGATGATTGTCTGTTCTGTTCATTCCCTCTGAAGCATCCGGCATTGGCCACAGTCAGAAGACAGGATACTGGGCTAAATGGATCATTGGTCTGACCCTGTATGGCTGTTATGTTCTTAAATGAGTATTAGTTTCCTACGTGCCTAAGGCCTGAATGAACAAAAGGAGTAAGGTGTTGTGATGCTCTGTGTCACAACACTAACTTTTAAGGACCTGGGGAAATCACTGTGCTATGCAAAGCCTGAGGTAGGCACCTAAGTTCCTATTTAATACACAGGGTGCTCTAACCACTGGGATACAGAGTCATTTTCATGCTTGGGTGTGCTCGCGCACTCTCTCTCTGTCTCTCTCTCAAAGAGTCATTTGGGCCAGAGAGAGAATGCGGGCCCAAGCATGACACTGTGTAGCCTGGTGATTACAGCAGTCCAGGGCCCCAGGGCCAATGACTCTTTCATTATTTATCCACAGCACAACAGTTTTAACTAGACAGACTGAGGGAATCCCCACATCAGAATAGCCCATAGTCCAATGGTTAGGGCGCACACCTGAGAGTCCATGGGGCCAGATGCAATGCACCCAAGGGTGCTGAGGGAGTTAGCTGATGTGATTTCAGAGCCATTGGCTATTATCTTTGAAAGCTCATGGCAGCAGGGGAAGGTCCCAGATGACTGGAAAAAGGCAAATATAGTTCCCATTTTCAAGAAAGGGAAGAAAGAGGATCCAGGGAACTATAGGCCAGTCAGCCTCACCTCAATCCCTGGAAAAATCATGGAGCAGGTCCTCAAGGAATCCATTTTAAGGCACTTAAAAGAGAGGCAGGTGATCAGGAGCTGTCAACATGGATTCACCAAGGGAAAGTTATGCCTGACCAACCTGATTGCTTTCTATGAAGAGGTGACTGGTTCTGTGGATGAGGGAAAAGCAGTGAATGTGATATACCTTGACTTTAGCAAAACTTTTGATACAGTCTCCCACAGTATTCTTATCAGCAAGTTAAAAAACTATGGGTTGGATGAATGGACTACGAAATGGATAGAGAATTGGCTACAGCAAAGGGCTCAACGAGTAGTGATCAATGGCTCCATGTCTAGCTGACAGACAGTCACAAGTGGAGTGCCCCAGGGGTCGGTCGTGGAGCCGGTTTTGTTCAACATCTTCATTAATGATCTGGAAGCGGGGGTAGATTGTACCCTCAGCACGTTTGCAGATGACACTAAGCTAGCGGGAATGGTAGATACCCAGGAAGGGAGGGATACGATACAGAAGGACCTAAACAAATTGGAGGATTGGGCCAAAAGAAATCTAATGAGGTTCAACAAGAACAAGTGCAGAGTCCTGCACTTAGGACGGAAGAATCCCATTCACAGCTACAGACTGGGGACCAACGAGCTAGGCAGCAGTTCTGCACAAAAGGATCTCGGGGTTACAGTGGATAAGAAGCTGGATATGAGTCAGCAGTGTGCCCTGGTTGCCAAGAAGGCTAATGGCATATTGGGCTGCATTAGTAAGAGCATTGCCAGCAGATCGCGGGAAGTGATTATTCCCCTCTATTCAGCATTGGTGAGGCCGCATTTGGAGTATTGTGTCCAGTTTTGGGCCCCCCACTACAAAAAGGATGTGGACAAGTTGGAGAGAGTCCAGCGGAGGGCAACAAAAATGATTAGAGGGCTGGAGCACAAGACTTATGAGGAGACGCTGAAAGAACTAGGCCTGTTTAGTCTGCAGAAGAGAAGAATAAGGGGGATTTGTATAGCAGCCTTTAACTACCTGAAAGAGGGTTCAGGGAGGATGGAGCTAGGCTGTTTTCAGTGGTGGCAGATGACAGAACGAGGAGCTACGGTCTCAAGTTGCAGTGGGGGAGGTCTAGGCTGGACATTAGGAAAAAGTTTTTCACTAGGAGAGTGGTGAAGCTTTGGAATGGGTTACCTAGGGAGGTGGTGGCATCTCCATCTTTAGAGGTTTTTAAGCTGAGGCTTGACAAAACCCTTGCCGGGATGATTTAGCTGAGGATAGTCCTGCTTTGGGTAGGGGGTTGGACTAGATGACCTCCTGAGGTCCCTTCCAACTCTAATATTCTATGATTCTATGATCCCACTCAAATCCCTTCACCCCCTCAGGTGGAGTGGGGGGCCTGAACTGGGGTTTTCCCACATTCCAGGTGAGTACCCTAGCCTCTGGACTGAAAGTTATGAGGCAGCTTCTGCTTGAGAGGCCTGATCTGGTTTGTGAATCTCTCTGAGGCTTAGGTGGGAGACAGGAGCCTGGACATCCACAGGGAGGCAGTAGCATGCATGCTCAGAGGCAGAAACAAAGGCAACTAGAGAACTTTTACTACAAAATTTAGGCACTGAGTAAGGGTCATCTACAGGGATTAACAGGAGTGTTGTGCATTGCAGTGGTCATGACACAGGGACTGAGGTGCCTTTTGTGCATTCAGGCCTAAGTCACTTTTGAAAATACTACACAGGTGATTTAAACAATTTTAGCCTAAGTTAAACAACAGCAGCAAAGTGATCTCCTTGCAGTTTTACTTGTTCTCCTTGCTGGATTCTTAATTAAACATGGTCACACAGGAGAAAGACCTGGGCATCATTGTGGCCATCTCTGTGAAAATTTCTGAACAATGCATAGCAGAAGTCAGATAAGTAAATATGATAGCAGGTATAGAGAATCGGGTAGAAAATAATGCTGAAAATGCTACTATATGAATCAATGTTTTGCTATCTCCTGGACCTACTGTGTTCAGTGCTGGCTGCCCTGTCTCAAAAAGGATACAATAGAAATAGAGGAGGGTCAGAGATAGATGACAAACATGATTAAAGCTATAGAAAGGCTTCTGTATGAAGGCAGACTGAAAGATTGGGACTGGTTAAGCCAGAAAGGAGACGAATAAGAGGGGACATGACAGAAGTATATAAAATAAAGGATGGGTACTTGTATTTACCAATCTGTATAATACAAGAACAATATGACACCATTTGAAATTGAAAGAGAACAAATTTAAAGCTGGTAAAAGATAATACTTTTAAAAATTTTGATCTGTGGAACTCATTGCCACAAGATATCATTGGGGGCATGTGTTTAGTAAGGTTTTAGATGCTTTTAGGGATAACTAGCACTTCCAAAATATAATTAGGCTAGACAAAAAATAGACAACATCTGATGTTTTAGGGCAGAAACCAACCCCTAAGTATCAGGCATTGGGCAAAGTTTCTCTTTGAACTAATTATGCCATAATGGTTCACTACAATGTTTCTTGCACCTTTCTCAGAAGCATCTGGCACTGGCCATTGTCAGATAGGATGCTGAACTAGATGGACTTTGAGTTGGATCAGCTATGACAATTCACAAATTCCTATACAAAAGGAAAACATCTTACCATAATTTCAGCTTAATTTTCACTTTTCCATTCAGGTAAAAAAGGGTATAACCCTGGCGGTGTGTAGGAATAGCATGCCTTTGAACAGACTATTAGTCCTTTAGCAGTGGTTGTGTTCCATATTTTAGAAGCCACCAGAAACCAATCAGAGCAGCAGTGTGCATGCAGCTAGGCTTACCATGTTTATGAATATTTAATAAATACTTGTTATTCTGTGGGTCCTCACATTGCTTTTGTTGTGTAAAGAGCAAGAGACACAACAAACGTCTTCAAAACTGGATTTACAAACTCTCACACAAAATAGGAGTGTGAAGATTTTTTAAAAAGTATATTTATATTTTTATATTTATATCTGTGACACTGGCAGACCAGGTGCCAGCTCATGCCAAGGCCCCAGGCCTCACTGAACACTGACAAATGCATAGCTGGAAACCAGTCTGGCTCACCTCTGTGTTAGTGTTGTTAAGATAAATATTAAAGATGTAAGAAGGTATTTGGTATTGAGACCTGATGAATAGGTTATAGGATGCTGAACGTATTGTTCTAATTTATAATCTCTATAGGCCATGGTATAACGTTATATTGAGTGTTTCCACTGTAAACCTCTGTAACTGTGTTACTCACCAAACAGGAAAGAAGCATCAATTAATGTAAAGTGCTGGCCCTGCAGACAAGGGGCCTTTGAATCCAAATGAGCCATATAAGACCTCAAAAAGACAAAGACTTTGCTGATTGCCTTCCCCATGCCATGAAGAGGAGTCAGGCACTTGTTCTATCAGTTTGGAGTCTGGAGAGAAGGGGATAAAAATCTCTGACGGAGAGATTTGGTTCTTTTTGCTGCTCTAAAGAGGCAAGAATTGCTCAGCAAAAGCCTGGGTTAGCCCCCAAGGACATAGAGAGTCTGCTTATGATAGAAATTTCTATTATCTTTTGAAACTTAAGATTGATACCCATTTGTGTGTGTATGTTACCTGCGTTAACCTTGTCACTCCCTTATTTCTTTTCTTAGTTAATAAGTCTTTAGTTAGTTTATTACAGGACTGGCTATAGGTGTCTCCTTTGGGTTGAGATCTGAGTACCAGTGACTGGTCCTTTGGGAGTGGGAGTAATCTGAATATTGTTGTGATGTTTCACGTAGGTGACCATTTATCACACAGTCAGATCTGCCTGGGTGGCAAAATAGACTGGAATGCCCAAGGGAACTGTCTGTAGCTCTATGGTAAAACTGTTATAGTGCTTTAGGAGTTCACACTTGTTACTGGGTTGGCGAAATCTAATTATAGAACATACAGCCAGTTTGGGGTGTTTGCCCTTCTTCTTGACCATCTGCCCTGAGGCTGGCACTCACAGTTAGCTTCTTCAGACCACTTGATAATATGGTTTGACTTTTTCTTACTGCTTGAAGGGAGTTGCATTTTACCGTGTCCATCTATCAGGAACTTTTCATATTGGTTCCTTTCAGCTCCTGTTATCTCTTTGCCACCTCAGGATGCTCAGAATTTCACAGGTAATGACATCATCTTTGGCTGTGAGGTGTCCGCCTATCCTATGCCACACCTTGAGTGGAAGAAAAAAGGGAATAAAATGTTTCTGCCAGGAGATGATGCCCACATCTCAATCCAGGTAGATTAATCCACAGATCATATTTTATACTACTGAGTTGAGGGGAGGGTTAAGGAGGTTCTCTTGTTTTTACTGCCTTTCGCCTGTCACAGAGACAAGGTGGGTGAAGTGGACCAACTTCTGTTTGTGTGAGAGAGACTGGGTTCAAGTCTCCTGTTGCTATACTACATAGCCTAGTTTATCTGCATATGGTAAAAGGTTTAGAAAAACTGACCTATGAGGAAAGATTAAAAAACTGGGCATGTTTAGTCTTGAGAAAAGAAGACTGAGGAGGGACCTGATAAGTCTTCAAATATGTTAAGGATTGTTATAAAGAGCATGCTATCAGTTGTTCTCCATATTCATTGGAGGTAGACCTGGGCTTAATCTGCAGCAAGGGTGATTTAGATTAGACAGTAGGAAAACTTTCTAATTACAAGGATAATCCTGGAATAGGCTTTTAGGAGAGGCTGTGGAATCTGCATAACTGGAGGTTTTTAAGAACAGGATAGACAGCCACCTGTCAGGTATGGTCTAGGTTTACTTGGTCCTGCCTCAGCGCAATGGACTGGAATCAATAACTTCTCAAAGTCCCTTCCAGCTCCACATTTTTATCATTCTGTGAATGTCAATAACAGGATACAATGAAGCCTATGTTGTTACAATAAGTAGCTTGGCTATAGGGGGTGCTACCATATGAGCATGCATGGGATTTTAGAGAGTTCTGCTGTCAGAAGTGCTTGATGAGAGAGGACAGCATAGGTAGAGGAAGTAATAAACCCAGAGTGTTGTACTGTCTTGGTTCTCTCTCTAATGGTTCTGGTCACAATCCCGAAGTCCTTACAGGCAAAACTCCCATTATCTTCACTGTGTCTGCATGAGGACTCTGATCATTAACAGTAAAATAAATATTGTCAGGATTAAAAGTGTATATTAAAACTAACTCAAGAGTGTATGGGAGGGGTGATGTACCCCATGCTGAGGAAGGGTATGGCAGGAAAAATGTGTGGCAGGAAAATGTGTGCCATGTGTGGCAGGAAAAATAAGAATAAGAGCTCTCAGGCCTGGAAGGTGAAGTGACTGCAGGCCATAGGTAGGGGGAAAGACCTTTAAAAGGAAGTGTTTGGGCTATAGACGTGGCTCTGGATTCAAGACATGAAAAGACTCTGCCTGGACCTGGCCTGAGAAACCCTTGCCTACAGTGTCCAGGTCTGAACAGCATAAAAAGTGACATAGTGAAACAAGTTTGCTTTGAACACTTGGCCATATTTGGGATTCACCATCCTCCTGGAGTCAGAATTCCCATAGACCCCTGCCTGGAAAACGTGGAGTCTAGCATTCGGCCAGTTCAGTGCAGGAGCCAGCTGGTCCAGCCCAGCGGGAAGGGTCCCTCCCCTAAAGACTGACACACCACCTGTGGATTGAGGGGAGAAGTATCCTCTGGAGAGTGGAGGTAGGGCTGGGCCAGCTGGTCACACCGGAAGACAACAGAGTAGCAGAAGTCCAAGGGCCACCATTTCCCCTACCTGTCCCCTCATTCAAAACGATTTATACGGATGAGAACTAGGTCTGGCGAGGCAGATTGGAGAAGTCGGGAGAAGAAAAGCTGAGGTATGAAGTCAAAGGGGAGTCAGGTGGGGTGCCAGGGATTCAGGAGCAGTGAAAGGATCAGGTCTGAGGGATGGAGAAGTTTCAGGAAATGAGCAGGGGCACAGTATGAGTTGAGGGGGCACAGGGCAGCAGAGGGATGGGGCACACAGCTTATAGACCAAGGGGCAGTGGCAGTGTACAGCAACTGAGAGTTTGGCCCCAAATGTCATCCAGGTAATTACCCTTGTGAAAAGCATCCTTTTCTCTGGTGTCCGCTAAAACTTGTCTCTGCATTCCCTCAGAGAAGAGGTGGGCCTCAGAAATATGGTGTGACAGGGTGGCTGCAAATTGAAGGCATCAGGAAATCAGACGAAGGTGTTTACATCTGCCAAACGAAAAACAAGCATGGTACTGCATATGCATCTGCAAGATTGAAAGTCATTGATGGTAAAGTGTTTTCTCTTTTGAGGTGAAGAATTTTCAACATTTGGTTTTACCATTTAGAGCCCAGGATTCAAATGCATCTGCCTAACCTTGAAATGCAAATCCTGCATGTTGGCACTTAAACTGATGCTCAAGTCCATAAAACAGGTGATTACCCATCAAAAGGTGTGGATCTGTCAGGGGCTGAGCACCCTCAATTCCCACAGACTTCCCCTCTCAGAGATAGGCCCTTATGTGTAAAGTTGAGTTCCAAATGAGGGTTAAGAATGACGTATTAAGATGCCCACAGTTGAAAACTGAGTTCTGTCACTCTATCCTTAACTCTTCGGAGAGGATCAGCTTTAGATATTTTTAGTCAAAGGCATATATGAAGTGCAATAAGGAAAAATATATAAACTAGTTCATATCATGAGATTTTGCTACAATTTTCAACTTTTTCCATCTGAACGACACTGTGGATCACAACTGTAAAGTTCATGAGACACACAGTATTCTGCCATTCCCTATTTACCCAAAACCTCTTTGACTTCAGGTAGCATTCCATACCAGAACCATAGCTGCATGTGGCCCCGAGCAATTCTTAGAATTTCAACAATTCTGTTTAATCATTTACTTTTTGGAAAATTAGGAAAGAATTAGGAATGATTTTTGATAAGAGTGTTTAGAGAGACATGTGAACTAACTTTTATTATTTATTTTCAATTTGGCCCAATCCTGTGGGCTAAATTTTTGTTGACTCTTAAGGAGAGTTTTGCTTGCATTGCATAGACAGGATCAGGCTACGTTGTTCCTATTCCCCTCTTGATATGGACCTCTTCTCTTTATCAAACAATGGGTTGGATCCCACAATGGTAATTTCATGCGCAAAGCACTTGCAAGATCAAGTTAATGGTTTACTTGTGTCTGAAAAGTGTTAAAATATGTGTGTTTTCAACACGTTAGAGTGGGAGACATATATAAATACGGCAAAGCTCCCATTGACCTCGATGGTACTGGAGCAAGCCATTAGATATTGCCTCACCCTCTTTCTCTCCAAAAGAAAACTTACTAACCCATTAACAAGTGTCTGGAGATGTTTAGCTCACTGTAGACTTCCGAAGTCTTGTTTTTTTTCCACTTAGTTCTCACTTTGTGTATGTTCCTTTTTAATGTGGAGACAATTTATATCTTACTGTGCAGGTTCATCCTCTACATTTCAGATATCTGCAGGCAGCAGAATCAGAAGCCACACTATAGATTATGGAGACTATTATGACCATACTGAAGATGAAGAGGAGGAAGAATATGAATCTGGAGACTATGAAAACTGAAATAAATTCATATAATAGTCTAGCTAGACCAAGGGTTCAATACCCTTTCCTTTCAGCTATATTTACTAGTGTAATCTGTGCTGTAAAGAGTCCCACAGTTCATTCCCACAGTGTATATACCACTCTTCAGGAATTTGCAGGGCATGTTCACTCATTTGGCCAAAGAGTACTGTGCTACATACCAGTAATAATAATCAAATAGACCCAAGTTTGGATGTTCAGACTATTGAACACAACTCTTAAATATGCACCTGCCTATTCAGTATTCTGAAAAAGATCATCTTCTCCATTTTAATTTTTTTAAATGATGAATTTGGAATAATAAGATTGGATTAAAAAAATCTGTTCTGAAGCTGAAGGAACTTCTTACCCTACACATGTTATCTTCTTTCTGCATTTCCTACATAGGCATCAAGAGAGCGTTCACATGACAGCAAACACAAGTAGTTACAATTACAAAATCGTTTCAATTCATACCTCTTTCACACTTGCTCATAACTTTCAGGATGATTTTCGTTTTCTAGTTTGACAGTTCCTGTGATTCATTTCAGCCAAAAATAAGTTGTTTCATGGACTCATCTTAAAAAAGAAAAAAAAAGACAATTACACCTTTCCCACTGTATTAAAAGCAGCAGGTCTCCTAAGCCACTTTCCTAGAAATTTACCACCTCAGAAGTGCAGTGGGACCCAAAGAACAGTGAGGAAAGGTCAGGGTTGCCTGTGCATCCAAAGCAACAAACATGCTCTATGGGCTCCACCCAGAACAATTTATTCACCGCACCTCCTATTCTTTCCCTCCATCCTAGAGACCAATGTCCAAGACGTGGATCGTCACTTATGCTTTAAGCAGCATTGTGTTAGGTGGGGATTTCCATAAATTAATGTTACCTAGGGTGACTGCTCCTGGTACCTGTCCATGCCTTTTAGACACATGGAACTCTGACTGTACCATGGTCATGTAGAGAAAATTCTGTGGGCTCCAACACTCATGTTTTCTGTGATGCTTCCAACTAACAGTGCATTCTAGCTGAAAACCCTTCTGATCCCTTGAATTATTGCATTCATGGAAATGCCAAAGGCATACAAAAGCATGAAATTATTTTTTTTAAAACATACTAGGAAAATTCACGTACATTTTTCAGGCAATCTCAATCATTGGCCATGGTCCATATGCTCAATCTAATGTGACTCTAGGTGCCTTCAGCCTTGTTTTTCCACACATTTACAACTTTAGCATTTGGAATGTAAAGTAATAGCCCTTAAAACCTGCCCAATATGCTTTAGATAACAAAAGAATGGCCTATGGCAAGATATTCAATAACGGGTGTTTGCAATTCAACTCTTAAAGCTACATTACATCCCATTACATCCATTACATCCCATTAATTCAGCACTTCTGCAAATCAAGCCACTTATTTAAGTGCCTAAATATGGATTTAAGAACCAAACTCTAGGCACCTGGTGTTTAAAGTCTTGGCCTCAGTATCTTCCCTAAGTATTTCTTATACTAATATACAATCAATGCAGGATGTAGTGCGGGAACATCTCTATGTATGCAACTTAAAGTTGGGAAACCTTTGTATGCATCCACTGAAAATGGTGCATTAACTTTGCATTAATTTAATTTTTTGCATTTAGCATATATATAGCTATATAAAAAATTAGGGTGTTTGGAATGTATGTACAATGAAGTTTGAACATCTCCTTCACCTTTAGAATGTTGATTTTTCTGCCATATGCCATTGGAAAGTTAAATTTTCCTTAGATTTGCAATGAGGTCTTAGGCAGGATATTTACTCTGTTGCCATGAGGTATTAATGATCTTCACCCAAATAACAAAGAAGTATTTTGGTTGTTGTTTTGTTTTTGTAGATTTCCTGGGATGTTGTTATTTTAGGAATGAAGTTCATGCCATGATGTCATTGTAAAGATCATTCGACTTAGGTTTAAAAGATAACTTTGGATTTAACCAGTGACCCTACTGTTATAAACTATTACCAATCTCTCTACAGATAGCCCAAACAACTTACATTTTTGTATATTAGCTAAATGTTTATTAATTTAAAAAGAAACTTGAGCAGTAGAATTTATTAACTTCTAAAATGTAATCTATTTCTATTGAAAATATCCAATCCAGACATAAGTTCCAGGGGATTTGTTTGTTTTGTTTGTTTATTTTTTTACTACAAACAAGAGAACTGAATTCACATTATCAAACCAAATCATTTCATTGTAGTAAAGTACATATCAACACAGGGGACCAAAAGATATTATCTTAAAAACATTATCTGTGGAGACAAACTAGAATTCTTTATGATCGCCTGCTGGTAATGCAAAATGAAAAACAGAAAGAGAATGACAGCTGGAGGAGAAAAACATATATCATAATAGGGCAGTGTCAAAAATTGTACAGTTGTATGCAGACCAGATAATTTGGCTTGATTCTTTGTGACCACCCTCAAAGAGTAAACATTTCAAAAGCATGGGTTTCTAAATTAAATGTATTTTGTTTGAAGATGTGTGTATTTGTGATAGTTTAACCACTACATTGGTGTGTTATTTATTGCCATGAAATTATTATTCCTTTCAGTGGAAATATTGTGCAACAAAAATGTGAAGTCATTCAAGAAAGAGGGCATTCAACAAGCTGATCTTTTCTTTCTTGCTTTACCATTTTTTAATCAGACCTTTCTAAATTAAATAAAAAGGATACAGCAGATTCAGCCTTTCCATGTGCCATAATAAAATGCATTAACACAAACAAATAGATCCAGTTTAGGGTTTCTCTATAGCAAGAAGTGTATTCATAAAACCCAGCAACAACAAATTCAGTAGGATGGTGCCATTCTGTACAGGAGAAAATGAGCCACACACCTGAGCTGGAAATAATACATTAATACCCCAGGGAAGTCCAAGTGAGACCTCTTATTAGCAATGCATGCATTCTTCATTCCCAATCCTGCTCCTATGGAAGGCAATGAGAGTTTAGTTGTTGACTTCAATGGAAGCAAGATTAAACCTCATGCTATGATGCCAAAATGTGCACCACCTTCAGAACATTGTCTTTCATGTGTTCTACTTTCCAGCTTCTATTGTAAAGGTGGATAAAGTGCATAAGAACTCTTTACTAAATTGTTCTTTTTAAAGAAATTGACAAAGGCTTTCATTCTTTTTACTCTATTTTTGGTGGCAGAAAAAAATTCCAGAAAAGCATCTGAACCTTGGGTTTACCTTTGCCCTGCTATCCCTTTGTATGTCTCTGATGTGGGCAGGAGGTTTAAAGGGTTTATGCCCTTTTCCTCTGGTGTATGTTTGATTTTAAATCCCTGGAGTTTCTTACTTTTTCTGCCTGTAAGTGCTTGTGCTTGCTCCCTGAGAAGATTGGATCCCCAATGCAACCAAGCAAAGACAAGCAGCCATCTTAGCTGACACAGCAACACTCTAGAGAGTGTGCAAAATTGCTAAGAGCTACACATTTCCACAAGTGAATGATGGTGTCACTCTCTGATGCTCCCAATTCCTCCTAGCCCAAGAAACAAAAGCTTTAAGTTTGCTCCTGCATTGCATGTTGTCTGTCTGTCTTTTGAGCAAGGCATTCAGTCAGCAAAAGGTTGCTGTTGTTGTTTATCTTAACATTTATGCCTATGAATCACATTGCATCTGTAGTTATTTTTTTAATCAGTTCCACTATCACAGTATTACTGCCTCTCTGTATGCAAATATCCTAACCTGCTAATATGAATGAAGGAGAATTGTAGTATACAAATTATTGTGTATAATGCAAAATGGAATAAAACCAAAGGCTTACTAATTCACTGTGTGAAGACATTATAATGTTTAAATAATCCAGCTGTAACGCATTTGATTAACACTGTGGGGCTCTTAATATTACAAATCTTAAAATGGTTGCATCTAAGATTCGGGATAGTGACTGGGGTCATTCTGTTGCATAACCCAAAGAGTGGCTAGCTAGAAGTACCCACTCACTGAGTTGAGGGCAACCTACTTGCTGGAGGCTGTGCATGGATACCCAGGAGTTGGAGTCCTCACAGCTAAGCAGAGTAAGACAGGCTCCAGGAGTGGGGGATTGGGGTGTCACAGCAATTCACTAGTCCAGATTCCACAAAGGAAATGTCACACTCATTGGCTTTGTTCTTTAAAAAGCTTTGCACAGCAGATAGCACAGTTTAGGTGCACAACATACAAGCCTGAGGTGAGTCTGTGCGTGGGGCACATATGGTCAAGAACCTGTGATACAAAGCCCCTTGTGCAGCTGGTTCCTAAACCACAAGTGCACAGCACAAGAAAGGGGCAAGGCTTATTCAGCTAATGAATGTAACTGAGGAGACATTCTTGGTAATTCTCTCTGTTTTGTTGGTTCCCTGATCCATTTTCCCTTTAGGGTTTTTTTATTATTAATAAGATTATTTTTATGCTTTGTATTACTGTAGTATCTAGGAGCACGAGCAATGGACCAGCACCCCCTCTGTGCCAGGCATAGAAACACGGAATAAAAAGACAGGCCCTGCTCCTGTCCCCCTTTCCTTGTGTGTATCTCTAGGCCCCTCTTGTGTGCCACATTGTGTGTTTTACGATTTTCTCTTTCCCCATTGCCTATGATCATCTAGGTAGTATTGCTCTTCTGTGCTGTGATGGAGGGGTAGTGGTTTTGGTGAGGTACATGCATGGGAGCTGGAGATCTGGGCTGAGGCCAAAACTATTTAAAGTGGCTTTGATTTTTGAGGGCCCACTTTCAGACACGTTAGCCTGATTTTTGGAGATGCTAAGCACTGACTTCAGTTGGGATAGAACATGAAACTCCATTTATAGCATTTTTCCCCCTTGTTTTCCCTCCACTCTCAGGAAGCTGGGCCAATTCTCAACTCTATTCGGAGCTGTTTGGTACAGATATTCAGGTATTTATAAACAGGTAACAGCAAATTGCACACAAGCATGTAAATTAGGCTATACATGTCGAGCTCTCCTGCTATCAAATTATTATTTTCAGCACTTCTAGATTATCATTATTATTTCTCAGAACCCATTGACAAAAGCAGCAGCAGCACTAAGAGGAATCTGACTAGGAAAATGTCAGTTTCACTTTCCACCACAGATCTTTGGACACCTCACTTCAAGGGGGCAGCAGCACCAGTTCTATCCTTCCCTGTGGCTTCTTCATGCTTTGCATGGGAATTTTTAATATGTGGCAGCAGGGGAAATAACCCACAATCCCATGCCAAATTTAAAATCCTGTAGCACCTGTTATTAAGGTACCTTAGGTAAAAATGACACCAATCCTTTGGTCTAGAGCTGAAACTGCTCCACACAGGACACAGCAGGAAATTGTTCCCACCATGATATAGTACTGCACAGCAAGGTGCATTGAGATGTTCGTGAGGAGTGACAGGTGGATACACAATGCTGAATTAGGTGCCATACTGCTCTGTTCTAGGCTGCTGGCCTTTCCTATGCTTTGTCACCAATGGCAAAATAAGTTGAGTGGCACTGTCTTGGGGCTCCTTGACGAAGCAGGAAGTAAAGTAGATGCTTTCCTGATGACTATATTTGAATTTTGAACTAAAATGAGCCCGAAGGTAAACCCATGGATTTAAACAGAGGCTCATTTTCCTTTACCAAGTGGGGGATTTTGGAGTCATTGAGGCACTTGTTAGCAGTGATGTGCTCCTCTGCCTCTGCCTGCCACCAAGACCACACCACACAAGGACCATTTGCTAGATAAAGACCCTGGTTCGCTTGATTCATCAGAAAGAGCTCCAACATCTCAACTCACAGTGATGCTGCACTTGATTGCAATGATGGTGTCTATAGGAAGCTGAGCTCAGGCTTTCGTCCATTCGCCACATCCAGAATATCCATATTAATATCAGTATTAACAGTGTAAAAGTGCCGCACACTTGGCCTGCTTCTCCAGGCACCATCCCTATGCCATCAACGCCAGCCTCCCATCCACTGCATAAAGCAAGCGAAAGGGGACCATGCACCACACTGAACGGAGGAATTGAGGCAACAGTCCATCTCCACCAAACCCCTTACCCCAATCTTCACTAGGGCAGACTGGATTGTGTGCTCCACCTTAGCAGTGCTGGCTGCTCCTTGCCACCCAGCCTCCCTAGCTTGCTCCCCACCCCACCTCACTGTACCCACCTTCCTCAGCTGCACTGCTCTCCCTGCCTCCCACCCTGGCTCCACTGCATTATCACCCCCCCCAGCCGCACTGCATGGCTCTCTGGGCCCCCTGCTGGCTGTACACTGCTTCCCCTCTGCCCACTTCAGCACTACATACTCTTGCTAGGACCCCCCCTCCCAGCCTACCACTGCAGTGCCCCCCATGGTTACACTGCCCCCACTCTCCTCTGGCTCCCCCCTTCCCCACACACTGCATCGCCCCGCCCCCTTTACACTGCCCCGCCCCCTTCGGCTCGCTCCCCCCGCACTGCATCGCCCCGCCCCCTATCCCCCGGCCCCCCCGGCTAACGCTGCATTCTCCCCCTCTCCGGCTGCACGCGCTGCCTCCGCCCCCCGACCCGCCTGGCCCCCTGCCCCGGGCTGGGCACGGCCCCCAGCACCCACGCCTGGCCCCCGGCCCCCGGCCGGCGCCGCTCGGGAAGATGGCGCGGCACGTCCAGGTCAGTGCGCCGCGGGCCGGGCCGGGCCGGGCCGTTGGGAGCCGGCCTGGCGGTTGGCGCTGGCGCGGCTCGCTGGGTCGGCCACGGAGATGGACCCGGGGCAGCGAGCCAGGCAGGCCGGGCCGGGCCGGGGATTGGGGATGCGCGAGGGAGATGGGGGACCGCTGGGGGAGGGGCAGCGGAGATCTTGGGGGGCGGGGTCGGTGGAGGTACCGGGGGGGGCAAGGTGTAGTGGAGGGGGAATACCGGGGGGCGGGTGTCAGGGTAGGGTAGGTCAGGTCGGTGGGAGGTACCGGGGGGTGCCGGGGGCGGGGGAAGGTATCGGGGGGGCGGGGGGAGGTACCGGGGGGGTGCCGGGGTGGGTCGGTGGGAGGTATCGGGGGGG
>ML675615.1:4412301-4508313 GCA_007922155.1 Mesoclemmys tuberculata | reverse complement strand
GGTGCCGGGGTGGGGCGGGGGGAGGTATCGGGGGGCGGGGGGAGGTGCCGGGGTGGGTCGGTGGTAGGTATCGGGGGGCAGCGTGTACTGGAGGGGGAGTGTGGGTGGGGACTTGCTGGAAAGAGGGGCCTGGCAGGCTGGGGAAAGCTGGAGGGACATGCCATAAGGCATGAGGGGACAATGCTAGTGCCTCTTGTGTGTGTGAAAGGGGGAGGGACATAGCAAAGGGACTGGCTGCACAGAAATGGCCCGGGGAGCAGCCGTGCAGGAGCAGGAGTTTCTCTTCCATGGAACATTTGACATGTGCGGGAAAAAAATCTGCACAAAAAGTTGGACATGAAATTTTCTGAGTGAGGGACATGCTATTTCCCATCCATTTCTACTCCTGCTTCAGCTCCTTGGCACATTTATGTTCCTTTGGCACCTTTGCACCTCTCTGACCACTTTGCATTGGCGGTCTTGCTGTGTCCTCTCACGTGGTGCGGCAGCTATTGCAAATGCAATTGGGAGGCATTTAGGAAATAGAGGCATCAGTTGCATATAACCATGTGGACTGGTGTCATATTGGGAGAGGGTTATGCCAAAGCCTGTTTTTGCTTGGCATGGCAGTGTGTGGGATTATCCCAAAGTGTTTCCTGTTGCTGCGCTCTCTCATCTCTCATTGGTTTTTCCCCTCAGAAAAGGTTTGTTTTGGTTTCTTTTTGAATAGGCTAATGATAGGTGCAAGTGGAAAATACTTACATTAAATCATCCACTTTAGTTTCTTGCAGCACGGACACATGCCCTTCAGCGTGTCCTGTTTATTAACTCATTGTGCTTTTTGAAACATTATGCAATGAACACAACACATAGATTAAATAACAAGTTCCTGAACATTGACAGAATCCCAAGTAGAAGACTTAAGTTAGTCACTGCCTACCAGTGTGTGTCTTTCCCACAGTTTTCCTCAAGCCAAAACCTGTATAATGGGCCGTGTCTACACACATTATGGTGTTCAAAGTACAGGAGCTGCTGGAGTCGTTCTCCTCGGCCTTCGTGCTTTTGGAGCCTTTCACTCTGGTGACGAAAGGCTGTGGTAGGGAGAGGCTGTGGACGCTACAGTGCTAAAAAGAGCAATATAGCTGTGAGAGGCACTGCTTGGGTATGTAGTGAGCTGTGTATGGTAGGGCACTCTAGTTGCCTGAGCCATGTGGTGCCATCTGCAGTGCTGTTTATACCTGTGCTAGCTGGAAGTGCTGTGTGTGAACTCTACCCACCATCTTAAGTATGGATGTACATATAGATGAGCCTTGCAGAGTGCCCGAAGGGGCAACAGGCCTCATCTAGGATGGGCCAACTCCTTTAGGTCTAGATTATTTTTCTGTTCTGATTAGTGTTTTGTCCAATGTAATTTTAAGAACCAGATCGGATCGGTCTTCACTCATTTCCCTTGGGCAATTACTCCATAGCCTACTAGGTGTCATTAGCAAGAGGTTTACCCTGATTTTTAGCCTAAATATTTTCTTTGTTAATTTCAGCCTGTTGTTCCTAGTTGTACCCTGATATACTGTATTAGCTAATTCCTATCCATCCGTGCTGCTCGCACTCTGTTATTTGGAGTCTGTAAATCATTCATCGCTCAGCCAAGCTATAAATATTTAGTTCTTTTAATCCTTGATCAATTGTTTCAGGGCTCTGGTAACTCTTTTATGGACTTTCCCAAATTTCCCTAATACTTTATGTGGTATTTATCCAGAGCTGCATGCAGAATTCGAGAAGTGCTATAAAGCTGGTATAGAACATTGTTCCATGGTACCTCGGTAGATGCTGCCTAAAACTGTGTTTGACTTTTGGAGCACAACCATGCTGTACTGCAAACTCATGTCTAATTTCCCAGTCACTATCATTGCTAGTCTCTCTCGTTACTTTTGCTTCCCTATTTGTTCCTCTCCTACTGAGTATGTGTTTTGGATCATTTTCCCTCAGATGTATTAGTTTGTGTTTTTCCCAGAATTAATTTTCATTTGAATCTGAACAGGAGTGATTCATTTAATTTTCAACGGGGCTTGTTCCATATCAGTTATTTTTCCCCCCTATAAAGGTCAGATATGGTGAATTCTGTTTCAGTTTAGCATACTCTAGATGTACAAATTATCTGTACCACAAACAAACAAACAAGAATAAATATTGTAGCTCTTTCCATAGTTTTTAATTTGCAAACTGTATGTGGCCAATTTTTTTAATCTGAAAGTTGAAGGTACTTAAAATGTGGTTATATTATACAAGTTCAGGGGCAGCCAATCAAATCCAGTGGAGGTTTCAGTGCATAACTTTTTAAAAAACAAAGCTATCAGAAATGTATTTTGAGAGTTACTGTCCCCTTTTCCTTGATACAATTTCTGCATACCTTGCATACCTTGGTTAACTAAACCAAATTTAACTGGACAGAGATTTTATTAGTGGGTTGTTTTTAAAAGTTGCTCGGACTGCCATTTAGCTGAATCTTGATGGTTATAAATTCAATCCTTTATTTAAAATAAAAACAAAGTTTTAGGCATTGATTTATAGGTATAGAGGGAAGAGGTGCAAAGGAAGCTGACTTTAGATTCTCCGTTGTAAACAAGGCCTGTCAAATATTAGATTAGCCCTTTTAGGATTTCCCTTGCTACTTCTTTCTGGATTACACTAAGGGCTTGAAATATTTACCAGACACCTTCTAATAGAAGGACGTGGTCTACTAACTGGTAGCTGATGAAGAAGATGAGGGTGTCTAACAGTGCGATCCTGTTGAAATGTCCAATTCCTACCCCCAGCTTCTGGTAAGTCAGAGAATGTTGGGACTTCTATTGGCATACTATCCTTGAACCTTGCTCAGGGGCATCATCTTTCATATCATTCTCTAGCTAGTTAGGTCGATAATAAGTCTCAATCTTCTGGCTGATAGACAGGAAAAAAGATCCTTTCTCTCGCTCCTTTCCACCCTCCTGAAGAGCTTCCTTAGGTGTTGTGAGGTGGATGGGGATTTTTGCTATTTTGCCTGTCCTCTGGCCTCTGAATTTTGGAGCGTCCTCTCTATGAGTAGCTGTATCGTTTGCCTCTGCTGATCCTCATTTTTCCAAGCAGCAATAAAATGACAAGAATCACATCAATTTCATTAAAAAATTTTCCCACAGTTTCACTGGAGTAGTCTTGTCAATTTCTCCTTGCTGCTGCCTTGAAAGATCTGAGCTATTGGTGTACAGACTCAGAAAGACAACTGCATTGCACATATTCTGAAGAATAACTGCAACCAGAAAAATACATTTTTTTTAAATGAAAACTTCTCTGTCAGAGAAACTGATGCTTTTTTGCCAGGGAAAAACCCCCATTCTTTATTTTCCTAATTCATTTAATTGTTCTCTCCCCCATTGTTCTCCCCTTGTTTGTCTTGTTCTGATGAATCTTGGCACTAACCTTCTGGATAGTAAAGAGGCAGTAATGTTTTTTTGGAGCTAACCATTAGAGGATAATTTTAGAAAGAGACACTATAGCTAGAGACCAAGGTCCAGATCTTTAAAGGTATCCAGGTGCTGAACTCCCATTGAAATCAGTCGGAGCTGCACAGCTAAGCCTTTAAGCATTGAGCCCACAGGCCTTACCTCTGTAATTCTTCTTAGTTGCGTTCGCTCCAGGATTTAACTTGAACTCTGTGGCTATTTTTGTAGTCCCTGCCATTATTTATAAGTATTCTGAATAATGTGATTTGACATTATTGGAGGAAATTCTGCTCTGGAAAGCTATATTTACAAGAGGGAAGTGGCTGTGGCAGCTGGTTTACATTTTCAAATTCTGTGATGACTTTCTCTGAAGTCGCTTTTACTACTGGAGTAAAAAAAACAAACAAAAACCACTTGGTGGCATCCTCTGTATTTGGAAACGATGATAAATAACAAGCACCCAGCCTAGTTCTGGAGTAAATATTCTGGTGCTAAGGGAACATGAAGATTGTCTCATTTGTGCCAGCAGCTATATTAGTGGATGGACTGGTATTTTTCCCCCTCGAGGTTCTTTAAAGCCGTCAGTATTGTACAGTGATCTTCTTATAATTAATATTTCAAAAGTGCAGCACAAACAATAGTGTGGAGGGTGCAGTTTTGTGCCATTTGCATTCTCTGTAAACAGATTGCAGTAGTTTCTTCAGTTGCTCTCAAGCTTCAGTTTGTCAGAACATTTCAAATGGTTGCTAGTCCTTCTTAGTTGCTAGCCCTTCTTTTCTGTAGCTGAATGATCAGGACACGCATACTTGAAAATTCATTCTAGTTTTAAAGCTATCATCAGTACCAGTGAATTACCTGTACTTAAAATGGGGAATACCTTTTAAAGCCATTAATATTGTAACATGGGGAATATCATCTTACTCCTTGAATTGTCCTGGTGATTTTAATCGATGTAGCCAAGCATTAGGGTATCTCAGCGTGAGTACAGGATGGTTTATATTAGGAACTCACAATGGTATAGCTACATCTCTCAGCACTGTGAAAAATCCACGCTTCTGAGAGAGACAGCTATACTGACTGAGCTCCTGGTGTAGACAGTGCTAGGGAGACGGGAGATCAGCAAGGGGGCAGCCTCCTTGCTCAGCTCCTTCTGTCTGGTGTGCGTGCGTGCGCGCGCGTGCGCCGGGGGGGGGGGGGGGCAGGCGGGGGGCCTGCTGGTGGAAACTGGTGGCACTTCAGGGTTGTAAATATATCATCTATGTCCCTTGAGCCAAAAAGGTTGGGAACCATTGGTCTTTACACTAAAATGCTGTAGCTGTGCTGCTGTAGTATTTTAAGTGTAGACATACTCTAAGTATGGTAGAGTGTGACTCTGTATTTTCCCAGGCTTAATGTTTTTATCAAAAGACAGAATTCTAGGAATGTAACTATTCGCTTTGAACAATCAGAACCTCTGTGTCCTCCCCTAGATCTGCACACAGAGGGTCTCATCTACACGTGGATCTTGCCCCTCCCTACCTGAAAGTGGAGTTGGCCATCCCTGCAGCACTGTCCCCCATCCCGTCTTCATATTCCATAGAGGGGTCTCACATGGGGAGGAGATGGTGAGTGGAGTGGCTAGGTTGGAGCCTCAGTGGATGCACAATGCTCCTCTTTCAGCCTTGCACAATTTAATCAGAAAAGATAATGGAGACGCAGGCAGTATTATCTTTTTCACAGAGCTCCAACACACTGGGATTCCACTGCGAGTGTATGGTCCCTGGTAGAATGATTAAGTGAAAGGCCTTGTTGTCTGTCTCATGGGAGGGACATGGAGGACAACAAACTTCACCTCTTTTAAAGAATGATATGGGGAGGATATCCATGAGAGTTTCCTCACAGAAGTGTTTTCCCTTGAAGCCCTCTTATGGGTTTTGCCATAGGTTGACCGAGCCCAACATTTGTAGACGTGTGAAGGCACACTTTTAGGAGAAAACTCTGAGCTAGATTTTTAATGGGGAGTTCTTATTTAGCTGTGGATGCTTTTGTCTGGAAGCAGACTTAGTGGTCTGTATCCTGAACTGAAGGTTCATTTTTAAGTGAGGAATGATTAATGTTATTTTTTGAAGCTCATGCTGCTTTCCCAGGGAATATAATCCTCTAGCTGTCTCCTGTACCTGAAGCATTCCCAGTGGGCCATGCTGAAAGAAAACTGCCTTGAATTTTTCCCAGTGCATCATTTGGACAGTTCATATAGTGAGAAGCACCACTGTTAACTATAATTAAGCTAAAGGTTTTGGTAAGATTTCTAGTTTTGGAGAGACACTGCTGAATAGTAATGTTGTTGCTGGGAGATTAAAGTCAGGACATGTAAACATAAGATAGGAACTGTTCGAATCCTGATACCATAGGATCTATTTGAAGCTGAGGAGAAATAGCTCCTCCTAGGCTCATCATCTAGAATGAATGGCACTAAGGTAATGAATATATGATTAGCTATTCTAATTGGCTTATTTTAAATAATTTAATTAAATGGAGATTGCTTGCATTTATTAAGAACATAAGAATGGCCATACAGCAGACACTTGTTTGCAGCAACACCTTGTGAGAGCAACCACTACTTACGAGCAACATTTCCTCTGGGAACACTTTCCTTACTGTGAATTGTTGACATGCCTCATAACAGCAACAGTCACTTAGAAGCACCATAGCAAAGGGGCACTGATACATTGCTACTAAAGAGTATCTACTGTATTGGATCAGACGAATGGTCCATCTAGCCCAATATCCTCTCTTCTGATAGTGGCCATTGCCAGATGCCTCAGAAGGAATGAACAGAACAGTGCAATCAAGTAATCCATCCTTGGTCATCCACTTCCAGCTTCTGACTGTCAGAGGCTTAGAGACACCCAGAGCATGGAGTTGTGTCCTTGACCATCTTGGCTAATAGCTATTGACAGACCTCCATGAACTTATCCAATTCTTCTTTGAACTCAGTTATACTTTTGGCCTTTAATATCTCCTGGCAATGGGTTGCACAGGTTGACTGTGCGTTGTATGAAGAAATACTTCATGTTTGTTTTAAAGCTGCCAGCAGTTCTTGTGTTATCTGAAGGGATACATAACACTTCCCTATTCACTTTCTCTACACCATTCATGATTTTCTAGACCTTTGTCACATTCCCCCATAGTTGTCTCTCTTCTAAGCTGATCAGTCCCAGTCTTTTAAATCTTTCCTCATATGGAAGCTGTTCCATACCCCTAATTGTTTTTGTTACCCTTCTCTGAACTTTCCAATTCTAATACATCTTTTTTGAGGTGGCATGACCAGAACTGTGCGTAGTATTTAAGGTGTGGGTGTACAATGGATTTATATAGTGGCATTATATTTTCTGTCTTACTATCTATCCCTTTCGTAATGGTTCCTAATGTTCTGTTAGCTTTTTTGATGGTCACTGCATGTTGAGCAGATGTTTTCACAGAACTAAGCACAGTGACGCCAAGATCTTTCTTTAGTGGTAACAGCTAATTTAGACCCCATCATTTGGTATGTGTAGTTTTTTCCAGTGTGCATTACTTTGCATTTATGAATGCTGAATTTCATCTGCCATTGTGTTGCCCAGTCTTACCCAGTTTTGTGAGATCTCACTCACTCTTCCCAGTCAAGATAGTTATCATCTGCAAATTTTGCCATCTCACTGCCTACTCTTTTTTTCAGATCGTTTATGAATATAGTCCCCATACAGATCCTTCAGGGACCCTGCTGTTTACCTGTCTCCCCTGTGAAAACTGACCATTTGTTCATACCCTTTGTTTCCTGTCTTTTAACCAGTTACTGGTCCATGAGAGGACCAATATTTTGTACATGTGCAAAGTTCATTGTGCAGTTCCAGGTACAGTTACATAGTTTAGAGGCTCATATCAGGAAAATAATAGTTGATGATTAAAGGAGCAACTTCAGCATATAGGGATTATTATGCAGCTCTTAATTTCAAGTTCATTTTTCATGGTTTTGTATTTGCCTTTTGTTTTTGTACAAGGGGGCCTGGTCCTGTCTAGTGGAGGAGGGACTTCTATAAGGCCTTGTTTGCAATGGAAAGTGTAGGAGAGAATAAAATGACCTTTCTGTGAAAGAGCTGGATTCTGAAATGCTGAAACATTCCAGACATGACCTCAGGAGTCTCCATGGCAAGTCCCTAGGGTGCTATTTTGTTTGCTTTTGAGTTGAGATAGCCTGGAATGGAAGTTTAGTGAGTGAAGGGAAAAACTTCTTAAAACAGACGTGAGGGTTTGGACTGAAGTTTGTCTGTAACTCAGCGTAAGTTCCCAGGCAGGAAAATGAAGAGAAGTGACCCAAAATACCATGGAGCATTTCAGGGGATGCAAAGCCATAAGTGTTCTTCTTTGAAGATCTGTTGGGCCAATAACTGTTGGAGCGTCAAGTGAATATTAATAACTATTGGTGAGTGAGTGTTGGGCAGAAGAGAGTTTAATTCCTTTGAATTAGTTAGTGTCTTGTTTGGGAGTTAGTGTATGTTGTTTTTTTCAAGGTCTTACTTTCATTCATTACTTTATATTTATTTATATAGGAATAAATAAATCTACCTTTTGTTATGTGACCCAGGGGGTGAACTGCTTGAAAGGGAAACGTTTTATCTTCAAGAGATACTAATTTTAAGAGAAGCGCTAGAGCAGTGGTTCCCAACCTGTGGCCTGAGGGCCAAAAGTGGCCCATTTGGGCTTTCAAAGCGGCCCACGGCTCCCCTCCTGTTTGCTGCAGAAGGGAGTTGCTTCCTAAGGACCCAGGCGGAGTGTGTTTCCGCAGGGCTAAAAGACCAGTGCAGGCTCCTTGCTGCAGCCAAGAGGATGGGAGATGAACAAGCCAGAAAGGTTGGGAACCGCTGCGCTAGAGGGATCTTGGCCGTGTGTTGTCTTAAGGAGATAAAAGGAAGAGTTGGTAGCATCATAAAATAAATGAAGGATCCTTAAGCGTATTTGTTGTGAGGTAATCTAATACCTGTTGGTAACCTCTGTGATGTTTATGTCCATGAGCCCTGCTGTCTGTCAAAAAGAGAATGTAAGGAAATATGGATATAAATTCCATACCAAAAGTCTGCGATGCTGTAAACTTGGAATTAGGACAGAATTTACAGGTTCAGGCAGAAAGAGAAGCAGGTTGCAAGGGAGAATGCACTTAAATTCTAATACCTGCAATAATAATAATATGGGGACATAAAGAAATGTTGAAGTAATTTTTGTCAAAATGTTCTTTCTTTCTGGTATGAAAATCTCTAGCACATTTGTTGCTGTTTTATTATTTTTAATCTACACTATCATTTGAGAGAATTGTGAAAAAGAAACACAAAAACATGTAAATCACTATAGGCATCTGGTTTTGCACAAGAAGAGGCCAGGGAACTCCCTAAGATGAAACAGTGTATTTCATTTGGTTTCATTTGGGAGTGAGAAAGGCTGGGGATGGTGGTAAAGGGTTTGCATCCAAGGGAACAAGGAGCTGCATATCCAGTGTGCCTACCTTGCTATGGTGCTGTTGCCTGGTCTTGCCTTCCCCCTAGATCTATTAAGTCCACATTGCACCCAGGAAATACTGTGGATGGGAAAACCAAGTGAAATTAAGGCTGTTAAGGATAGTTTTACCTTTTGCACAGATATCTCCCAGTGTTGGAGCATGCCATATGGAGTGGTGGCTTCCTGGTTCTGATCCTGCTACTGAAAGACCTCCTTAAAACTTCAGAGTCCTTACAGCACAGAGTAATTGCAGCAGTGTTTCAGTGGGCTTGCTATATTGATTCTTTCCTCTCCCAGCTGCATACCTCTGTGTTTGGGTCTTTATTATGTTTCCCTCCTGACCTCACAGTGGAGGAACTTACAGAGACCCACATTAATTAGGGGTAGGGTAATGCATGTTGTTAGGATGGCTCAAATATAGTGGTCTATCATGCAAATCAGCCCTAGGTCCGGTTTTGCCGTACATTCAGTTTTTCATTATGACTGATAGTTTCAAAGCCACCTAAGGCACAGTTTCTCAACCTGTGTGAGGCGTAACCCCGGGGGTACGCAAGACACAGGCAGGGGTATGCAGTGAAAAATCCAGTGTGAGGAGAACACCACGTGAGTCCACCATCAGGCCATAGTGATTGGCTGGCATTGATCTTTGCTCCTATGTGGAGGAAGAAGGAGGGGAGAAACGGAGGGTTTTGTGATCTGCCACAGCCACATAGCACTGCAGAACTGAGAACTCTCCTGCTATATGAGAAATACAGTTGTCCAGCGGTAAAGGGGAAAAAGATTGTATTTCTCAGAGTGGAAAATTGTGTGTTGGGGTACTTCTTAAAATTTTCAGAAGTTAAGGGGTACTTGCTACTTGCTACTTAAAAGGTTGAGAAACACTGACCTAAGGGATCTGGATGCCTTTGGTAGGAGCTGGATATCCAAATCCCTTTATGATACATTCACACAGCAAATGAAGGTGTGATTGTAGGATGGGTAGGCATACCCATGCCTGTTTTAATATAGTGTGAGCCAGCAACCCTAGTACAGAGCCAGAGTCCCTGGCAGGCTTTTAATGGCCAGCCAGCGTGCTTTGATGCCTGTGCCACCACATCTTTACTACTGTTGTTACCTGAGCTAGTAATGTGATAGATAGTGCAGGTGTGCTTAGCTGTACTACGATCACACCTTCATTTGCAGTGTAGATGCATCTTTAGATGGCTCTGAAAATCTCAGACTGAAACATTTCTGTATTAGTCACTAAAACCTACCAGCTAAGGCATTTGTTCGCCCTTCAGATGATAATGGGGTTGAGGGAAAGAGTATTTTAATTTCTCATTAGAATAGTTACTCAAAATAATTGCTAAAAGTACTTACCTCACTTTGCTCTAAAACGAGTTAAGCATGAAATGACAGCTGGACTGTTTGCAGACTTGGGCTTCAGTCTTGCAAAGACTTAGGTAGGTGCTTAAAGCGTATGGATAGACTCAGTGACTTTCTGTTGGTCTTGCATAGATTTCTCCTTGATTTTGATCTCCATTTGGCTTCCCCTTAAACAATGTCTTGTTCATTCTTTCCTCTCTCTCTCTCTCTCTCTCTCTCTCTCTCTCTCAAAAAGGACCTCATAGTTTAGCTGCTTTTAGCATTTAGTACTTTCTTCATTATGCTTTCAAATATTGATTCTCAGTCAATAGGTTACAACATTTTCATGCTATTCTCAGATACGCTCAATAAGTCAACTGTTGACAAAAAGCTTACCTTCATTATTTTTGGAACTTATAGCTAATGTCAGAGCACAATGTTAATACATGTTAAATTTGGATTCTTTTTATTAACTTTACCAGACCTGTTGTTTCTGTTCTAAATTCTAAGTTAAGAGTAGTCCATGATAAAAGAACTGTGTGTGTGATGTCACTTAATTTTTAATTACTGGAGCTGAGGAATATAACATCAATTTGTCTCTTTTGCACACATATTTCACTTGAGTTCCGTGCCAGTCTTACAAATTCTTGAGTTCAGTGAATTACTGAAGTGGGAATTGGAAGTAAAAGAAGCTGCAGGGGCTTGATTACACTTTTCTGGAAAATTGAGCTGAGGTAGCATTTCATGTTGCTGTACTGGATACATGTCAGTGTCTGTAAATAGCTAGTACTGTGAATCTTAACGAATGCTTCCACAGGTGAAAGGCCTATTTGGACGTTTCAGTATTGTTCTTTCTTAACAGAGTTTGGCAGAGCTAGAAGTACTATGTAACCAGCTCTATGAGGGGACTGATCTAGCACAGCGGATGCAAGCAGAGAAAGTGCTCTTGGAGCTTATTGACAGCCCTGAATGTCTCAGCCAATGTCAACTTTTACTAGAACAAGGAACAGTAAGTACCTGGGAGAAGTGTATAATTTGACAATGTAAACATGCATTTATCAGCTGGTGGAGGCCCATGTTGCAGGCCCAGGTAATATCTGTGTAAACACAATACATTTGAGATTCTCATCTCTTATAACAAATTGAGTTTTTCCTTCATAACTAGAATTCCAGCAAATTTATCTACACAAATTTAGAGGTATTAGCGGGAGAGTGAGCTGTGTGGGACTGACAGTACCTAGTATTAGAAAGCAGATGGTCAGAAATATGGGTAAAGCCCTATTATAGGGGAAAATAGTAAATGTTAAGTGTTGATCTAATACTTGGAAGAGGTAGGAACCTAAAACTTAAGCGGCTTTATGCCACCTCATTATTGAGTCTTGCACCTCAACATGATTTGCTCTAACACTTTTACTGTTAAATCTGCTACGCACTTGCACCTCCAAGTTCCAGTGGGACAGGGTAAGAATGATGTGAAAAGCCTTAAACTATTTTCCTGTTGTCTCAGTTTAAACCAGTCTTTTAGCATTTTTTCAATTTACTTTTTAGAGTTTAATATTGTTATTATACTGAAATTTTATGTACAGATATTTTGGCAGATTTAACAAGTGATGGGGGAACAAATCCTAAGTAAACAGTCATTTTGAGTCTTTCACAATCATTATTGTGTTTTGAAACCATTATGATTTCAGATGAAGTGCATAAGACATGCCCATTATTTGGAAATCATTGACATAGTTGGTAATGCCTTGGAAGAACCTGACAAATCTATCATGTTAATGGATTCTTAAGGAGTTGTTAATTCTGTTTATCATATGATATAGTTCAGTTATGGCAATAGATGTTGCAAAATGCATTCCCCAATGGAGAAAAAAAATTTAATATTCAAAATTAGTATACTACATTGGTCCTGATCCTGTAATCCATACTCCTGAGTAAGGATTACTTATGTGAGGAGTCCCATGCATGTCTGTGGTTGCAGCTTTGGTCTTGTTTATTGAACAGTGGTATTGTGAATGGAGTGTTGGAGTCAAGATTCCTATTTTCCATTTCCACGTCTGCTACTGACTTTCTTTGTGACCTTAAACAACTCAGTTAACTTCTCTCTGCTTTAATTATCCTCTCTACAATTGTTATAAAAATGTTTACTCAGCTTTGTAAAGTGCTCTGAGATCCTGGGATACAAGGTGCAAAATATTATTAGAAAAGACTCAATTATTCTGTGTTTTCAGTGAAGACTCTGTTACGAAGGATATGAAAAATGCAAGCATAAATATAGTTCTCTTCAATTTTCTGTGCATAGTAATTGCATTACAATCATTAAAATTCCATAATGGTATCAAGTGAAACAAATATAAGTCTTGGTCATGCAAAGACTTATGCACATGCTTACCTGTAAGTGTGTGCGTAAGTCTTTCCAGGATTGGGGCCATAATGTGAATAGTATTGTTACAGTTACAGTTGGGATACAGACTTGTTGTAATGGAATATAATACAGAAAATTCAAAATTCTAGTAAATTTCGTGAGTGTGTGTTTGTGTGTGTGTACATGTACGATTGTCTGAGATCACGTGTAGGACTGATTTAATACATGGTACTTTGTCTTCTAGGGTGGGTGAATGGCTTAAAGGCTATAATAAACCTTATTTTTACCATTATGCACAAAAATCCTCAAATGTTAAAAGTCATGTGTATTAAACAAACAAAAGCAAATGAAAAACTTCAGATCTTTGAATTCAGGATTCCTATCACTAAATCTAGGCTGTGGCAAATTCATCCCTTAGTTATGAAACATCAGATGATTTAAAACCAAAGATTTGAAAGATGAAAAAAACTCAGCCCAGTGATAAGAATGGGAAGTGGTGGTGTTAGAGAAGTATTTCCAGTCCCAAAACTACTTTTTGCGCGGTGGGAGGGAAGGAGACTTTTTATCTCCAATATCTTGGAATTGATAATGATTTTTAAAACTACTATTCTGTATTTGTTTAATTTTTGGTATAGCAAGTATATAGCCAAATCATTCTAACCAACTGTAATCTGACCTGCTCATTCTGCTTTCATTTATCACAACCTTTAAAAAAAAAAATAAATAAAATGGTATGGTATTTGTTTCTATAGACATCCTATGCTCAGCTTCTAGCAGCAACATGCCTTTCCAAACTTGTAAGCAGAACAACTCCTTTACCTATCGAACAAAGGATTGACATCCGTAAGTAACTTGTATTGTTTCTTTTAAAATTACAGCAAAAAATTGCATCTATATATTTTAAATATTCGCATAGCCATAGTACCAATTCCGTGAACATTCTATTTTGTCCTACTTCTGTCCATTTATGTGTAATTATTTTTTAAAGTGCAGTTATAGTCAGAGAATTACTCTAAAGCTGATATCGTGATGTTCTGCATTTATTCTTTTCTGTTAACTTTCAAATCAAATTTTCTCACTTTCATAGTCAAAAATAGCTGGATTTTCTAGTTGCCAGAGCAGCAAGTTTCTGCTGGGACCTGGAAACCAAGTTAAGTCCTTTCTGTGTTGTATTGGACAAAAGGGGGAGAACCTGGCTACCTGGGTATAAAATAGAGCACAGGGTTTTTTCCTGCTGCCCTTTAGCCTTCAGAGGTGTAGCTGTGGCTGTGTTCCTCTGCCTATAGGAGAATTTTAGGAGGCACCCCATTTTCCCATCTGTAAAATGAATATAATTGATGCTATCTTTACCTCCCAAGTGTATAGTGAAGGTTAGTGAACGTTTGGAAACATAAAAAGCCCCAGGTATTATTAGTACACCCAGTAATCTCTTACATTTACGTGTTACTATATATTTTTTTTCATTCCGATTAGTGCTTGGCAGTTGTGAAAAGCAACTCAGGGCAGAATTCACTTTCAGTGTCAGGACCCTGCAAAAACTTATACATGTTTGATTTTAAGGGTGTGACATTTGTTTTATTTGGGCTACTCATGTTCTTAAAGCTAAGCAAGTGTGTAAGTGTTAGCAGGACTGGGCTTTGAATAGTTAATAATTTTGCATGAGAAACATCTGATACAAATTTGAATTTTCACTACTGACAAATGTTATTCAGATGAGGAGAATATAGAAACATTTTATAATGTTTCGAACAAGTTTTAGGTATTTTGCAAGAGGTCTTAAAATCTTTTAGAAAAATGTCTCAGCAGAGAGGCTTAGGATTGAATGTACATAGAAATGGAATTGTCCCCTAGTCCCTAGAAGAAAGCCTTCCAGATTAATATTGAGACCCACTACTGGGGAAATATAGGGAAGACTGCACTACTTTGGCTCTGTGGATAGAGGACTTGAATCTACACGTTGTGAATCCACCTTTCTTGGTGACTAAATTGAGCCTACATGTTTTTTTCCTCAGGTAAAAGTAAACTTTTGTATATAATAAATCATCTTGCAACAAAAGCTAGTCTACAAAATAGAAAAGCCTACCCACTACGTACCCCTCCCAGGAAATTTATTGTCCTAGAAATTTATTGTCCTAGAAAATATGCTTAGACAGAACTGAAAGTAGTCTGTACAGGTGCTTGCCTGAGAATATTGTTGTTAATTTCTTGTATTTCATAAGTGAGTTAAGAAGGTTGAGGCAGAGTAGTTATATTTGAGGCAGAGTAGTTGATGCCCAGTAGGTGAGACAGAATGAATGATTAAATTGGTTAACCAGTCTGCATCCTTCAGATTCACAAACTGTCATCAAATATATGTTAGAATGATAATTACATATCTGGGTGCAAACAGCTCCAATGTATTTAATATTTTCTATGACTTAATTTTGTTGAAATTATAATCTTTTCTACTGAGCATAAAAAATAAACTGATTATATCACACGACTTAGATTCCCATATTTCTGTTATAATGGCTCAACTTGTGTTTTTTAAAAGAATTGTGGTGTTAACTAAGCATGTTTCTTTGCAGGGAATTACATTCTGAACTATGTAGCCTCTCAACCCAAACTGGCTCCTTTTGTTATCCAAGCTCTTGTTCAGGTAATCGCTAAAATTACAAAATTAGGATGGTTTGAGGTTCAAAAAGATCAGCTCATCTTCAGAGACATTATTGCTGATGTAAAAAAATTTTTACAGGTAAGAAACATCATCCTATCATACTACTTTGTAAAATTACATATTCTTGCTTTCAGTTTAGCTTTCTTCTCACTTAATGAATAACTTGTTGAGTACCCGGAGGGTATTTATACACATAGATTAGAAAGGCAGGGACCAATGCCAAAAAAAAATTGCTTAGGCCGAAGGATCAGAACAGATTTAAGGTCTAGTTTTTAGCAAACTTCAAGGGCTAGAAATAAATGCTTTATTCCATTCCCTGTTCCTCCCTCTTCCCCCTCCCCCCCAAAAAAACCAAAACAAAACACTTATTTCTCACCTTGGCAAATTATGAGCTAGCAGACCTTAAAGTCATGCCATTCTGGTTACCATCTTTATTTTTCCCAATTGAATTCTGATAGGTTTTAGCAGCTATTATCTCAAACTGATAGAGACACGAGTACTGGGAATCTCATCTTTCAAATGGAATAAAACATTAACTCTGATTGTAGTGATTGTTGCAATATTGGATGCTAAAATTGTGCAAAACAGTGTTAGTTATAAGACCAGTACAAATATTTTTCTGGACCAGTAAGTACACTTTTCCAAACACTGGTCCTGGATGACTGACCAAAAAGAAAAAAATTTCTATGAGACAGGGCTGCCAATAAAATCTTTAGAGTGTTGCCTTTGTGATAATATCTTCCATATTCACATTAGTTATTAAGGGGAGTACTGGGAGATACTACCCTAATTGTAACTACTTGCAAAGGCATGGGTAAAGATTTTTACTGTACTGCACAGATAAATGATCTGTAATTTTGTGCATGCATAAAGTGGTTTTGATAATGACATGGTCATCATTCCTTCTTTTTCATGTTCACATTAAAATCTTTTTCTGCATGACCCAAAAAAGCAGCGCTGATTTCTTTAAAAAAAAAAAAAAAAGTGAGCTAGAATGTGTATTCTGTCTCGGTTGGGGGTATAAGGGGTATGTGTAAGGGGTCTGCAACGTAGGCAATTAAGGTGTGTAGGTACTGCTGTGGGGTTGGTGTTGTGGGGTTTCCTTGTCTTGTGACTTGGGTTTAAACACAGTAGGTCATAATAATTGGGCTTTTAGGTAAAGGGATGTGGGCATATGGGGGTGGGTCACTCATCTTCCTCTCCAGCATTTGGGAGCATTTTGCTTCCTACCCACCATTGGCATAGTCGCTCCTAGCACAAGGCATCTTGTTAGACCCAGTATGTCCTAGAACAGTTAGGGCAGGTAGGGCCAGGTGTACGGACAAGCATGAAAAAATGCCAGGTGAAACTTGCATAGTGCTCATGGTGCCCACTCTGTTACATGAGGAAATTCTTTGCTGACTCTGAAAAACAATGATCTGCAAAGATGACCTGGCAGACATTGCCAGAAATAGTTGCAAAAGATTCAGAACATGTATAGATCGTTGTGATGCCACCATGGAAGTCCTCGTGAGCAGTCCAGAGGAATTTGCTGGAGGATTATGAATGTCATGGCCTCTTCCCTCAGAGACTAAAATGGAGCTTTAAAAATAAGGAAACTAAAGACAGGTAACAGTTTGTATTGGTGGGGTGGGGTGGGGCGGGGCATTGGAATAGTGCATACCCAAGATGAGCTTGACTTTGTACCTGGGAAGACGGTTAGGTTGGGGTTTTAGCTGGAAGGGATTGCAATGCATAGGTAGCTGGGTAAGGACTCAAGGCTACTGGGTAACTGTTTCATTTAATTCCTTCTAAGATTTAAAGTTAAACAGTTCAATAAACGGACATATTCTTGTGTTTTTTCTGCCACTTGCTAAACACACCCCCAATCTCTAGATTAGAAGTAACATTAAAACTCAGAATGTAAGGAAATTAGTATCAAAATGCACACATGGAATGGGGTCAGGGGGTCTATTTTCTTTCCAGAATTATCTCAGTGAAATATCTGTAGTGGATTTATTTAGATATTTCTGCATTTATTTCCTTAAGAGATAGTAGTACGTGGTGTTGGTCCAGCACATGCTATCTGGTGGTGTTTCTGGCCACTCAGCAAGGAAAATAATGGGTGCAACAGTTTCAGTCCTGCTCTGCCATTGAGTGTCAGATTTATGTTTCATTTGTTTCTCTTTTTCAAAATAATTTGATTATAACATGCCAATGATTTTTTTAGAGCTAAATTGGGAATGGCAATGAAAGATGGGCTGTAATATTTATTAAAAACAAACTCTTGAATAGTATACTGTAGCTTTTTGCAGTTATTTTTATGAATGTACTGTAATTGAGTTTTACATTTATTATTAAAATGATTGCAATGTGACTCTGCATTGGGTAGCTCACTAATAATGGAGGCTTAAATATAAAACTTTGCTACTTAAGAGATTTCTTTCATTAAATTAAAAATTCCTTTAGGGAGAAAATGAAGCTATAAATTTTACTAGTGAACTGAATTTACTATTGAAATGGAAAAAAAACCAAACCATAGGAGTACATGGTGATAATTAGTGAATGGTGGTCTTAGCTATGTGTATTTTAGTGATCATACGTGAATTTGGTCCAGTTTGAATTAGAAAGTAATTTACTGTGGAAGGAAAGTGATTAGGACTTCTATGCTCTATTCTCAGCTCTTCTACTAACTCTATACAGCCTTGGGCAAGTCTGTGCTTTAGTTTTTCCCATCTGTAAAATGTGTTTTAATATTTTCTTATCATTCAAGGGTCTTGTGTGATGTAATGAATATTTGCAACCTGCTCTGGGGTTCTGATGTGAAAGACACATGAAGTTGTTCAAAAGTTCCAGAAGGGTAGCCGTGTTAGTGTGTATAAAGCAAAAACAACAAGAGTCCTATAGTACCTTAAAGATGAACAAATTTCTGAAGGCATAAGCTTTTGTGGGCTACAGCCCACTTCATCAGATCTGCATGCATCTGATGAAGTGGATTGTAGCCCATGAAAGCTTATGCCCGCAGAAATTTGTTCATCTTTAAGGTGCTACAGGACTCTTGTTTTGTTTTTTTTTAAGTTGTTCAAGTTACAATTCAAGATCCCTTGAAATAAGGATCTGTAGTAATATGCTCCATGATTGTGGAATACTTTTACTTTTTCTCTTTGTAGTACCCTGTTTATTAGTTTAAACAAAAAACAAAACAGAAACCTGTAGAGTGTCAAAAGTACATGTGAACAATGCACATTGACAACCATATACAATAATAAGTCTGAACAAACAAACTTACAGCAGTGACTCTAAAAAAACTCATTTCTCTGCCCTTCCCATACCCACTTCAACAAAAAAGAGCTTTCCTACTCACTTGGGTCCCATCAGGAAAAGCCTTAACGTATATGTGGGCTAGCAGTGTGCCAAGAAGATTGACAAAATCAGAGTCTGTCAGACAAGGAAAGGAAGCAACTGTCTTAGGAGAAGACTCTCTTCGGAGAAGACATTGTCACCAGACCCCCAATGTATAAATCTTTGGGCTATCAGCTCAGGTCTTTCACAAGTGCCAGGCTCGAACACTGGTGTCAGAGGAGGGAGGACCTAACCCATAAAGAGCTTTTTAGATCAAAACGAATGCTTTTATCTTTTACACAGAAACAAACTGGAAGCCCATGCCTTCCATGGAGCCCAGCTGTAATATATATTCTGTGGTCCTGATTATCCATGGCCCTGCACCTTATATAGTCATTTACACCGCGGCAAAAAACAACACCCCTAACCGCTACCATTCTGATTTGGTAGCCTTCTACACATACTTTGCACAGATATAAATGACAATACAAGGATCAGGACAGTAGACAATCAGACCCCATATGTAAGTAAGGAAAACCTGCATTAGCTGAAATTTGAGCGATCTTCAAGGTCACTAGATTATTTCAGTCTGGAGGAGACAAAGGCAAGGAAAACTCTGGCAAGTTCCAGTGAGAGAAGAAGTCTACACTTCTATCTGGATGTCCAGGAACAGCTGAGCAGCTGTTTTTTGCAGACTTTGGTTACAGAAGGTGGACATAACCCTCTGAATCAAAGGCAATAACCTGTAACACTGATTAGTTTACTGTTGATTTTAAATATTTTAAACAAAGTGATTATCTTAAGCATGTTTTATTATTAAGTGGATTGTAATGCTAGTGAAAGGAGCTATATTTTGTTCTTATTCAAGTGCAAACTAATATTAAATAACTCCTCATTCCTATGAATAATTTACTAAAGAGTTGTTTATTAGTAGTAATTTAATATTATTTTACACTTTTATGGAATGCCTTTCATCTTAAAGCATTCCAAAGAGCAGTACATTTCTGGGTCACACCCTCTGATAGGCTCCTGTGTGGCTCCCATTGAATGGCACTTAGCGTATGGAGGAATCACTTCACTGCTAAGATGCAGAAACTTGCAGGACAGAGTACATCAGTCAGGCTTAAACCAACATGTTGCTTGCCAGTGTAACAGGGAATGTTTGACCAGATCCCAATGCAAATCTGTACTTTTCTGAAAAATGCCAACTGATATTTAATCCACACAGGACACTGGTTTTTAAATTCTCATCTGAATTATTGGGACTCATTATAGCTACCTTGGAAGGATAAAGGACTGAATTAACCTTAGAGAAGTGTTTAATAGTTGAGTTTCTCTAATATAGGTGTTCAGAATATGTATTTCTGGACTGATGATATATAATATAATAATATCCTTAAGTATTAATGATTTATGGTGAGATTTTGAAAGCTACATAGGGGATTTGGACTTGCAATTCATACTAGTTTTAATGGGAATTGGACATCTAAATCCTTTAGACAGCTTTACATATCTCAGCCTAAAAATTTAGCTTCACCGAACCTGTTTCTGCTAATATTAGAAATGTTAAGTGTTATGTTTTAGATGTATAGTTTAGGGAAATTATCTGTTTTCTTCTGTAGGGGACGGTGGACCATTATATAATAGGAGTGATGATCCTGTCAGAACTGACTCAGGAAATGAACTTAGTAAGTATGTATTGTTTTTTTCCTGTTTGCAAGAGATGCGTGTAATGCTGCTAAAGCAGTGTGTCAGGATACCCCCTACACACTATAGAAGTGGTACTAAAAAGCAGGACTTATACATAGAGGATTCTTTTGTTTTAAAAACCTAGGTGTTTAAGGTACCAAGACTACTTAATAGATGGATGTGACCTAAAAGTAGGTTGCCTGTCAGCTGTCGAGGGGTGGGGTGGAAACGTTGCCATGAAGATATGGCGACCCAGGCTTCAGCTGTACATTCCCATCCAGAACCCTCACACTCATGTTGCTAACCCATATTGTACATGTTGCTGTATCTGTTAATGTTTTAAGATATGCTAACTAGATTAAAATTAGCATGGGTATGCCTACCTGAGATGCAGTCACGCCTTCAGTTGCAGTGTAGATATACCCTTTATATCATTGTCAATCTCAACAGCTTGCTCTTTGTGTTTTTTTACGTAAAAATCAAAGGAGATTATCCCAGGTATTTTTTATTCTGGTGTTCATGGATTGGGGTGGAGTCAAGGTGTCATGGATGGTAGGTGTCAAGCTGGAAATGGAGTATATTGATCACAGAGAAGCAAAAACACCAAATTAAAGCAAAAGAAAAGTGATTTGGTAACCTGACTTGATACAACACTAAAAGAGGAACAGTCAAAGTGAAGACTAGCTCTCCCTCTCTTACAGAACTCAGCAGGGCGAGCAACTCAATTGAGATCCATAGGTGATGTTTTGCAGAGCAGCAGTTGAATATCTCATGACTTATTCTTAGTGTTGTTATAGACCCAGTAGGTCAGTGGCATGAGCAGGGCATAGGACAAAACAGAAATAATAGGTAATATAGGAAAAAATAGAAAAGAACAACAATGGATAGGAAATGACAGAGTCAATGGGTATTGGTTATGATAAGAGAAATCAGGAAACCTGGGCTTGGTACCAGAGCATAATCTTCATCTGTAGCGACTCATGACTCATGTGCCAGAAAAACCCCTTCCCTAGAACTCAGGAGGAGAAGAGATTTGTTTATTCTTGTGTCTTTATTTTTCTTAGGTTGATTATTCAAGACCTTCAGCAAAGCATCGTAAAATAGCTACCTCGTTCCGTGACACGTCTTTAAAGGATATTTTGATGCTGGCGTGCTCTCTACTAAAGGAGGTAAGACTGTTTTATAACTGAAGCTAGTATTAAAGTGCCCTAAAAGTGAGGCTCTTAAGTTTTTACTACTTTAAATTTATTGCTGTGAGTGGACAAGGTCAGTCTGCACCTAGATGGATGTTTGCTTACATCAAGTTTGAACAGGCAGGAGCAACCAATAAAGTTGTTGAATTTTTGAGTACCTGTCCAATTTGTCTGTTTACTTTTTCAGTTACTTTTTGCCTTCCAGAATAGACAGCATGTGTCCTGAGGTTGCCTTCTTGTTTTCTATAACTTTCCCCTAGTTTAGTTTTATCTTAGCTTAGTTAGGCCTTCTGCCTCTGTTTTATAAAAAAAGGATGATAAATCCTCTTTTGATTGGGCAGTGCACCCTGGTCTGACCTGCCTCTTTTGTAGCCCTCTTAGCCTCTGTGTGTCACTGTGTGGTAATTCAGACTCCAGCCCCTCCACAGGCTTGACAGCAGGTACTGAGGAGCAGCATTCAGTAGACTAAGTGTCTCAGGGCCAGAGGCTTAAGGGACGTCAAAACTAGGCCTTGCTCTTTGTGTCTTGTCTTCTTTGCTGATTGAGGCCTTCCTTCAGTTTAGGGAGCAGCTGAGCTCTGCTTCTCTTAAGCCCAAGCAGCTGCTTGCATTTGAGAGTAGCCTATTTTTAAAAACAACGCTTGCTTCCCACTCCTTCAGTGATTTCGTTGGGAGCTGCTGGTTTTTCAGTGTTTCAGAAAATCAAATGATTTATTTAGGAGCTGAAATTTGGACCCAGGAGCCTAACTTTTAGCACCTATTTTTAAAATTTTTGGCCACAACCTTTGGGAAGTGGATGATGGTAGCAATGACTGGGGCTAAAGGTATAATCCTCAGACTGTTGAAGGTGAATATGCTGCCCTGCTACATTGAAGGTTTTAAATCAGTGGTGGAAATAGGCATTCATGGAGAAATGCTGTATTGCCTAATTTACAGAGGCGACAAATCTATTGTAGATGGGTACAATACAGTATTAGGGTTCTCTCTCACACATGCCACACCAAACACTTTCTAGCCCAACTGCCTTCAATCTCAACAGAGTTAACATTAAATCGATACTCCCAAACACTGAAAAGTCTGCATGTGTTCAGTCCCAACCAGCCTTCTAGGCAGTAGTTAATATGTAATAATTAAAACATCTATATAATGCCAACTTCTCTTCAGGAAAGTATAGTAATAAGTATAACATTTAGTAACTTACTTAATCGTTCACTAAACTAACATTTATCAAACCACTGGTGTAATTTCTACCTATAAAATGTAAGAGCTCACATAAAAGTTGTATAAAAGCATAGCAGAGTAACAAGTGCAATTGCAAAATAAAAATAAAAGAGAATAAGCTGTTGGTTTCAAAGCTGGGTTCTTTATGGTTTGTGCATCACCAGTGATGAAGATGCAACAATTACAACTTGGTTAACAATTCTGCTGATGGCATGAAATCCAGAGTCAAAACTTTTGGGCGCTAAAATCAACAGATATGATTTTGAACAGGGAGCAAACGTACTGAGTAAGAAGGTGCTGCATTTTTATTGTTGTTTTGGCCAGAAATGTAACTCTTTAAGGGAACAATTTCCCAACCTCCAAGAACAACTAACTAATGTGTTCAAGCTTGAAACTCATTGCCTTTATACTATATGTTTATAGTCATGGTCAGTTGTTTAATTGTGGTTGTGGTAGCTTTCTTTGTAATTGTATATTATGTAAATTGCTGTAGTTAGAGAAGGGCCTCTGTAAAACTGTCATCTTACTCAGAATGTATGCTCCTTGTAGACAACCAAATCCCATCAGCGTACTTCACTGACAAAAATAAGTGTTTACGCTTGTCTCTGTAGAGCTAGGAATGCAGTTGAAAGTCAGTGAGTTTTATTGTAATCTGGATTTATATATCACCAAACTGTTAGCTAAACTCAGATTGCAGGCTCCTTACTACTGATGATGATGTAAAACAAGAACTCCATTCTGGTTTTCACACCCAGAGTCATTTCTGGAGTTTTTTAATTGTAAAGTGAAAACATATTTGCTCTGGAGTAAATGATAGAGAATGGGTATGGAGCCCCAAATGTAAATTTTAGATACATTCTTCTAAATATAGCTACACTTTAAAGATTAGGTGTCTTGGAGATGCACAATTCAGATACCAATACCATAGGAAAATTGATCACTTTATTTGCCTTTTTTAAGAGAGAGAACAGTATTTTAGAGGAATAAAATCTAATTTATTTTAGCCTTTAAGGACAAAAAACCTTTAAAACTTAAAATTTGTATTTAAAAATTTTAAATTTCTCTATGTACTGATAAGCTGTTTTAAAGATTTACATTCAAATATTTTCTGTTTTAAAATTATATTCAGTCTCTTCTATACAAGCAACTTAATGAAATGTTTTAATTTTTTTAATATAGCTATTGGCAAAACCTTTAAACCTTCAGGATCAACAACAACAAAGTTTAGCAATGCATCTCTTGAAACTTGTCCTCAACTGTCTTAACTTCGACTTCATTGGCAATTCAGCAGATGAATCTGCAGATGATCTATGCACTGTACAGATCCCAACAAACTGGAGAACCAGTAAGAAAAGATCATAACTATTTACACATTCCACTACATATAGAATGCACTCAGTGTTATCTGTTTGTTTTGATACAGTACTTGTAATTATAAAATTATCTAAGCTCTTTTCCTATGAGGTAGTTTTGTTTGCTGATATGTTAAACAGGAAACCTCATGTAGCTATTTTTCTCTGTTATAGACAGAAATTATAACAGTAAGCAAACAGACAATGTACCATACCATACAACTATGCACAGCTTAAATTGTTTTCTTCAGGTTCTTATTGCAAGTTCATAACTTAAGTGTCTGAGTGCCTTGAAGAGGTGCAGTAAGCTGTGGGCGTGTAATATAATTCTTTTATAGAATCACATTCATGGGTAATCATGTGTAACATGGTGAGGTCCTGCTCCGTCTTCTGCTCTGTCTACGCAGACTATGTGGAGACTTTCAGTTATTAAATACCACCATATAGTTGATTTACATTTGATCTTACTGGGTCATACATTATATCATTTACAGCTTCAGTTTCTCTTCAGCCCTCTACCAAAGAGGGAAGAAGTCTTTTCACCTAGAAATCTTTCTTGGTTCTGACTCTCCTATCCAGTACTTCCTTCCTGTGCCTTTGTCTACCATCTGCCTAAAAGGGCCAATTAGCTGGTTAGTCCACCCTCCAACCAATTCTAATCCACTGATTAGACACAATCAGGTCTACGGGGTGGGTATGTGTGATTAACTAGTGTTTAAGTGATAAAAGTGGTTGCTCAGCTGTTCTTCCCAGCATGACAAAGTGTTGCATGATTTGCTGTATAGTGAAAGTTTTTTCTTTTGGTGTATAGAATCCTTTAATTATGCTAAAACAGCATTATAAGATCTTAGAGACTGTATGTTTTGAGCTGAGCTATTTAGTTCACCTATGTTGATATTTTGTTCTTTAATCAGAATTGCATCTCGCTCTTAGCTCTTTTATGAAAAATAAAAACAATTCTGACATTAGATATTTAATTATTACTGATAAACAGTGATCAAAATGTCTTTTTCCCCCTCAGTTTTCCTAGAACCAGAGACCTTGGACCTATTTTTTGATTTGTATCATTCCTTTCCACCAGTTCTGTCTCAGTTAGTAAGTACAGCTTAATAATTTACATTTTAATAATGACTAAAAACAGTTCTCTTTTGTGTATGTACATTTATTAAACATACAGGCTAAACTTTTACTCCCTATCCATCCCCAATGATGTCTTTGGTACCACCTGCATATAATTTGGGTCATTCCTTGTAAATGGAGATATGAAATTATTTTTGCCTGTTTAATATCTTCTGTAATCTCACTGTCATAATTTGCCACTTGAGATTTAAAATGCACACACAAAATATGTTAAAAGAATATTATTAAGGTTGCAAAGTCAAACACTCGGAAGGTAGGAAATTCCAGAATTAAGGTTGCTTGTGCATCCTTAATTCAATCTTTAATGTGTATGCATTATGGTACAATCTTTAATTATGATTACACATTACCTTATTCCCAGGATTGCTGCCTCATTCAGGGCAGCTAGTGCTTAGGAGAGGCTCCCTACCACCAGCTATGAGTTTCCTTGCCCAACCAGTTGCAGCCTCCCTACCACCAACCTCCAGTCAGTTTCTATCCTTCCCCCATCCCCTCTTCAATCCCAGTCTCACCAGTCTCTTTTTACCTTGTCTCTTTCTTGGACACAGCTGAATTCTTTTTGTTGACACTTTCCCCAAAAAAAATGTCACCTGAAACAGACAAGCACCGTGGAAAATTTTAGCCATATAGTTTGTTTAGCAGTTATAAGGAACAGAAAAAAGGGTCCTATAATGGGAGGTGTCAGGCAACCTGAATAATAAGTGGTGCAACAGGCCTAGGAAGAATCCTTCCAAGTAAGGGGAAGACAATAGGTCAGGCAGCGGAGATTTGCTGTTTTAATTTTACAATTATTTTCTTTTTTAAGGCACTTTCCTGTTTAGTTCAGTTTGCTTCTACAAGGAGATCTTTATTTAGTAACCCTGAGCGTGCCAAGTATCTTGGGAATCTAATCAAAGGAGTGAAAAGAATCCTTGAAAATCCTCAGGTATTTTTGTTTTTTTTAAATTCTTTGCAAACGTTAAAATTATTTGTGAATTTTCTGTGCCCCTGTCATATCCCTGTTGCCTCTCTTCATTCCTCATGACCATCTTCAAGAGGCTTTACTTTAATCATTTTGGCACTCTGCTCATACAAAATAAGTTATGCACAACAAAGTTGTCATCTGTTAAATAAACAATATTTGAAGAGATGTTATGCCATTGTCTTGGCCACACAGGAAGAAAGGCAAGGAACAATGGATGTGGTTTAACTAGTTTGCACCTTCTATTCACACAACATATCTTGAAATTCTTGGCAATAAATCTTGCAGTGCTGGTCGTCATTCTTTCCTTAATTGTTTCCACTTATTTTGGAGAGCTGCTGTCAGCCCTTCTTCTTCACAGCCTGGTCCCAGCCAGTCTGTTGCTGGGACCCCATAGTCTCCCTCATGAAGATAAAAGGGGACTGAAAAAAGCATGGGGAGGTTGTCCCTGCTGTACCAGAGGTTAGGGGCCCCAAATCTCCTTTCTCCAGGTTTCTTTAGAGGATGCTGCTCCCTAAATCTACTTCCAATTTCTGATTATCCCCCCTGCAACAAGTAATTGTAGTGGACACCTGCCACACCTGCTACTTAGTTGTGACATCTTGACCTAACCACCTTACCTATCTCACCGGTTGACCGGCATGGGGAAGGCAAAAAATACCCATTCTGCCCCAGCCAATCTGGCAGTAAGGAAAAAATTCCTTTCCAGCCCCAAGTAAAAAAGGGGACTATTGCAAGCCCACAGCAGATCATAAAAGTGGTTCTGCTCTGATCCCATGTGTGGGAAGGGAGGTGCTGCTAATCAGAGATTGAAGGAAGCAAGAGAATACTTTCAGAAATGCAGGGGTATAAATACCCCACCCCTGCATGGTGCAGACAGTGGTTGAGTGATTCCCCCGGTCCAGTCACTTCCTGTACCCCCCTTGTCTCCACTGAGGTAAGTCTGTCTCCTTCCTCGCTCTCATAACCAAAATAAAGCAAGGACCCTTAACGGAAGGCCTGTCCTCTTTTTCCTACTGTGCAAAGAGTCCCTGTATTCAGTTGCTGTGAGCATATTAGGTTAGTCTGGTGATTTTTAAAAACTTTGTTTCTTGTGTAATTTAGGGTTTATCTGATCCGGGTAATTACCATGAGTTCTGTCGTTTTTTGGCTCGACTAAAGACCAACTACCAGTTGGGAGAACTAGTAATGGTGAAGGATTACCCAGAGGTTATCAGATTGATAGCCAATTTCACTATTACTAGCCTACAGGTAAGAATATATACAGCCTTAAATCCTTGACAGATACAAGATTTGTTTTTTGGGGATATTTTTGTTTTGGGGTTGGGTTTGTATTCATTTGATGTTATTTTACTAGAAAATATACTGTGTTCCAAGTTTGCCAATAATGTAACTTTGTAACTTGTAATTCTTCATCCTTGGGCTCACGTCTTTCCTATGTGTTTGAGCTAATGTGTATAGTATAGTACAGTGGGGCCTTGATTTTGACTGGGGTTTTTGAGCACTTCCTCAACATAAATAATACTAGTAATAAAGATAAGATTTGTATGTTCGTAACTTTTCACACTGGGATAAGATATGCTCTAATTAAAATCACATTTGTTTCTTTGTAGCACTGGGAGTTTGCTCCAAACAGTGTTCATTATCTGCTAACTCTGTGGCAGAGAATGGTAGCATCAGTACCATTTGTGAAATCAACAGAACCGCACCTCTTAGATACATATGCCCCAGAGATCACAAAAGCATACATTACTTCTAGACTGGAATCCGTACCAGTGGTTGTAAGGTAAATCTTCTTCACTGTAAATAGAACTTTGCCATTTTAGAGTGCTGATTAGCTGGCATAGTATTCTTTTTGTTAAGTTGTATTGATTTTAAAACAAAAGCACAATTGGCTTGATTCTCAAGTCAGTTACATTACATTATGTGCGTTGACGTTAGTAATCATTACTGTTTTACACTGTTGTGAGATCAGAATTTGGCCCAGTTTCTTTAAAGCAAAAGCAAAAATGAAACTTGAGTTCAAGTTGCTTTTTTCCAGACCTCCCCTTATTTTATAACAAGATTCTTGCCAGTTATAATCCAATATCTAAAATATTTTTCATTCTGAACCTCTCCTGCCATCAATGAGGGAGCTTCCTGGGGTCCCTCAAGTCATCAGCGAATGAAGTCAGCAAAGGAATCTCACCTGCTAATGAAAGGGTGGGAGACAATAGAACAAGATTAGGTGGCAGAATTATTTAAAGTGTGGTTTTGCTTTGAAAAATGACTATAAAGAGATCCCATTTTACTTAGCACATCTGCTCCCTGTTGTATTTGGAGTTGTAGCTGCTGATTTTAATACAAAAAATAAGCTATGCACTGTTTTTTTAAAAAAAAAAATATATATATATGTTTTTTTCTCCACATGGCCAATAGAGCTAGGAGAGACTGAACTGGATTTTATTCCGATGCATGTATCATCAACAGAATTGTTAACTAAGTTCCACTTGCAGAATCTCTTCTGTTGTTGATGTGTGATCTAGACGGAAGCAAGCTTTACTTCGCAGGACTTGTGTTTAGGCAAAAATAAATCTTTTACTTGTATACTGAACATATTCTATTCAAAAGTAACTGATAGACAAAAAATGGAACACCACTATATCTTTTTTACAGTCACTTTTCAGAGAATAACTGCACCTTAAAAAAAAAAAAAGAAAGTTGAATAAAAGGGTTGGTTAACGTATTTCTTTACTAAATGCCCTGACGGTTTGGTTAATGAGTTACAAATCTATGCTGATTCTGTCTCATTTTTTTGTTTTGCAGTACATGTTTAAGTGAGCACTGCCTTCATTTGCTAAATAGATTTATTGCTTATTGTCCCAGCTAGTAATTCTTATTTACTGACTTGACATTTTATAGCCAAAATCCCTTTTATATTTTAGACAAATTTACCATACAATCACAGCAAGTAAAACACCCAAAGAAAAAACATGTTTTGAATGGCTAAAAATGTTTAATCCTCCTTCTTTGGGGGCCTCTGTGCATTCCCACTTACAGGATCTAGTTCCTCTAACATCAAGCTGTGAAACAGTATAAATAATCTATGTCCCCTGTGGGGTGCAGTAGTGCTCTCATGCTAGGATGCTGTCATCATTTCAGTCTGTACGAGGAATCGCACTACCCCAGCCATCTCCATTCCTTTGCTGCAAGACCTAAGTGGAACTACTTCTCAAGTCTGCAAGCAGGTTAGCCTATCCTTTTATCATATTAGTCAGTCAGTCATATTAAAGTTAGAGTAGCTGGAAAAAGAGGAAGCATTCTCATCTGTGAAAGTAGCCTAAGGAGAAACAGAAAAGGAGGCATGGTTCTTGGTCTTCTCTACTGATGCATGTCCGCTGTGGAGACGGCTTACCTGTTTTAACATTACTCTTGGGACACCTACCAGCTGTGCATCTAACAGCGGGGGAAGAGAATGTACAGACAGACACCTTTAGCAGGAAATCTTACAACTAACATGAGTGGTCCGTAAACCGGTCAGAGGTATCCTCATTCTTCCTCAGGTACAGTCAATTACAAATTAACGTAGTGTCCAGTCCGAATGCCAAGTGTCATCTACTGCACCAGTGCACTCTTACTGAATTGGAGCATTCCTCTCTCAGCCTTCCCTCCCATTCCTTTGACGCCCAAGGTCATAAGGATAATCCAAGAAGGCAGAGCCAGCGTTATACTGTTAGTATGAATGTGGCGTTGGAAGTGTTGGTACGCTTTTGTCCAGAGAAATGCCAGTTTTCCGTTGTTCCCTGATCTCCTTTCTCAATGACAGTGGATGATTTTTTTTTCATTTATGTCTCTGCACCCATTACAGTATTACATAAAGAAGTCATTTTGAGACCTCAACTCAGCTTTATACCTACAGTGATGTCAAATTTTCATCTGTTACATAATATCTCCCTTCCTGTTTTGTTCTTCAGATCCCAGGCTAATGAGTGAGGTCCTGCTTCTATGGCTTAGAAGTTGAGTGTTGTTACTCCTTAGCTAAATAAACAGTATCTCTTGGCTTAAAGATGTGTTCTGCTAGGGCCAAAGCTGCCTCTGTAACTGTCTGAGACAGGTTCCTATTGTAGAGACTTGCAAAGCAGGAACATGGAGTTCTGCATATACATTCCTTAAGCATTATTCATTGGACTTGGCACTGCGATCTAATGCTCAATTTTGTAAGACGTTGCAATAGCCCATTTTTGCTTAGAATTCTTTGTCCACTGTCCTCCAATGGGGGCACTGCTTGCTACTCTCTCGTAAGTGGAAATGCACAGAGATCCTTGAAGAAGAAAGTGGGAGTATTTACTAGTAAACATTGTTCTTCAAGAGTTACCTCTGTGCATTCACATTGCCCACCTGCCTTTCCCCTCTGTCTCTGAGTTTTTTGTGTTTCAGGACTCTGTAGGCTAGGGAAAGGAACAGAGGTGATATGCTCCCATATATATAGTTAGCCAAAGATGACATCCCAGCATGAGAAGGCTACTGGACTGCCCAGAAGAAATGACTTTGTTATACTGTTCTGGAGCTCGACTCCAGATGCTAGATATCACAAGTGTGAATGCACAGAGGCAACTGTTAAAGAATAATAGTTACTAGTAAGTAACCCCTCTTTTATGTGTATTGCAGAGATGGATTGGAAGATCCTCTGGATGATACAGCTACTGTATTTCAGCAGCTGGAGCAACTCTGCACAGTCAGCAGATGTGAATATGAAAAGACCTGTGCACTTCTTGTACAGTTGTTTGACCAAAATGCACAAAACTACCAAAAGCTATTGCACTCTTCTAGTAGGAATCCACTAGAAATCACAGTCCAAGAAGGTTAGTATTTATTTCATTTATGATTGAGACTGCATTGTGGTCTGTTACGTGTACTTGCAATGGTGCAAAAATTATCCATGTGTGTATGAGAGGGAAATGTGATTAGGTGGCTGGAGTACATGTCTGGAAAGTGGGAACTCTTCAATTCTAATCCTACTTCTGTTTTGCTTAAGTCAGTTCGGGCCAAATTTTCAAAAGCTCCTGTTTGGAGTGCCTCAGTTTTTGGATTCCCAGTTTTAGAACCTGAAGGTCTGACTTTCAGAAATGGTGAAGGGAGCTGTGAGAACTCATCACTTCTGAAAACCAGGCTGTAGGTTTCTCAAGTTGGATCTCTGAAAAGTGTGAGGTACCTAAATTTGATGGTCACTTTTGAAAAAAGTAGGCCTTGACTTCTTTGATTTGGCTGCCATGTGTAAAATAAATAAAACACTAATTATCCTTACTTCCCTCTTAGTTTTGTGAGAATTAATTAGTAGTATTTGAAAAGCACTTAACTATAAAAAGTTAATGTATGTATATTGTGCAATATTCTGTTCTTATGTAATTTTATTACATAGATTAATTGTTCCTATCTGTGCCTTGTTTAACTTGGCTGTGTAAATGACTAATCCCTTCCTAGTACAACTGTTTTATAGTTATTGCATCTTTCCCTCCCAATACAGCTGTTCTTTTACAGATGTGATATTTTGGATCAGATATTGCCATTTATACCGCTGCTTTTTGTTGACATTTTGAAAATGCGGTGCTCTAAATGGGGAGCGATTTTATTATTCTTGCTTATGTAATACACGTTGTCTGACTCTTTCTCTTACTTCCAATCCCTGTATACACCTGTCACTTTCCCTTTGTGGTCCATTAGCAAACTTGCATTGAAAGGCAGTTTTCCATTGTCTGTCTGTAGTCTGTACTTCACTGCTATTAATTGGATTTGTCTATACATAGTGTCAAAGGGGAATGGTCAGTTACAGTAATTCTGAAAGGTTCCATAGGCCAGTACTTCGGCATAAGAGAACATTTGGTGCAGTTTAATTCTGTTTTACTCCTTGCAGAAGAATTCGGTTTCTTTTCTGCAAACTAAACACTTCTGTTCAAGCTGAACAATGTTATATCCCCTAGTTATACATACTTTAATTTAGATGTTTAATGGCTTTTAATGTTAGAAAATAAGTTAATATTATATTAAGATCTCATTTTATTATATTGTCTTGCTCTCTGTATCGATGGTGATGCGGTCATGGTTTACTAAAACAATAATCCCCAAGAAATGGGTCATTAACAGTAGTTAACGATTACTTGTGATCTATGGTAATGACTGATTTCTTTGGGATTATTGCTGTTATAAACCATAATTACAGATTATTACAGCAATAATTATTTTGCTGAAGAAAAAATTGTAGTCTGGCTAAGCAGCTGCAAAAGCAAGTGCCCTGAACATTTCATATAGTGGAAATAGAGAAAAGCAGGAAATCCTGGTTCTGTGCTAAGAGTTGAGACCCTGTTTTCCACAAATGAGAATGGCGCGAAATGGTCATCAGAAATATAGCCTTTGTTTAAATTCGAGCTACTTCCATAAGTGTCTGAAACTATTTTTACATTTAAATACAAATTGTTGATAGGGGTGTGCGGTTCACAATAGTGGCTTTGCTGTTTGAACAGGCAGCTCTGAAAAGCAGTTGTTGTTTGCTGCTGTCTTTTCAAATGGCCACTTTTTATTGGGTGGCTTTAGCCTTTCAGCTCACTGGAGAAGCTGCTGTTGATGTAGTCATTTCAGCTATACAGTCCTTTAGTGCTTCTGCTTCTAGGTTGTGTAATCTCTGCACCCCTTTATCTTTGCTGCTATTTGTTGTGGAATATTTTTGCCTGGATGGGTCCTTTTTCTTTGGCAATGATGTCTTTTTTCTGTGTTTGTTGTTTTTTTGTGGAGAGGCCTCTAAAGAATCACAAATCTAATAAGTTATTGGGATGGTCTCAGCACTCTCTGGAACCTTTCTTAATAACAATTAATAATTATAATAGAATTTATATGGTCAAATATAAACTCTAGCTAATAAAGTCTCATAACACCCCTGTGAAATAGGCAGGTATTCTCTCTTTTTTTAAAAAAACCAATGGGTAAATTGAGATAGAGAGAAGTTAAGGCCAAAATTTGCAAAATTGTTCAGTAATTATGGTTGCCTCAGTTGTTCCATGTGCAATTTCAGATGTTAAATGTTTGGGTTTGTTTTTTTTCAGAGTTGCTGATCAACTGAAGCGCCTATTTACTTCAGGGATTACAGGTGTACAGCATAGAGAAAATTAGGTTGGAAGTGTGTCAGGCATCTAAGATCACTGTTCATTTCTGAAAATTTTGGCCTAAGTGGCTTGCTTAATGTCTCACAGGGCATGTCTACACTGCAGTTGAAACCCTGTGGCTGGCTCCTGCCAGCTGACTCTGGCTTTGGCTAAGTGGCTGTTTAGCTGTGGTGTAGTTATTTGGGCTTGGGCCGGAGCCCTGCTTTAGGACTCCGCAAGGTGAGAGCATGAACGACTACACTGTAATTAAAGAGGACATGAGCACGAGTCAGCTGGCAAGGGCCAGCTGCGGGTGTCTAATTGCAGTATAGATATACCTCAAGAGTCCAAGAAGAGCTGATTTAGTGCTCAAGAGCTTCTGGTTGAAACAACTGGTCTCATGTTCAAACAGCTGGTCACGCCGCCTTTCTAGAGAAGGGCTCTTGTGCCATGCATATTTTACCTTTCTAATTCTTAGAAACTTTGCAAAGAAAATCATTTTATTTCCATGTTTGACCATTTGGCAAACATCTTATTTTTTTACTGCTCCTTTGAATTAGCTTGCTTTTGTAATCACCTTTCTCTGGCTGTACATTAGCCCCATGCCATCACTGATGATTCCAGCAAGTATTTCAAACACAATTGTCCTCATAGGTGAATTTATACGCTTCCTTCATTGCTTCACGAATGTTTTGTGTAATTACATAGAACAGGGCTGGTCAATGTATGATACCACATAGCTTTTTTGAAAACAGATGATATGGAATCCGGAGAATGTTCTCTTGGATTCTGTATTTTTTGACATTGGTTAAGTGTAAGTGCCTTAATAGATTAATAGTTCTCCTGTTTAACTTAAATGTTTCAACAGCAGTCACATCAAATCACATAGATTTTAAGGCAGAAGGGACAGTTAGTCTGACCTCCTGTATATCAGACTGTAGAATTCGCCCTGTTACTCCTATGTGTTGATTGCTCAATGAGCACCATATCAGCTTGTGACACAGAATCACAAAAATAACACTTATTTAAGAAATAGGTGTTTGACTTAGAGTGAGGAGTTAATTTTATAATTTATTAGACTAGAAAAAGATACTAACATCTAGGACTGTTACTCCACATTGTTTAGAAAGATACAGCAAAATCTTTGCAGAGTCTTACCTCCTTGGTCTTCGGTCAGAGATCCTCTCTTTCTGGGGTCATCTGACTGTATCACAGCTTTCCTCAAGTCCCCGGAGGACCACTGGAAGGTCCAGGAGATGTGCATGAGAAGGGGACGAGGGTTGGGAAATAGATGACAGGAGGGACAGCCAATAGCTGTCTGTACTGCATGTAAGCATATGTAAGGCCAGGGGTTAAAGATAAGTGCAGAGAGACACTGCCTCCATGCAGCTGGCTCTATCCTGCTCTAGGTTTTGGGGGGCTGACTTCCTTGCTTTCTTATTTTATGGATGGGGGGCAACAATCCATTTCCTTGACCAAAGAATTTTGAGGAAACTCCATCATGTGGAGAGGGGGCTAAAATGGGGGATTGCAAAGAAGTGATGGGCTGAGGAAATGGTCCAGTGAAGGGGTCTGAGATGTCTAATGAATTTTAAAGTGTCATCAGTGCTGTCCAAAACCGTAAAATTGTTCATTAATGTTCCTTTGTGCTTTAAAAGTAAACATTAGCATATGTATCAATAAGCTTTATCTGCAGGTGATTTCAAATTATATTGCAAAAGCTTTTGCAAAATATTTAACATAGATCAGAATGTCTGATATAAATATTTGTATTGAAAATCATATCCCATTTATTTGTGTTCTGCAGTACATTTTAGTATCTATTTTATCATTGCTTGTGTTCATCCAATTTGATTACTATCTCTGGATTTAGGTGTAGGGCCTGATTTCAGTGGTGTTTACACAAGAATAACTCCATTAATTGAAAGGGAGTTATCCCTGATTTAAACCTGTGTGAGAAGTCAGCATCAGACCTTTGTTTTAGAGCATAGACGTGCACATCAGAAAGATTTATGCTGCTTAGCTGAGTGGGCCTAGGCAGCAGAAAATTCATTGCTGTTCAGTTCTGTACCATTAGAATATGTCACTTTAAAACTTGGGAAGAGGAAATGAAGCTTAGTGATATACAAATGAAGGACCCAGCTCAGCAAAGAATGTGAAACAAACTTTAAACACTCACATTTTTGCAAATAAGAACTTGTAATACGTACATAAGACTCCATTATACATTTCTTAAAATAATTGTTCTCTATACATACCTTCTTTTGGGTAACATGTTTTGTCATGAAGAGATTTAGATCTATCCAGAAAGACAGAACACACACATCTGAGAAGTCTGTCTGTCTGTCATTCTTTCTCCCCCTCTCTCATTTTGCCTATTCCTTTAATATAAAATATAAAATTTTGCCCTCAGTCTCTTCAGAGAAGTGCCATGAAGGACAGTATGTAGGCGTTAGTATGTTGTTTAAAAGGGAAAAAAATTGCAGTGTTCATCTGTCTAGGTTTTCCTTGGCATTCAGTACTGAAACATATTTTGGTCAAATCTAAGTCTCCAAAGCCTTGTATTCACAATGGAAAAAGGGTGTGTTCTGAACTTGAGATATAATCCTATTGAAGGCAAGACAGTTTCTGGTTTTCACATGAGTTAAATGTGAATTCAGATGAGGTTGAATAAAATACCCTCCCCTCTATATCCTTAACTCATGTCTAAACTACCTTTTCTTCTCTGGGATTCTAATTCTAATTTTTTAATTTGAGTTAGCAGTGCAACTTTTTTCTTAGTGAGGACCCACTAACTTTGGCATTGCCTGAGTATTCTGCAGCTTCAAAGCCTTTTGTAGTTCAGGGGACATGTTAATATGCAACTGGAAGCTCTAACAAGCTGGTAAATCTTTTACACTTCAGCTCTTAGCTTGAGCACTGAGGTGACTACACCTTAAGGGAAAACACTATTCCAATATCACTATACCTTTTTCCCAGTATAGGGTATTCTTGGTTACTAGAACTCATGATCAAATAAAAATAATATAGCTAGGGCTACCATGATCTGAATAGTTACCATTATTGAATTCTGGACCTTGTCATTAAACTACATGGAAGGAAATGAAATTGTCTTTAATTTCTGCAACATGGCATTGGACTTTCTGAGTTTTTGGCTTACATGACTTACAAGAACTGCAGGTACAAAAACTCTTACAATGCTAGCCCTGTAGACCTTGAAACAGTGCTGTAAATGTCTATGCCCCAGTGGCAGTATATAGAGATCTTGTAAACTCAAGGGTAGTTGATATGGATCTTGCAAAATATGCATGTTGAACCTACAGATATTCTAATGATTGGGTTGTACCTGCAGACCCTGTAACCTCTGAAGTGGTAACCCTGTACAAGATTGGCAGAATGGGCTTGAAGAGCTTGTAATGGATGAGATGCACCATCAAAGCTTTTAAGCTCTAATGACAGTCTCCACTGACCTTGAAAACTACATGATGGAAAGCTACTAATTTTCTGGAACAGGAAATATTTGACTCTAAGGAGATACAGGCTTTGCCCTTTGTTTGCAAAACTTCTCATTTAATTGGCTCAGAACTAGAGAACTTAGGCCCGGTCTACACTTATCTTTGCGATTCGGCGGCAATCGACGGGAGATACACAAGTGACGTAAATCACTTGGGCATCTCCTGTCGACTTTGCAGCGTCTCCTCTGTGCGCCGTCCACACTGCGCTGCATCGTAGGGAACAGCGTTCCCTTCGACGCAGCACCACGCCACTTACCGGGGTGGTTTTCCTGCGTTGCGTGCTGGATCGACTGAGCGCGTCTATACAGACCACTCAGTCAATCCAGAGCAATCGATCTGACGGCGGCGAATTTGCTGCCATCAGTGTAGACCCAGCCTTAGAAATTACTAAGAGTGACGCTGAAGATTTATAATTCCTTATTTGGATGAGAGATAATAAACTATGCAGGCTCTGCCTGTGGAATTCACAAATTTTGCAAGACCTGAAGAAGCTTATAGATCCTGTAGCAACCTCATAAAATCTCTAAAGTTAAAATAATTATTGAGAACAACTCCCAAATGAACTTCACTACCTTTTAAAAACTTACATTAATAAAACAAATTTGAGTTTTTAGACTAAGCTGTATTTGAGATGAAATGCTAGAAAAAATGAGTCTTGTCAAAAAGCAAAAAAGCTTTCCTTTTTCTAGCCCGCACTAACTCCCATTAAGAAAATACAACAGAAACAATAACTTTTTCGGTTAGAGTCCAGATGTGAGAACTTTCAGATAGAAAGAAGAGTTAAAGGTGAGGTGCATACATCAAAAAATTCACTTAAAATAGAAAACAAATTACAACTTTTAACAATGGAGTTACTACAGTAGTTGATATAATCCTTTGAACAAGTTCTCCAGTCCTGTAATGATTTGGGCATTGACGAGTCATGTCAATAGTCTGGATAGAGCTCCTCTGTTGCTCTGTTATAGTACTGTGGGTGTTTTTCTTAGGCTTGCCTCTGAAGCATCTGGTACTGGGCGCTGTCAGAGGACACTGCACAATATGGATGTCTGGTCTGCTCCAGTCTGGCAATTCCTAAGTTCATATTTATAGGGTATTTTTAAGAGGAAAAAACCTTACATCTTGCTTGTCCCCTTGTCAATGCAGGATTGTTCCTGAGGGTATAATTTTTGTTGGTTTTGTCCAGTCCACTTTAAAATCTTTTAAGGGATGAAGCTTTCACTACTTCTCCTGCAGACTCCTTGAATTTCTTACATTAGCAGAGTAGAGTTCTGTAATTGCTCATTATAGGGTTTTTCTTTCTTTTTAATATTAGGACGCCTGGCATGGCTGGTATATCTTGTTGGCACAGTTGTAGGAGGAAGATTAACTTACACCAGTACTGATGAACATGATGCTATGGATGGAGAATTATCCTGTCGGTAAGTGTATTGTTAAAACAAACCCAGAAAAGGGGTTATCTGTTTTTTACCATCTACTGGTAAACGAGAGTTGCCCAAACTTTGCCCAGTTGTTGGATACATTGGCATTTTCTAGAAACTCAAGGACTGTACTGAATTTGTACGAAACTGAGCCAATTGCAACTGTGCTCCATCTTTCAATATGGTGGTGTGACTCTAGATCTCATGGTGCATTGTTTTCATCCAGATCTGAGTGGCCAGGCAGTAAGTCACGTAGGGCTAGAATTTCAAAAGGGACTACTCATTTTTGCTGTTCCAGTTTTTGAGTATCCAACTTTGAATGCCTGTGACCTGAGCACCTGCACCTACCATTTATTATGTACATGTACTTTTCGACATAGACGTAAAATGGTAGTTTTGCTAAAAGTCGGTTATATCATTTGCCCATTTCCTATATTGCTTCCTTCATTTTAATCACATGAGTTTTGCAAATAGGGAATTCAGTGGCAACTGCAGATGCTGAGCACTTCTGAAAATTAGGGACTGGACATAGAAGTTAGACACTCAAAATGTGAGGCCACTTTTAAAAATATGGGCCTTAGCCAGTGGCTTGGGTTTAGAGTTTAATGAAGCACAAACTGGGGGGCAGGTTATTGTGGACGACACCACATTCGCTATGGTGAACAGGGGAATGCTATTTGTCCTGGCTTCATACTACCCACACTTGAAAAAGGACTTAAACACTTAGAACTGGCTATGAGGCTTGTATTTCCATCCTCATTTCAGGCTTCACTAATCTGCCTTGGACTCTGCATTATTAGTGATGTTTTACTGTATTATCAAATGTGAGGAGTATTTTAAAATACAGATTTTTACATGGCACACCCTCTGGCTTCTTATCTGGATACTGCATATTTCAGACTTAGGAAAAAAGTCACCGTACTTTTCAGAGCAACTAAATGAATTGTCAGAGGATTAGTACTTTAAGAACTAAGTAGGAGCAGAAGGAGGAGGGAAATGAGAAGCAAGATCTGTTACTATTTAGAAACAAAGGCCCAGATCTTTAACTAATGTAAATCAAAGTAGCTTCTTTGACACAGGTACACACATATGCACCAGTTGAGGATCTGGCCCTAAACCACAATTTTCATGCAAACCTCCTAAGTAGTGAAGAACGGGGTAAGAGTGAGACAAAAATATCACATGTATAAACAAATTGTTTTCTAAATAGAGCATTTTTTATAATTTTCCATTAAACGTTAACAGTTCTTTACCCTTAAAATAGATTTATTTTGCATTTGACTTCTGATGCTCCTTAGATATACTAACTAATGCTTTCATTATATAAATGCTGTACTAAGAAAAAGAACACTTTGCAAGCTGACAGAAGTATCAAAATGTATTTCAAGTGACAAAGCATAGTTTAGCAAGAAGCCTGTTGCTGATGTACAGCTGTGAGTGATGGTCATTTCAATAGTTTATGAAAGGAAATGTAAGGAAGAAAAGTAAACACTATCTTAGGCACTTTTGTAATGAGAAATTAGCTGTCAGAATATCATTTGTTTCATTCCTTCTGAGAATGTTTTCCCTTGGCATTAAGAGTTTTTCAGCTGATATCCTTGATGGATGCCCAGTTACCACGGTCTAGTAATGAAAAAGTAGAACTCGCAATTCTCTGGTTTTTGGATCAATTCCGTAAAACATATGTGGGGGACCAGCTCCAGCGCACCTCAAAGGTAAGTCTTTGCAGCGAATAAAACTTGTGTAATTAAAATGAAGAAATCTGTGTAAAAATGGACTACGAATGTATCGTCAGAGTATGTGTAAAATACGTGCCAGAGTGAAAACTGCAGATGTTAGCTGATGAATATTAAATTTATAGATATTTAATTTATTCAGTTTTTGATTGTCTGAGAGGATTTACCACCTTGTAGATTTCAATGTTTGGCATGCAGAGAGTTAATATTTTTAACAGTTGTATTCATTTAACAGTTTTAGGTTACTTTTGCATTTCAGTTTTTTATTTCAAACATTTAACTGGGTTCTGCTATATTGTGTTATATTTCACAGCTGGGTACACAAGATTTATTCTTTTAATAGTTCTTTTCTTTTGACAGTTATTCATTTATGCAGTTTCCACTGTATTTCTCACATTACTTGGCTTTTCTGCATTTTAAATAGGGAAGAGAGAAAAGTAAGATGCATTCTTGGAAGAAGCAGCAGTTAATTCACCTTAACTGTAGGGGACAGTCATAATATAGATGTTGTAAAGAGAGCATCAGTAAGACAAGATCAATTGATCTTGAGAAAGATTGAAGGAATTTTCTTTGAGCCCCAAGCAAATCTTTAGCAAGACTTTTGACAGTGACTAAGATTTTGTTTTTACTTATGTAGTATTGTACCCATGTTTTCTGGTGAACAGTCCCAAACCAAAGAATTCTTTTATCCCCTTTGGTCTGAATCGTACTTCAGGGTTACTGAATGTCTCCTTACTTTGATATTAAAGACTAAAGTTTTATACTATGCTGAATTACTTTTTCATGGAAACTTAAGTGTTGCTTCAGTTGCCAAAGCTGATTTGTGTTTTTTAAATATGATGCATTGCTTTATAATATTACGGTAACTGATTCTGATTCTGCTCCTCTTTGAATCTGTCAAAATTCCCATGGACTGAAATTTAGAGGAAGCAAGATTGTCATAATCATTCTGATCAATAATATCTGACTTCTGTCTGGTGGTAAATAAATGTATTCATGTCTTAATTCTCTATTTTGTGTGTGGGCTCTTGCTGTCTCTGCTGGTGCTGAGTGAAAATAACCTGTTAATGCATGATGGAGTATTGTATGCTGCATTAAGCTGTCTGGTTTTTTAGCACCCTCTCCCAGCCAATCTAACAGATGCTGTGTCTTCCTTTATTATGCTGATGTAGGGGTAGTGCTGAAGAACAGTTGGGGGAAGAATTTGGGTCTGGGTGAAATGGTGTCTTAAAAATGAAGTATTAATATTCAAATGCCTGGGACTTCCCTGACAAAAGGAGGATGTAAAGCTTGAGTTCTTGCACACTAAACCATAACATAATGCACGTGAAATTTATTATGCTAAGCAGTAGATTTTACTGGTTTTAAGCTTGCTGCCACAACTGCTTATTCATATGAAAGTCTAAATAGCTAACCATTGATTAAAGTGTTACTAGATAGCAAAAATGTTTTGAATTTGATGTATTGGAGATGTCTGATAAGAAAAATAATACATCTAGTTTTATTTAAAGTAGATAAAGGAAAGTGATGCAAGAGCGTCAGGATATTGGTAGTGGTCAATATCTCATTTGTGACCAAACTGGTCAGCTGTCATGGTGGTTTGGAAAGGCTTATAGAATTACTAATGATGAAGAAAATTACCGAGGTCTTTTTTAAAAGTCCAGTTACCGTATTAGGACTAGAACAGCCAATCTGATTGCAACTCAGTGCCCATTACATGCCCAGTTGTAGAGGTTGACTATATCTTCTACTGATATCATTTTAATTTATAGACCAATTGTACTTTATATTTGTTCCCACTCGGCTGAATCCTACTACCATTCCTTGCATGAGTGGAGTCCTGTTGGCCCCAGCACTTCAATCCCTTGAGGCCCCATCACTCTCTCCCTGCATTAAAACCTGAGGGAGGAAGAGATTTGTCCCAGAATTTTCCATTATGAGGATGGTACCCCAGTACACAGAGTCAGAGGAGACCTATGCATGGTGGGTCCACTCAGTGTGTGGGTCTGGGCTCTGACTTTTCTGTTGTCGACAGAAGTTGAATATCTGTTCTTGCAATAAACTCCATATGTTTGGAGCCCTATGTGTAGAGCCCTACTGAAGTTGGAGTGTTTTTAAAAACTGAACCAGAACTATATTTATTTGACATTTTACGTATAGAGAAAAGCAGTAAGCGGAACTTGTGCTATCCTTTTATTGTTTTTTCCTGCTGTAGCAGCATTTGTAGCAGCAGATGGCATGCTATCCTCACAGTTGTAAATCGTCTGGTACTGCATGTTGCTGGCAAGTATCTACAAATATGCAATAAAAGGATTCACACTTGGAAGCAGAAAAACAGATATATTTCAAATGGCTAATTTAATATCCATTTATATAAATATTCAAGATGGTTCAGATTGTTGTACAAAGTTTTATTTACAGAATAGATAATGGATATTCTGCATATTTCAGTTACATTGAAATACACTTTGAAATAGTTTTATGTGAGCATTGTTAAATTTGATCTTATGTTCATATACTCAGAAACAAGCAGCGATTAGAGAAAACTGAGTAATCTAACTTAACTACAAGTGTTGCTTCAATTGCCAAAGCTGATTTGTGTTTTAGATATGATGCATTGTTTTATAATATTACAGTAACAGATTCTGATCCTGCTTCTGGTCTGAATCTGATAAAACTCCCGTTGACTGAAATTCAGAGGAAGCAACTTGTTCTACAGTTAGTGTAATGCAGCAAAGTTTCTTTTGGTAATTAAGAATAACATCAAATACACAGGTTGTAGGAAAGACAATGAAAATAATTCAGTTAATTCATTGCCTACGGACTCTTGTTCATTAAACAGTCCTTAAGTAAACTGAAAAAGCCTTGAAGGCGGCTCCCATGGTGCCACTACATATTTGTGGTACTATTGAGCAGTTGCTGCTATATTGTCGATGTAAAAGTAATGTACTAGGATATAGTCTTTCCAATGAGCCATACACATTAATGTATGCAATCTAAGTGCTATTGGACCATATTCTCTGGTACGATACAGTGCCACACTGCTGGTGAATTTTGATCCTAAAGCTGATGTAAAGGTGATCCTTTGATGGCATATTACTGACACAGGTGCTGTTAGTTTAGCACGAAAGAGACATGGCTGGACTTGCACTGGGCTGTGCTGATCTTAGGCTATGTTTTCATCTCCTTAGATAGCCAGCATTTGTTCTAACATGGTGTCTAGGGCCTGCCCCTAAACAGAATAGCATTTGGTTGTTTGTGCCAGCACCAACCATCTGTTAGCAGATCAGCCTCACACCAGGGTCTGGCCCGTTATTTCAGTAGCCACAGTCTTATTTATCACTGAACACTTTGTGTTTTATTGCTTGACTTATTAAATGGGGTTTATGTTAATATTCTTAGCTTGTGACCAATTTGTACAATTATTTTCAAAGTTATTTTATTATTATTTAAAGTGGTTATTTCTTCCTGTTCAGAAAATTTAAGTGGTAGGGGAGACATGAATATTTGAGGGAAATAACATGCAAACTCAAGAAGGAAATGACCCTTTCTCTTACATGTATTGTGCATTGTATTGCTGAAGTACAGTTTTGAGACTATTTAAGAGGAAATGTTTTAGCCAGACGCACACCCCAAGTAGCACTCTAGTATATGCGAGGGGTGGAGAGAAGGAACATGATATCTTAGTGAGATAATGGGGTGTTTCCTTCCTACTGACTGGCAGATTTGAAGCTTCCGTGGTCACGTGATTTCCCTACCCCTTCCCTTTTGGGCTCAGAATAAATCACTACGACTTTGGATGAGGGGGAAGGAGTGGTGAGCAGGAGTACTTTCCTGCTCCATTGTCAGTGGTTGGCAGACCTTTCCTCTACCCTTGTAATTTGCTTTTGTAGAGACATTGTTGATATGGAATCACGAGTATTGGGAGCCAGTAGTAGCTGTAGCATTTCCCAGAATGCTTAGGTCTGTAGGAGACCATCACTGTATTGTGGTTAGAAAAATGTTTTACCACTCCACAGATTGGTTTGTGTGTGCGCGTGCGTGCATATACATGAGGGTTGAGAGGGTGTTTTGATTTATTCTACAGGGATGCAGTCTCAAACTCGTTAATTGTGTGTAGTGTAATTTAAGAGAGAGATTATCAGGTGACCTCTCCTATCATCCCCATTCATATTACTTTCCCATAGTGAGTACAAAGAAATGCTTAAATAGAAGAGTAACATTAGGAAGGCACTGAGTGTGTTTTCAGCTTTTTATGTAGTTTAGTAGCAGGAAACAGGTCAGCACATGGTAAGCTGCAAGTGCTAAACAGGCCACTAGCAAGTGTTCAGCATACCAACAATGATCCATGGACCACAGCTTGAGAACTTCTGCCCTAGGGAAATGCTGCTAGTGTAAAACTGTGATACAAGTTTAATTTAGTGGCTGGTTTGGAAGATTATCGTTTGGGGAGTTGCATCTCATTGTATTTGGGCTCTTTGGTTCTCATTAGTTTGTGGCTTGATATTGCCAGGGGAGTAAATCCAGATATAACAAATGGGATAGGTGTTTTTTTTTTCTGGATAATAAGTAATGAGAATACAACTCATTTGATAAAATGCGTAAGCTTAATAGGTTTGATGAAAGTTATGGTCGTCACTTAAACTAAGCCAACCTGGTGGTGTCTGCATATCCGGACCTCACAGTAATAGCAACTATGACTACTACTAACAAAGTTTCTCATACATTTGAAATTTATAGTAAAGGTATAAAAAGTTACTCTGGGCTTAAATTTTCTTTTCCTTTTATAGACTGAGTTGCTGTGTTTCTACTTTACTAAGTTAAAAACATGCATTTGTATGTACACACTGAGATCAAAATTTGCCTTACAACAATCTTGGTCAAACCGTTTAATTTAAAAAATAAAAGATTCCTTTTAACTGACAGCTCCTTTGTAACTTTGTGGTTTTGTTTTCTGAGTGTAAGTATGTACTAGATTTGAAGGGGGAGATGGGATTTACTCAGTAGACTAGTGGTTTTACATACTTTCTAACCTAATATAACACAAAAAAGAAATGAAATTCAAAATGTTTAGGTGCTAAAGGAATTCAGAATCAGGGCTTTAATAATGTCCATAATTTTGTATTGCTTTGTGACCTCTGTCTTTAGTCTTCCTCCCTCTCCCCATTCCCCTCAGCCCCCACATCCTGGATTAAGGATTATGTCTACTTTAACTGTGCGCTTGTCGTCTTTACTTTGTACTGCACGTGCTGCTATTTAATAGCTTTTAATCTTGGTTCATATTTTTACGACTGGGACATTCTACAGCAATTTTCAAAACACTTCGGGCCAGAATTGGGTCCTGTTAAACTTTTGGGTGAAGGCAGCCTTGTGGAAGCTGCTTTAGTAAGAGCAAGAGTTTTGATTTGGCTGTTACACTTATCAGAGCTCCATCACAGATTAGTCCTGCTAGGATCAGGAGTGGTCTTTCTGAGGTTTGGTGTGATTAGGCAGGTGAGTGTCTTGGTTAAAATGTTCAGGCTACTCCTACATCCTGGCCCAGAATACCTGACCTGCAGGGTATGAACCCCACATTTTGGGAAAAGATCAGAACTGGGTCCAGTAGCTCTGGTGTGCTTCTCTATCTCTTTACCTATTTATGCATATGCTTGAGGAGGGTGAGTTTTAGATCTTAATTCAAATTGTCAGGTCTGACAGCTTGAAAAGTATTTGTAAAGCAAAACATTTTCAATTCCACATTCCACTACAAACAATTTTAAAATGAAAGTTTCTGATTTAAAACACAGTGGGTCAGATTCTTTGCTTGATCTGAGAACATAATGGGGGCTGATTGTCTCTCCCTGGCTTTGTCCTGACCTCAGTATAGGTTACAGCAATCTGGGGGTTGCTCTAATTACACTAACTAGCAATGATTCCCAAGGGACCACTCATTAGTTTAGGAATACTAGAGTACAACGTTTTCTGACCAGCGCTTCTTCCTGCCCCATGGCCTAAAATGAAGGGGCACACTGATAGAGAATGCAAGAGTAAGAGGAAGCACTCTGCTTTCTAGTGACTCCCCATGCCCAGCTGGGGAGTTACAGACAGTTTTACTTCATTTGTGCTAGCTGAGCAATTCGGGGAATCTGGCTCCATGTTCTCATTTGGGCGGTGGAAGCTATGGAGAAGCAGAAAGGGTTGAGTTGACTGTATTTTAGGTATCCACGGTAAAAGTTATTCCTAGGTTGGGACATGATTGTGAAGTGGTTTAACTAGTTATTGATTTTGGTGGGGGGAGGGAAAGATTGCTTGCTGTGTATTATGTATAGTACCGTCACGTTCTATGTGACTATCTAATCAAAATAAAGAAGGTCACATTATTAAATAATGTTTGGGATTAGATTCATGTTAAGATTTTTTTTCCCAATCTTTTAACTTGTAAATGTAAAATATGAGCTTTTGGGAAATCAAGCTGTATCCTAATAAAAAATAATTAGGAGAGTTAGAATTAGACAACAGTATACTTGTAGGGGAAGAAAAGAACAAAATATGCTGATTTTAGAATAATTTTCAATCTTGGTAAATGTAATTTGCAATTGCTAAAAGCAGAATCCAAATTCTGACATGATTTAAACAATTTCTGAATTTAGGACCAGGCTCATTCTCTAATGTGGATCGTCTCTGTTACCTTGACTTAGTTGATATCCTTTCACTACATTCATTTCTTTGATTGTCTTCTGTACAGGCATGATAACATTAGAGCTGGTCGGAACAAGAAGTACATGTACTGTGTTTGACTACTTTTGGCCCTGATACTGTAAAGCATTGCATATGGTAGGATCCCTATGCCTGGGTAGAGCCCCATTGACTTCGCTGGGGCTCTGCATGTTTGCAGAGTGCATTAGCCTGTGCAAGCTGCATAACAGGATCGGGGCTTTAGTGTCTTCATGATCAATGCTATCTTAACACTTTTGAATGATGAGCCTTTTTCTGGGCTGTAAAATATATATACTGTTTTATTTCATTACAAGGAAGTAAAGGATTGCTCTGCTGACAGGTGGTGGAAATTAGCAAGCAGTTTTGAAATTGTGCTGTGCACTAGAAATTAGATCTCATTTTAATTCAGCTTTTCCCAACTAGTAAATGAGGTTAATGCCATACATATTCAGCTGATATGGATGAAGAAATTGATATAAAGTAGATCAACATAGCTACAGGGCTAGTTTAATTTATAGGTAAAGAGGCAGTGATAAATGGAAGTAATGTAGTAGTGGTCACTAAACTCCTCAGCCATCAGGGATTCAATAGTGTTAGTTGCTCATTAAAGGTATTGTCAGGGTGCATCAAATAGAAATTTGAAAAGGAATAGCCAACTAACCCCTAATTATCAAAATACAGAAAATACTAATTATGCCTTAATTATCTTTTCTTTTAATGTACTGAAATTGTTACTTTTTGTGTTGCACAAATGGCTAGTTATAACAACAATAAATAGGTTGTTTTAATAACTTTCTTTTACCTCTGGGAAAATCGCACTCCAATTTTTAATATGCAATAATGCTTCTCTGTAGCCTGTAGGAGATGAAAATTATTAAGTAGCTTTATTTTTTGAAGATTTTACAGCAGCTTTGGGAAGAATTATTTCACCATGCATCAATTATTTTTAATTGAACTGAATATTTTTCAGATTGCATGAAATGCCTCTCATTTGAGTTTAACATGTAGAGTTTGTTAAGGAAGTATCATAATGTGAACTGGGTGCAACTTACCTCCATAATACATTCAAAGAGGGGTATGGAAAGATTAAAGTTTCAAAAGATGGAAAGAGGAGTCTACAATTTCTTATGTAAATAAAAGTTAGATAGGCCATGTCTTTCTTAGCAAAATAGGCTACAGTTTACAAATACTCTGATTATTAAAGAACTTGTATTGGAGAATAGGGTATTGTCATGCACAAATTGTTAATGATCATGGGGGATAAAATAGAGGCATTCTTATAAAATATTTCTAGTTTAGAGTAATGTTCAGTAATTTGTAGAAGTTGTTACATTGAAGACAATAATAATTTACATCATAGGCTGAAATCTTGGCTTTAGTATTTTCCACAGCATGGCTACCAGACTTCTACAGCAACAGAATCCTCTTTTTAAAATGCTTGTTCCAAAGCCTTTGAAGTCAATAGAGAGTCTTGCACCTAATATATATATATAGAGAGAGAGAGAGAGAACCATGATTTCAGAAGCTGCTGCACAACTCTATCGCTCTTTATAGGCAGAGCCCTGGACTCTGCTACCCCATCGATCATGTATGAGAGTTGGGTGTAGGTGGATAATGTCAGGAGCAACAGTATTTTCCTAACATCTGAATCAGCTGCTGTGCCGATAGGTAGGAAAGACTAAATAGGTCAGTTGGCTGTAATAAAAGCCAAAGCTGTGAACTATATACTTGTTTTGCTAGCTTTTCTTCCAAGATCCTTAGCCCTAAGTGTGGGCAAGCACAATACTGTAAATATAACTCAAGAAGTAACCTATTATGAAGTTTCAAAATACAAATTTTAAAGATGGCGCAAAATTTTAAGTATGCTCACTGTTCAATGCAATTGATACTCCTGTCTTGCTGATGAAAGATGTTACACACAAGGTTGAATTGAGCAAATGTTCAGACTTAAGTTATTTTTGATTGATGGGCAAATGCAATGTGAATTTGTCACCACCTTTGAAGGGAAATCTTACTTGCAAAAATATAAGGACAAAAGTTGGATGAGAACTTTCAAGGCTTTTATAACTAAATCTGAGTCTTCCTTCTTCAGAGATATACAAAAATTTGGCCAAGTCTCTGGCTAGATAGTCAGTTGCAAGATTTTGTCACAGGAGAGAGGCTATTAATTTTTCAATTGGCTTAGACAGTGCTTCTGGGTCAACATCATCTTGGGTAAAGACACCGGAGATCTGTTTTTCTCCTCTGTGATAATAAGGAATGTAGCCCTTCACTTGAGTGTGGAGTCTCAGGTGCCAACTTTTTGGGTTCTTGTTGGTTCTTGACTGATTTTTTGTTTCCATAGCTGATGTCAAAACTAAAGGAAATTAATCCAAGTTTTTTCTTTGCACTTGAGCAAGACCAAGTTCCAAGTCTTTCTGTGAATGCTTTGATCCTGCTAGGCATGGGTAGAACATTCACAATCTGTCCCTGGAGAGAGAAATTTCAGGTGTCCAAGGATATTAGTTAGGTAGGCTAAACATGCCACTCAACATAAATTTTGAAGCCTTCAGCAAGGGGAGATTTCTGGTTTTTCAGAACAACCTGTAGTTAATTTACAGAGTTGAATGAGCACTGATTTGTATAGCTACCTCATTTCATGTGAAAACAAAAGTTTTGGTACAGTGAATCCATATTATGACAGAGTGAGAATTCATTAGATGGCCTTTAAAGAATCTTAGTATTCTAACAGCTTCTTGAAGGACCTGGTGCAATTCCTCTCCCCTTCCCTCCCCCCTTTTTTTTAAATAGCAGAAAGTGCTTGACTATGTATGAAACAGTGAAGTGAAGAATTATCTGTGAAATTTTGGCTTTGTGTGACCAAGCTTCTGTTTTTACCTGTCTACATTGGCACCTTCTATGCATGTCGCAATTCATTGCTCTCATTTAATGTGGAAATCTTTGACTGCTTCTTGAAATGTCTTACATAAATGATCCCATTGGTGTGTCCTGATGCAGCTTTAGAAAAGAGCAATACTTCTCTAACAGAACCATCAAAACATGCCAAACAAACACTAGAAGATTTCTGTAGCACCAGAGATGTTGGCAAGTTGTATTGCCAAGTTATTACTTCTCTTGAGTTTTGAAAGTAGCAGCCCTTGGCTATCCATGGCCAGGTCATGAATAGATTGTGAAACAAACATTATCTGATAAAGATATTGTTTTCAGTTTAGTAGTAGCTTCAGACCCTATAATCTTTGAATCTGTGCCTTTCGTGCAGGTATGAATAAGATTTTTCTGCCTTAGTATGCATCTTACTTTATTGTCTGATTCATAGAGATACCAAACAAGTAGCCTGAAAGTCATCTGTGTTGATGTTGCCAGCCAGAATAGTCAAGTCATCTTGTTTTCCCCCCAAGACTTGAAAAAAAAATATATATATATTGAATTGGTAACAGATGTTTTTCTAAATGTTGCAACAACTTTGAAGCCCTCTGTTGTGGATTTGTAGGGTTTCCCTCCTTTATTGAGGGTATGTCTACACTGACAACGGCAAAAACGCTGCCGTCAGATCGACCTATCTGGATTGACTGAACGGTCAGTGAAGACCTCCAGGAAGCAACATGACATTATGTAGTTAAAGACTACACCAAAATGCAGACGTACAAGGGGTCAAATGAAGGTCGAATGAGCAACCTTAATTTTGGTATTTCCTAACTTTTGAATGTTTGACATTGCAACCTTAATATATGCTTTTTTTCTGTGTATCTTAGACTTTCATTTATCTCTACCTTATAATGTGATTCAGTCAACATTTAGTCCATTATTCACAACAGCTACAACCCATATGAACATTTATATAATTAGTATTTAATCCTATATTTGTAACTAAAATACTGCATTATATAAAGTTCTGTGCTATTAGAGAGAATACTTTTCTAATAAAAATCAAGCAGTCTTAAAAATAATTAATTATCATAGTTCAGTTCTGCAACTGGCTCCAACTCAGCTTTATTTTGTAGCTGCTAATAAAGCACATTATCATGTTCAGGCGTTGCAATTATCATTGAAATGTGTATGTCCATTAACCACAACATTAGGCTGAGGATATAATTACTATCTAGAGCCAATATTTTTGTGGAGCACATCTATGATGCTATTAAGCTATAAGCAATATTTGTAAACTAATATTTAAACGATTCAGAATTGATACCATCACTTGCAGACTTTAAAAGTAATACTGCATCCATTCAAATGATTGACTTCTTAAGTGCCTGGCAAATATATTATCAAGTTATTTGGGTATGATTGTAATTTGTGATTTGAGAGAGATTAGTATTTTTTAATAGCAATTGCCCAGAACAAATTAATCTTGTGGGGTGAGGAAGAGGTGTTGTGTATAAAGCCAAGTGCTGATAAATCAGTGGCACAGTATGTCAGAGATAACGAAGAGTGTGCTATGTTATAATGAGGATCGTGTTGCAGAGCATTGAATACAGAGGTTCAACTATGTGAAAATCTGTGATATATTATTAAAAAAGGAAAAGGAGTCTCCCCAAATCATATTCCAGGTGTGTGGTTGGAGTGGGAATTAAGTGTGTGTTCTTATAACGTGTCACTTCCTTGGGCCATATTCTGCTCCTCCTATAATCCAAAGGGAGATTTCTCATGTCTTAATGTGTTCTCTTCCTGCTCTCATATTACATAAATCCAGATATTACACCTTCTAAAGTAGGCCAAATGGATAATGAGTAGTGCAGTATATATGAGGTCATGTGGACCCACAAAATGAAAAATGTGCTTTTCTGCTCTGCTTCTTGGGGGTTCTTTTCACACAAAATATATATCTAGGGCAGTCTTTCAACTCTTGAATGCACTGCAACCAGATGGCAGAAATTCAAGTTAACTTTAAGTACTTGAGAATTGAACAAAATGTATAAATGAATATTTTCAGTTCCACTAGCAGGTGAATGTCATTCATTAATTCATCTCAGGAATTGAAAATGTCAAGCAATGCAGCTGTTACGGGCTGCATGTTGTAATAGATTCATCATGCCATGCTCTTCATTGTGTTTTGAACACAGGTATACTGGAAACACAGTAACCAGGGGCAGCTTCCTTACTAAATCTTCCTAACAGCCAAATAGTCTTCCCTTCCCTAACTTATTAAACTATTTAAAGCTTATTCATGTTGAACTTTTATATTTGCCTTACTGTGGGATATTTGTTTATTGGCACTCTATATAGGCTTTAGATCAAGGATGTTCAGTATGCGGTTAGGATTTTCATAACAAAGCATAATAGAGCTGGCTGAAAACTTTTCATCTGAATGATTTGCAGACAAAAATGCTCTTTTCACAAAACCAAGATGTTTTACAGGAAGATTTCAACTTTGCCAAAAAAAAGTCCAATTTTTCATTGGGAAAATTGAAATGAGGACTCCCCACCGGGAATGCTCTAAAAGCACAAATGATGAAAGCTTTCCAGGAGAGCTGCTGAGGCTGAGCACCCTGACTTTGGTCCTCAACACCCCCTCCCCCCAGTTCTGTTACATGAAGAGGCAGGAAGCCTTGCTGCACAGATTCTTTTCTCCTCCCTCTTTCTGCCACTCCTCATGCAAGGACCAGCAATTCATAGACCCCTGATACTCAACCTCCCTGCCTCTTCTCTCTCCCTCCTTCCCAAACTTGGAGGCTGGAGAGGCTGAGCATGCTGGCTCTTTTTCTTTCTGTCCCTGAAGCTTCGGGGACACTGTGTGACTGGGTTCTCTGCCTTTTGGGCTCCCAGAGTTGGTGGGGGAATGGCTGAGTAGCTGGGCTCTCTGCCTTTTTGGCTGGGAAGAAGGCTGAATTGCAAGGCTCTCTGCCTTTTTGGCCCCATAATTTGAGGGAGGTGTTGAGGTTGCCTCTGGTCTCTCTGACAGCCAGGCTGGAAGTCTGTTGTCAGTTTCACTTTCTGCCTAAGTGAAATTAAGAAAGCCTTCCAGATGGACAGTGGGGACGGCAAAAAATACTGTTTGGATACTCCTGAAATGGAATTCTTCTTGAAATCCCTTCCTCTGAAAAATGTTGTGGTTTTGGTGATTCATCCCTCTTTGGGATGAAGAAATGATGTACTGTATACCTGTATAATTGAGAGAGAAAGAGAGGTAAAAACACTGCTCATTTTATATCTGTACAAGGGATAAGTAAATAAGCTCTGCTCCATGAGCACGAAATTCACTTAACTTTAAAGATTTTTTTTTTTTGTTAGGAAATAATTTTCCTCAAGTAACATTCTTTGCAGATTAACATTATGTATGGACAGACACCTCTGAGGCATGTAGCCGGGGACATTGGATGGATAGCTAGGATAAGATAGTGAAAATGTTAAAACTCTGTTTATGGCTCTACAGTCAGCTCTCAGGTCTGCATTAAATATCACATGTGATCACACATGAATTGTCATTTTCAAACTTAATCTGACAGTCCAGCCTCAGGGAACATTTTCCATCTCTTTTGTCAGTCAGGCACAAGATCCAGTAAGATTCAAAATTTCCCAGTACACACCTTCCTCCCCCCCAATCATATATGATCACACCTTAGTTATTGCTGTAAAATGTATTCACTTTACCACATGTCTGTTCTGGTTTGCTCACAGTTTTAAGTTGCACTTCTAGACTTATTTCCAAGCATTTGTGCTAAAAAACAAAGACCATCTGCATCCTTGAGACGATATAAAGAAAGACAGGTAACACTGAGAAGGCATATGTAGGGAACCTGGTTCTAGTCATCAAGATATTATCCACCTAGCTATCCAATCTAACAAAGAATAAATCACGTTCACTCTAATAGAGATGAAGACGTGGAGGCAGGTTGCTAAGTACTGTTTCCTGCAAATCAAGGACAGCCAAATTCATGATGTAGTATGAGAAACACTTACGGTTTGAGATGTAAATGAAGTGTGATCTACCTCTTCAGTCTTCCTGTTTTCTTGCTTTGGAAACATACTGAAGTTGTCATAAATGTGAACTGGGCCTTTGCCTTGGTCTCCATTCAAATTTACATGACATCTGCTTTGTTGCCAAAATATTAAATGGTCTGGCCTGCTCTCAAAGATTGATTATAGTCAGGAGATGACTGGGACAGTAGGAAAGAGTTTTGTAGTGAAATTAGTGGAGGAAGTTGTTAAGGGTTGAATGCTTCTCTTCCTCTGAGGAGGATGAAATGTCATTCCCTACCCTTCTCTTTTTTTCCTCTGAATCAAATCATTTTTGACAGATGTTACTTGTGTAAACAACTATATACAAAGTCTCCAGCTCTCTAACTAAAAGAAAAAGTAATCCAGCATACAGAACCTTATCTGTCCACTTGTTAATACATGGCTCAGCCAGGCGTTGCAGCAGTGCTCACGCTATCTTCCCTCTAGGCCCTCAACAAATTATAGTTTCTCTAGTGGCTAAAGAAGATTGAGTGGGACATGTCCAAAGCTGGATCCAGCAGTCGTGACCTATCCCCATAAATTGTTTGCAAGAAGACTCTAATTTAAGTATTCTCTTAGTCTCCTTTAATTATTATTTTATCTGTCATTCAGCCCATTTAAAGGTAGACGGTTCAGTAGTCTTTGCAACAGTTATTGGCCACTCAGGCTATATGTCCTTTGTGACAATCCATGTAATTCAGAGATCAGTTCCATTTACTTTTAGCTGTGGTAAGATGTAGAGAAAGACCTTTCCATCTCTGGCTCCAAATGCTTTCATGAAGCATCACTGTTAAATGACCATAGTAAGGTCAGCAATGTTCTTGATTAATCTAGGGGACTTTTTAGTAAGTAGTAGGTGTACTATAAGTGTACTACAGAATCACATGCAGTCCTTTAGTTCTTCATCTATGTCCCAAGACACTGAAGAATTTCATATTTGATGCTTTAGCAACCACCATCTACATAGACAGCCTTCTGCCTCCAATAATTCCTATATTTGTAACAAGTTAATAGAAGTTATTTAAGGACACTGAAAAAATAATGGAGTATTTTATTCCCTAGAGGACTGAGAGATGAGACAGTCTGTGGCAAACAATGAAAAGCCTGATGAAGCTCAGTATGTTACTTAAGGAGACGAGGTGCCCTTGGATAGCTGTAGCTCAAAGTGTCATTCTATAATTATTGTGTAGCCCACATGTCAGAAAGGATTAACTTTCTTGTCATCGCCAAATACAATAAAAATGTATTCTATAGTGCCTTGTGTTTTGGCCAGCATATGATGGAGACGGTGACCCATCTATGCCAGGATGCGCTCCCAGACTATCAGACAGGGCATTAGAATGCCATAAATACCTTCTCATTAGCAAGCTTGTTAGATGGTCTCCAGACTACTGCAGTTATTGTGTTTGCTTATTACTGTACAGATAGACACACCATCAGTCCATCACAAAGGCTATCCATTTGCAGAACTGGAGTGTTCAATTTGAGGCCATTAAAAAGTAATGAGAACCTCCAGAACCAGCTCAGCAAGTCTATATCCGGACTTTGATTAAGAGTAAGTTCCTTCAAAACACTAGTGGGATGTTTCTCTTAGGTCCAATGGCCTTATCGTACCAGAGATCAGCTTTCAATGGTTTCCAGTTAAAACAGTGGTCCTAGTGAATTCAGAACCTGAGCAAGCATTTAAAGTGATTGCTGAAATGGTGGATGATCCTTCATCCAAATATGGGTGTGGAAATATTCATGTTTAAATTATTTCATTTTTTAATGAATATTCAAAGTACCCAGATTTTTCATTTTTCCCATATTAGTTCTTGCTGCTGTATGACTAAAGTTATTTATTCACATCCCACACCACAATTGTTTACAAAAAGTGGGATAGGGATTTTAAGGAGCATTGTTTGCCATGGGGGAAAAAAGAAACAATTGAGAACATTGGTCCATATTTTTAGATTAATATTACAAAGCAACACTTCAATAGGGTGGATTGAGGGTAGAAATAAAATGTGTTAAATGATTGATTTATTAATATGGAACTCTAGCGTGATCTTTGGAAAGAATTTCAGTTGAATACTCAGAACCACCTTTTCCATCTGAAAACGTGTTTCCTCACATTCAGGCACTCAAAAAGGAAGATCATCAATTTAGAGAAGACATCTTTTCTAAACAGTATTCCAGGGTACTACATCGGAACTCTTAGTGTGAAGATTTTGTTAGGTGTCCATTACATACTTCTGGTAAATCTAAGTGAAAGAGTCCGGGCAGAAATTGGCATACCTTACGGACCTGTGAGAAGCCCAAGGTGTTTAATTCAAATTTGCATGAGGGTTTTTAGAGCTAGTTGGTACTAAAACAGTACTTTGGTAGGGGTATGTGAAGGTGGACAGGTGGATTATGTGACTAGTTGTTTGTTCACCTTACACCAAATATCAGGTCTCCTCCATTTGCATTTTTCAACCCACTCTGTTGGTTGCCTTTTGAGCAATTAGGAGACTTAGTGATGCTTTCTCAGACAAACCATATATTTGGATCTTTATTGTATCAATCTAGATTTGAAGAAATTGTATGTTCATGCAGAGGAATGGTACCTTACAAATGTCTCTGTACTGTTGTTAATTTTATAGCATTAATTCAGCAATGATGATCTGCATCAGGAGAAGATACTAGACTTGTCTTGGAAATAAGGGGTGTTTGGAATCATGTAACTTTTGTCTTTTCTGAGACTGCAGGTGTGAGAGATATTAGAAGTTATCCATGTATGATTTTTCCCCCAAGGAAAGGAGAATGGATCCACTGCCACTGTACTTGTTTGAATTGCACAGAAGACTGATATTTTCCTGTGAAAGAAGGCTCGTGGCAATTCAGTCCACCTTCAGTTTCCTTCCCCCTTGAGGAAAATTTGTTTTCTCACTGTCTGATCTAGGGGCTATTTGAAAAGATTTCCAGTGACAGATGTGGACAAGTCTGTCTGTAAAGGTGTTTTTCATCTCTGCCACGTGAGCCAGTGAGGATGACCTCATCAGACATAATGAGTTCCATATTTAGTGTTTCTTGAGCCAAGAGAGATGCGCCAGTTTCACCCCAGTGTGAGCATCTTTACTGATTGCTAGAATCGGTACAAATGTTTTTATTTTAACATCAGTTTTTTGATTTCTGCAATAACGCTTTTGAGCCATTGCCATGAAGCTTGGACTTTCAGAAAGACCAGGTTTCCTGAGTGTAGGATCCTTTCACATGTGTTTTGCAGACTGTTTTTGAATGTTTGTGATTAGGACAGTTTAAGGTGCAGAAACTTAGAAATGCAGCCCCTTTCTCAAACTCTACTGACTTCATCCAGCTTTGACTCCTTTCTTTTCTTTCTAACAGAGGCAATCAGTTTATGTAAACCAAAGCCAATGAGAATTCAGTATCGTCCTAAGGTGCCTGTGTAACATGCTTTCAGACCCATCTGTCTGAGACCATCAGATGTAACATGATCATGCTGCCTTCTCTGATTTAGTTTCATTAATAAGTCGATCTAACTTGTACTGAGGAGGAGATATTGATAGACTAGTGCATTAGAAAAACATGCAAATGGAGCCCAGATATATAAACTGAGTTCAGTGGGTAATCTTCAATGAAACATGAAGATTCCAAAACCACTAGTGATAGTATGTATAAAGATATTTCTTCTTCTTTCATACTGTTAATTATGTTCAACTAAACCTCCAGATGGAGATATGAAAGGATTTCTAGCAATGTATGGATTTATAGCATACATGCTGTAGCAGTGCTCAATTCTTGGGGAACAAACATTGCTCTGCTTCCAACCCCATAGGCCCTGTCTTGATAGGTTAAAAGGGTGTGTTTTTTCATTCCTTTTTGCTCAATCAAGTTAGCTTAACATGACTGAAAAGCCCATTAAAACGTAGGTGAACATGTTTGAAGCCATAGTAGTTGGCCATGTTGTAGCTTTGGTTTTTCCCTGGGAGATAGCATGGCTAGCTAGTGATTTCAAACATTGTTAATCTGCATCTTAACAGGGCGTTTCATTCATGTTAACCTAACTCAGTCGAGTTAACAATTGAAAAAACACATTTTTTTGCCCATCACAACTTGTCGAGAGTCAATATTCTGAGCCACATGTGTCATCTCTGAAATTTCATATTAGGAACCTACTGTTAATGACGTGATGTATCTATGTGTGTGTCCTTTTGGGTTGAGGATAGGTGAGGAACTCCTCCTGATGCTTGTGGGAGAAAACAAGCAAGCAGTTGCATCACAGGGCTTGTTGGAGATGTATCCATTGCATACATGCATTAGTGAGGTCTCATGGCTTTTGTAAAAGCAAACAGCCTTAACTAATTGAAAGGAATATGCCCTCCTTATAACATAAATTAGAGGGGCACATGACCTAGGTGTGTGGCTACACAACACATTTTAGAGACTTTTTTAGATTTTGTCCAGTCTCTCCTAACTTTACTGCGAGCAGGTGATTTGACCCAAAGGTCTGGGGATAAACAAATCCTCTCATTATTTGTATGGTAGGTAGTTTCTTCTGTATCACATCAGGCCTGATTCTGTTCCCATTTGAGTCAGTCAAAATTTTCATACACTTTAAAGAGAACAGGACAGGCCCCTGTTACTGGAATGCAGAGATAAACTACTGTCTTTATATTTCAGAAAACCAAATTGCTGGTTGCAGGTTTCCCAAAGTACACAGCTGCTCTGTTATGGGCCTGAGAAGCTCACATCAGACCTTTAATATCATCTGGACTTTCAAAGCTTCATAAAAGCTGGCATGAAGAATTTCAAACTCTGGGATAGTCATAATATGCACACTAATGCTGACCCATCTGTAAGTAGCCCAAGGCACTAGTCCTTTCGAAAGCCCACACATTCGAAAGCAGGTTTGTAGTTCCTAGATCCAGTTGTGTTAGAATTAGGAGGAACCAAAACAATTTAAGAAAAGATTTATAGTGAGATTACCTAATTTTTAAGAGTTTAGAGTTTCCAAAAGCCTTGTCAAATTTACGTTAAATATGTATGCATATGTGTATGCATGTCTACGTGCATTTTATATTAAGATTTATTTTATTAGATTTATTCTTAAAATTATACTAAACAATTATAACTGAAAATCCACATGTTCTACTAACAGGCAGTGAAAGTCTCCAGTTGCTTCTGTGAACTTTGACTACCTTCATAGTGATACCTCACTCTGTTAAGAGTGCACCTTCACTCCATTATATGCAAATTCCATTGTTCTAATCCATTTGGAATGCAGGGTTTAGTACCTGCCAGGTAAGTGATAAATGCTGTGTTCCAAGGGGATTATTGTCTCCACATCCTCTCCTACTTAGAAGAAAAGGTGCCTATTTTCTGGCTTTTCCCCACTGGAAGTAGAGATATAGGCCTTGTCTATATGAGAAAATTATTCTGATTTAAGTACATTGCTTTAGAAACTGATTTAGTTAAATTGGTTCAACCCCCTCGTGTGGACATGCTTTCAATTTCAGTGCCTTGTATCAATTTAATTTAAATCAGTATGTAATTATCTCCACCCCTTCAAACAACCAGTGCCCTTTGCAGCTATATGGTGAGAAGAGATACTATGCCAAAACTCCTGAAGTGGGAAGAAGACATTCTTTTGCTAAATAGACACTCAACAATTACAGTATAGCAAAACTTCATTAATGATGAAAGCTTTTTTTTATGAGTTACAAAATACTCTTAAGAAGGTTCCATTGCATGCATTTTAAATTTCCATTTTCTTTAGCAGAGCATTTTTTTAGAATGTCCTTTATTTGGCAGGATGTACAGTGTGTCAAACTGCTGGAGAATCAGCAGAGGGAGGCAAGTTAATGAACTAAACCCTCTTCCTTGAGCTAGGCTAGTGTCATTGATGGGTTTTGTGGACAAACAAAGTTGTAGCAAGTTTTTGCCGGGCTGTCCTGTTCCTCTGTGCCCACAAACCACTCAGAGACCTACGTTCTGTGTTCCCACCCATGCAATTTATTTCCAAGTTGCTTGCCCACCACCTTCTATGCATAAACAGTTCAGCTTGCCAACCTCTGAGGCCTCGCAGTCTCTGCCGCCAACCAAGGGGAGCTCACTCTTCTCCTTCCTCTGTGGCGTCTCCCTTTCTGCCCCCTCCCCCATGAGCCTTTTATAGCCCCTGGCTCAGGAGCCAAGCAGCTGCTTCCTATTGGCCCACTAAGTGCAGGCTTACTCAGCTGGTTCCAATTCTCCCTTAATTAGGGCTCACGTGACACAGGGCTGGCTCAGCTTTCTGTCGCCCAGCACACTGTCAGAAAAGTACAGAAGCAAATATATTAATTATCATTAGAAAAGTTCTTGACAATTACTCTTCTATGCAGATCTCCTTCACAAAGTGTTTACTCTTGAACTATATTGTTTTTAAAACTAAAGTTATTTTAAAGAACTGTACAGCTTTCAAATGGAAATGAGATACAGTATCTAAGGAAGTTTCATTTCAGGCAAAGGGCTCAATCATGGTTCTTTCATGAGCCTCCAATGAGGGGCAGGGCATAGTTGCAATGCTGTTGGAACAGAACTGTGACTCAGTCACAATTTGCCTTCTGAGTTCTTCCTTGCTCCAAGAAGGAAGTATCTTGAATCAGGTCTATATCTCACCCACTTGTGAGGGAGGGGAAATGTGGCAGTCTTGTGGCAGCTGCTCTTTTCCCAGCAAAGATACCCACAGTCTGGAGGCAAGCAGATACATTAAGCTTCCTTACAAACCTGCCCACTATTTGGCTCAAAATGAGTGCAGAGATGATGGAAAACATATTTCATTTTTAAGCATATTTACCTCTTAAGAGCCATGATATATTTTAAGAGAGTTGTATACCTGAAATGTTATAATTATTTGTATATGTTTAATAAAAACAACATACCTATATGGTAACTAAATTTTTATTTGGCTCACGTCATCAAGATGTAGAAGACCTAAAATTGTACATTGTTAGAATAGTAATATGCTGCTTAGAAAAAAATACCCTGTAATTTAGTTTTGATTCTGACAATACTCAAAAGGATTTGTTATGTCTTACAGACCTTTCTGCAAACTACTAATGGGATGAACACAATATATCACTTTTATAATAGTGAGCTATTAAAGGCAAACATAAAGCAGTCTGAAGCCCATAAGTGCTGCCAACAGCTCCTGCTTTAATGAATTCCCTTTTAGATGTCCATTAAATGCTCATGGCAAATGTACTCATAATGGAAATGGCAAATCTAAATGGGTAGATATGAATAATCCATGGAGTTTAAATTCTGTTTATGATCATCTTCACATTTAGTTTTCAAGACAACGCAGTTTAGTTTTCATTACAGTTTGGAATAAAGAGGACAGGGAGTAATTGATTGCTTCAAGCAGATTAAAATCAATGGCTTTCTTTTCAAAGGACCAGTTCAATGCAGTAATTCCAACTTTAAACATTGATTTAGAGAACTCAACACACAATGTTTTGTGCTGTGTGAACTTTTATATAGAAAGACTAATATTAATTTTATTTCTATATATGCATATGGAAATATATAGATGCTGTTAGCAGTGTGTGCATGAGTTAATAATGATCTATATTAAGATATTTGGATATTATTGCAGTCATATAATGAATCAATGAGATTCCCGTCATCATTGTAATACTGTTTGTAAGCCATTAGCACAGAGAAATTACAGCCCATCATACAACATTACTGTGATTGAGGCTTTATTACCATATTCTCAAATTGTTTGCTTGCCATAAACTAAACAGACACCAGACAACTATAGGTAGACCATAGACTATGCATTATTGTGTAGGAGTAATGAAGGATTATTGTAGCATAATGTGGCGAAACGTATGAGGAAAATAAACTTGGCAGCAATAAAGAACCTGAGTGTTCTTATATTTGTAATTTTTATTTGAAAGGTCAAATATATTTATTATATTCCAGCTGTTTGCTTATTTCATGAATCATACTCTTTTCATATTTTGGCTAGACTTTATTTATTTTTAATTGCAAGCTTTAAAGCCAATAGGCTATACAGTGCAACATTCAACTTCAGAAATTGATTGACAACTCCCAGAGAATTGGGATGTTCATCTTCACTGTAATAGTGTGGTGGTGGAGTGTACTAAATCCTAGAGTTATTACACTTGTAATGACAAGTGTATTTGCATTCCATTGGCAAGGGGACAGTTAAGGAAAAAAGCTAAATCAACCAACATCAGTTGACGTAATGAGTGATTCAGAATTTCTCCAAGCAGACAGAGGCAGCATAAGCAGCAATAATTTGAGGTGTTGTATTGAAAAACTCTGTTTTGGTGCTAACAGACGGATAAACAAATTGTGTTGGGATCTTGGTGGGAACTAAATCAGCTGTCTTTGACAGGCCATGAATGCAAAGGAGGAGAAGGACTTGAAAGGTATGGCCTACATGTTACTTCCCCTCAGAAAAGAAAATCAAGCCTTACTTTATTTTTTAAAGTTTTGTTAGTGAATTTAGTGTTCATGAAAAATAAGAAGGCTTAACTCATAGTTCTAACCCCTGACATGTAACTCTCCCACCTTTCCAGTTCTATGTCTGTCTTGAGTAGAGATTGACATCTGTGGTGGAATTGGGAGGCAAAGAGGAAACTAGGAGAGACTATCAAGTTCTCAAAGACTCATAGACTTTAAGGTCAGAAGGGACCATTATGATCATCTAGTCTGACCTCTTACACAATGCAGGCCACAGAACCTTACCCCCTGCACTCCTGTAATAGACCCCTAACCTATGACTGAGTTATTGAAGTCCTTAAATCATGGTTTACTGACTTCAAAGTACAGAGAATCTACCAGCAAGTGACCCGTGCCACAAGCTTCAGAGGAAGGTGAAGGTGAAAAAAACCCAGAGCCTCTGCCAATCTACCCTGGGGGAAAATTCCTTTCTGACCCCAAATATGGCAATCAGCCAGCCCCTGAGCATGTGAGCAAGACTCATCAGCCAGACTGTAATAACTCAGAACTCACCGCATCAAATATCCCTTCACAGACCATTGGGCCTATTTACTGCTAGTAGTCAAAGATCAGTTAATTGCCAAATTAGGCTGTCCCATCACACCACCACCTCCTCCATAAACTTATCAAGCTCAATCAATATGACCATGTCCTTTTCTTCTTCTGTCACTTCCAGCAATGCATTCCCAGCTTATAGCAAAAGTTTTTGTTGTTAGTCCCTAAATGCATGATCTTTCACTTTCCACTAATAAATTTCGTTCCGTTTTTATTACTCCAGTTTACAAGAACACATCAGATAAACATCTGACATGGAGGTCTAAGTTTACTTGGTGCTGCCTTAGCTTGGAGTTGATGACTTCCTGAAGTCCCTTCTAGCTCCACATTTCTATGATGCTGTGATTCCCTGCTACAAAGAGTAGACAATAGATACACCTGGTACAGTCCTGTTTTGCTGTAGGTGCTACAATTAGGAGCTGGTAGTAAAATTGACATGAGTAAATGAACACATTCATTATATAGGAATGTAAACTTATAAAATCAAATGGGAAGGAAGTTTTATCATAGATTGGAGTTGCAATGAAAAAAAATTATACTATAACTGATGTGGATGATCACCCCTCCCCCTCCCCCCCCCCAAAAAAAGAAAGAAAAAGTTAGTGATGTACTATGTCCAGTTACTTGTCAGTTTAAATGATTTGTATTACTCTCAGGAAGCTGAAGTGTAAAACACAGTGAATCAAATTCAACTCTAATGGATTAATGGAAATTGCTGTTGCTTGCTTCATAGCTGAAATTTGCCAGGCGGCACTATGGAAAAATAGAAAATAATAATAGTAATGATTCTTTGGGTGATTGTCTATGTGGATTCAGCTTCTAGTGCGCATGCGCTCCACACACAAAAGATTGAATTATTTTGGTCATTAGTGTCAGTTGTGGCCCTTGATGGCCTCTCACACTCCCATGTGAGGGCATTCAGGGTAGAGTGGGCCCCAAAATCCGTAATTTCTTTCTTACCACCTGTGGCAGCAAGACAGAAGCCCACCTTATCTGCTTCTCTGCGTACCGTGTGAGTTCACTAATGTGTGTGTAGTTAACATAATGTGTAGTTCTTTTTTGTGATCTTAAAGTGGTTTTTGTTGTGGTGGTGGTTTTTATGGAGGAGGAGGAAGCTTATGTTAGGGACTTTCACAGTACTCAGCTTTATCCACTATTGCTGAAATAAAATCCCTAGGGTTCAAAAGGTGCCTCTATGTAATTCCACTCACTTTTTTGTATTGGAGAGGAGCACATAATGAATAGATGCTCAGTCTGTCATTCCCTCTCCAAGAGGACACAGGAGGCAAGAGAAGCCCATCTTAAACTCTTTCTCTTGGAGCCTCAATGAGGCCAGGAAAAAAGGGCCTCCCAGGCTCGAAAAGGCTTCCTCAGCTAGGGCTCCTCCTCAGCTCAACTCCAAAATGCTGGTCTCACACTCTTCGAAACCAACCAACTAACCACCGAGATCTGAAGGGCAGTTAAGTCCTCTTTCATTCAGTCATCAGATGTGGGTAGGAAGGAATGCCATTTTCACTCTGAGTGCAAGCAAAAGTCAACCTCAGAACCCAGTAAAATGAGGCAAAAATCTCCTTAGGCCAGAGAGACAAAAGGTGGTTCATGACCTAACATGACATCCTTTTGATGTCTCGGCCAAATCTGGTCACCAAATATGCATGAAACATTCTGAGACCACAGTCCACCCTTCACTTGATATCGACTTTCTTAGTACTGAAATTGGGATGCATGGGGCTGCTAATTCTGGTACTGATCTCTGCAGCGAAGATGCTTTTGGCATCAAAGTCCTTGGTGCTGAAGTTATTCTTGGTAGTGAGTGATCTTGCAGTGACCGCACAACCTGAATCACCATTGCTCTCCTCCACTGTTAGTGCACTCTTACCTTGGTATAGATTACCAATACTGCTACAGTTCCAGTCAGCTCTTCAGCTCTTATGGTGATGGGGACTCAAGTTCAACTTGGAACACCAGATAGCATAACCTCATCACTAGAGGAAAACTCATTTTCTTCCTCACCTTTGGAACACAGTATGGGTGTGTGCCCTACCCATTCACCTTGTTTTGCATTCATATGATCCCTACTGGTTGGATGAATCCAGGAGTCACCACCATAAACACCCTGGACCAGATATCTTTGCCCCAGAGCCCAAGGATCCAGAGGGAGAAACAGCCTGATGCTGGGTCCTGGGCTTGTATGGCATTTTCTGTACACCACTTCCTCCCTTCAGGACGTGCTGGGAACTGCAGCTGCAAGCTCCCTCTCCTCCTGGCAGTATCCTCTCTTTGCAGTCTCTGTGGTGTTCAACGGCCCCTAGTGATGGCCAGCAGCTATACAATGCCAATTCTGCAGGAAAAAAATGAAATTCCACACAGAACATGAATTCTGTGTAAATTCTGCATTGTGCAGTGGCACAGAATTCCCCCAGGAGTAAAGAGTCCAAGAATTGAATTCTCAGACTGCTTGGTCTTAAAAACAATAAATATTCAATTTCAGTGACTTCTTACACCTTTCCGTTTTCCTGGTCCCTCTTTAGGGACCTCTTTTATGAAATACTGTTAAAAACAGAAAGTGGATTCCATTCAGAGTAATGGAAGACGTGCCCCTGGAATTTAGAGGGAGAGGGCTTTACTCTCATTATTTTCTACTCTCAAAGAAGAAAGGAGGCTGGTGTCCAGTATTAGATTTGAGATATCAACAAGTTGTTCTGCTGTGTCAAATTCAGGATGGTAACTCTGGCCCCCATAATCCCATTGTTAGATTCCCGCATAGATAACCTCAGAGTAGACCAACTCAGCAGGCAATTTTGAAATGACTACAATGTGCTCAGTTTTGCAGTGAGTGCATCTTCTGCAAATAGGGATATCCAAGAATAAACCTCTTTGCTATGGGTCTTAGCCTAGCTCCCTGTCAAATCCTTTCTTCATTTCATGGAGTCTGGGGATGATGTACTCATCCTCCAATCCTGTTAATATCAAGGGTCCTGATTAAACAGAGGATTCAACAATAATGATCATACTAGACCCAGGCACTTTTGATATTCAGACCTAACAAACTTGTCAGCACAGCTCTTGGTCACATCACCTATCTTATCTGATGTGATCTTGCAGAAAAAAGCATTATGTTTTTGCACATGGACCCAGTATCATTGCCCATGACTGTGAATGACGGTCAGTAACTTTCCATGAAAAGAAACAGTTCAGGTCATCCAGACCATTTTGGTGCATAGTAGAAAAGACTCCGCTAGTCTCAGCTATGCAGCTAAATGTATTTGGGCAGTACCGTGTTACCTGTCCACCTTAAAAGCCCCAATCCCTGTTTGCTAGACTGTTTGCTATCCATAAAAGATTCGGGGCTATCCATCAGCTCCATATGGATGTAGCAGCAGTACCAGCACATCATCCGCCTGTCCTAGGTCACACAATATTTTCCTCTTCTATAGTTGCAGAAATCCCGTAGGACCTCATTCATGACTTTTTCCAAATTCAGGAGCCGCCTCCTTCTTGGGATCTCAGTATAGTCTTACTTGGTTTAATAGGACTCCCCTCTTTTGAGCACCTAGCAACCTGTTTTTTATACCATCTGTCTCTGAAGGCTGACTTTTTAGTTGTTGTTACATCATTTTGAAGGCTAGGGGAAATTTAGGTCCCACTAGCATGTTCGCTGTATGCTATGTTTCATAGAGACAAGGTAAAGCTTAGACTGCACCTTAAGCTTTTAACTAAGATTGTCTCAGATTTTCATTTCAATTAGTTAATTCACCTGCCAGTTTTCTTCACTAAACCCACTTTAAATATAGGGGAGCCAAATTGCACACTGTAAGTCTGCCATATTACTGGACAGAATAAGACCATTGAGGCGCTCTCCAGGGATGTTTTGTAGCATTTGTAAACAAATTGAAATCCAGTATCCACCAAAGATTGCATATCTGATTCTATTCACTCATGCTATACAACAGCTAGATTAGTTTCACCATGTAGGTTACAGTTCATTCCAGTAGGGCTCAGGCAGCTACTTTGTAAAATGTCTCATTAATTTGCAGGGCAGCTGTGTTTTGGAATCAATCCACACTTTCACCCAGTGCTGTTTTTAAGTCCTGAGGCCTCAAGATCCGATGCTCGCTTTGGAAGAGCTGTCTTGAAATCACTATTTAAAGTGGACTCCTAGCACTCGCCTCCTGATTTTGAAGTCACTGCTTACTAGCCACCTGAAGTAGAATCCAAGTAACCAATCATTTGAGAACGAAAGACAGGTTACTTACTCTACAGTAAATGAGACTCTCTGATTCCCCAGCTCATCCTCCTTCCCTCATTACTAGGGAGCCCTATGTCATCTGGATTCTGCATGGGTGAAGGAACTGATGGATGGTTGGGCCAGCTCCTCACTTTATGCCGTTATGTGAGAGAGTGCGAGGACATCCAGGGCACTGGAGTGGCGTCAGTGGACACTACTGGCTAAAAGAATCTGTTCCTATCTGCATGGGTTGCATGCTCACTAGAAGTGGAATCTGTGTGGACAACAGATCTCCAAGAACCATGGTCACTGTAGGCTAAGTAACTATTCTTTATTAGTAGTTAATTGTATTGTACTAGTGTCCAGAGTATAATCAGGATCTCAACAAAGTGCTGTGCCTTTTAAAATATAGTAACACATTTCATATTTACCTTTGTATTTGCAATATGTTTTTCAAGCAAAGATTTTGAAGTTGGACTGAAATGATTATCTTGAAAGATAACACAGTGCTTCCTATTGAAAGGTCATTCTTTACCAGCAGTTACCACATAATCATCCCTAAGACTTCAGTTTTCTATATAGCATGTTTAGGCCCTGATTCAGCAAGGTACTTATGTAGCTGCCTAACATTATGTACATGAATAGTCCCATTGACTTCAGTGAGATAGTGTATTTGCTTAAAGGTAGGCACATGCTCACATACCTTGTCAGGCTTGTGCCTAGAACATAAAATAACTGTGGTATTTCATATATGATAGCTGCTGGACTTACTCATGGCCGTGAATGGAGCCTTGTGCTGCAATGCATACAGTTGTTGTTTGGTCATGAGTTAACTATATTTGATATAAAATCACTTTGGCACTGTGTCTGGAAAAGAACATGCTTATTTTGTATAAAAAATGAAGTACAACTGCATGATCCTTCTTGGTGTAAGAAGTTCAGGATGTCTAGTATTCTTTTCACATTGTAGTTCTCGATAGCTGTAAATAAAAGGTAGATTAAACTAAGAAACATGGATTTATTGTAATATCCCTCTCTAGAAGTGACATGATCTTTCTTTTTGTAACTGTCAGCCAAGTCTAGAAAGATAACCCTTCTTCCTTAGGCTTCTGTTTCAGAGGATGCATACATGTCTTGGGGGACTCCAGCTAATGGTTATAAACACTTTTAATAATACAGAATCTGCAAACCAGACATTTGATGTTAATTATCACTGTGATACAGCCATGTGCAAGAACTCAGTTGTGATGGTTAAAATATGATACACCTAGAAAGACTTCAGAGAACAGCATATATCTGCTGTTCAGCTGAAGAGTTCTTTTGTATTTACTGTTAGGCAGTTTTTACTGTTCAGATGCTGTCATGCATTTAGTGTATACTTCATTTTCATTATATGGATGTTTTGTTTAACTCTCCAATATATAGCTGTAGCACTCTTCAGCAACTATATAGCCAGTTATAGTCCCCCCTCATTGTAAAAACACCTTTTTGTCTCAGGCAAAATACTCTGAAGATAGCTATGTGCTATTGTATAGGGTAGTATGCAATTCCATTATCTCTTTAATGGACATTAGTTTAGATGGAGCTTTTCCAATTCCCTCTAGTCTTTCAGCCATGAATGCAACCATGGGGTTAGCGCAATTCAATGAGTCAGTATCCTACTTTTTTTCAAAGAGAAACTTCTGTCAGTAGATCCAAGTGTGCCTTCTGGGAGTAAACTTGATTAGGCAGTAATTTTTCTTGAATTTAAGACAGCTGCAATTATAAGCATTCCACAAAATTATAATTTTTTTTTTTTAAATTAGGCGTAAGGCATAACAAGGAATAGCTTCACATTAAGTTTTGGGGAGTCAATAAACATTAAACAAGCCTTATTGTCAGAGTTTCACAGAGCTGTAGAAAGACGTTGCAAATATTCCTTTATCATATGGTCTTGCCTTTTTTTTTTTTTTTGGTATGGTGTTGCTTTACATAAACCTTGGTATTTTTATAAACACTGAATCTCTTCATTTAAATTAACAAATTTTTCAGGGTTGTTTTTGACTAATATATTAGTGCATGTGTATTATGTATATAGACATTTAGGCAAAAACAACTAATTCATATATTTGCCTTAAAAAGTACTTCGTTAAAAATGTTTAATTTGTGAAGTATTAATCTTGGTATTGCTTGGGTATTTAGACATAACACGCTTGCATCTGCTTTGCTCATGTAAGGTGGAGAAAATTCCATATTTACTCATAATAAAAGTATTAGAGAAACTGTCAATAAATTTTCTGTCATAATTGAATCATATGATATCTAAATTGTTGATAATGTGATCTGCTCGTTAAACAAAAGTGTCTGGAGAAAATGATGGATTAATTGACTGATGGCTAAGGTTTCTCTCAAATATAATGGTTTACCCAGTTTGATTTGATTTGTGTAAAATAACTTTCTCTAATAAACAATTTGCTCAGAGGCAATAGAAGGAATGAATGGTTATCAAACCAAACTTAATTAGTCTATCCTAGATTGATATTACTTGGGGAGTCTTCGTTTTAATTGTGAAGGGCTGGATACAAAGAGTTCGGTTCATTATATTTTTCCTGTATAAACACTATTGTGTAACTACCTATGGAATAATAACATGTGATTTCATTTTAATAAATGCTTGTAAAGTGAATTAGCTAATTATGCCAGGCTAAAAATGATTCCTTTAATTATTTTGGATATTTAACTGGTACTTCAATTTTATTATTGTTAGGCTGTAAATGTGATTTGTATTAGCTCTGCCAAACTAATTATAATATATAACTTAAACAATTTGAACAGGTTTGTAATGCTTCTAATGGACCCTTCTGTGCTAAGTAAAACATTTTTATTACACAAAGTATACATATGAAGAGGGAATTGTTAGTGTAGATTTGCTATAAGAAAGTGAAGAGCAGTAATTACAATATTTTTTCTTTTAAAAATATATTGTGATTTAAAAGAGAACTTGAATTTATTTAAAAGAAGCCTTGCATAGTCTCATGCAAAAACCCAATTTATTTGCTTCAGAATTAGGTTGATAGGTAACATAATTCTTTAAGCCACATTGTCAGGTAGTTTAATTACAACTAACTATTGGGCCTAAAGTATGGTTTTTACAAAACATACTATTGATAGAACTGTTTTCAGAATAATTCATTGAGGTGCTGACTGAGCAATCCATCCCTATTGAATAAAGCAGTTAATGGAATTTAAGCACATCCTAGTCTTCAAAAGTTAAGGATGTGCTTAATTGGTTTGCTGAACCAAGGTCAGAGTTCCCAGTACCATGCAAGATTGAGTCTTAAGACTGTCAGTTCAGGCTCAATATTTTGGTTTGATTTAAAAAGAAATACAAAAACTATTGATAGAAATGTTTTCTGAATTTTCTTTTTATACATATCTATGGAGAAACCTTTTGTTTAGAAGTTAAATGAAATGTAGAAAACCCCCATTAAGGGTGAAGAGTAAATTAGGGGTTTATTGGTATTTATTTTTGAATAATCTAAAGTAGTGTTAGCAGTACCAGTAAGCAAATTTGTTTTTCTTAAATATGATTTATCCCTTCTTAGGTTACTTTAACGTACTGTAGGTAATTACATTTTATAGATACTTGATAGATCTCACAGTAGAAGGAATGGAGAGTTGCTTCTTGCTCGTTTGTTTCACCTGTATGTATTCATTGATTGACTGTGAGTTTACAGTCTCACTTTGGAGCCTGAAAAGTTATGCACATAAATTACTGTGTACGAAGGTGACTGTATCTCTTAATCTGTTTGAGTGACAGAAAACTACTACAAAGTGGGATGCTAAGTATGTCTCTGGAGCAGAAATAAACCCATACAAAGACTTAAAAATTAAAAATAAATACAGTGAGGCTTCCTTAATGTTTTCTGATATACAGCTACTTATATAGGGAATATACACATTGATTCCCAAGTTGTAGGTCTTTAAAAAAAATTATATATCTGCATCTTCACTGTGATTCAGCCTTGTGAGAAGATATGGTAATCCTTAAAGTAATTAAAAATGCTCTCATTTAGTTAGACAAATTACTCTTTAAGCATAGTTTTAAGAAAATTAAGAGACTCTTGTAAGTCCTAGGACACTAATCAAGCACCAGTGTCCAAGAGTGAAACCTCGCCCCATTAAAGTCAATGGGAGTTTTCCCATTATCTTCAGTGGAGCTAGGATTTCACCCCAAGTTTTCACTACCCTATAAAATGGCTTAAATATTATTTTAATAATAAAAAATATACACTGAGATGGAAATACACTGTTCTAACCTTATGGTCTTATCCCCTCAGAGTCACGCTGTATGAGTCATGCCTTCTAACTGCCCAGTTGCAGGAATATTTCAAACAATTAGAAAGTGGTGTGTCTGCATTGTCCTGCAGATCCAAGTGTTGCAGAGAAGGTTTCAAAGTGCCGGCACCCTGAATTACCTCAGTTCCTGCCTTCCAGGAGCATTAGTCCATCCCAGTAACTTTGTCATTTTACCAATGAAAGAGTCAGTAGTTTTCAAGTTTAGAGGTGATAATTTTTTTTGCAATATAATACTTGTCCTTTCAGCAGAACTCAAGGGTGAGTGAGGAGAAGGGCTTTGGATTCAGTGAGTGAGATCATAGAATCATAAAATCATAGAAGATTAGGGTTGGAAGGCATCTCAGGAGGTCATCTAGTCCAATCCCATGCTCAAAGCAGGACCAACCCCAACTAAATATCCCAGCCATGGCTTTGTCAAGCCAGGCCTTAAAAACCTCTAAGGGTGGACATTCCACCACATCCCTATGTAACCTATGCCAGTGCTTCACCATGCTTCTAGTGAAAAAGTTTTTGTTAATATCCAACCTGTACCTCCCCCACTGCAACTTGAGACCATTGCTCCTTGTTCTGTCATCTGCCACCACTGAGAACAGCCTAGCTCCATCCTCTTTGGAACCCCCCTTCAGATAGTTGAAGGCTGCTATCAAATGTCCTCTCACTCGTCTCTTCTGCATATTAAATCAGCCTAGTTCCCTCACCCTCTCTTTATAAGTCATACCCCAGCCCCTAATCATTTTTGTTTCCCTCTGCTGGACTCTTTTCAATTTGTCCACATCCTTTCTGTAGTGAGTGGCCCAAAACTGTACACAGTACTTCAGATATGGCCTCACCATTTCCGAATAGAGGGGAATAATTACTTCCCTTGATATGCTAGCAGTCCAATATGCCATTAGCTTTCTTGGCAAAAATGGCACATTGTTGTCTCATATCCAGCTTCTTGTCCACCATAACCCCCAGGTCATTTTCTACATAACTGCTTCTTACCCAGTTGGTCCCTTGTCTGTAGCAGTGCAAAGGATTCTTCCATCCTAAGTGCTGGGCTCTGCACTTGTCCTTATTGAACCTCATCAGATTAGCTGGGGGAAATGGCTGGAGCAGTGTAGAAGGTCCCTAAGAGTCCTGTTTCAGCTGAGGGAGAATTGCCATAGCTCTGGAACTGCTGAGACAGACCTAAGGCTGTCTTCTGAGGACATCCTCACAAGACCAGGCATATGAGCATTCCAGTGATGGGACTACGGATGTGTCAGGGGTGAGCCTGAGCGCACACTGCTTCAATAGATACAACACTCAATCACACCTAATGTATTTAAACATACAGACAAATTCATACAATCATGTAATAGATGTATGAGTATAAAATTTCTCTGTGTTGCCTGTTCAAAAACAAAAACTCAGTTTTGCACCTGTGGTCTCATACTGTTAATCCAACAAAAACACACTTATAACAAAAACAACTTTAGACATTGAAATAATTGACTGCAAATGAAAATGTAATACCTTCTGCAGACATGCTGGCTCCTTTCTCTGTGGTAAATAATTTACAATCTTTGTTTGATGAATGAGGCATTTCAAACTCTCTGGTTTATACCGAATGTGTAGGGTGAATAGGGTGATGAGGGGTGTGTGGTCTGTCTGTGAGATGAGGCATCCGATTTATTTCAGAGAGGGTGAATATGAAGATGTAATGAGGCTTCTGCTGCACAGTGTCTCTGCTTGTTCATAACAAAAAGGTCAGTGCCCCTCATCTGTGGAATCTGGAGGCGACCTAAGTGTTGCTGGAGTCTCCAGAGCTAACCCACTCAACTCAGATCATCAGATATTCAGCCTCTGGCCATGGGACATGTGGGCTGTTCAGTTTCTCCTGACCACCTTGTTTTATCATTTTTATTCAGTTTTATGCAATAGCAGCTTCATTTTAACTGTTAGCTTAGGAGACAGAGTGCAGAGGTGAGGAATGATGAGAGTTTCAAGTCTCTACCTCCCTGGTTCCTCCAATGTCTAGTGTCCTCCTATGCCCCACCACAGCTGCAGAGAAGCCGTGGAAGCATCAAACCAAGTGCAAGAGGCAGCTTTTCAGGAGCCTGAGGAAGAGCTATGCCCTGCTGCCAGAAGCCACCAACACTCTTTCTGCCAGGGCATGGGACATTGAGTTGCACCAGCCTGCTAGGCCTTTCTCTCCCATACCTCAAAAGCTGTGACTCCATCTTGGTAAGGCTTGACCAGTAGCATGAGCAAGCATTCCCCAAGGAGACAAGAATTCCTGCTCAGTGGTAAGTCTTGCAAACTCCAGACATTTGAGGTCCTAAAAAGACAAACACAAATGTCCCCCTTCATAAGACAGCAATCTGTATTGTTAATGAACAAGTGGTGTAAAAATCAGTTTCCTTCTTTGCCTTCCTACATGGAGGGAGTGTTTCCTGTGGCTGTTTTCCAGTACAGGGGCACACTCTCAGTGATCTGCTTCTTCCTCACCTGGCAGCACGTTTGTGTATGCAGAGAAGCATTTAACTTCTTTGAAGCTGAGGCTCATGCAGTCTTGTAATGAAAATGGTCCCTTTCTGATTTTCAGACCACAGACCCCACCTCTGTCAGAGGAAAGGGCTTGGTGTCTGAAAGGTGGGAATGGGCATTACTTTCTCTTTCCATAGTCTGACTCTTTGTTATAGTAGAAGGAGTGCTTCAGGTAGTTTGTGCCCAGAGAAGAGTTACATAAGAACTCCATTCCCCATGCAGCTGCACCATCATGGGATTAAAGGGGGAAAGTGAGAAATCCCTTCCTATATTCAGAATGCCTCCAGATTTGCTGAGGAAAGCCCTGAACGGTATTAGGTCTTTCCTACAGTATGTACATGGGTGGTAACCAGCCTAGGGAAGCAGGTATCTTTTCAGGCTTTTTGAGCCATCTAGCAGACTATTCCCACAATCAGGATATTTTTCCAGTACCGCTCTTTAGTTGAGTGGTCCCCAGTCAATAATGAATGGCGTGTAAATAGCCAAGTTAAATACCGCACATACCACCTAATTTAAATGCATGACTTTCCCAGGACAGGAAGCCAGTGATTTGCAAGGAGACTATTAATATTGATACTAATAAAATATCTTGAAGCACTATTAGATAAATGCTTTCCTGTATATGCTTCTTTAAGGACATCATAAGATCCAAATGGGGATTTTTACTTAAAAACAAACTTTAAAATATGTAAAATCATCAAAAAAATCCTAAGTTTGCAGCAGTAGCTCCAACAGTGAAAGACAGCCACACCTTCAGAAAGTGAATTACTTGCAGAAGATCTCACAGACCATAAGAATGAAGACCCACTGCAGTGTACTCCTGATTATTCAAATAGCATGGAGCTTCGGGATTCTATTTGGATAATCAGGAATTCAGATAATTGAGAGGGCAGAAGTAGGGTGGTCTCCTCAGCACCTGGGGGCTCATCCTCCTCATCACAGTCCTGAATGGAGATAAGGGGGTGTTGCGTTGCCCTGTTGCTCATTCCTGTGACAGCCAGGCTGCAGAGGGCTTCCTGTGCAACCTGGGGCTTCTGTCCCCCCTCCTCTTCGCAGTCCTGGCCAGGGATATGTGCTTTATCATCTCAATCCCTTCTTCGTCTCACAGCATGAGATACATGGGGAACAAGGAGGGGATCTGAATAATGTAGAGGCTCATATAATGTGCTTTTGGATAAACTGAAGTACATAGACATTTCCAAGTGTCTGCTGTAGCCATTCAGACTGAAAATATTTTCTGTATGTAGTAAGGAAGATCATGTAGTGGAATGATGCTACGTTTGAGTGTGAGATTTTGCTTTAGGCACCCATTGTGCAATGGTATTGTCTCTGGAGTATATTCAGAGGATGAGATACAACAGAAGAAATCTGGGCCTTAGTGAAGTCTGAGAGTTTTGACACTGACTTCAGTGGAGCCAAGATTTCAGTCAAAATGTTTTATTCTTGACCAGTAGGAATTTAGATAGGGAGGTTTGAATCACAGATTTTTATGTGAGGGGCAAGAGATGAGATATTGAGATGTCTCCACCATGCTGAATGATGACCTAGATAATGCATAGTGGTAGACTTTGTTGTAGGTTTATGTTTGACGGTAGACCATATTGGAAGCATTATAGGATGTAACATGGGTATGGGTAAAAGAGTTTCTAGTTGATCGGTTGAGGCTGTGTGCCAGTTCAGGGACAGGATTAAGGTTTTTCTGTTCTATTTATTTTCAACACATATGTTTATTCAAAGATTAATAAATTCTGAAATATCTTTATAGTTCACACAGTCTTCCCCTCACTATTAATCTTCATATTAAATACTTGAATTGTAACTTTCTTTAGTATGTATATGTTTTAAATTTAAATACCATCTTTACCTATAGGTTAATCAAGTTCTTATTCGTTTTATATATAATATTCATAGCAGGATATACTGAACAGACTAGTCTTATATGTAAATAAGCATTATTTTAAGAGCCATGTCTTTTCAGTAGTATCTGTTGTAACATTTCTGAATATGGTTGTTAAGTTCTCTTACTACTTTCTTCCCCTTCCCTCTGCCTCTCAATACAATATTGTAGTTGGGCCTGGAAAACAAAAACAACAAGCAAAATCTAGTAGCAAGACTCACATTAGTACTAATTAATGTATATATGTTTGGGGGGAAAAAAGAAAAAAAATTTCTTCCTGTTGCTAAAGTTAAATCTGACAATTTTCAAATATAGAACCTAATTTCATTAGGTAGTGTCATTCATTCTATTAAAGAAAACATTTATACATAAATTTATGTCCCACAGGCATGAAATAAATAAAGATTCTTTTGCTTTTTGTAGGTGTGTTTTTATGGATCAGTGAAAGATAACAGTTTTGCTTAACATAGTTTAAAAAAAAAAAAAGCTGCTAAAACTTTGTTAGATTAAAAATGCCAGTTTTTCCTGAAGAATTAAAACTTTAGCATCAGGATTGAAAATCTGTCTTGTTTGTTTAAGAAATATTATAGGATTTACAGTACAAGACAGAAAGTCTTGCAAAAGAATTAATGGTATCTAAGAAAATTGTTACAAGCATAATGAGTATAGTTAGGGAAAATGCTTCTTAAATATATTAAGCTAATATATATAGAATTGCTTTTTAGTGGTTCAAGTCTTATGTATATGATAAAGATATATTTGGGATCCTTTTACTATGTGTGAACTCATTTAATTCCTATTATTCAGTGTGCCGGGAAACTCCTATGTCAGATGACTGGCATAATCTGATAAATATTGCATACACATTCATATTACATTATTTTTCATTAGATGCCATAATTAATCTATATTTATTGAATAACTGTACAATCAAATGCCACTCACCTAGTATTTTGTAAGTATAGTGTATATGTGGGGAAATAAGTGAATTTTTCAGGTTATTTTAACCACACAAAATCCTGGCTTGTTGGGTGTTGAGGGTAACTAGTCTGTCTCAGGATCATGTCATAAAAGTGTACGTAATTCTCTGTTTAACTAATGGCTGATCAAGGACAGCTCTTTAAAGTGGGTCAAGAGAGTTTTTGTATCACTACCAGAAGTTGAATTGTAAGCATGCCTAATAGATTGACTTCAGTTCCATTTATTTCCAGTAGAAAACTGGATTTCTTGTGGCTCTTAATGAATAACTTGCCTTACTGGAGTTTCACTTCTAGAGATTAACTCCTCCAGGCTCCAGTTTTTTTATCATTGTTCTAAGGATGAGGGTAGACTTAAAAAGCGGGGCACATTACAAACCGTAATTGTGTACATAGTTATTTTGATTCACAAGGATAACCAATTAGAAATTAATTAATTAGACAAGCACAAGAACTGTTTGTCTTATTGCATCTGGAGGTCTTTAAGGTATGGATCCAAGGTAATGTCCTGAGTCTTTTCCTGTTGAGATACCATAGCATTCTAGATCCAGACAGTAAACTCACCACACAAGTTCACCTTTTAATCAAAAAGTGGAGAATGAGATGGTCCTTTAACTTTGTTAGCTATTAAAATGTTAGCTAGGAAAATTCCTGTCCTTCATATGTAAACGTTGCAGACAGCTGTGTGGAGAGCCATTTTTAAAACTGTTTTCTTATTGCTAAATAACAACAAAAAAGGTCAATGTATTATGATTGTTTCTGTGTCTAGAAACTCCTATTGATAAACCATGTAGAATGAATATAGCAGGTTTATTGAGGCAACTCTTGTATTTAATCCATTTTGGATGCAAAATGACACTGTCTGTGTAGTTTCAATCCTAAAGCACAAAGTTTTATTATCTCATGTGGTAGGCCCCCACCAAAGAAGGAAGCCAGGGGATTGACAGAATCCACCTTGTAACCAGGAACATGAAAAAATTATGCGCTATAGCTCCCTTGAAATGCAACATTTTGTGGCCATATTTCAGAAGTACACCAGTGAAATTTGTGAGAACAGAACTTTGCACATGTAATTAGCCATTTGTGCATTTAAATGAAAGTTCCTGTATATCCTCAAAGGTGTACTTACAAGTTTTGCCAGTATATTTATGAAGGCTTCTCTGAAAAATTTGTCCTTTGTCTTTTGACTCTGTCTGTACTTACGGTTATGGTTGTTTATCTGTTATCTTTCTATCGGTATAGCCAGTCTTTTCTTAAATTTACACAAAGTAAAGAATGCTGTATTTAAAGCACAAGCCTTGGGAGTCAGGTGATCTGGGTTCTGTTCCTGGTTCTACCATAAAATTCCTTGGTGACCTTGGTGAAGTTGCTTAAACTCTTGTTTGTTTCTGAGCTAAACACTAAAATGGAGCTGACGAGCTTCACACTTGTGAAATACTCACTTTGGTCTTTTAAAATATTTGAGATACTTAGTAGAAGGTGTTATCATATAAGTGCAAAGAGTTATTGGTTCTTGTGGTTACTGTAAAACACAGTCCCCATGTATATCTGGTCAGGAATTTTTAAACAAAAGGGCTTTTTCGTTGGAAAATGTCAGTTAATCTAAATGTATCGGATTCAGCAAAACATTTGTCAGGAAGGTTTCTCAGGTCCAAGATGGAATTTTGAGAAATTGAGAGCAAGAGAGGGACCAGAAAAGATAGCAAAGTAGTTCAAGCACTCACCCTGGTTCAAGTTTCTGCTCTCCCTGATTCAGATTAGCAGCTTGAACCTATTTGCTCTCTTATACCCCAAGGTTCAAGCTCCTGATCTGAATCACCCTACTATATCTCAGGTGAGTGCGTGAGCTACCAGATTATTGGCTGTTCTGGGGAGGGTCTCTATCCTTCTCATGTTTTTAATGAAAATTTTTGAAAAGTCTCATTTTTGTGCTGCATTGAAATAAAAACAAAGTCAATTTTTCACAAAACAATTATTTTTTCAGCCAGCCCTATCATAGAATCATAAAATCGTAGAATATTAGAGTTGGAAGGGACCTCAGGAGGTCATCTAGTCTAGCCCCCTAATCATTTTTGTTGCCCTCCTCTGGACTCTCTCCAACTTGTCCACATCCTTTTTGTAGTGGGGGGCCCAAAACTGGACACAATCCACAAAGAGGTTTTTTTCTATACTGTTTCTCTTTCCCAGCAGTTTACTACACAAACAAAGTTTCTTTCAGTTTACTGTGTGTATTTTCATCTAGGTCTGGGTAGATGATTACACTCTATCTTTATTGCACTCATACCTGCCACTGTGATCCATAAGTTTGACCTCCAAGCTTGAATATTGCAGCTCCTGTCTAGAAATGAAGCCACATGCTCTGAAATAGTTTTGTCTAGTATAATAAGCAGGCACTAGTGTGTTTCATACTTCAGGTCGTTGTGAACTTCTAACTACAGTGTTTCATTCTGTAGTAGCTCCACATTGAATGCAGAGTTGCAGTTCATTAATGTCTCTCTTGATATTTAAAGCCTTCCATGAGACCTCAACTTCTTGAGAAATCACTTCTCCTGCCACCACTATGACCTCCCATAATAGCTATGATCCACCAAACAAAGAAATTGTTAACTAGTTAATTTATGAGTGAAGGAGACAGAGCACTTTCAGGAGCTTGTTCTGGATTGTGTACTCATTCCTACTGTAGATACATGTCTTTACCTCTGGGGTGCCCCTCCATGCTCAGACGTGGCATTGTAGGGGATCCTGCCTCCCACACTTCCTCTGGTCGCCGCTTGCTTGGTCTCAAGAGTTAAGTGCCTTTGTCTGGACTCCCTTTCTGAGTCTTCAATGGCTCAGCCCTCCAGGGTGAACTAAAGGTCCAAGTCCAAAATCAGATACTCCATACTTCTTCTGAGCCTGCCCCTGTCGGGCTCTACCAAAATCCTCTGCTGTTCCTCCAGCAGGATTCTGCTATTTTCTCCAGTCCCTGGGGATTCTGACAGCTTTCTATAAGGTTCCCCCTGCTGCAAAGCTTCTCTTAACTACTAGCTCTTCTGCCCCTTCTGTGGTGCTTTTCTGTTCTCTTCTCCTGTTAGGACCTAACTCAGGGATCCCTTGCAGGAACCCACTCTGCTCCCTGTGAGGGTCTCAGCCTATCTTCATAAGGCTTTTCCCAGAGGGGAACTCCCCCTTGTTCTTCTTGCCTGGGTCACCTTCATTTTACTGAGTTCTCAGCTCTATTTAAGGCCTAACTCTGCCTCTTCTGGCCAAGACGCAATCAATCTCACTTAAAGTATGGGTTGGATGAATGGACTACAAAATGGATAGAGAATTGGCTAGAGGAAAGGGCTCAATGAGTAGTGATCAATGGCTCCATGTCTAGCTGGCAGCCAGTCACAAGTGGAGTGTCCCAGGGGTCGGTCCTGGGGCCGGTTTTGTTCAACATCTTCATTAATGATCTGGAAGAAGGGGTAGATTGCACCCTCAGCAAATTTGCAGATGATACTAAGATGGGGGGAGTGGTAGATACCCAGAAAGGGAGGGATAGGATACAGAAGGACCTAAACAAATTGGAGGATTGGGCCAAAAGAAATCTGATGAGGTTCAACAAGGACAAGTGCAGAGTCCTGCACTTAGGACAGAAGAATCCCATGCACAGCTACAGACTGGGGACTGACGAGCTAGGCAGCGGTTCTGCAGAGAAGGATCTGGGGGTTACAGTGGATAAGAAGCTGGATATGAGTCAGCAGTGTGCCCTGGTTGCCAGGAAGGCTAATGGCATATTGGGCTGCATTAGTAAAAGCGTTGCTGGCAGATCGCGAGAAGTGATTATTCTCCTCTATTTGGCATTGGTGAGGCCGCATTTGGAGTATTGTGTCCAATTTTGGGCCCCCCACTAAAAAAGGATGTGGCCGAGTTGGAGAGAGTCCAGCGGAGGGCAACAAAAATGATAAGGGGGCTGGAGCACAAGACTTATGAGGAGAGGCTGAAAGAACTAGGCCTGGTTAGTCTGCATAAGAGAAGAATGAGGAGGGATTTGATAGCAGCCTTTAACTACCTGAAAGGGGGTTCCAGGGAGGATGGAGCTAGGCTGTGTTCAGTGGTGGCAGATGACAGAATAAGGAGCAACGGTCTCAAGTTGCAGTGGGGGAGGTCTAGGTTGGACATTAGGAAAAAGTTTTTCACTAGGAGAGTGGTGAAGCACTGGAATGGGTTACCTAGGGAGGTGGTGGCACCTCCATCTTTAGAGGTTTTTAAGCTGCGGCTTGACAAAACCCTCTCTGGGATGATTTAGCTGAGGATAGTCCTGCTCCTGAGGTCCCTTCCAACTCTAATATTCTATGATTCTAGGATACGGAGCATGACTAATTGGGATCAGTTTCTAATTAAGTCCCATTTCATCCAGCTGGGTCACTAATTGGCTCTTAGGTTGCCAGCTCAGAAGAGAGGCTGAGGGATGGCTGCTATCAGTCATGGGCAAGGCTGAGCCCATCTTGCCTCAAAGACCAGCCAGCCCGTGACACCTACTGAAGGTAAGAACGAACACGAGTAGAGCCAGTTTCAGAGCTAACTGCAAAACTAATTTCTCAGAAATTATTGGGGGAAAGCTAAATCTGTGCATGGGCACACACAAATGCACACTCTCTCAAAGAAACATGAAAACCCATTAATATCTGTAAACTCATTAAGCTATTTTTTTCTTCAAGCTGGGAAGGAAAGAAGGGAGGCGGACTGTTATGTCTATTTTTAAATACTTCATGGATGTTCAAATACTAGTGATTAGGCCATATAAGACAAGAATAGACACCTCCATGACCCTGTGTCATTACAAAGGATTAGTGAGATGGAAGCTATTTTTTCTATTTATTTTCTGTGGAATATGAATTTGTTCTCTTTTCCTCTCCCACCCCATAGTCAGTGGATGTATCACTTTTGTCTTCTGTGTTACAGCAATTTGTCGTTAATTTTACAAACTGGGGATCAAGTTTTAAAATCTGTCTGCCTAAGTTAATACACGTGCTGCATGCTTAGATATACAAATTTGGTATTTTCACACTCTGTACAAGATTTGCTTGCATAGTTAGTGTATTACATGCTCACAAGATTCCAGTCCCATGATACATGTCTGCTTCATGCTATTCCTCAAAGTGCAACCAACCATTTAACTCTAATTTTATAATGTACCTGCATATGGCCAGGCATACAACAATTTCTAGACTTCAGCATTATGTGAGCAGTGGGTCATTTCTTTGCTTTTTATGGAAAGACTTCAGATTTCTTTATATCTGTGCCTGTCCTGAGGGTTCTTTCACAGAACTAAGACATCTGCAGAAATAATATTTGATTTCTAGATGATTTGATATTTAGAGAATAAAAATAAAACTCGGCTTGGCAGAATTCATTTTTTAACTTTGACAAATAATATTGATTATTTTAAGCAGTTTTTCTATTTGATCTATTTTCAGTTTTCAGAGTTGTGGAAAACTGTCACAGTTGGGGGGAGGCAGACAATTATTGATTGTAGATGTTGCGATTCAAAAAGTTGTGGCTTTAATACCATTAAAACATAAATTGTCATCATCACGTCAAAATATAGAAAGTAAATTGTTTTAGATCAAACTCTAGCAAGTTCTCAAGCAGCATGTTTTCTTACTTTGCGGACCTGTACATTTTGATGGAAATGTTTTCTCGACACATACCAATAAAAATCTAACCCTTCTAAGCCTAAATAAAACCAACGCTACTTGTAATAGTTCAGTCAGCTAGTAAATGGTATTCAGGATTATACAGGAGATGACTTTAAGCTTTAATGGAAAAAGCATTTTTTAAAAGGAGTGTGTCAAACATAGTACAATAACTCTAAAATAAGAAAGGGCTGGGAGAATGCAAAAGTAAAAGGGATGTGCTCTTACCTGTTGCCAAATGTTCTTTCATGTATGCATTATAGCTCTTTTTTGTAATGGTCAGTATTATCCTTATTGTGTACTGTTTACATGTCTGACTTCTTGTTTGGATTTTACTTGGTGATTTAGTATTAATTTTTAATGTGAAAGCACTTAGCATTAGGAGTTTGACATTTTGTCTGACCTTAATCACTAGGAGGCTCATGAGAGGTTTATTCAGTGGGAAGAGAACTGTTACAGCTCTGACAGAAATGATGGGAAATAAGTAAACAGCCTTTTAAATCTTCACCAGAAATCAATAGGGTTTAAAGATGATGGACGTCGGTGTTTTTTGCTGCTTAAGGACTTCAACCTTTTACGGGAAAATATCTTCTCAAAGTGTCAGCATTTTTTCCCCCTTAGCACAATGAATCACTGCTGCAAATAGAACACTCTGCATGGAACACTTGTCATCGTTATGATGATGATGATGCTGTATACGACTGTCTATGATAATACAAAAGATGTTTTGCACTTTTGTACATAAGGAGTTGCGGCCATGCTTCATAATGTTGCTAATTATTGTTCTGTATAGGCCAGCGAAATAAGTTTATACTTGGTTCATGAGATTTAAACTGATAAGTTCATCCTGTCATTGAAATTATTGCTGTTCCTATTTTTTCCTGTTTGTTAGCCTTGTTGTCCTTAAGTCAGTAGAAATAAGTTTACTTAAGTGACAGTTCTCAACTTCTTTTAATAAGCAAGGATAAAAGCTGCTCTAGAGTCATTGAATCAACAGTATTTTAGAAGCGATATAGGTTTTGAGCTGGTGCACAACATTTTGTATGGTTTTCTCTTCATGAATGATTTATTAGACACTAGGATGCTAGGGTATTTAGCAATATATCCCCAAACAGCTCTATTCAGACCCAAGTATTCATACATTTATATCATCATCAATCATATGTTGTGCTATTTGTTTTATATTATACAATATTGGATTCCATTTTAAAATAGCTAAGTATATAGTAAATTATTTTCAAATATAGTAAAAGTTGCTGTTAAATAGTAATTGAGAACTTGACTTTCAAGCTTTCAGTTAATTTGTTTGCATGTTATTGCAGCCATTTACTCTGAATAAAGTGAGGGGGATTTAATTTGTGATTTGTAGACAACCTTTTACATTAGAAATGATAACTGTAGCAACTATAGTTTTATGCTAATACATAAGTGTGCCACATATACTTGTAGATAAAATCGTCCCTTAAGACCTCCTGATATAAAGTGATCTTTGATTTAAGGATGCAGTGCTTTAGCTACATCTATGTTCAACGATTATTAAGCTGGAGTTATTACATACAAGCTGACTGAATATTTTCAGTAGTTTATCTCAATTGATTAGTCATATGGAGTATAAGGTAGTGAGAAACATTTGAAGCAGTTCTTCCTTGTTCTTTGCAAAGCAGCCTGTCTCTCCCTATTTTGCTTTTAGCTTTCCAATTTCCTTTATATTATATATCTGTGGAGCTAGATTATAATTGAATTAGATTAGGCTATCAATTCTGCAAGGTGCTAAGCACTCTGGCCCTGATGCAGCAAATCACTTACGCATGTGCCTAACTTCAAGCACAGCATAGTCCTGTTGAAATCTATGGGACTACACCTGTGCTTAAAGTAAGACACATACTTACAAGCTTTGCAGGACTAGTGCCAGAATGCTCTGCACCTTGCAGAGATTTGCATCCTTTTGGGTAATATATAGGAAAAGCTTCCTGTCATTTTTCTGCTGTCTGGATTTTGACAATGATAATAGTATCTCACTTTTGTTTCGGCCATAAAACTAACATCAACAATTTAAGAATTTGTTGTTTTGCTTAAATATTGGGATACTATTATCAGGCATCTCTTACTCTAAAAATGTATGATCCATTTCTAATAACAAATAGTGCACATAGCTGTAGTACAAAAGCAAAGCTACTGTACATGTAGTGGGCCAGATCTTCAGCTAACATGGATCGGCATAGTTGATTTGGTGTGAAATATATAGATGTATAATGTTATTTTCTTTGTACTGGACCTTTAAATGTCTAGGAGTCTGCTTCCTGCCAGAGGGAGCTGCCATTTTGCCTTCAGTTCATATTCAGCCTGTTAAAAGAGGAGGTGCACACTGTGCTCTCATGGAGAGTTGTTTTTTTTTTGGCTTGTGTTTTCCTCACTCTAAAATAACTAATTTAAAAGAAAAAATGTAATTTCTCTTTGTGTATAGAAAAACAATACAAGTAGATAATTACTTGTTGATGATAATGCTTAGAAGGTATATGTGGGGTTGTTTTTTGGGGGGGAAGGGGACAGAGACTTTCAGAAAAGCTGAGTATTGGTCTAATTCTGCTCCCATTGAAGTCACTGGAAAAGCACCCATTGACTTCAGCGCGAGCAGCATTAGGCCAACACTCAGTTCTTTTGAAAATGAGCCCTTCAGCTTAATGAACTTTACAGTCATGAACTAATACTCACAATATCCCCATTAAGGGGGCATCCTGGTTATTTATGGGGAAACTCAAGTAGAGCTTTCGTGTCTTGTGTAAGATGACAGAGGACAATGGATGTCAGAGCCAAGATTAACTTGGACTGAAAAGACCACACCTTTCCCTATAACATTTGGAGAAATGTTCAACTGTCTGTGCTTTATGCAGAAACTTGAACATCAAGGATCCAAATAAATAAATAAACAACCCAAAACAGTCACAAGCCTAGGAGTAGCAATGTTGACAAAAAGAGGAGATGCCTTTTGACATGGTTTAGAACTGTTTTACTGCCGTATCTTGAGAGGAGAGTCAGGGAAAAAAAAATTCTGAATTAGTTCAACATCATTCTGAGTGACAGCTATGAAGCGAAGATCCCTTGAATTTTTTTAACCCCTCAGCATCTTCTGACTTTTTCTTTATCAGTCTTGATTTACCCATAAGTACTGAGACTAGATTAACATTGAAATCTGATTTTCTTTACTCTGCTTTTCTTGATGCTGTCATGTAATTTTACTTGGGAATAGAGAGCCCCATATGGGTCAGTTAACCCGTAACTATTCAAACAATAAACTGCAAACTTGCCAGTTTTGTAATTCTATTTCCTCTTGCATCTTTTGTGTCTTCTTTTTGAAGCTTGTTGTGGTACCTTAAACAGTTTCACCTTCATTCTCTGCAAATCCTATAATTCTATAGAAAGCAATATACTGAAGTCGTTTATATGGGTCACTTATGCATACTGTCTCATGGAGATGCAGCGTTCTGCCTTCTATGGTGATTTGCATACACAAACACTTTGCTTTTCTAAATTATTAATGTTTCTAAAAAATCATTAGCTAAATTCTGGGCTCATTTTTTTGCCCTCAAATGCTCCTTCAGATGCTGTTAAAAGTAAACAGGCTTTATGAATTCTTCATAAAAAATTAAGAATTAAAAATCAAATGAAATCCTGAACCTATTGATGACCACTGCTAAACTTCCACTACCATCAGTCAGGCCAGAATTTCTCCTTAGATGCCTTCCCATTTCCACTTCTTTTGCTTAAGTTGAAATTAGGATAATTTTACCATAGCCAACAGACTAGGACAGAATTGTTTTATAAGTTATGTACCGATAATAGTATTTGAATTTAGTTGGTGGTCTTACCATGGCCTGGTGAAATAATTGTTCAGTTTTGGGAGTTACTGGTGTCTCTTCCCTGCCCCTTTTAAAAAAAAAATAATAAAAAGCCTAAATCAATAAAAGAATCATAGAAGTGGAATGCTGGAAAGGACCTTGAGAGATCATCTAGTGCAGTCCACTATGCTCAGGCAGGACCAAGTATATCTAGATCATTCGTGACAGGTGTCTGTCCAGCCTATTCTTGAAATCCCCCAGTGATGTGGATTCTACATCCTCCCTTGGAAGCCTATTCCAGAGTTTGTTAGAGAGCTTTTTCTAATATCAAACCTAAATTTCCCTTGCTGGAGATTAAGTCCATTACATCTTATCCTACTTTCAATGGACCTGAAGAACAGTTAATCACCATCCCTTTATCACAGCCCTTAATATATATGAAGACTATTGGGTCCCTCTTAGTCATCTTTTCTCAAGACGAAACACGCCTAGTTTTTTAACCTTTCCTATAGGTTTTGTTTTCTAAACCTATTATCATTTTTGTTGCTCTCCTCTGGACTCTTTCCAATTTGGCCACATCTTTCCTAAAGTGTATTTTCCCAAAGTACAGACTTGGACACAGTACTCCAGCTGAGGCCTCAACCAGTGCCGAGTAATACAAACAATTACCTCCCATGGCTTACATACAACACATGCCAGAATATGAGTATTTTTCAGAAATGAATCACATTGTTGGTGCATAATCATGATCCACTATAGCCCCTAGATCCTTTTCAGCCATACTACTACCTAGCCAGTTATTCCCCATTTTGTAGCTGTGCGTTTTACTTTTCCTTCCTAAGTGCAGTACTTTGTACTTAATTTAATTTTAGCTGGTTGATTTCAGACCAGTTCTTCAGTTGATCCAGGTCATTTGGACATCTAATCCTGTCCTCCAAAGTACTTGCAGTCTTTCCCAGCTTGGTATCATCCACAGATATATGAGAATCCTCTCTATTACATTATCCAAGTAATTCAAAGAAATATTGAATAGTATTGGCCCCAGGACTCACCCATGTGGGAGTCCTTAAGATGCACCCTTCACATTTGACAGCAAATCACTGATAACTACTCTCTGAGTATGGTCTTGCATCCAGTTTTGCACCCACCTTATAATAATTTAATAAGAACATAACAATGGCCATACTGGGTCAGACCAGTGGTCCATCTAACTCAGTATTCTATTTTCCAACAGTGATCATTGCCAGATGCTTCAGTGGGAATGAAGAGAACAGGGCAGTTATTAAGTGATCCATCCCGTCATCCAGTCTCAGCTTTTGGCAGTCAGAGGTTTGGGGACACCCAGAGCATGGTTTTGTGTCCCTGACCATCTCAGCTAATAGCCATTGGTGGACTATGCTCTATGAACTTAATTCTTTTTTTAACCTAGTTATACTTTTGGCCTTCATAACATCCTGTGGCAATGGATTGCACAGGTTGACTGTCTCTTGTATGAAGAAGTACATCCTCGTATTTGTTTTGTCTGTCACCTATTAATTTCCCTGGATCTTGTTATATAAAGGGGTAGATAGCACTTCCCTATTTACATTCTCCACACCATTCATGATTTTCTAAACCTCTATCATAGTCTCCCGTTAGTCATCTTTTTTCTAAAATGAACAGTCCCAGTCTAGGAAAGTCTATCCTTGGCTGTTTAGCCCTTAGAGACACACACCTTTTCCAGCAAGCCAGATACCAGCCACGACCACTTAATGTGTGATGAGGTCATTCTTCCTATCTTGCAGTCACATAGGGATAGTTTGTTGCTGTGCATTTAATATTGTCTCTTTGAGAAACTGCCAGCTCTCCTGAACTCCTTCTTCCCTTTCATATTATTCCCATGGGACTTTACCTGCCAGTTCTGAGTTTTATAGTTAAATGTAGACATTTTTAGGCAAAATATATGAAGATTTGTTCTTTTTTTCTTTTACTTCCAAACCTTTAGTTCAGGAATTTGTGACCTGTGGCAACTGCAACTATATTGATCTAAAAAATATAGTGCAACTGCAGCTCTCTGCTTTTGTTTTTAGATATGTACTTTTCTTATGCAGGCGAAATAACTTTTGGGATCTTACATTTTATATTAGATATAATTTACATATTAACATGCGCACGCACGCACGTACATATGCTTTCCTGTATGCTTTTAGGATTATAGTAAACGACTTGCTTAAAGCTGAGGTAATTCAAATGATAAGATCATCTGACCTGGGCTGGGTTTTAATTTTATCTTTAATTTACCCCATTGTATCTCATAGAGACCATTCCATCCTTAACTGTAAGTTTGCTTGCTTTTTGTCTCTTCCTTGTGTATATTTGGCATACTTCCACCTCTATTTAACATTTAATATTCCACCAGTTGAAGTTAACATTTTCCCTCCAAGACCCTGTGTTAATGTCTTTAAAATTAGGGATATATAATATAATTTATGGGATTTTTATTTCCATTGCCCACCTTAAAAGCTATTGAGTAAAATTTATTTTTCAATTTTTTAAATTTTGAGCTCAGAGAAGGAGGGAGATGGCAGATTTTCTTTAAATATTATCTTTGATACTATATATTTCTCAGCAGCCATGCTTCCCATTGATGGAGCATCCTGGCTGCCACAGTTGGAAAAATATAATTGAGTGGCATTATTTCCATTGCTGTGTATTCTATTTACTAAGGAGTCATCAGTGGTTGTAATTAACATAAGGGAAACAGTGAGTGTAAAGAGGATTTTATTGTACTCTACTATGGAATATAATTGGTATCAAAGTGGAGGATGTAGTTAGTAGCCTGGGTAATTCCATGGGCAAGTTAATGATGGAAAAGTAAGGGAGGTGTCATTTGATCTGTAAAAAAACTACAGAATCATGATTTCAGTGGTGTCACCCGTTGCGACCTGATGGTAGGATTCCTCCTCCCCTCCCCCCCCACACCTGCTCCCAATCCTCCGGTTGGTGGAAATTTTTATACTACCTAACTCAACCTATTCTGACAACACTGTATCATTTCTCCCTTTCTCCCACAAACACAATTATACCAAACGTGACAAACCTGGAGCAATTATGTAGATGCATATTGGAGAAAATGTTTTAAAATCAATATTATTTTAACTATACTTGAACACAGGCATGTGAAATGTGCAGCCCCTCACAAAATTAACTTGTGGCCCTTGACTGACAGTTCTGTTATCAGTTAATGCTTAGAATGAATTTTTTAATGTTACAGGTTACTATAAATGGAAAGAGTGCTTTGAGTTAATTACAATCCCAGAGTAATTTATTACAAAACCTTTGTTTTTACTTTGGTCTTGATCATTCCCCATCAACGGGAAGACAGGAAGTACTGACTTTTGGCCGAATCTTTGGAGAATACCATGGTGGGGGGCTTGTGGATCTTTACATGCTCTATGAAGTGTACCCATAAACTGAATTTTGCAAGGGTGGAGAGGAAATACATAAAGCATCAGGATAAAGTTGAAGATATCAGGCCAAGTGCCAGCTGTGAACGAGACTCACTTTATACTAGTGAGTATAATGAGTATACTCATTATGCATGAGTATCCATGGCATGCATTTTAAGAACACCGGCTTCTTCTGTGGTAAACTGGAAGCCTGGAGGCATCCATTAAGCACAGTTTCAACATATGAGACAGGTGAGAAACTGCATGAAGCAGTCACTCTTAGTTAAGAAAGTTAAGTGGGTACATTTATGCAAAAGATGCCCACTCATATGACATGACTTGTATGAAGCTTTCAAAACCTAGAGAATTATCCCAGGCTCCATCCATCTATCAGCACCAACCAACAAGAACAGACTAAAACTGTGCTTAAATGCAAAGAAGAATGTCAGAGTGAAGATGGCAGGGATTATTACAGAGCTAACCTTAGACAGGTCATTGTTTGCATATCTCCTTGTAATGTCCAGTTTTCAAAATGACATTGATTTATGAGAGACTTTGGGAAAGCATGAGTTCGCAGTGGTACCACAATTGATGTTCGACTGTGGTGGAACAATGCATGTTTGTCAGGCAAAAAGCAAACTAATGCACATCTTGTAAGGGCTTCTTAAGCCATGACCTACTGACAATGTGACCAGTATCTTATGCCAGCAGAGGCCTTTCAGCATAGCAATCATACATGGTATGGTGGGAGGTATGACATGGTATGACAAACCAGAAACTATGAACACCTGCTGAAATTTGGTTGAACATTTCATTTATGAAGCTACAGAGAAAATACTGGACCACTGAAGAAATCCATCTTGTGTTTGACATGTATGCAGATTATTAAAAATAGTACCAGAAAGAAGAGACTCCATGCTATTGCAACTGTCCAATACAAAATCATTGACTCCACAAACCTCTCCAGTGTCACAGTAAAGAAGCTACTGTCTCATTCTCCTACAAAAAAACAAAACAAAACAAAACACTCCAGCATGCAAATGATTGCTCAAAGAAATTCATTGTCACATGGCATAAAGAAATTGCTGCCTCACATTATTCAGTGGAGTTTCTTCATGGTTCTTACAAGGAGGTTGACACTGAAATTATCCGGCATGCCATCTGTGATGCTACGAGACAAGATGCCAGTTTATGCCTGGGTCCCCCTGTCTCGCCTGAATACAGACAAATACTTTGCTCAAATAAGTGTAGCTCACCTGTGTGTTAGTATTGTTAAAATAGGTATTAGAATTATAAAAATGTGTTTAGTGTTTAGACTTTATGAAATGCTTCTGACTTGCTGAATGCATTAATCTCACTTATAACATCTGAGTCCCATATTGTAAGGTAATTGAGTGGTTATAACGTGAGCCTCTGTGACTGTGTAAACCACCAGATAGGAGAGAGACATTAACTAGTGTGAAGTGTTGATTTCCAACAGAAGATATTAGATCCCACCTGATGGGAAAGGTCCATCAACACCAAATGGATTATTGTGGCATGATAAAGAGGACAAAAGACGTTTGTTGTTTTTTTCTCCCTCCCCCACCATGAAGAGGAATAGCGCAAGTGGATTTCTCCCATCAGCTGAGCATGCAGCTCAGAGGACAAGGGAGGATGGGGATAAAACCCCTGAAGAAGAAGGAACTGTATCTCTGTGCTACTTGGAGTCTAGAGTGCCAGGTTTACTAGGCATAAGCTAGAGATCCCAATGTTTAGACTAGGTTTGCCCTAAATGTCATATAGAGTTTGCTTATTATACAAGATTCTATTACTTTTTGAAATTTAAGATTGAAACTCATTTTTGTGTAGATACGTTTACCTGCTTTAACCTTGTAAATAACTCTCGTTTCCTTTTCCTACTTAATAAACCTCTGTATAGCTTATATAGGATTGGTTATAAACATTATCTTCGTGAGATCTAAAGTGCAGTTAACCTGGAGTAAGTTACTTGTCTTTTGGGACTGGGAGTAACCTGAATATTGCTGTGATCCTTGGTGTAAGGGACCATCTGTCACAAAGGTACGCTCACCTAGGTGGCAGGATAGATCAGAGTACCTAAGGAGATTGTCTGTGACTCCATGTTTAGGCTGTTATAAAGCCTGAGGAGTTTACACTTTATAATTGGTTGGTGAAATCTAAGTATAGAGTTCACAACAATTTGAGGCTTGTGCCCTGGTTCTTAATAGTCTGCCCTGAGGGTGATACTCATGCTCTTTAGTCACTACAGACACCATTACGCCATCAATGCCCCAGAGAGAGGTTGTACTAAATTGGATTTTTGCACAAGACACAGATGTTCTAGTGCTGTCTGTGAGATGCTCCTGAAGACTTCCTCAAGATTCAGTGTTTGTGCCTGCTGCTGGGGAACAGAATTACTGTATATTCCTCAGATTGTTACGGTCATTCAGATCATTAAAAGCTGCCACACTACTAGGTTTCAGTGCTCTTTCATGATGTGACACTACTGGAATGTTGACTGGAAAGACCATATTATCTTACTGAAAGGCATTTGATTCAGCCTCCAAAGACTGTCTCCTTACTGGGAGGGTGCTTGGAATGGCTGAGACAGTCACTGATGTGGTCATAAAGGCACTGGAGACATTCATATGCCAAGTTTACTGTTTGAAGACCAACATTATGACACGCGCAGAGCTACATTGGTAGATGTTTTCCAAGAAGCAGACAAATGAAGAACAATTACCACTGACCAGGTGTGTATTTATAAATGCAAACAAAAGGGAAAATTATCAAGCAACGGAATGGTTCTGAAATGAGTGAGTGCATCCAAAACTAATCTCTCCTGATGGATCTTGGAGGATGGATTGATCACACCACTTATTTGTGAAATACCATGCTTCCTCAGATCAATCCTTCAGCTAATTAAATGTGCATGTGCAAAGACCAGATAGATGCTCACCACCTTGAAAATGTTTGGCCAGCAGCCTTTCTTGTATGGAGAAGTGCAAGTGCAGTGTGGACGAGGATCAGCGTGACATGTTCAGCAGTGGCATCCTTGATGGAATTGACACTGATGATGACTTAATAAATGATGATGAATAAATCTTTTCAGCCCAACATGTCAAGCCTAACTTCTTTTAGGATTACCAATGATCAGTGGGGTTTTTTGTGTGTATACAGTGCATCCCTGTGTTAAAGTAGAATTAAACATTTTTTTTTTAGAAACATTTTCTCTAATATGTGTTTACATAATTGATTCAAGTTTGGTACTCTAGTGTTTGTGGGAGAAAGGGCTTTTGATTGATAACCAGCTCGACCCATTTCTGACAATATTGCATTATCAAGATTTCCACCAACTGGAGGACCTAGAACTGGGTGCTGGGAGGGCAGAGGGTGACACCATTAAATATATGATTCTGTTGATTTTTATGAATCAAACGACAACTCCCTTTTCTGTCACTAACTTGCCTCTGGAATGAGATTGTACTACATTACGCTCCCAGGGTTAATTTAAGACAGTGGAATTTCTGTTTTGCAGTGCCCCCTGGTGCATAATGTTTGGAATGAGGTTACTGTAGTAATTGCATGGAGATATTTATTTAGTCTTCCATTCAGGCTTGACTATCTGTGGGAAACAGGTAGTGAAAAGCACACTACATAAAATATAGGTGCCAGAAACTTTCCCCTTCTCTTCTTTTAGCTTTACTGAGTGAGTAATTGTATGCTTATAGTCATAAGGATGTGAATCTGATAGAGTTGTGGTACTGTGAGGTGCTATGCATGCTTCTGCCATTTCATCATCAGTGATTTCTATAATTTTAAGTCTAGTTCTTCTGCAGTAGAGGCTGCTAGTAGAGTATATTTAAGGGCCATGTTCAACTAGTTTCCTAGATTTAAGTCACAAAAGAAAAGTTCGGTGATTTCAATCCTTACAATGGCCATTTTGATGAATGGCACATTATGGGGGAGCAGCATACATAAGAACAGTCATGCAAACATTTTTAAAAGCTTATATTGTGTGTATATATTTCTATATATACATTGATCTCTTCAATGCATATTCAAATTCAGGATTACAGAGGGAAAAGGCTAATAGAGCCCATTATTGTACCCTCTTCCTTGTTGGGTAACCTATTTTGGATTGAATTACTATTATTGATTCATGGATTTAATAGCCAATGCTTCCATTTTTTTCCAATCTGAAAGGACTAACAGAGTTATATATTTTCTGAATTAAAGAGTAGCAGGAATGTTAAACTGTGAAGCTGCCATTAAATTGACAGAGTGAATGTTAATGTTTGTTACATTGATGTTAGAGGTCCCAGTCATTTGTCAGTGTGCTCCTATAATACATGCAGTACATCTTCATTAGATAGGCATATAGCAATCAGTTTCATGTTTCCGAATGAGCCTGTGGTCAGGACATAATTAACCTTTTGAACCTGGATTTGTAACAAAATGTAAAATCAGTTTACGTTATCAATTACACTCACGCTCAATTGATAGTTGCCCAAAGTGGGTTTATTGTGGGGGAATGGAGGTAAACATTTACTTGTCTTTTTAGAAAGTAACAAAAACATTTATACTTTCTCCAATGATAAATTTAAGAAAAGCTAAATGTCCAATTCTCATATTTAACATCCCCTTATTTCAGCACATTAAACACTGCCAATGACTGTGAATACTATACCTGCAATAAGTAAGCTGCACAAAAGTATTTGCTCTGAATAAAGAAATATTGTTCTGTACAGAAATCTACCAAATTGCTAGGTGAAAATTTTTTAGAGAGAAATTTATTTGGAATACATTTGAATATTCAGATTTAATATGAATCTTCTGATTGACGTGCAGAAACATTCAATTGTTGATAAATTATCCATGTTAAACCAAAGAGTTGTAATTAATTTCAATATGTGTCACACATTTCAGAAACCTCAATTTTAGTGTATTTGTTGTGTTTTTAAAATACTGAATTTAAAAAACAATACTTTCAGAAGATGATTTTTAAAGGCATTATAAACTACATTTCTGTTTAATTCTTCTGATGTAGCCTGGCTTTATATATTGATTTCCACTCGTAAATTCTCTAAAGGAAAGCATTACAGTTACTTAATGATAGTATTCAAAGATAGCTAGCAAAATGTTAAACATTTTTCTTAAGCAAATGATATACCTGTTTGATTTTATTTTTTATGGTTATCCATCATTGTGTGTATATGCAGAGTGCTTTGAAATCAACTTCTTACATTTTGTTTCCCCCATAATGTACTTTATTCATCATAAAAATGAATAAAATTGTCAGTCAAGGACTGACTGCTTTTTCGTAGGTTGATTGCTGCTGTCACTATTGTTATATAGATATAGAAGGATTTTCTTCTTAAAGAATGTTTTATCATTATTATTCTATGAATATGGACAGTAATTCCTGTGTCCACCCCTGCAATATTTTATGATAAAGAAAAAAATCCTATTATGTGTCCATAATATATAGAAGATTCTTAGCATGCACTCCAATAATTCTGACTGGCTCTTTTCTCTTGTTAGTACTGAAAATTTGATTTTTAAAACCTACTTAAACAAATAAACATAGAATTACCAGAATATGTCTTCTGTGAAAAGCAATAAATGTTATTCCATTGAGAAGACTTCTAAAATGCTTTACGTCATTCATGTGTTTTTAGTAGCTATACACAATCATGTTCACCTACCAAGGATGAGCAAACTTTTTTTTAAAGCTTAGTTTATTCTGTCCATTTTTTTTCCTGCTCTAATTTCTAGTGAATAGTGCTGACACAACAGTGTCCACCAAAGACTGGTTATTCTTCTGCTAGACACAGCTTTGCTTCTCTACAGAGGAAAAGGGACTCTAAACTATCTAAGCTCCTACGTGCCACAAGGGACCACAACTGTGATACCTTTGACTCATCCAACAATATTGTAAATCTATCCAGCTATACACTTAACCCAGCAGAAAAGCCTGTCTTGTCTCGGGGGCTCTCTTTCTGTCCCACCACCCAAACACACGATACACTTCTGTGGTGACCTGGAATCCTACTTTCACCATCTCCAACTTAAGGAATATTTCCACCACACCATTGAACAACACACTAACCCACAGATACCTTCCTACCAATGCTACAAGAAGAAGAATTCTGCATGGACTCCTCCTGATGGTCGAAACAATACACTGAGGAATACCAAAAGAAACTACAACAGCTACTTAAGAAACTCATCTGCAAACTTGACACAATCAGACTGGGTCTGAATAGGGGCTTGGAATGGTTATCTCATTACAAGAAGTAATTGTCACTGTTCACACATTCTCACCTTCTAATCAACAGTTGTGAATAGGCCTTATCTACTCTGACTGAATTGACTTTGTTAGCAGTTGCCCTCCCCATTGTTGTTTCTCACCCTTGGACGCGTGTGTGTGTGTGTGTGTGTGTGTGTGTGTGTGTGTGTGTGT
>ML675615.1:4335331-4412291 GCA_007922155.1 Mesoclemmys tuberculata | reverse complement strand
TGTGTGTGTGTGTGTGTGTGTGTGTGTGTGTGTGTGTGTGTGTGTGTCCTCTCTGTGATTTCCATTTCATGCATCTGACGAAGTGGGTTGCAGCCCACGAAACTTATGCCCACAGAAATTTGTTAGTCTTTAAGGTGCTATAGGGCTCTCGTTGTTTTTGCTGAGTCTTTAGATAATTTCATACTGTTACAGCAGGACTGAGAGTGAGCCTCCTAGCCTAGTTCCACAGGCTCCTGTTAATGAGACTTGCTCTAGCGCTCTAAAAATAGCTGTGTAGATGTTGCAGCTCGGGTTGGAGCTTGGGCTCTGAAGCCAGGGGATGGGGTGGGCTTGGGAGCCTGAGCTCCAACCTGAGATGTAATGTCAAAGCAACAGCTACATGGCTGTATCTGTTGGTAACCTCACTTGGGCATTGCTCAATCACTCAGGCCATTTAGTCCCAGAGCACAATTAAAGTTAATGTTCCTCTCTGTAAGAAATCTGAATTGGATCACGTGCAGGTGTCTGAACCATCACCGTGTTGGGAGTTTAATTAATGCTTAGTTTGCTCATCGTAGCAAATGTGAAAGGTCACAAGCGGGAATGAAGCTCTGTTTGAGCACCTGTTTCTGATTCACATCACTGCTCTGCTGTACAGTAGAAGATAGCTTTATGTCTAGAAGTTGTTGATAAATGTGTTGCTTCTCTGTTCTGGAAACAACCTGAAGGGAGATTTTATTCTCAAAGGACTTACACTGGACTTTTCCCCCAAAAAACCATTTTCTATATTTAAGAAGATTTGTAACACTGATTCAAGAAATAAGTTCCAAAATTCCAGAAAACGTATCTATTTTATGAATATTATTTAAAATAATAAAATATATTTGTTTACTTTATTTAATACTTAAAATGCAGTAGCTCTTGTGGGGCAAGGCTTTTCCAGGATGGGGTGCTTTTGAGCTCAGTGCTGTATAAACACCCAGTAAATGACAGTGCCTGCCCCAAAGAGTTTACAATCTGCAAGGTGAGAGAGAATCATTTTCTGCATGGGTGTGGGAATTCTTTGCAGACATGTTCTGAAGTAACGTTTCATCCTCCTTTTTTTTTTCCTTTCCCTTCTTTGCTCTCGCACTGCAAACACTTTTGAGTTTGTGATCTGTGATCACTTCCAAATATTGTATGGATTTAGCAGTGAAGCAACATATGCACCAGGAAAACTGTTGTAGTTTTAAAAAGAAATAAGATGTCATTCTTTATAATGAGGTTAAAATCAGTTATGGAAAAATAGTCGTTGAGGAGAAAAATAGCTAACTTGATAACATTTTAAAATCACTTTTCTAGCTCAAAAGTTTGTTGTACAAAAATCAAGAGAAAGCAGTGCTGTGTTTGTAAAATGTCTCTTGCCCGAGTCTAGCTGATTGTTTACAGTGGCACGTTTAGTTAGGGAAACACCAACAAAAGACGATGTAAAGTTTCTTTAAAAAGTAATAGAGAATAAAGGAGGAAACTTTGGACATGGGGGGTTAGTTCAAAGGGAGATAACACAAACTCCTATCAAGAAATGATTTTAGCTGACTAAAAGCGTTCCTTTATCTGAAGAGTTTGCTTTCTCATGGTTTTAAATAGCATTGGGGTAATAGAGGAAGTTGACTGCTAAGGCCCTAGGGTTCTTCCATTCTGCCTTTGCTGCTGTCTGGGGTCCCTCCAGGTGCCAGGTATTAGAGGACAGAAAGCTCTCTGATTAGTTGTGGAAACTATGAACTGAAGTCATTGTAGTCTAGGCCTATGAAGATACCATCAGGACCTGTCCATTGCCAACCACCCTATTCCTTTGTACGCGTACCCTCAATCTTTTCTACACTTCCTACATTAGACAGTCAGTCTGTCAACCAAATAACACAGTTTCAGAATCTCAAACTGTTTACATAATTGAGGATCACAAAGCTGTGGATGATTTGAACCAGTCCTCCCTCTCAACTTCCCAGTGCAGCTTTGAGGGAATGGGGGAGCTACTTGAGTCATGTACCCCTAAGTCCTACCGCTGCAGGAGGAAGCTTGGGTAGTCCCCTCTCCCTCCCACATGGTGCTGCTGAGTTTCTTCTTCCTGTTAAATGCCTGGGCCATTTTAAAGGGTTGCTCCCCAATGGAAATTCTGTGGATAGCTTCAGCCCATAAGACAACTTCAATGGAACAATGAAGGTGCTGAAAGTTAGGCATGTGCTTAAGTGCCTTGTTGTCGACCTACTAACAAATGAAATATATAAATAAGTGTATTTGGAAGGGAAATAGGCACACACCATTTAATTTAATTGAAATTACGGAACTCTCGGTGCAAAACATTCAATATTTTGCTAGAAAATTGGATTCACTCTCTTCTAAATTGGGATAGTTGGCTGGTATGTGCAGGAAATTCATGCATATTTACTATCGATGTAATTTTCTCCTGCCATCTTGTGCATAAACCATTTTTTTTCAATGGACAGCCTGTAGTACTGATACAACTTGCTGCTACTGTGCTTATATTACTGTGGCTTTCCACTTACGTAGCTTCAAATATTGCTGGGTTATGTGCTATGATGAATGTTGGTATGATTTTGTTCCCTAATTTTGTATATGCTTTTATAGTTTCTAAAGACTTAAGTACTGTCAAATAATGATATTCATTTAAAAGAGACAAGTTTAATATACCCCAGACCATTGTGATTGTATAACTGGAGGAAATCTGCTGTTTCTGCATTGTATTCTAATGGTTTTTATTTGTTGAAAGCAAAAGGTCAGCACCTGTAGTAAGACATTTTAGTTCATTATTGTGAAATCAAGTCTCCATTTAAAGGCAAAGGTTGTATATAGATAATGTGTGTTAGAGTAAAGAGTCTCTCATATAAGAATAAGTGTTCCTTTCATATCTGTGCTGGAAAACATGTATGTGCTAAACAGTCTCTCCTCTAAGAATGAGTCTGCCTTTCTTATCCATACTGAAGTGTTCTGAAAAACATGTATAAGAAAGCTGTGATAATGAGCAGTACAGTAGAGAGAGGTGATTTATGATACCCGTTTCTGACAGCTATAGTGCTGAGATTCCCAGGGTATCTGATCACTGCATTAGCATGCTGACAGCTCAGCATTTAGGACATTATGGTAATTTATCCTGCATATGCTGTCACCTGCACTGTCAGAGTTTCTTTTTAATGATGGTATAACTATTTTGTTTGTTTGTACTGCATTCTTTTCATTTGGCTAATGCCTTCTCATTAGATTGCACCTAGTAAATGAGAGTAATTAAGTGCTTCCTATAGCTCAGATGTAATGATTAAGTTGCAGAGCTGCTGCTGATTATGTTTTGTCATTTATCTCTATTAATCTGAAAATAATCCAGATGATAAACACATGTAATTTTTTTGCTAATGTTCAATAGGTGAAATTTATAGTTTCTCCATGGAACCAAAGCAGTAAGTGTATGTTTATATATATCAATAGTAAGTTGTTGTTCTAGTATTTGTGTGTTAAATAAACATACAATTATCTGTGCAACTACGGCAATAAAACATAACGTCTAGTGCTATGTAGAGGCTTCAGCTTTTTAAAGTGCATCTTTCTTACTGGAAGTTACTACTGATAACGTCTAATCAAGTGTGTGTTGTGTAGTTTGTTCTCTGGGATGTCTGCAAAGACAGCTATGTGCCGAAATCCTTTTTCATTTAAGATGCTAAAAGTACTTTCCCTTTTCGACAATGGGTTGTTTTGATATCTTTATTACTATTTATTCCGACCATACAAAACCCCATCCCTAGCAGAAAAATATAGTTTTTATGTTAATATTTCCACATTCAAGTACACCATAATTTTTTTTTTTTAAATCACAGGCCTGAGGCAAACTGAGCTCCCTTCTCCGATTTATAAGCCTTTACTTACATGTAGAGCAGGAGATGGAGTTGGTCCTATTCCTACTTACAGTGTTGCAATAATAAAATATAAACACAATAATAATTAATAATGCAGTGTTTAGATTGCCCAGAGCTGAGTATTTTAAGGTTCCTTAGTCAGTCTGTCTCTTCAAAAAATACCTAGAAGATCAGTCAAATTTAACTTTATAGTTTAAGATAGGCATGATCAGACAATTGTCTAGTTTTCAGTGCTTTCGGTTTTTATATCAAGGTCTAGTTGAAAAATATCTCAAACAACCACTGCATATTTCAAGTGAATAACTTATTCTGGAAAATGACTCCCTCTTTCAAATGTTGCCCTGTTTTTCTAACATTTCTTTGAGTTTCTTTAGCTAAACAACACAGCCCTCAAAACTCTAAGCTGCACATTCATTCTCTGTCTTCCCTGTCACTTGCTCTCAAGCACGCACACTCCCATTTTGATAACGTCACAGATATTAGGTCACTTTTGAAATTTCAAAATTAAACCCCAAAAGAGATTCTCCTTATTCAGAATAATTTTCTGAACTACCCAGTGATTACCCAGTAGAACTGTTTAGATCTGTCAGCTGTTTTTGTGTTCCAGTGCTACCAGACTCTTTTTTTCTCATCACTCACCTGCTGAAGGGGAGGCTGGGGCGGCTGGGAGCCATAGAGGTTGAGTTGGGATATGAGAAGGATGGCAGAGTGAGCCTTTGGGGATGCATGAGGGTTTGAGCATAGCTTTCAAGATTAACAGGAATTTAGGAGGGCACAGGTGGAAAGGGCCTTGTGTGTGTTGGGGCCTGGGCAGGAGACTCCAGTGCTAGTTAAAAGCTATCAAAAGGACTGGAGTACTTGCTTTTATTTTAGGGTGTAAATATTTGTCAGAAGCATAATTGCATACTTTGTATCCAAGGGACCTTAATTTGGTGAAATGTACTTGATTTTTCAAATATGTCCTTTTAAACTAATACATGCAATTATTTAATGATATTTTAATTTTAATTATTTTCTTATACAGAAATATGGGCTTTTATAAACTGTATATAATTGGTAGCTTGAAATACGTTAATCAAATAGTTAATCAAATACTGTTATCCATTAGTAACATTTGTTTTATTTTTACAAAGGTAACTTTAAGTTCATCTACATTTTTTAATGAAATTATATTAAGGACTAACTGCAGTTAGTGTGGGTCAATTTTGAAACAGTTGTTTAAAATCCCATGTACTGAATTCTGTTATCATTTCTCTTGGGTGGATCAGGAAAGCAGTTGAAGCGACCAGTGATGGCTGCTGGGCGTTCATTTCTCTGTGACTGGTAAATGAAACACATGCAGCCTCACCAAACTACATGACTAATGACAACCTCCAGTGGCTCCTGCAATCAAAGATTAATTTGCTTTATCAAGTTTAAAGAATAGTAGGTGATAAATCATGTCAAAAAGAAATAATCAGTAACAGGCTGATGTTCTTTTGCACAGTGGAGGACAGGTGCAATAGAGGATTCATCTGCCATAGACAGTTAATTTTGTTCTCAGTGTTGTGTTAGTCTTAATTTTTATTTAGTTCATTTTTGAGTCAGACAACATCCATTGTCAAGATCAACTAGTATTATTTTTTGTCTAAAATGTAGAAAATTGGTGGTTTAACTTTTTCTAATTACATTGTTTTTGAGACTGTCACTTGTCTACAAAATCAAATGCTTTCATCTTATTTTCTTTAATTGCTGTACACATTTCTTGGTGTTATTTTATTTCATAAAACCACAGAACAGCCTCAAATGGATGAGTATAGAACTAATTGTTATATTTCTATACACGTTTATAGCGTACTTTTACATTTTACATTTCTTCACATGTGGATTTTCTTACTCCATCACTAGACAAGTGTGTTAGTCATAGAACTAGTGGACGAGTGGACTGATGCAGACTCTGTCGTGTATAGGATTTAGGTAGTATTCCTTTAAACAGTTTGTGAGCCCTCTAGTGGTGCGTTCTGTGGTTTGTATTTAAAAATCTGCCAGAGTGTCAGCGTTTATATGTAGCTAGTAGAACTGGCCAGGAAAGAAAATTTGTCTCATGAAAGAGAGTGGGGGAAAGACGAAGAGTTGGCCAGACAGTCTGCCTTGTTTCCATCAAAACTGTCATCGGCATCAATAATTTCCTGTGATATGTTTTGACCAGCTCTAGTAGATAGGCCTTGTACATTGTACATAGTTAGTAAACACAGGTATGAGGGACAAATTGTGCAAATGTGGTTATCTCCTATTTTGTTTGTTTGTATAAAGAACAAGTGACACAAGACTTTCCATGTAAATAAAATTAATTGTAAATTTTATGCAGACTATATTTGAAGAAAGTAGATTATAATTAAACTAAGTTATTAGCAGTTGTTGTTTGTCATTGCTATGATGTAGGCTACTGACAGACCCAGGTAACTAAGGTAGGGCCATTATGACGACAGAGGTGGTTCAGCCAATAAGCCCAATCACCTTCCCCCAATAGCCCATTTGCATGCAACAGCTCTGTTGGTTGTAGTACTGGTGTGAGAGAGACAACGTGTATCGAGAGTTCTCACTGAAGGATTCACTGGCCCAGCTGGCACTGGTTTTAAAGGTTCAGTGGCTGCTTACTAGCATGTGGATCAGTGTTTGAAAGTATCCCCCTGGCCTTAGTGCCCTGCTTATTGAAGTAGCACTGCTGAGGGAGCCAAAGCAGGAGCACGTGGGGAGCCCTTAAAGCACAGACAAGCTGAGACTCAGGGACTGGGCTCTTCTTGCCCTCCCTTCCCACAATGCCAGTCCCACTAATGCAGCCCTCTACACCAATTAATTGATTGTAAATTAAGGGCCAGATTCACTAATACATGTCAGCTTCTTTGTGCTGCTCTGGTGACACACAGCAGCTGTAGCTCCATTTTACTTGGCTAGTGCATTCTGGCTGCTATGGCGTGCCATCTGCCCTTTAAAATTAAAATAAAAAATATCTCAAGGTTAATATTACGTATCCTCAAGTCATTAGCGATATTGCATGTTCTCCTGCTTCAGCTGAGTAAGACCTTGGAGCTTTGAACAGTGCCTTGCTAAATTATCAGCATGACCTTAACTGAACACCTGGGTTTATAATACTTGGTTTGGGGATAATTTCCGCATCCCTGTAACATGTTTACCCTTACTTTATTGAAATATTCACTCAGCCATAACTGCACTGTAACAGTTTTTTATCTGGAAATATATATATATCATGGACCAGAATCTAAGCTAATCCATGTGCTTGCTTCCACAGAGCAAGATACCTAAATTAATTTGGAACCAGGCATTCCACATTAGCTGGGCTTAAAAAAAAAATCCCCAAACTAAAAATGTTTGGAGTTAAGACTGTCTTATAAAATCTCAAGTTTGGAAGAATGTTTGAAATGAAGCTATGTCCCATAATAGAAACTCCTTTACCCTGGGAAAACTTTCTGTGACCATCTTCAGTGCACTAGCTGATATGCCCATTTGTTCGCGGACCATCCATGTCTTGATGCAGTTTGCGATAAGCATTGAAAGTGGAGCTGGAAATAGAGAACATTCTTTTGGAAATCTGTTAAATGTTCTGAGATGATTTAGATGAATGCCTTAATGCCTATCTTTGACTTCTTTTCAAAACTGTTCTGAGGCAACTCCATTTCCTCGGGACATCACAGAGTCAAGAACTAGAACAAATGCTGAGGTGATGTAAATTGCTCCTGAGAATATTATGAGTGACTGCAAGAAACATCAGGGTTTGTAACTAATTATTTGGCAGTAATTAGGTTTTTGTTTTTGTTTTGTTTTGCACCTGTTGTGACAACCTTAGCATTGAAGTAGCTTGAATCAGCTTGCATTGATTGATTTCCTTGGAGCATGCTCCAAGAGCAGCTTCTGTAAAAGGAGGGAAATGTTTGAAGTGAAAGAAAAGTGTTTTATCCTATGAAAACTCCTACATTGTTTTTCTAAAGTAAAAAGACAGGCAACTTCTTTCGCCAAAGTGTCTGTCTATCCCATTTGTTTTGGAAATTGTAAGAAGTATTAGTGCAGGTGTGATAATTTCTTTACATAAGTATGTTAGCGGAGGGCAGAAGGCATACTTACGACTCATCTTTGCCTGCCTGACTAGTGAGAAGACAATGATTAGTTGACTATACAACTTCCAGAGCAATACCATGGTCAATAGTGAACATTGCACAAGTTATGTTATACATAACCATTTTCCACAACCTGGAAATAATGTTGCAGAATATACAAAGTATGCATTATTCTCTGTGTTCATTAGCTCTTTGGAAAAGTACTCAAATCCTTTCCAGGATAGGATTTTTTTATTGAGCTACTTTTTCCTTGGTATTGTGTTCTAGTATATGTATGGAATAAAATAGAGTAGATTTATAAGTTGTACCAGTATAAAACTATTATTACATAACGATTATGCAATATTTATGTAATATTTTAACATAGCTTTCTTCCTCTTGATGTTGAGTATACCTCTGTAAAATTACATTATTTAGCTGAGGTTGGTCCTGCTTTGAGCAGAGGGTTGGACTAGATGACCTCCTGAGGTCCCTTCCAACTCTAATATTCTATGATTCTATGATTTAAAGGATAGATAATTGCGTCACTGTTCTATCACTTGGCAGTCCTCCAGAGCATGGAGAAAAGCCATTTAATTCAGCTATCTGACTTGTGGCATCAATATCTTCTTCACTGAATGCTATAGACTATGGAGTATTCCAAGTTGTTTCAAAAGAACTAAAGATGGGAAGGCCATAAGGAAGGTTCTGTATTTTTATTTCTCCAGAGTATTCCCACTAGTGATGAGTTGTTATTCCAGGCGTGTATATCTATGGAGAAAGCAGCCTTTTGGGAACACGATTTATATCTGAGCCATTTTTTTATGTCTGTTTAAGTATTAAATGATTTGTGTGAATTTTACATGGTATTGAATGTAAAAGACTGTTGTTTATCAGAGGACATTTAGCAAATGTTACCTAATACAACATTAAACAAAATATTCTGTATCGGAAAAAAGTTGGAATAAATACTTACTTAATTTCTAGATCAATTTCAGGTACCTTATAAATAGCATCATATGTAAAAACAGGATGCACAGAAAATAATGTTTTAAGTAACTGAAATACTGTGAACTATCTTTGAGTGAGTTCTCAAAAGTAACGGCACTCTCCATTTTATTATGAGCCAGATATTTGAGACATTAGCAATTATCTTCAAAAAGTCATGGAAAATGGGAGAGGTTCCAGAGGACTGGAAAAAGGCAAATATAGTGACAATCTATAAAAAGGGAAATAAAGACAACTCAAGGAATTACAGACCAGTCAGCTTAATTTAGGTACCTGGAAAGATAATGGAGCAAGTACCGTATTTTTCACTTTATAAGACGCACCTGATGATAAGACGCACCTAGGTTTTAGAGGAGGAAAATAGGAACCAAAAGGTGGGCTCTGGGCTGTCACTCACCCAGGGACTTTAGGTGACAGTGCAGGGGATAGTACAGGGCGACGGAGGGCCACTATAACTCCTTTCCTTTCTCTCTCCCACAGCAGGAGCAGCGGAGCTCTGTAACAGCTGTAACTCTGTAACAGAGCGGGAGGAAGGGAGTAAGCTGATTGGTGGAGGCGGGGGAGCAGCAGCAGCAGTTCCTGCGGGCTCACCACCAATCAGCTGTACCTACCAATGGCAGTGCAGAGGAGAAGGAGAACTGCTCTCCTCTCTCCTTCTCCCCCTCCCCTGCTATGGAGCGGACCTGGCCGACAGCTGTGTGGTAAGGATCGCTCCTGCGATCCTGCAATAGTGCATTCGGCACGTTCGCTTTATAAGATGCACTGACTTTTCCCCCCCACTTTGGGTGAGAAAAAAGTGCGTCTTATAAAGCGAAAAATACGGTAATTAAGCAATCAAATTGTGAACACCTAGAAAATAATAAAGTGATAAGTAACAGTCAGCATGGATTTGTCAAGAACAAATTGTGTCAAACCAACCTGGTAGTGTCTTTTGACAGGGTAACAAGTCTTGTGGATGGGGGAAAGCAGCAGATATGGTATATATTGACTTTAGTAAGACTTTTGATACTGTCTTGCATGACCATCTCATAAACAAACTAGAGAGATACAACCTAAATGGAGCTACAATAAGGTGAGTGTATAACTAGTTGGAAAACCATTCCCAGAGAGTAGTTATCAGTGGTTCAGAGTCAAGTTGGAAAGGCATATCGAATGGCCTAACAGATCAGTTCTGGATCCAGTTATGTTCAATATTTACATCAGTGATTTAGATAATGGCATGCAGAGTACACTTATAAAGTTTACAACAAGACGGGAGGGGTTGCAAGTGCTTTGCAGGATAGGATTAAAATTCACAAAGATCTGGACAAACTAAAGAAATAGTCTGAAGTAAATAGGATAAAATTCTATCAGGAGAAATGCAAAGTAATCCGCTTAGGAATGAGCAATCAGTTGCAAACACGTACAAAATGGGAAATGACTCACTAGGAAAGAGTCCTCCAGAAAAGGATCTGGGGACCATAGTGGATCACAAGCTAAATATCAGTAAAACTGTTGTAAAAAAAGCAAACATCATTCTGGGATGTATTAGCAGGCTTGCTGTAAGCAAGAAGAAGTAATTCTTCCACTCTACTATGCGTTGATTAGGCCTCAACTGGAGTATTGTGTCCAGTTCTGGGTGCCACATTTCAGGAAAGATGTGGACAAATTGGAGAAACTCCAGAGAAGAGCAACAAAATGATTAAAGGTCTAAAAAATGTGACCTATGAGGGAATATTGGAAAAAAATTGGGTTTGTTTAGTCTGGAGAAGAGAAGACCGGGGAGGGGGGGGCGACCATAATAGTTTTCAAGGACATAAAAGATTGTTATACGGAGGACAGAGGAAAATTTTTCTCCTTAACCTCTGAGGATACAACAACATGCAATGGATAGCAAGGGTGGTTTAGGATGAACATTAGGAAAAAACTTCCTAACTGTCAGGGTAGTTAAACACTGGAATAAATTGCCTGGGAAGTTGTGGAATCTCCATCATTGGAAAATGTTAAGCGCAAGTTAGACAAACCGCTGTCAGGGATGGTCTAGTGCTTGGTCCTGCCATAAGTGCAGGGGACTGGACTAGATGTCCTTGCGAGGTCCTTTCCAGTCCTACAATTCTATTATTATTATTCACTTACATGTTTTCCATGCACTTTATTCAGGAAGAGATTCAATGCTGGTTTATTGAATGTTTGCTAATTTTTCGAGTATTATTAGTTCACTGCTCTCTATATAAACACCTAAATGTCTGTGCTAAGTCATATCTGAATAATCAAAATTAATTTTTTAAATCTCTTTTTAAGATAAAGTAAATGTACAATAAATTTATCTGTTATCAGTACATACTGGACAAGTTAAGAGATTGTTTAGCTCTTAGACTTTTAGATGCTCTGACATACAGATTAGTCTCATATTTGACAGTACTCCATTATATATCATATACACATAATCAAATCTATCTTGTTGGTTTGAGAAGTCAGCAGAACATACTAAATATATACTTTATACATTATTAAAAGGCAATTCTATCAATCATATTACGAACTGTGTACATCATGTAGAAAAAGGCAATCAAAATGTTGATGTAATGGCTTCACATCTAAAGATTCAGGCGCTTAGGTATATACACATATAGTATTTGGTTTTACCTCTGCATAGGAAATGACTTGATGTTACCTACTTGACTGACTTTGAGACATGAGCTGCTACATCCCTTGATATATTAAACTGTTCCTGAAAGTTCTGGATGGGTTATTTCCTCGGATTGACTCCTAGTGCTAAATCATTTATTTCCCAAATGAGTCATTTTACAGGGCATGTGGTATACTGAATATCTGCACACTTATGTACAAGCACTTTCTCAATATGTTTAAAAAGATAACATTTAGCATGGTCACTGTAATGAGTGTGCAGACTGTTCATAGCAGGATTTTATTCTTACCTAAATGTCTGCTATGGTAAAGACATTTTAACATCATAAAAAAGTCAATGTGCAGTATGTCAGTAAAGGTGTCTCTTTGTTTCTATATGTCATATAAAGCATTTAGATGTTACGGAGTCATATGCCAGTCCTCCTTCCATTGAAGTTAAAGAGAGCAGGGCTTCCATTTATTTCAATGGGAGGAGGAGGGTCCTGAATGGTAAAAGAGGGTATTCTGATTATTGTGGAGCTAGTATCTCAATATGTTGCTCTGCAGGAGAAATAATAAGAAAGCTTTAAAGACTTGAAACAGATAAAAAAGGAAATTCTGAACCCAGCCACGTATGCTTAGTCTTTTGTGCTCAGACATCATAGCACATGCTCATGATTTGTCTGCTGAGCCATCAGAACTCTGAGAAATCGTACCCGTAGCACCAATTTCTACTCTCAGTAATACCTGTATAAATCTGTATGTTAGTCAGTAGAGTTACTCCAGATTTACATTGATGTAAATGAGAGCAAAAATGAACCACCCCATATTTGCTCCAATACACTGACATAAATGTTCTGGATACAGAACAAAGTGACAGTCTTACCTGGGAATTGGTGTGCTTATGCATTTTGTGTCAGAAATGCCTGGTAATCAAAATGTTTAAGAATGTAAAGTAAAAACACAAAAGTGGAAGTTAGATTGGGTTCTGTCTGGGCAGGCAGTTAGGCAGGCATTATGAAGTAACTGTAAGAAAAGATTGAAAGAAGGAATTAGAATACTGCTGGACAACTCCTTTCTTATGAAAATAATAGGATAGTACTGAAATGTCTTCTTTGCCCAAAAGAGAAAGTGTTGTATCTCTTGCTTTCCTGATTTGCCATCTGTGTAGTTGTATCTCCCAATCTTGGTTTATAAAATTGGCTTTAACAAGATTGCGCTCTCCACACACCAACCAGCGCATAACTGTATTAGCAAAATCTTTTCCTTAAACAGGAGAAAACCAGTGTAGATGGTACCTCAGTGATCCTATTTTTAGCCAGTCTGCAACTATTCACTCTACTGTGATTTGATCAAACGTCAACCCTCTTCTGTTTTGCTGTGTAGTTTTCCCTCATTATCAACACTAGCATCAACACTGGAGGTAGTCCACGCTTCTGTGAATGTAGCCAAGAGAATTTAGGGCACACTTTGCTCCACATACCACTTGCAGCTATTGCCACTTATTTCAGAGGATCCACTAGTAGAGGATGAAGTGTGACACTTTCTATACATTACCCAAAATAATTATTTGTTGGGATTCCTGGGTTCCATTCACAGTTCTGCCATTGATCAATTAGTGTGATTAGTATTACTTTTGTAACCTAATTAAATATTGATATATTTATATTCAGGATACTGCCTGATTGATCACTCAGGTATATTTTAGAGTGCTGAGTACGTATGTGACATGAAAAGAAATAATACACAGAAGGCCCTCACTTATTTCAGGGAGTGGTGACTCCAGGTAAAGGGAGTACAAAAGTGTCTTAAAAATATCTGCCCCACCCCATTTTCCACCAATCACAGCTTAATCAGATTAAACAATCCGCACAACAACGTCTCCATTAAATACATTAATAGTGATGGTAGAACTAAATCTTGGAAGGAATTTAAGATCATGCAGCACATTTACCAATATGCTGTAAATTGTGTTGAAAGAAATTGAGTAGGAATGCTACAAGTATGTATGTGGTTTTATTTTAGGGGGAGGAAGATTATTCTTTATACATAATTAAAAATGAATTGATATCTTAGAGATCTTATACAGGAAAAAAGTTACATGGACAAAGCAATACCGACGCCACTAATGTTATAAAAATAGCAGGGAATGGAGGAAATGAATAGCTGGGCAATATTTGGAAATATATAGTCATTATCATAATAGGCAGTTTAAAAGAATGTGTTGCTTAACTTAATATTTAGAAGACAATCAGAAAGAAAAGAACAAATGTATGAAAATAGCTGAGTATATTGACCAAAAAAATAGAGTACAAAATCAAAGGAAGATTAAATGTACATCGGTTTGTATATAGTTCAGATGTGATTGCTTATGCTCATTGTAATAGGACAGAACATTATTTAAGAACAGCTTAATGAACTTAATAGATACGTGCGGAGTTTAAACATTTCCTGAAGGTATACAGACAATGAAATAAGATCGCATTTAATGTATTTCAAAATCGGTTTTTCACCCAAAAAGTGCTTTCTTAGGGGTCTATAAATATAATTAATTAAAAATAGGAATACTGGGTTTTTTGGCTTCTTGTGATATAAATACATATTGTGGTTATTACTGAAAACCCTCTGGAAATGGAAGTTATAAGAATAAATAACTGCTAGTTTCAAGGAGTATAATTGACAGCTAATGTTCGTTTTTCATCAAAATGGTTTGAAGGACATCTTTGAAAATACATTTTATTTAAATTATTTTTCATATAAATTGTTTAACCAAACCATCTGCTACACTTTATATTCAATTATATACATCTTAGGAAAAGCCTACACAGGAAAGTTATCCGTGTGTATGCTGTTTAATCTTATATATAACCCCTATTTCCCCCTCCTCTGTTGGGTAAAGGGTCAGATTTTACTAACGTGGCTAATAGGACATAAATACAGACATTTCACATGATGTACCATGTAAATGTAAACCTTTGTAGTTACAAGTTTTTGTAGCTGGAGAATTGTTTTAAAAGGCATGTAATTTATTAGCTATCAGTAGCTGCTTTATTGCCTTGCCGCGCTGCAGTAATAAATAAAAGAAAGTGAACTGATTTTACAAATGGCACACAAGGTGCACATTTTGTGAAAAAAGTCTTTTTTTAAAGAATTGGCATTAAATCCTTTTTTTGTGATGACAAAGAGGCTAAGAGTGCAAACTGTATTTTCTGTTTATCGAAAACAGTCTTTTTTTCTCGAGGGCATTTTTTCCTATGATCATCAAGGGATTTCAAAAGCAATAAAGTGTGGAATCATTGTTCGACTTGAACAGTATTAAAACTTAGGTTTTAATTTCAGTGAAGTAATAAGATTTGAACCTGTCTCACATTACAGCACTGTAAGGCATTTAGCAATTGTATTTTAAAGGAGGTTTTTAAAATGCAGCTCACTTGTAAGCTAACTGTCTGTCTAGTAATTAATAGTTTCTCTTCAGCACAGGCTGTTGTGATCTTACTAGGAAATTTCAGTTTTTGTTAATAACAAATTATGATAATTGTAGAGATGTTAATTCTTAATTAGTTTAAACCTTCAGTTATTCTTTGCTCCTTTTTGAGAATGATTTTTAAATGAAGACAAAGAGAACAAAGTGAAGTTTAAGAGATTCAACATGATTTTCAGCTTCAGTTTTTTTTAAAATGTGACTCCACAGCTACCTGTAAATTTCAAAAAACTTTATTTTCTCATTAAGAACCTACTTCAGCCTCCTGCCAAGAATGAATAAAGTATCTTATGCATACGCACTACTTGTAAATCATGAATGTTAATCATTTTTACACAGAAGTACATATAGAATAACGCTGCATAGAAAGCTAACTGTTTCCTGCGTTTATATGTCGAAGCCTATAATGTTGAGATTTGTACAGCTTAGCAAAAGACATAAAGGTTTAAAATCTAAATATTTCTTCAGATCAGCTTGACAACATATTGGCTAATGAGATGGTATTTACCATTGTGAATAGCAGTTGCAAATAATTACGTGCAGTGAAAAAAAGTTTATACAAAGATATATGTTCAAAACAGCCATCAATGTTTAACATTTGAGTAGTGAGCGATGACCTTTCATGATGATTTTGAACAGTAACTGCCTCCATTAGCCATAAGGTTTGTTTCTTTATTTTAGTAGATGGCCTAGATTGTAAATATTAGAGGATCTAAAATAAATCAACACATTATCCTAAGGATACAAAATGTAAGAGCTATTTGTGGTTGGAAACCTTTGACAGATAGTTTGGATGAAGCAGATGATTGCCCGCCTCTCGTATCTGGCCTCCATTGCTATGCCTGCAGGCAGTTTAGTGTTATAGTTGTATATTGATGTCAGGGTTACTACTGAGTGGCTAGCAATGACAGATGTCTATAATTACAGGCAATGCTTCCAGTATTTCAGAAGAGCCAGCTTATGTTGAACAATTATCTTATTTCTGGCTTGCCAAAGAGTGTTGTTCAAATTGCTAGTATTAGCTGTGGTGACTGTAACACCTCTCCTAATGCCTTGGGATAGATGTGCGAAAAGCAGTCTGAGATACAACTTGTGTACAAAATCTTTTTAAACCAAGTGGTACTGATGAGTTCAAAATATTTAGGACTTGATGCTGAAAGGTGCTCAGCACCGGCAGCTACTATGTAGGTCAATGGGAATTACACATGTTGAACACTTCTTAGAAATAGATCACTATCCTTATGTTTAGCTAACAGAATCTTAACTTATGCTTAAGTTTTTAAGTATATTGCATGCTTACCTGCAAATCAGAATTCTGAGTTCACCTTTGATCTACGTAAAATTAAGCACTTACAGTAGAATTTAGTTTACCACCTTTTTATATCTAACTTCAAGTAAGAGTGTAACCCCTTGAGATCACTAGTTTTGTCTCAGTGTAGCTCTTTCCCTTTGCCACTATCCCAATACATCATTTTTAGCAACAAATAGTAGATTCAGAAATGTCCATTTGCATTAATAAATCTAATTTTCTGTTTCAGAGTGACCTGCTGCTCAGCACTACTTCTTACTTTTCAAACTTTCAAACTCGGAGGGTGGGCAGAATTGGATATTTTTTCCTCTCAATAATAAATAAAAATGAAAACTGTGTCCAAAGAATATTGTGCTATATTTAGGCTGCTCCCCTAACCACAGGACTGGACCAGTAGCAGTCCCAATAGTTCTGCACTAAGGGCATTAGAAATGTAAATCACTTTCCAAAGAAACACTTTATTCTCCTCAGTGTGCCTTCAAGGTGGGTGGATACCTTCAAGATGGGAGGTAGGGGGACAACAGAGACATTGGGAAGAGATTGGAAATATCAAAGGCAGGATGAGGAAAATGAGGAGAATTCATTCCCCACTTCAGAGAAATTTGATTAAATAAAAAGCAATTTCCATTAAAAAAGGAAGTTTCTCTCTAGTGGGAAGTGCACAGACACTTTATATGGACAGGTGGACAGTTTGCCATCCATGTGGCACCAAAGTTTTCTGTGAATGCTGTTCCTCCAAGTAAGCTAGTGGGAGTGGGACAAGAACAACCCATGATGGTAGCATTAAGTGCTAATATCCTCAGAAGCTGTACAGATGAACACAACATTTATGTGATGATTGAACATTCCTCCTGTCTTGTGAGGGGAGAACACCCATGATGCTGACATTGAGTCAAAGTGATATTCATACATACGTACAGTATGTTCATGCTTCTCCCTCTGATGCTGTAGCTGAGAGTTGCAATCCCGTATCCTGATTATTATAGTCACTAGCTACTATTTTAAAATGTCATTTTATAGAATGGCTATGTCAGGCAAAGAATATCCTTCTACAATATTGTAATTAAACTTGATATACATCTAGTATATAAATGCAACATGTTATTCTTGTCATCGATACACTTCCTCCTCTACTAGTTGGGGGGTCAGGTGGCAACAAATGGAGGAACGGTGTTTTGATGCCCACTAGAGGGTGATGTCCTCCCCTGTTTTCAGAGATTCTATCTGAAAGTCAATCATAAATACCTATTTTACTTTTTTCCTCTCCAATAGCTGTGTCATGTAGTTTCCTAAATTAGGGTGCTCAAGGGGCAGCTAAAGAGTAAATGGCTCATCTCGCTACTTAGTATATTTTGTTGGCCTGATCTCTGCACTGGGGATCTTGAGACCTCAATTTTTAAGACATGTCACTGTCCATGTTGCATCTGTTCAGGAATACAGGTGTTCTTGGTGGCATAATTCAGGGCTTGGACAGTGTTCTCCTCTTTGTGCTGAGATACAGATAATTGGGTTAAGAAAATGTGAATTATTAACTCAGTCCCCTCCCTTTACTGTTCTGGGTGATGGCTATCCTTATAGTTAATTCCTTGATCCACTAAATAGGGGAGAGTATATTAGGAAGCTTCTCTTTATGGATGGCTCGGCCTTGGTTGCTCACAGCCAAAAAGATATGCAGGAAATCATAATGTATTTTGTTGATGCAGCACGCAAGTTTGGGTTGAAGATCAACATAAGTAAGATCAAATTACTGTTCCAACCAGCCAACAGACAAACTGGTAACAATAGATGTCGTCTATGATAATCTAGATGTCATAGATGTCATCTATGATAATTGTCATCAATGGAGAAGCTCTCAAAAGTGTTAACTCCTTCACTTACCTGGGTAGCACAGTGATAAATGACAACTCTGCAGATGCTGAGATAACTTCACATCGTCAAGCTGCATCTAGGGTTTTTGGCAGCATCAAAAGACGACTTTGGTCTCAGCATGGGATCAACCTGGCTACTAAGGTCAAGGTCTACAGAGCAATGGTGATACCGTCTATGCTCTACTCTGTGGAGACATTGACACTGTAGAGAAGATATCTGAAAAAGCTGATGAGCCTCCAACTGAGACACTTGAAAAGGTTGAAGAAAAACGATTAGCAACTTAGCTGCTGTTGATACTAATAAGACACAACATGACTTAAAACCAAAAATCTCCTGCCCTCGATGTGGCCGATGTTTCTGTTCAAGAGCTGGACTTGCATCTCATCAGCGTGGGGGAAAGTGCTAGCTGCTCTCTATAGTCATCATCGTTTGCAATGGACAGCCGAAGAAGAAGAAATAGGGAAGTTAACAGCTTTGTCCTGTACATGTATCTCTATGTATCATGTTCTTTTTCTCTCAGATTTTTAGGCCAACAATTTAAACCTGGGAGCTCAGATTTTCAAAGTCATCAAGAGGATTTGGAAGCTCAGTTCCTGTTGATTTTACTGGGAATTGTGCATCTAAATCCCTTAGGCAACTTTGGAAATCTCATTCTGGGTGCCTAAACAGAGACATTTAAATCTATATTTAGGCACATGTATTAAGTGCCTTGATTTTCAGAAGCCTCTAAAGATCAAGCCATTTATTTAGTTGCCTAACTTAAGCACTCAGTACCTGACCTATGATGTGCAGGTGCACTGGTAGGGTATGTAGGGATATGGGCTACCTCCATTAGCCCCTTCACAATAAGATCTTGCACAGTAAGTGCAAGATTCCCTCTTAAAGGCAACGTAGGGACTAGCACATACCCCAAACACGAAGAATATGTAGTCATCCCGCTTATCTGCCAAACGTATATACTGTTGTGTACAGCATACACTCAAGGAAGGCTCATACTGCCCCTTTTTGGAAAAATAGTAAAGGGTGTTCCAGTATAGTTCCACACCCCACCCCACCCAACTCCTGAATTAACATCAAGGTTCACAAGCTCAGCCTGCAGCTGTCACTACTCGGCTTCCACCCAGCTGGCTTAAACATAGTAAAGGCCTCATTTTGCCCTCCGTATCTGATGACAAAATACTTTAATGTTGTGTTCTACATTAGTACTTGTTCTCTGTAGCAAGACCTGGAGAGCTTCAGGAAGTTATAACATCTTAAGCATTTATTGTGTGCCTAAGGGTAATAACTTTACAGTGGTTTTCTAAAGATTCATTATCTGGGATCTTAATTCATTATAACAGCTTTTATGAAACATATAGAATCAACATTTTCTTGTATTTTCTTATTTGCACAGTGTGAGAGATTCATTGCTCTGTTTTAATTTGTTTCATGTGGTGCATTTGAGTACATTCCATACAGTGCTGTTATTGAATTTCTGTGACTGTCATTATACAGCCATACAACCTTTAGGAACTCATAATCTGAGTTTCCCAGTTCTATAATCTGTTTCACATTTAAGGATTGACATAATTAGCTTCTTCAGAGTTATAATGATAGTTCAAAAAAACAAAGCTAAACATGTCTAGGACCAAAAGATGACATGAACATCGCGCAATAAAACTTTAATTTTTACAATGCTTGCTGTATTATTTCTCTATAGTTTCTAAAACTATAATTAAGTTCAAGCGAGTTGCTTCATAAAAGTTTGTCTTTGCCCTTGTATTTATATAACTCTGCCTCCTTTCCTCCCTCCCTGTTCTGGGTATAGCAAATAAACTTCAAATTAGGCGGGAAAAAAGAGTAGTAATATATAATTTGAGTACCTGATGAATTATAGTGTCTTTTGGATCACAGAAGATGCCCTCACTTGTTCACAAGCTCCACTATTGTCTTCTAGAAATCTCTAACTACTATTGAGTTAGTGTTAACAGTACAGATGAAGAAAGTATATTTTGACATGGGTTCACAATGATTTCGTCCCAAACCTACCCCTTTCCATTTGACAATATTGTTCATTTACTGCCTAATTTGCTGTGCTGGTCACATTCCTTCCCTTCACTATCATACTCATTTCTCTCTTGCTTGATTAGCGTATTATCATTTGTTTACTGTATGAAATCAAGGAAACAAAGTGGCCAGTGCTTCCTGTATACAATCTTCAGTATGTGTGGCAATGAGAGGATCTCTGTTACTGTAAGGGAACGTTACCACCTGTCCATGTTTTCATCCCATGAGCTTAGCTTGCAGAACAATTAAATCAGAATTAAACAGGGAACTCAACATTTGGTGCTGTTTCATTTTCTTTCTTTCTTTCTTATCGCGTTGTGCTGATGTTACACCATGCCCACACAGTTTTATAACCGGATGCTGGGTCTGCTTCTGAAGTTGCAGATATTGTAGCTGGGCTGGATTGGGAAATACAAGTCATCAAAATTCTGAAGATGGCTGAAAATTAATTATTTCTTTGGCAGTTTCCTTACAATGTATAGTCAAATCCTACCACTAATATAAGAGTTATGAAAGGGCCTGAATGCACCAGAATTGGTGTCATGCTGCTGCATAGGTTGGTTTAGGGTTCAGGTGTCTCATGAAAGTGTGTCACCATGCAGTTCTTCTGTGGCTCAACCCAACGGAGGTACATATGGCACCTATATTTAATCCAATGAGAGAAGCCAAATGAACCTGATTTGATTTTGAAATTGGAAGTTTAAAATGAGGGCACTTCAGGGGACCGTGCCACATCACCCTGAGGCCCAGCTGGCAGTATTATTTACCCTTTGCTCCTGCAATACATTTCATCCTCTTCTGCTAAAATTTTCTAACCCATTATATGTCCAAACATAATAGATGACTAATGACTACCTTCCAAAGTCTGAGAAAATGGTACTTAAAAAGTGTTTGCATTCAGTTACCATGGAGGCCAAAACCATGGAGTTTCTCAGAGCAAGAGCATATTTTATTCTTGGTAATAATGTCACTAAAGATGTTTAAAATGTTGTAGTTTCAGAACGAACTTTAAATCCAAAGAAGATTGTGTATGTGACTAATACCACCTATATTGTATAAGGGTATAGCAGATTTCCCATGAAAATGGCAAATCTTCATATTTGGCTCAGAAGGAAAATATTACTGGGTTCCAGAAGGCAAGCTAACCTAAAATGTAACATAACTGCACTATTATGTTCTCCACAGCATAGGTGGAGGGAGGCATGTGAGAAATGTTAGCACAGCAAACAACAGGTTTTGCGTGTGTGTGTCAGAGAGAGTGAGTGAAATAAGTGGTGCTAGCAGCGACACCTATGGTTAAGGGTGCCTAACACTTTTTTACATCTGTATTACCTACTGTTTATTAAAGATGGGTTTGAATCACTTCATTATCTCCGTGCAAATTTGCTAAAGATTTGTCATCTTACAAAATGTGTAGTAGTCTTTAAAACAATCACTGTATTCATACACTGACTTAAAATGACCCTGTCACATGTGAAAACAAATCAGATTGTTGCTGTTAATGAGCTTTTCAATTTACTATTCACTGGATCAGATAAGTAGATTTAAGAGGTAATGATCCTGTTTAGCACTTAAGCTTGGCTGTCAGATCTTAGTAGTTGAAGGAAATCCCCAGGGACAAAAGCGTTGACACAGTTCTTGATGGGATAATGGGAATCAAAGCTAATGGATGATAAAAGGAGCAGTAAGAGTTACATGGATAATTGTGGATTAAAGCACTGCTCTTTGTCAACATTGACTGCTATGCCAGTATTTTATTTGGTAAACTCTGATGTGGTGAGAGCCTACTTTGACAACAGAACACAGTGCTAGTACAGCAAGCGGGTGAGCACTTGCTGTTCCATTTCCTATCACAGGAAGGAAAACATTTGAATATCATGTAAAGAATGCAAAGCTTTCTGGTGAAAAGATCTGATGTGAAAAAAGTAGAAAACAAATACAAAGGTAATATTTTTGCCAAAAAAATTGAATAGTATAACTTGTTTCACAATTAAAGTACCAGAATGTGTGTTTTTTAAACATTAAATATGTATGTTATAAATGGTAATTATTTAAATACTTATTGTTACTTTTTTCAAGATATAAAGAGGGCTTGCACGGCCTATAATAAAGAATTTTAGTATTCCAATTGTGCAGTTCACCAAAGATTTTACCACAATACGATAGGCATATTAAAAGCTGACATTTTGATGTTTGCTGGAAATAAATATATCCTTACTGTTGAGCCTTGGTGGTGTCTCCAGTTCTTGCAGAAATTGGATTTAGTCGTGACGTTATTGTATTCCAGTTTGAAATCTGTGGGATATGAAAACATGAACTCTACTTACTCCATCATGGAGTTAAATACTGGCATTTCCTAGAGTGATTGGGTGGGCTGGCATCACTAGCTGTGGTATAAATGGGTAAAAACAAGTATGATATCCTACCAAGTACTGAATATCTGTAATTCATTAAAATTTATAAGTGTGATAAGTAATGTTTCACAATAAAATTGGCAGCTAGATGGCACCAGCCTGTCATCATTGGGTGGCTTAGGTTACACATGTTGTGACTTTTTTGATCTTATCCTAGATTTTAGTGGATACTTGCCTTAATCACATAATAATGCAGAATTTCATACAGTTGGAACTCCTTTCTCTGGTGGGATTTAGGGTTAAAATAGAAATACTTCAGGACTGAACTGAAATGCGCTGGCTGGTAGAGCTATGTTTGGCCCAGGTCTTTAATGAAAAGCAGGGGTGCTGAAGCTCAGTATGAGTTGCATTGGAAGAACAATGTAAAGAAATTTGCCAAGTGCCAGGCCCCTCTCTCTCAGATTCTAGTAGAGTTCTATCAAGTAATTGCTTTCGTGATCACTAAAAATGTCACCAAATTTTGTAAAGAACATACAGTAATAGTAACTGGGAACGATAATGCCACTGTATGTGACTTGACCTGCTGATTGATAAGGCATCATAATAGTGGATCACTCCGGCTGGCAGAATATGTGAAAAACTTGGGAGTTAAGTAATATCGTGAACCTGGAATGACAGGTGATTGAAAAACCCCACAACTCCATGTCTTCAAGTTATTTAGAAGGGAAAGGAAAGCCCACAATTGGATGCCTGGAGAATGCCTACTTCAACCTGATTACATGAATGAAAAAGCAGCAATTAACCAAATGTAAGCTACAGTTCAAAAGCAACATCTACATTGATGCTTGCTAAGGCTACAGTGGTGGAAGGTACATCACGTTTTGCTTTTCTGCACCTCATTAAGGCTGCTTATAAAGCATCATTACCTCCTTGAGAGGAGGTGGTTTGCTTGCTGAACCACAAAGTGCATTGCTAATACTGAGTATTTACGACTCCAGTTTGGGAGGATATGGGTAAGCAGTGGTGAGTGAAAATCTGATAGCCCCAAATTTCTGAATCGTTGCCTTGGAGGAGATGAGTCATCTATACACATGATTTAGCTGTGGCCTGATGGCATGAGAGAATAATCCACATTCATGCTTGTGCTCTTCTGCTCCATAAACAAAATGTGGAAAAGTTAATATATTTTTGGAATAACATTTTTGATACTTGTAAATGTCTATAATATATTACTGTTGAAATGTTTATTTTCAGGTATATGCCCGCATGTCAGAAGTTTTAGGAATAACAGATGACAACCATGTTCTAGAAACGTTTATGGCAAAAATGTGAGTTTGTGCTTGAGTCTTATTCTATACATTTTTTGTTTTGTCTTTAATGTTTATCCATAATAAAAGTTTACATTTTGAATCCCCAGCTGAATTGTAATGAGAATAATTTTAGGTGTTTTCATAAATCGTTTTAAAATTTGAGACATGGGGTAAAATTTTCAAAAGTGCCTAAGTGCCACTGTAAATGACACCTTAGGTTGCTAAATGCTGGCCGTCAATGGGACTTAAACTCGTAGGTGCCTAAATCACTTTTGAAAATGGGATTGAGGAGCCTAGATTACCGAGACTTTTGAAAATATTGCCATTGGTCATTTTGATCTTGAGAGTGAGAGAGAGTGTGCGTGCGTGCGCGCGCTCACAAATATGCATGCACTCTCCACACACATCTATCCTTTTTCTCTGTGTCTTAACCTGCTAGGCCATAGGGCTTTCCTCTCATTTGTACTCTGGTAACCATCAGGGAAGACAACCAACCAGGGTGAATTAACTTCACTTGTCTTGGTGGCAGCTCATCCTTATCTCCCTAGTTTGATATTCACCTCATTATAGTAGAGATCCTGGAAAGTGAGCACTAAAGCTTGCGTGTAGTCACAGTCCTGAATTTTCAAAAAAAAGAGAATTGGGAGCTCACTGGCTGGGGCAGAATCCCTCCCTTGCGAAAATATAGATTCAGATAGGGCTGAGACCATGGAAGACCATGGTCTGAAGCATCTGACGGAGATTATAGCCACCTGCCCTGTGGTACGTGCCTGAATAAATTAATTCTACCTGGCATTATAATGCTCAAATAGATTTTATTCTCCCTCTAAGAATGTCTCTAAAAATGATCAGATACTTTCATGTCTGTTCTCTGTCCTCCTCTGTGGTCTTCTGGGGCATGCTTTTATTTTTCTCATGTCCAGTATGCCCCAGAAAAACTTACAAGGTTTTGGCTTTTGTCAAAATCTATCCTGTCTTTCCGCTTATATCAAGACTTGCTGGATTCCCTTCTGAGGCAGACAGGGTTTCCTCTGAAACTGAGGTTTAACCTCCGAAGCACATCAAGGGGGTTTCTCAGGAAGAATACGTATATCTGTTTTGACATTTGAAGGCTATCAGAAAAACACTGATTCTGAAGGTCTCCCTGTGTTCCTGGGAACAGAAAAGCAAGAGAGTGCCTTACTTTTCTTTCCCTCCCAAACTGGCTTCCTCTAAATTTGGTCTATACAGACTTACAAATGATTTTCAATAGGGTGTTATCATTGCTAGGAAAACACCCTACTAGAACCATGAGGTTAACTATGACCAATTGATAAAACATTAAATACAACTTGTCCTTTTCTACAGTGACTACAAGTGTGTTGGACATTGTTTAAATTAGCATGACCTCTCCAGGGCATTGTCTACCATGACCTAATTTCTTTGTGAAGACAAGACCTAAATGGCTTCCTTCCACCAAGATAGAGTATGCTGTTATAGCTTGTTTTGAGAAACGTGCCCTACCCATCAAATCTAATGTTTCTTTAAAGAAACCTTATGAATTAGGTGAGACGAACAGAAAAATATTTGTTCTGGGGCCTGCGTGATTCTATAGTGTACATTATTTTTCTTTTGTGTTCAGATCAGCTATCAGTCCTTGGTCCAGAAAAATCAGGATTTTTGTATTTTCCCAACCTGGTCTCTGCCCACCCACACAGAGAGCGGGAGAGTAGCAAATCGGTTGAGCCAACACAAAGAGCGGTTGTGGGGAGAAGGGCCTTTCATCTGCTAACTACCCTCTGTGTCCTGAGGACAAATCACGGTAGTTCCCTTAATAAAATAAAATTTTAAAAAAACAGAAGCATGTCCACATATGGTATCTTTTTCTTCTGACCCCTTGTTTATAAATAGGCTTCTCAGAATTCAGTTTTTATTTTTAAATAAGTTTCATGAGTAATAGCAATGCTTATTTTTATGCATTTTTCAATTTTTGTATCTATTTAAATTTTCAGGGTTGCATGGAATTATGGGTTTTAAGCATTTATTTTTCTTTTTACCAATTTAAATTTTCACAGTTTTTGGAAGTTTGGGAGTCAAGACAATAATTATTTAATGGCCGTAGACATTGAGATTAAAAAAGTTAAAGCCTTATAACAGCTAAAACAAATTGTACAAATATAATTTTTACAAGTAATAAATAATTATCCTCAAATAAAACTCTAAGTTCTCAAGCTGCATTTTTCTTACTTTGCCTATTCATGCATTTCTGTTCTTATCTATGGAAATATTTTTGTCAGAGAGAGAGTGGTAAAATCTACATTTATTAACACTTACTGATAAAAATCTAATTCTCCCAAGCCTGTTTATAAAATGCCTCTGACTTGACTTGATTATTTGTAATGTGGTTGGGGTAGAGATCATGTCGAGTTCACTTACTCATATGACACCTAGCATGCTTATGGGGGCTCCATGAATAAATACTAAAAAAGAATAAGAATTGTTTCCAAGAGCTGAACAGAGCTGAGGAATTCTCCGGTCCTCTCAGGTTAAAAGTACATTCTACATGCTAATGTATCTTCCTGGGCAAATTTCTGCACACTTTCTTTAAGTACTACAGGCATCAGCTAATGCAGCAGTGGTTGGCTGATGTGTGCTTACAGTAGCCTTCCTCAGAGAAGACCTTTTCTTAGGAAAACAGATGAAAGAGAGCACTATAGATATTTCATCATTCATTCCCCTTCCTCTGCCCCAATTGAGCAGCGTTTAGCTTTTGAACACTGTGTTCCTACCCACCCAGTAGACTTTAGAATACTGCTATTAATAACTCTGTTAACTGTACTGAGCAGAACAAGCCACAGAAAAACAAATTATTCCCCCCCCCCTTTGCTTGTGAATGTATTTCTTGTGGCTTGGTCAGTCAGCACAGTGGTCCATCTTCATGGACACTTGTCCTGTGATATCTGGAAGCAGTACTTGGCTTGAGAATTAGGTAGGCTAACCATCATTCTTTGACCACAAAATGGAGTAAAAATAGGAAATGGAGAGGGTCTGTTATATACAGATGCTTCCGTTTGATTGGCCATCTTTCCTTTTGTTGCTACCAATGAGTAGCTTGTTTGTTTGGTAGTTTGTTGCTACCAAACTTTATTGCCTGTGCCCTTTGACCAAATCACAGAAAACCAGTTAACAGGTAAGAGGATGGGTACTACATGCATTTAGTTTTGTCATGTATGTCTTTGCATAAGCAATGTTAACTAAGCAGTAATGAAAACCTATGTATATACTTAGCATTTTAATGCTATCTGGAACACTTCTGAAAAAGTCTGTTTAAAAACAATCCTAGTTCTAGTTGACGTATTCTGTATTTTTCTTATTTCTCTTCCATGGTTTATTACATTTGGATGAAAGTGGTATCTTTGATTATGAATTGTCTATTGATTGCACTGGAGATAATTTTGGTATCACAAAAGGAGCATTATTTCTTTAACTGGAGAATAAGCAGTGAATACTATTGTCAAATGACAATAAATCTGTTTTCTATACACTTTATGTCCGTATCCATTAAAATAAATTATCTGCTTACCAACAATACTGTGCTTAGTGTAAATCTAAACTAGCATCCATAGTACACTGACACAGCAAATAAAACCTTATTGTCAGTCCTGACTGGCAACATTTCTGTTGCTTTATTCCTAGGCCTAATCTGAGCAAATTCTGCCAAGTGTGCCAAATAGTCTGCATGTTTTGTACTATGGATACATGACTACAATGAGACTACTAGACTACCCTTGTGAGCCAGGTCAATATCTTAACCCACATCTGTAGATTAGAAAGCCATTAGCTCACTGCACAGGCTAGAACCATGATCCTGCTTTTTTCTGTGTAAGGAAAATGTTAATACTCATGGTAAATATTTTCTTTGACATTACATTCTTCATAAATACCATTGTGATTGCATGGTGTTATCAGGTACACCACCCTTATTTGCTATTCAGAGGAAGCTATTCATAACGCTTCCAGTTTAATGGCAACCAATGTCTGTCTTATCAGAAACTGGGAGAAATACATCAGTAATGTTGAAATAATACTTCACCATTGCAGTCTACCATTAGACTTATTAGATACTCTTGTGATGATGTGACAGTATCAAGAAACTACATTTGCATCTGATCATGAAATACTAGCTGTTTGTCTATGGTACTTGAGTCTTGAAATAAGTTGTCAAGACACTTAAAATGAGTGACGAAAACATTCTGTACTTAAATACAGTGGGAGGAACACAAATGTAATGGTTTGATATGTGGTGATTCTTGACAAGTGGTGGTTCTTCATGACATTAGTGAATTTTTGTATTCCACTAATTAGGGGACTTGCATCTACTCTTTTGCAGTAGCTTGCTGGTTCTTATGACAAATTTAGTTTCTGGTTGACATGGGCAGTGTTCCTTCAAGTCTGATGTGACCTTAGTTGTTATTGAAGTGAATTACATTTCTCTTATCTTGGATTTGAAGACATTTTTACTAAATTATCTTAGCCTCATCTGCTCTTGATATCAACATTGGGTCATCTTTATTCCTATGCTTTTAAACATCTTCTTTTGATTGCGTTAGCATGAACTTCACAGTGTAGAACTGGTCAGTGATATCAGTTGATAAATTTTTTTAGTCATGTTGTCATGGATGTACAGTCTGATGCAGCTTCAATTTGGAGTACCGCTGAACCGCCTTATTCTTGTGACTTGTGCTGATCTCCAAATATGCTCCTATCGATGAAACACAGTCTCTCTCCAGATCTTATCATACAGCATAACAGCAGGTGGCACTACACACCCACCGTAGAGCCAGAGGATAGTCAATAACCCCCACAGATCCCAAACTTTTCTTTACCCACAAATGTACCCTGAGATAATACCATCTTGTGCTGGACAAAGATTTGTCTAGCACAAACTCATTAAGAAGTCTGCTTCACCTTTTATGGTGAGGAAGTCATGCACCAGTTTTTGTTACTGAGCTAAGATTTCTAGACACTAGAATTCAAAACCATACTGGTTAAGATAAAACATAGAGCAAGTTTATTAACTACAGAAAAATAGATTTTAAATGATTATAAGTTGCAAATGTAAAGGGACTAGAAATAGTTTCCAAAGAAAATAAAAAATAAGAAAGTAATCTAAATTCTAACAGGATTTGAATCTAGAAATGTCTCACCATGAGAAACAATACAAACAGGCTACCAATTTTCAATTCACAGGCAGAGGCTGCTTTCCCAATCTGGGACTCCCCTCCCTCAGTCCACAGTTCTTTGCCTTTTAGCTGTTTCCTCATGTGTCTTATCTGTGGTGGAGTGAAGCCAAGTCATGATGTCACTCCCCTTCTTTTATAGTCTTTTCCAGCTTGCTGCACAGTGGTGCTTGTAACCTGGGCGGTTGTCTTCATTTGTCAGTCAGTATTTCTTGGTGAAGTGCTTTCTTAGTGAAGGTCCATGGTAAACAATCCCTGTTAGTGGAATCTCTCCTTGAATGGGTGAGAGAGAGCCATCAACGCTGTCTGGCCACTCCAATGTTGTATCTGAAAGGCTGTTTGTGGGAGTTTCCCACTTTGCAACATGTTTTATTAGCATTTTCAGGAATATTTTATAACTTATCATACTATGGTAACATATATAATCCAACAAGATATTAATACTCAGCATATCAAGACTTTAAAAATAATGCCATATAAGGCATACCTTGTACAGAACATCTGTTAATTAACATGACATTGGTAAATAATGAGTTTCTGGGATGTTGTTCTCAGAAACAGAGTGTCACACATGTAGATAGTGAACAAACTGTTTTACATGTATCAGATATCTGCTAGTAGCACTAGTGATATGAGCTAGCTATTGTTTGCTAAGAGACCTCAGCCCTATTCAATTCATGTATTAGAGGTTGTCTTGAGTACCTCAAAGAATTGAAGTATTTTTTGAGGTTGGTCACCACAATGAGCTTGCTGTTGACATTCTGATAATAATTTTAGGTAATTCTATCAATTCATATTGTGAAATGTAGATCTTCCATTATCCTTTCATTGGAATTTAATTTACCAGCCTCCTATTGAACTTCTGGACATCACTTTTAAGGGATGGGTTTTCATGCACCCACGTGGCTACTCATGCAGTGAAAGTATCTATTTACAGTAATTTTATAGCTGTCTCATCAAGAATCTTGGATTTCACAACAAAGCCCTTTTAGTTTCCATTGTCCTTGCTTAGTTTCACCAGTGCCCAAGAAAGCTGATCTTCATTTGAAAAACATGAAGGCCCAGGTTCACAAAATGTTAGTTCATATTATATGGTATTTGTTTTATGCGATTGGTCACCAGAGTCACCTAGTATTGTTTCTGCTTCCTGATAGGATAGCTGAAATGAGACAAATGAATAGCTAACAACAAACTTCCCTATGAATGTATGGATAAATACAGAAATTATCTGTGGTATATGTACACATTTGGTTTTTCCTATGGTGTTTGTCTTCAGAGTATCTGAAAAACACCAAACATTCATGGAAAATTCAAGATTTGTGAACATGTTCCCAAATACCCAGCAGTTACATGAATGCTCATGAGTAGCCAATGTGACCCCACGAATCATAGCAAACTACAACTCAGAGCTTTTATTTGTGAAAGTTTGTATGTTTTTTTTTAACTATTTACATTTACCCAGCTCTAATGAAGAATGTATATTCAATCAATGTCACTGTGCCACAGGGAGCTCTTAACTGCAAAAGATGATTACCTACAAGAAATAATTAAAGCATGAGTATATAGAGCCCTGTTGCCAGCATATTGCTCGTTTCCTCCTTATTACTGAAACAGAAATACCACATTATGGCTGCAATTTCCAAAGACTCAGGTGATTCAGGAGCCCAATTTTCATTCATTTTAATGGGAATTGGGTAACCAAACCCCTTAGGCATATTAGAAATTATCAGCCTAACATATTAAATCATGTCTTTGTCTACCTGAATTTAAAACTCTTACCTTGTGTAAAAATGGCCAAAATAACCTTACTTGGGCCCAAAGACTATCCCTATATAATGTGATTTTGGTTATTCAGCTATTTTGAAATTTGGTTCATGTCATTCATAATTAAGCTTCTTCAACTTTTTGAATGCTTGACTATCATTCATAGCTACATAAAAATGAAATGGCACAACTTGCACATAGCGCCTTTCAAGGTCATACTTGTCTTTTCACATCATCTCCATTTTTCTATTATTTATGCCGGTTTCCACTCTCTTCATTTAAAGTAGCAAACAAAAAGACAGTAGTATCACAGGGACAGCCTGAAATGATAAATTGAGGAGATGCCCACTGTTTTCTTGAGCAACTTGTTTGCCACTCTTTTCCTGTTTGCACTTACACCTCAGTCTATCAGCCTCCCCTTTCCGTCATTCACTGTACACTTTGCTTTTTCCCATCCTCATTCCTTTCCTGATTTTCCATTATCCTCCCATATGCTCTCTTCTCTAAATTGCCCATCCCATTCGCAATGAAGTAATAACCTCCAGAGGTATCATATTCATTCCACTACTTCCACCAAGTTTACTACAGTACTTTTGACTGTAAGCTCATCATGCAGTGAGCACCATGGACAGATCTAGCAGCAGTGAATGTTTGAAGTTCTGGGCACACCTCTGGGGAATACTTCAGGATGATCAAGGGAAGGAAAAGCACTAGGAAATTGTTGAGTAGTTCAGAAAGGTTGAGTGGATGGACCATTTTTACATCCATCATTACCCCTCTTCATTAACATAATGCCTCTAACTTATATAATAAGTGTTCACTGGTCAGAATAGTTTTAATTAAGATATTTGTATGTTTATCTATGAAATATATGATAACTTATTTTTGTGTATGTTTCGAGATATTATATTATAGGTTTTTAAATACATAATCTAAAAATAGTAAGACAAATAGTTTCAAAGGCACTTCATTAAGAAAAACTTGATCTTTGGTATGATGATCCAGCCAGAAAATAAAGCCATTTTTGCCTTAGACAAAATGTAATTAGAGTAGGGTTCATAGGCAGTTGAGTGGCTCTAGAACAGTGAGTTCAGGCAGGCTGAACTTCCTCTTGTCTGGTACAGCTCAGAGGCCTGAGTCTGGTTATTCTGATCCCTTGGTACCGGATCTAATACTTGTACTAATCATAAGTATTTGTGTTACCAGAATAACTATAAACCTTTTCAATTGGATGTTATCTCTTTTCCAGTTTATAAACACTGGAATAATGTTAGTGACACTATTTCATTTTTTGAGAAATTTTATAGCTCTGTATTTTGTTTTTGGTATACTTACCAAACATGGAAACATTCTGTTGTTTCTTTGTTGCCACTTTATGTATATTTGCTTTTAAATATGTGATCTCTCCTAGTCTGCTTTGTAAGTTTCGGTGGATTTAAGATTCTGATTGGCAATCCTGTTAAATATATTTGTTTATATTCTGTCACGCATTTGTAGTTTCTTGCTCGGTTGCTTTAACTCTTAAACTTAGTGTCTTTTTTAACAATTAGTCACATAAGAGACAGAGAAAAGCACACTAGCACTTGGACTTGATTGACTTTTTGGAGAGCTTGAATTTCTCTCCTCTGTTGTTCCTTGCCTTCTCTGCCTCAATATTGGAAAATCACAGAATTGGTTTGGATTTGTTTTCTGTGCACTTAGTTATATTTCTTTTAAGTTTTTACAGAATTTTCCAATGACCTGATAATATGGCATAAATGTAATTTAATGTATTACATATTAATATTGTCCATCATTCCTGTTGTGTGGTGTTGAAATTGACAGGACTATGCACTCACCAATATGTTGCCAACCTTTTACATGCACTGTTCATACTTTTCACCATCCAAACGCAGCATCATATGGAGAAAAAAGAATAGGCCAAACTGGGAAGAAATATTAGAGGAAAAGTCAAAGAAGAATGGAGCAGGTTTTTTAAAATGGTCTGTTTTGTTTATTCTTTCTTTATATGCTTTGGATGCTGAAGTATGAGTTTAGAATATATTTCCACCTTCCTTTTTTATTTTTATTTTTTTTAGAATTGCCTTTTATGATTTTGGTATTGATGTCGGATCTGAATAATCCAAATTGATTTGTATTGCTTTGTACAGTATATATCTGTTAAGATTTAGTATAGTGCAAACATTTTTAGAACTCCCCACATTTCTTTAAGGCAATATGAGCTATTGTATTTGTTCACAGTGGTTTTTATTAAGTTAATCAATGTTTATTTGTACATTTAAGATGAGCAGTTTTGTTTGTTGCAGCGTTAGCCTAGAAATGGGCAAAATAATTAAGTTGTCCAAAACAACTTGTGCACATGAAAAAACAAACTCTCACATACATATCGCTATGAGAAAAGGACTTCACCTTTACCCTGCATAGTAGTTCTTTCTTTCTTCCTCTGTGTGTGTGTTTGTGTGCGCGCGCGTACACGCGCATGCCTGCGCGCGCCCCCCAAAAGATAAAAGTGGAGCAATACTGTGCCGATTTAAGGCACTTAACTTCTCTACTTCAGGTTCCTCATCCCCAAAATTGAAAAACACCACCTACTAATGTACTTGCATAGTAAACAAGGGTATACAATGAGTATTGGTATGTCATTGAATTTGAAACAGATACATTTCAGAAGGGCTCTGATGGTTTCTTTTAATTTCTGCAAATTAATCCATCATTAGAGTATCTACTGTATATTTTATTAGACAACAAACACTTTCTCAGCACTTTGCTCTTTCCAAATGTTTTGCAAACATTAAGAGGTAATTTTATATTTCTTACAAACCAGAACCAAACTGAGGATAGCATCTGGAAGCACATGCCTGGATGTTCTGGGAGAGGGAGGAGTTAAGGGCTTTTCTAAGCATCGCTACAAAGCACATCCTCCCAAGGACAGCCATAATTTGGCCTAAGAAGTGCTGGTTAATACTTTGATAGTTGGGTTTGCTTTCAGGTACTGAAAGAGAACATCTGAACTCTTGTGTGTTGTATTAGTTTCAAATCCAATGTCATGTCTGAATCAATATAAACCCTTATTAGGGCATTTGAGGTTTTTTTTAACAATACTGTTTAGGAGGGAAGGGTGGTCCGGGTTTCAGATGCTACCGTGTTTCTCCGAAAATAAGACAGGGTCTTATATTATTTTTTGCTCTGAAAGATGGGTTAGGGCTTATTTTCAGGGGATGTCTTATTTTTTTCCATGAACAACAATCCACGTTTATTCTTGAACAAAAAATCAACATTTATTCAAATATAATCATGTCATCACATTCTGGAACATCATCATAACTCTCCAAACCCTGAATTCCATCGTGAATTTCTTGTGACTCTATTGCCTTTAGAATCATTGGCTCCAATTTCTCATGTCTAGCAATAGCGCTTTCCTTAAATGAGCACCTCTTGTCCATGTAGCCTGCTTGTAGCGCATTGGCAACGCAACTGTCAGTGATTTTCTCCCATGAATTCTTCACCCAAGTCACAACCTCTTGCAGTCTAGGCTTCACAAAGTTGCCACGCTGATTTCTCTCCATTCTGTTTTCAGTGTAGTCATTAATTTCCATACGCAAATGGTCTTTGAATGGCTTGTTTATTGCAATATCAAGAGTCTGGAGATAGGCAGTCATTCCTGCGGGAATCATTATTTGATCTATTTTTCTCTCATGAAGGAAGTTCTTCATGTCTTTAGCACGGTGTGTACTGGCTGAATCCCAGACTAGCAGGCCTCTTTGGCCACCTCGCAAAACAAGTGGCAGCATTAAATTGACCCACTTCCTTATAACTGCTTGTGTGCACCAGGCTTTTTCGGTTTCAAGAATATAAATGCCTGCAACACGTTCAATCTTATCCTTCTTGCCCTTAGCAATGATTAGAGGTGGGGCTTTAGTTCCATCCAGATGGATTGCCAAAATACAGGTAATACGTGCACTTTCATAACCAGTGGAGGGAAAGTAGACTGAGGAGGCACCCTGCTGATGAAATGTCGTTTGTGATCCTTGGCCCATAAACACTGCAGTTTCATCCATAGCAATCATGTTGGAAAGTTGGTATTTAGAAAAGTCGATGACATCAACAAAGGACTTGAATGCAAGTGCACGTTTAATAACTTCAGCATCTTCCAACTTAAACAGTGTTGTGGATCTTCTTAGAGACAGTTCACATTGCTGAAGGAAGCCATCCAGCCAGTGATGTGATGCTTTGAAATCTTCTGGGGATATTTCTAATTGTGGTGCCATTGCGAGGGCAAATTCTTGAATATCAGCTCTGCACACAACCAAAGCCTTTGCTCTCCTGTCAGCAACCCATTCACAGATCATGTCTTCCAGCTCAGGAAATAATGGATGCCGACCTGATCCACACTTGCGCTTCTTAGTATTTCCCTTGCACACCTGTTGACTGAGGTTATCATACTCTGCTGTCCATTTTCGGACCATTCGGATATCCAACATCTTCTCTTTGCAGAAAGCAGTAAGATTTTTGCCCTGGGAGTCCTCCACAATTCCTTTCTTGTGCTCAATGGAATAGCTCTTTCTTTTTGAACTCATGTTGTATGGGGGTCAAAATGTACCAGTACAGTATACAGTATTTCTTTTTCTGTACTGCAGTAAATGGTGGATGTCTATTCACCAGGAAAAGCAGGCACCCTTCACCAGGAAAAGAATCACACTCATCAGACCCCCTCATACCCAAAACAATTAGAGTTGGCAAATGCCGATGGTGGACGGGCTATCTCACACAGATCTATGTCAAAGGCGCGTCACTGTCAGGTTCCTTGCTGTTTCAGTTGCGTTCCACTGCAGCTCCCCCTGGTGACCGGAAGCAGCCACAACGCTCAGGCTCGGGAGTGGAGTGATGCCAGCGGGACTATGGTACCCGATCTGTGTGTGAGTGAGAGCCTGACACTAGCCAAACCTTAAGGTGGCCATACACCTTCAATAACTGTCGGTCGAACGATCATTCGGCCGACAGTTATCTCTCCCGTCCTCCCCATACACAGGAACGTTCGGCACGGCCGAGCATTCCTGTGTTCTCTATGGGGAGGGAAGGGGTAAGCCCCATACGCTTTACACTGACGGCCGAACCCGCTGCAAGCGGCGGGTTCGGCCAATATGAGTGTAAAGTGTATGAGGACCTTTACTTGTGAACCGCTTGTAAACTGTAACTAGGGCTTATTTTTGGAGTAGGGCTTATATTCAAGCATACTCCAAAAATCCTGAAAAATCATGCTAGGGCTTATTTTCGGGGTAGGTCTTATTTTTGGGGAAAGACGGTAATCTTAGGAGGCCCCGGTTCAATTCCCTGCTCCACCACAAACTTCTCCTGTGACCTTTGGTGTGTTGCTTAGTTTCTCTTTATCTCAGTTCCCTATATGTAAACTGGGGATAATGCATTTCTGCACCTTTAGGGAGAATAAATACATGAATGATTATGAATTGCTCAGATACTATGGGTATCTGGGGCCATATAAATATATTAGATGGAGAAGGAAAAGGGTGTGTTTAGGATGATGTATTTTACCATGAAAAATGGTGGCAGAGCAACTGATAGGGTAATGGTAAAAAAGCTGTATTTAATGCTAAATTGGTTGTAGGATTATAAAATGTTGAAAGTACTGTTTCAAGGATAAAAACTATTGAATTGATTTATTTTTTATGTTTCCCATCTCATGAACATAAACAAAATAGGTTCTATCAGAACAGTGTATTCATACAATAGCACCCTGGTATTTTGTGTTTGTATATGTGCACTTATTCACACCCTTCTCACAAGGGGGGAAACATTATTTTTTATAAACTCTTTCTCCTTTTTTATTCTTCTTCTTCTAGTGTTACAAACCTTAAATGCTGGGGAAGATGTGAACCTGTGATTTCAAGAACTCTTCAATTTCTAAATGATCTTTCTGTTGGATATCCTTTTTAATGTACACTACGGGTCCTATTCAATTAAAATAATTTAGTAAAAACTAATTTGTGCAAGCCATTTTCCTTTTTATTTTATCCTAAATTGTTTTAACTCCAGTGAGGATCTTAATATTAAAATATTCGTTTGGTTTGGCCTTTTTATATGCATAGCACATTTTAAGTCTTTTTGCATGTTTCCCCATTCTTATTGTCAACACGAGATGATCCATATGACCAGTTCATTAACCTATTAATCCCATTCATGATTGTCCAGAAAACAAGAATGTCATTTATTCTAAAGAAAGCAAGATTGGACCCATTTTGGCTCTGATTCAACTAAGGTACTTAAACCCATACCTGACTTTAAGCACATGAATTATACATTAAATTCCATGTGACTACTTACATGTGTAAAGTCAGGCATAGGTTTAAGTAGCTTGTAGAAACAAGGCCGTCATTGTTTCTGTTAGCAATACCCAGTTCTTGAATTTTTATTAACAGCTCACTTCAGTCCCGAGTAAAATTATGCTTTGAGTTTCTCTCAGTTTCTTCCAGACAAGAAAATCCATTTTTACAGAAAATTAGTATGCCGTTATTTTGAAATATCAAGATGTTTATGTAGATACAGGCAACGGAAAACAAAATTTTCAGCACTGATAGAAATGTTCAGTAAGGAAAGTCCTTAGATATTTTTAAAATAAAAACTGCTTTTCTTTCAGTTTCAGATGAAGAGATTAATGTTTTAGACAGTCAGAAAGGAAAGGACACTGGAAAGTGCAGCCTTAAATCATTTTTTTTTCTCCTTAGAATTCTAGTCATCACAGAAGAATATTAATATATTTCCTTGTATTAAATGCTGCTTACTGTTTTGCAGATTGAATAAATGCATTTCATTTAGCTAAAATTATTCAGGGTATGTTTTTTCACACTTACTATGACTATCATTAATCAGCCAACATGGGAGATGTTAAATATATGTACACCTACTGTTAATACCACCAGATACATAGGGCATGGATGAATGCTAAACATCACTAAGGTATTTAACAAAAACAAAAAGGGGATTGATTATTACGTGGCATGAATAAGAATATACAAGAGTTAATGGGTTCAATCTCCCTCTACAGGGTCTGCTTGTTTTGGTTATGTTGAATACACCAAGTTAATCAAGAAGTTGTTTTGTTGCTTGTTTATGTATGTAAGCTGAAATAGTCACCCTTATATTACTGTTAATGGCAGTGAGTCTTTTATATATTTGTTATTACATACTAAGAATCTAGAAGGCAGCTCTGCTGCAAGCCTGCCCATAGGACATGGGGTCAGGAACTTAGCAATTAATGTGCAGGAATGTGTTTGAGACCTGTCTCATCATCCCAGCCCTGAAAAATGGGGAACAATCTGCAGTTACTGACATAACAAATACTTGTTTTAAGACTGCAAGGTGACTGAGGAATATATTGATGGTTTAACAGGTTTCAGATTGTACTTTGAGTAAAGTAGATGTTTGCGGTATGTGATTTGGATGCGGTATTACCATGAGTTGGGAGCTTAAACAGGGGTATATACTTGTGTAATGAAGAACAGATTTGCAAGGAGACAATTTTCCTTAAGGTAATTTATTGCGTATTGCTAAGAACCTTGATAAAAGCAGAGCTTTAAATCTGTGCATATGGGAAGTATGCAAAAGTAGCAATACCTTTTCAAATATGCTGCTATGTAAATGAAACATCAACATAAAACTTATTTAAAAATCATTAAGAAGGAAGATAAATATATTTTGATGTTTGTGGTTTTAATTAAAGCAAATGTTCTAAGAATGATAGCTTCTCTGGTTTAGATAGGTAGAATAGTACAGATAGCTCTAATGCTGGTTCACTTCACTGTGGTGTGTTTGTATTAGTTAAGTTTAAAATTGTGTTCCTTGGCAAACCATAAAAGATTTCAAAAGTATTAGACACCCACTTTTGTGCTGGAATTTAATATGCAACTTTTTATTGGAAAATAATCGTCCTTGTCTGGCAAAATCCACCATGCAATATTTCTGTTAGTAGGCATAATGCAATAAAGACAGGGAGGGCTATTTATCACTACAAATTTTGAGGATTTCAGGATTCTTTTTATTATTTTAATATATTTCTTTGGTATTAAATCAGAAAAATGATAAATTACACCTGTCGAGGCTGTTTTTCCTTTTTGCTGGAAAATGATGTACAACCCAATTTCAGTGGTCATTTTGGCTTTTAAAGATATGTATTTTTTTCTTATAAAAAACTTCACCAATAGGGGTTTTTTTAATAATAATGCTGAAGTACTTTTTATTTCTAAACCTATGAAGTGGTTTATAACTACTTCCTGGCATTACAAACTTTGGCCTTTTCACACTATCTTGGAGGGGGAGGTTTTTTTTTTTTTTTTTTTTTTTAATGCTTTAAAAGAACTTTGGAAGAAACATTGTTTTTTAAGAGACCAGATCCAGAGGCTTCACTTTCAGGATATGATATAGAGTACATTTTGACTGAATTGAAAGGTTAAAAAAAATAATTTGTTTAATTTCAATTCTTGTACAATATTTAAGTCATTTATGTGCATATAATTTTCTTAGAAAATTAGTGTCTACATGTCGAGTCTGTCTCTAAATGTTCATAGAAATTTGGCACTTATCTTTTTATTATACATAAAAATAATTATTTCTAAAGATTCTCTCAGAGTTAAAAAGAAAAATCTTAATGCTACTAAGCACTCTACATAACATCAAAAAGAAAAAAAATCTGACATTTTTTAACAACAAAAGGCAACAAATGATTTGTGCTGGCGTTGTGTTTTACATTATTTTAACAATGATTCCAGGTTTGCATATTCAGAAATATATTAGCCCAATTTGATTTTAAAGCTCAGTTATTTGAATTATAAATCATTATGTCCCTCCTAGCTGATCATTCATGAAATATCTTTGAATTCATTTACATAATGGAATACATTAGAGGTTCCTTTATGTCAGTACCATCATAATGCTCCCTTATACATGTTTAGGTCTTGCTAATGATTAACTTTATCATACGTTTCCACAACAAAATAATTATAATTGTGTCTTATTTTGTAAAACAACTGACTGCAAAATATTCAGCCGGTCAAAAATTCTTATTTATCCACATGTTTGTTACTCTTATGAAAGGATCTCTCTGATAAGTAGGAGAAATTATATACCTTTGAGTGTGAAAACAGATAACTCTTAACCAAGTGCTGTAGATTAGCAAAAATAAATATGCAAAATGTTTCCTTAAAATCAGGTTAGCAGGTTGCCAAAAGCAGCTATATTCCCCATCCACAGCCTTTTAAGGAATTGGATAATAAATTTTAAAAATAGTTTGATCAGGTTGCAGTAAAAAGAAAATTAATCATTCCTACAAAAACCTTACACCATAAAAGCATTAAGGTTGCAAATTGAAGCATGCAAATCAATAAATGACAATATTACGGTTGCCTGTGTGATCTTAACTGCCCACCTGTGTATGTGTTACAACAGACTTGAAATATATTATATCATGCTATTTTTTGTCCACAGGGTCCCTACCTCATTCATTGGAAGGGATGACCAGTGCTCAATGAATGGGACAGTTGTTCAGTATTTCTTTTTATCTTCAAGGTATGGTGTGTGGTCCCATATCTCATTTACTACATACCATCCAAACACCAACCTCACTCAGCATACAGACTACAACTGCCTGGAATGTAGAAATCCTGGGGAGTGGAGAGGGGAATCATGTGCTTATGCAGCTGAAGACTGCATAGTAATATACAGGCACAGAGCTGGCAAAAGGGTTAAAGTTATGCAACCAACCTTAACTTGTCACTTCCTGACTTTTGAGTTCTGCTTTAATTTAATTATGCAACTTTCTTTTGTTTAGTGTAGTTTTTTTAAAGTGGTTTCCTATATTTTAAAAAGAAAAATGAAGAAAAGGAAATCCCACCATGTTCAATAGCTTGATAATACTCTGTTCTGCACAGTCTGTGTAATCAACAAGCCAGTAGACCTTACTTCATTTGGTACACTTTCTGCATCAGATAGAAGGTGGCAGGACTTCTCTGGAGCCCTCCATATACAACTTCATGGATCAGACATCACAATTCCCTATCTGTGATATCTGAAATTACTCTGCACACATCTGCAGTCAAAGCAGTGCTGAGACATCATCTGTTGATAGGAAATTTCCACTCAGTTTGTAAACATAGGCATGATCATTTGGAGATCACTTATTTTATTATTTAACATAATATAACATAATTATATTAACATAATAATTTGTATGTGGGAAGTATGGTTTTTTAAACTTTATAAATCAAAACAAATACAGTTTTATCAGTTCAATGAAAGGCTCATCTGTAACCTAAAGACTATCACTGTGTCAAATGTCCAGTCTCCACCACTTATGGTGAAGCACTAGAACTGTTCAAACAAGTTGCAAAAACATTTTCTTAGCAAAAAAAAAATTATTCCTTCAGCCTTTGCAAATGGCTCAGTTGTGTCTGATGAAACAAAAAAATAAAGTGCTGTCTGTAGCAGAATACATGTACCAATTTCAGCCAAAAGGTTAATCTGAGAAAGTTAAAACCAACAGAAAATGGCCCTTTATAATGGGAACATTTAGGTAACCTTGACTAAATACTTAATACTATTCTTTCAACATTGGGCAAGATTCTCAGCACTAAAGCAGGTGGAAAAGTACCCATAATGGACAACTATGGATTCACCTAATGGAGGAATCCTCGAGAGATATAGTACCAACACGGGATGTTTTGGAGGCAGGATATATTTGCCAGGCCAAAGCTCAACCCCTAGAGCCATCTGTTAGCTTTTTGTGTGTGGCTTTTTGCAGGTTAGCTTTTTATATGTGGCAGGGTAGAAGAGTTCTCTTGCATCTTTTTTTTTTTTTTTTTTTCCTTTTTCCCCCTAAGGGAAGCTTATCTTAAGTTGCACATCTTACACACAAACACACACTTCACCTCTTGTGCAATCAAAATGGACATCTAGAGGAGAGTCTTTATACTCAGTAGGGCTGGTGTTTAATGACCTTTAGTTGGCTAGCCTGCCTTCTACACCTCTTCAACTTCCATTAATGGTAAAGAAAACCTGAAGAACTAAGAAGTCCCATCAATGTCTCACTTAGGAGTGAAGAATTAAAAATAAGAATTAAAGTAAGGAGAATTTAAAAGTAAGGGAATTCTTCTCTGCCTGGTGGTCCTGCTCAAGGTCACCAGTCAGCCAGTTCCATTGGCAACCTCACTCAGTAAGGACAAATCCCATTGGACAGCTGCTACTACAAAACAGCAGTATTTCCTCCACCATACTGGCAATGTGGGACCATGTGTAAAACCAGCACCATTTATTGTCAAAAACTTTTAGTTTAATTCTAAATATCCTTTAGTTCATTGGCTCTTTTCTGACTAGAATATGTGACATGAAAAGTAGTTGCTTTGGTTTTAATGTTTAGTATATTATTCCTGTGCTAGATATATTTTTCAGAAACACCATATTTTCTTTGAGATGTGTATTTGAAAACTTTTAGTTAACAATTTCTATAATTATTTTAAAAGATTATATAATTGTGCAAGTTAATTGCAATAAACAATATGTAAATCTCAGCATAATCCTTTAAGGGAGACTTTCCTTAATATCTGTTACTTATATTCTCTTAAAAAAGCTTGTGAAAATAGAAGCTGTGAAGTTCATGCTTCAGAATCACACAGTAAGTTTTCTTACTATTTTCAAATATTTTAGTCTTCTTCATAATTTTGTAAATGATTTTAACTTTTGATGCACTTTATGTTTTGCCAGAGTAAACACTTTCCTTTTTTGGGAGTCAATGATAATTACAGTCTCAGTGACCTTAGATGCCGAACAACATTCTACACTGCTCTCACTCGCCTCCTCATGGTAGACCTAGGTAAGAGTCCACCTTATGTGTTTCTCAGGCATCTATAATGTTTTTGTAATTGTATTAATATTAGTAACAGAGCTTAAGTTTGTTTGATGAGAGGTCACGGACACTTTTAAAAAGAAAGGTTACGAGTTCAATACAACTTGTTTAAAATACTTCATAACTTTTGAGATTTGTGGCCATTGAAATGCAATAGTCTTTTTTTATTTGCTAGATTTGATTATAGTAATATGAGTTCTGCACGCAAGACCAGTAGTTTATTGCATGGAAGGCCTTTTGGATCCATTAGTGTAATTTAGTTAGTTACAATTTAAGGGCATGATATTGTGGCATGCTACACAGTTTCACTTTCAACTGACTTCAGTGACTTCTCCAAAAACACTGGTTTCAATTTTTACTCTAGCAGACATTATACTTCTTTATATAAATTCTCAGCCTATAAGGAATCTCAGCTCTGAGAATTAGAAATGGCGTATTGAGCAGAGACTTATGCCGCAATCCTGCAGACACTTAATCTGTTTGCTTATTTTTACACACATGAGTAGTCCAGTTTGAATACTAAAACGATTCACGCGCATAAAGTTAAGCATGTACATTAAATGTTTACAGGAACGGGACATTAGTGGTTAGTCTGCTTTGCACCAATATAGTGACAAATGGAATTTATCTCATCCCTTAAGTAGCTACAAAAAGAATCCTTTAGCATGATATGATATTAATGTAGGACTCATCAGGCAGGTAAGTCTCCTTTTCATTCTATTTGTGAGCATGATTTTAGCTTGATAGGTGGTTACGTACTAGCACAGATAACAAATTTACAAAAAGAAGCAATTAAAATCTGAAGTTACCTTTCCTAAATTCATTTACAAGAAACATAAGTGACAGGCCAGATCCTCAACCAGTGTAAATTGACATGGGTTCATTGAAGTCAATGGAGCTACCTCAGTTTTCCTCAACTACCTTTTAGATGCAGTGAAATTGAAGTCATAATTATTCTTTCCTTTAAAAATTTCTGGGCAAAAATTACTCTGTGTGAGAATTAGTTTATTGCTAAATTAAAATTAGAGATGGCCAGAAAAGGAAATGTCATAAGAACGGCCATACTGGGTCAGACCAATGGTCCATGTAGCCCAGTATCCTGTCTTCCAAGAGTGGCCAATGACCGGTGCTTCAGAGGAAATGAATGGAACAGGTAATCATCAAGTGTTCCATCCCGTCAGCCTTTCCCAGCCTCTGGCAAACTGCAATTCCTGCCTATCCTGGCTAATATCCATTGATGGACCTATCTTCCATGAACTTATCTAGTTCTTTTTTTAACCCTGTTATAGCTTTGGCCTTCACAACATCCTCTGGCAAGGAGTTCCACAGGTTGACTGTGCATTGTGTGAAGAAATGCTTTCTTTTGTTTGTTTTAAACCTGCTGCCCTATTAATTTCATTTGGTGACCCTTAGTTTTTGTGTGTTGAGAAGGAGTAAATACTTCCTTTTTTACTTTCTCCACATCAGATTTTATAGACCTGTATCGTATCCCCCCTTAGCTGTCTCTTCTTCAAGCTGAAAAGTCCCAGTCTTATTAATCTCCCCTCATATGGAATAGAATCATAGAATATTAGAGTTGGAAGGGACCTCAGGAGGTCATCTAGTCCAACCCCCTGCTCAAAGCAGGACTAACCTCAGCTAAATCATCCCAGCCAGGGCTTTGTCAAGCTGCAACTTAAAAACCTCTAAAGATGGAGATTCCACCTCCTCCCTAGGTAACCCATTCCAATGCTTCACCACCCTCCTAGTGATAAATTTTTTCCTAATATCCAACCTAGACCTCTGCAACTTGAGACTATTGCTCCTTGTTCTGTCATCTCCTTGTTCTGTCATCATTGAAACCAACCTAACTCCATCCACCTTGAAACCCCCTTTCAGGTAGTTAAAGGCTGCTATACAAATCCCCCTTCACTCTTCTCTTCTGCAGACTAAACAAGCCTAGTTCTCTCAGCCTCTCCTCATAAGTCTTGTGCTTCAGCCCCCTAATCATTTTTGTTGTCCACCGCTGGACTCTCTCCAATGTGTCCACATCCTTTTTGTAGTGGGGGACCCAAAACTGGACACAGTACTCCAAATGCGGCCTCACCAGTGCTGAATAGAGGGGAATAATCACTTCCCTTGATCTGCAGGCATGCTCCTACTAATGCAGTCCAATATGCTATTAGCCATCGTGGCAACTAGGGCACACTGCTGACTCATATCCAGCTTCTTATCCACTGTAACCCCCAGGTCCTTTTGTGCAGCACTGCTGGCTACCTTGTCTGTCCCCAGTCTGTAGCTGTACATGGGATTCTTCTGTCCGACTCTGCACCTGTCCTTGTTGAACCTCATCAGATTTCTTTTGGCCCAATCCTCCAATTTGTCTAGGTCACTCTGTATCCTGTCCCTACCTTCCAGGGTATCTACCACTCCCTCTAGCTTAGTGTCATCTGCAAACTTGCTGAGGTTGCAATCTACCCCATCCTTCAGATCATTAATGAAGATGTTGAACAAAACCGGCCCCAGGACCAACCCTTGGGGCACTCCGCTTGTGACCAGCTGCCAGCTAGACATGGAACTGTTGATCACTACCCATTGAGCCTGATGATCTAGCCAGCTGTCTATCCATTTTATAGTCCATTCATCCAACCTATACTTCTTTAGCTTGCTGATCAGAATACTGTGGGAAATCATATCAAAAGCTTTGCTAAATTCAAGGTATATCACGTCCACAGCTTTCCCCACATCCACAGAGCCAGTCACCTCTTCATAGACGGCAATCAGGTTGGTCAGGCATGACTTGCACTTGGTGAATCCATGTTGACTGTTCCTGATCTCCTTCCTCTATTTTAAGTGCCTTAAAATGGATTCTTTGAGGGCTTGCTCCATGCTTTTTCCAGGGATTGAGGAGAGGCTGACCAGTCTGTAGTTCTCTGGATCCTCTTTCTTCCCTTTCTTGAAGATGAGCACTATATTTGACTTTTTCCAATCATCAGGGACCTCCACCAATTGCCATGAGCTTTCAGAGATAAGAGCCAAAGGCTCTGAAATCACATCAGCCAACTCGGATGCATTGCATCTGATCCCATAGACTTGTCTTTCTAAATAGTCCTGAACCTGTTCCTTCATCATTTAGGGATGTTCACCTCCTCCCCATTCTGTGCCTCCCGGTGCAGTAGTCTGACAGCTGACTTTGTCTGTGAAGACAGAGGCAAAAAAGGCACTGAGTACCTCAGCTTTCTCCACATCCTCTGACACTATGTTGCCTCCCCCATTCTGTAAGAAGCCCACACTTTCCCTAATCTTCCTCTTGTTGGTAACATACCTGTAGAAATTCTTCTTGTTCCCCTTCACGTCCGTTGCTAGCTGCAACTCCAATTGCGCTTTGGCATTCCTGATTTCATTCCTGTATGCTCAAGCAGTATTTTTATAATCCTCTCATCATCTGACCAAGCTTCCACTTCTTGTAAGCTTCTTTTTTGTGTTTAATCTCAGCAAAGACTTCTTTAAGACAAGCTGTGCACCTGCCATATTTGCTATTCTTTTTGCACATCAGGATGGTTTGTTCCTGCTCCTTCAATAAGTTTTCTTTAAAATACAGCCAGCCCTCTTGGATTTCTTTCGCCCTCATATTAGCCTCCCAGGGGATCCTGCCTGTCATCTCCCTGAGGGAGTCAATCTCAGCTTTTCTGAAATCTGTGGTTCATATTCTGCTGTTCTCCTTTCTTCCTTTTGTCAGGATCTTGAACTCTTCCGTCTCATGGTCACTGCTGCCTAGGTTGCCAGCCACTTCTACTTCCCCTACCAAATCTTCCCCGTTTGTGAGCAGCAGGTCAAGAGGAGCACGGCCCCTAGTTGGTTGCTCCAGCACTTGCACCAGGACGTTGTCCTCAACACTCTCCAAAAACTTCCTGGATTGTCTGTGCTCTGCTGTATTGCTCGTCCAGCAGATGTCAGGGTGATTGAAGTCCCCCATGAGAAGCAGGTCCTGTGAACTGGAAACTTTCCCTAGTTGACTGAAGAAAGCCTCGTCCTCCTGATCTGGTGGTCTATAACAGACACCCACTACAACATCACCCTTATTGTTCTTGCTTCTAAGCTTAACCCAGAGACTCTCAACTGGCTTATCTCCAGTTTCATACTGGAGCTCAGAGCAATCATTGTGCTCTCTTACATACAGTTCCATACCCCTAAACATTTTAGTTACCCTTTTCTATACCTTTTTCAATTCCAATATATCTTTTTTGAGTTGGGGTAGCCAGATCTGCATGCGTTAATTAAGATGTGAGTATACCATAGGTTTATAAAGAGGAACTATGATATTTTCTGTCGTCTTATCTATCCCTTTTCCAATGATTCCCAACATTCTGTTAGCTTTTTTTACTGCTGTTGCACATTGAATGGATGTTTTCAATGACTCTAAGATCTCTTTCTTGAGTGGTAACAGCTAATTTAGACCCCTTCATTTTATATGTATAGGTGGTATTATGTTTTCCAGTGTGCAGCACTTTGCATTTATCAGCATTGAACTTCATCTGCCACTTTCTTGCCCAGTTTTGTGGGATCCCTTTGTAATTCTTCGCAATCTACTTTGGACTTAACTATCTTGAGTAGTTTTCTATCATCTGCAAATTTTGCCGCCTTGCTGTTTATCACTTTTTCCAGATCATTTATAAATATGTTGAACAGTACAAATCCCTCTCTCCATTCTGAAAACTGACCATTTATTCCTATCCTTTGTTTCCTATCTTTTATCCAGCTACTGATCCAGGAGAGGACCTTCCATTTTATCTCATGGCCACTTATTTGCTGAAGAGTCTTTGGTGAAGGACCTTGTCAAAGGCTTTCTGAAAATCTAAGTAAACTATCTCCATGGGATTACCCTTGTCCACATGCTTGTTGACCCCCTTAAAGACTTCTAGTAGATTGGTGAAGCATGATTTCCCTTTACAAAAGCTGTGTTGACCCTTCCCCAACAAGTCATGTTCATCTTTCTGTCAGATAATTCTTTTCTTTACTATAGTTTCAGCCAGTTTGGTATTGAAGTTAGGCTTATCGTCCCGTAATTGCTGGGATTGTTTCTGAAGCCTTTTTTAAAAATTGTCCTCACATTAGTTATCTGCCAGTCATCTGATACGCAAGCTGATTTAAATAATAGGCTACATACTACAGTTAGTAGTTCTGCAATTTCACATTTGAGTTCCCTTAGAACTCTTGGGTGGATACCATCTGGTCCTGGTGACTTATTACTGTTTAAGTTATTAATTTATTCCAAAACCTTCTCTAATGACACCTCAATCTGGGACACTTCCTCAGATTTGTCACCTAAAAAGACAGGTTTGGGAATCTTCATCCTCAGCCATGAAGACCCATTCAGTGAATTCATTTAGTTTCTCCACAATAGCCATATCTTCCTTGAGTGTTCCTTAGTATCTCAATTGTTCAGTGGCCCCACTCGTTTAACAGGCTTCCTGCTTCTGTGGCCCTTAAATATTTGTTTTGCTGTTACTGTTTGGGTCTTCAGCTAGCTGTTTCTTCAAATTTTTTTGAAGAAATGTCAGGTTTTTGAGAGAAAATTGGATTAGAAATAGGCTAGGGTTGAAGCCTAGGGTCATATCTGACAGTGCCATCATTTCATGTGAGTCATGCTGCAAGGTTTGAGCTGCTACCGGTGGAACTCACACAGATGTGCCAGAATTTCCTGTATCTTCAGTGGTGGAAATTGCTTGCAGTCAGCTGTTCTCACAAATTTTTTGTCTTTTTGGAATTGGATGAATTTAGTTAATTTTGGAATAGCAAATGGGTTCATGATGCCTATGTGAATTGGAGATATGACTCTACATTCAGTCTGGCTGCAGTTGAAGGACTCTTTTGAGAGAAGTGAAGCATTACCCTGTAGATGTTTTAGATGCCCCTAACTTATTCCTGGCTTTTCCATGGGTTGTGGTTACCCTTTTTGTACACTAAAAATATTCTTTCCTTCCTGAGGACATTTGGGGCTGTTATTTACCCACTTTTCTGCCATTTGTTGTTTTTAATATTTGGGTGTGTTAAAAGCAGGAATTATGCATGTAAGTTGATTTTTCAGGCCCTCACAGAAAGATTTAGCCAGGCAACATATATGCAAAGGTGGCTTACCTTGAAGGCTATGCCAACACTAATAAATTGATTCAGCTGCTAATAGTTGATGTCCTCGGTGGGTTTAAATGAAACGGTGCTGAAAGCAATTTAATTGCAGGTGTGACAGGACTAAACTATATTCAGCACCACTTAGTTTCTTAAATGTTGCTAAACATGGTTTGGTCCTGTCTATACTTGCAATTAAATTGCTTTCAGCACCAGTTCAGCTGCATCCATTGCCGACACCTGTTGTAAGTAGAGGATACATTTTCTATTGGAAACTACTTGATTCCCCTACATTAGCAGACAGAAGGAATAGGGGAGCTGGAGGAACACTTATACAAGCTTCCTGGACTAATATCCTATGGGTTCCCATTTGGAGAATATTAGCTTGTCTTTCTGACCTTTCAGAGAAACGCATTTAGAGATGTGTACAGGGAAAAGTCGACTTTACATTTTAGAATACAGATATGAAACATCAATCACACATTGAGCTATACTTTTCCTCTGTGTGTCGCTCACTCTCTCACATGCACACCCGCACACACTCTTTAGATGACATCATTCTTAACCTTATAGAACTGTAGGCTTTATAAACAAGCAGCAAGTCATCAGTTTTAATCCAAAGAAAATTGGTCATCATACTAGTCATCCCTTTCAGGCTTTCTAAAATTAAATGAAGAAAGGATTTGTTAAGGAAGTTTTTCATATTAGTGACTTTTTAAAATAATTTACATGGAGATAAAATTAAGATGAAGTCTCAGGTAAATCAGTGTTTTTTAAGAAAAGGAATGCTCTTTTTTAGATTGAAGTATAAAATTCATTGTCAATTAACCTTTTATAGAAAATGTAGAATTGTTTGTATTTAAACCATTCCCTTTGGAGTGATTTTAAAACTAAATCAACCAGCGGGGAGGGGGCAGGAATTAGCAATACGTTAATTGGCATTTACTTCAAAAGGCACTTGGTTTTTCTGTTCAATAATTTGAAACTTGTATGAATGTAATTAAACTTTGAATGCTCTCTGTGCCCCAGGTTCTATTTCTAGTGAAAATAGACTTCTTTGGCATTTACAATTGCACCAATTTGTCAAATTGGTCCATGGCCTAAAATTTTTTAAGTAAAGTAAATATTCACTTGTGTAAGGTATAGAGTAAAGAAAATGTTACTGAAACTCCAACAGTGTGTTTTCTTTAGGTAAAAGTTTCAGAAGACTTTAATTCCGGTTTTCTTTCAATTCTGGATTATCGAAGGCGTTACACACAAATTATAAAAAGCTACTTGTGGAGACATTGGGCCTCATTCTCTGCCACCTTGTGCTCTGTGTAGTGATTAACACCAGTGCAAAATGAACCCCTGCTCAGTGGATATAAAACATTACCCACTAATGTAAACCACAGCCAGATCTACTCAGCAAGATGCCCGCTTGTGGAATGCTGCAGTCTGCCCTTAAAGCATGAAAGATCCACCAAAATGTGCAGTTGAAGGATCTTCTTTCTGTCAAAGTCTATAATGAGGCCATAAATGTGTCTAAGTGCACACTACTGTGGTTTGGATCGCTGCAAAAGAGCAATTCACATGGAATCGTTTCTTTCTTTTCCAGTTTAAAAAAAAATCATTATTTAACCCTCATATTTTATATTATTTATATTTTATATTACATGAATGTGGATCATATAATAATCAGGCTGACGATAGTGCCTAGGGATTTCCTTTTGGGGTTTGATACATTTTTTTTTAACTGAAGTAAAATATTTGAGGAAACGAATGAATCAACTGTGAAAATTTCTGGGCCGCCTAAAAGAGTCTTACTCTACTACACTTGTCTTAAAAACAAAAGTAACGATAAAGGTACTTATTCACTTGGAAGAGCCAGTTAAGTTGCAATAAAAAAATACTTTGATCCCAACTGTCACATAACCCCCTGGACAATATGGTACACCCGACAGTCTCTTACCAGTGATTTAAACAAAAGCCCATTTCAGCTGATGGGAATTTTCCATTGACTTCAAAAGGATTTGGATCAAGCCACAAGAGCAACAAAGAGCTATAATAATAGTGAGAGGGATATAGGATTACAGATGGCATGCACAAACTAACCAGTCATATGTAAACTCCACATTCATCCACTAAACGTTGAAGGAAAAAAGTGGTAAAATATCCCCCAATGACATTTTGGAGAGCAAGGTCATATATAGTATTCCTCCATTAATTTGTCAGCTATTGTCATAGATATTTTCCTTTATCATTTCTCTTTCCCAATATTTTACCTAACTATGGGCCAAATTCTATCCTCAGTTATGTGTAAATGGCTTCCATTGACTTTGGATGTGTGGGTACATCTGAGGGGAGAATATGTCTCTAATGATGCACATGAAAGGATCGAGACAGGTTTTGGTGTCATTTTTATAGACAAAAATGCATTGACTAAATTCCACACACATATAGGGCTCCAGCCACACAATTCTTTTTTCAGGCTCAGGACCTTAATTTGTTTGCCCCACCAAAAAGTATGAAAAGCCTATCAGAAAAATAAAAGTATCTGAGTGATATATACACTATCTATGGAAACAGGAAATAATTTTAATGAATCTGAAACAATAATGGAAGGTTATGGAAATTATTATAATTTGTGTAACATTTAGTAGGTTCTTATAATTTAACAATCTATAAGCATGGCAAAACTTTGACAGTTAATACATTTACATAACGTATTAGTGGGCAATAATTATACAAAAAGAAAAGCTCTTATTCGAATGCTTGCTCATGTCTATTCCCAATTTAGGGGTGTGTGCGCAGCACATGCATCAGTGCTGGAAAACTTTTCCCCTTAGTGGTACCCATACAAGCCGGCTCTTGCACCCCCTTCAGCAGCGCGCACATTCGCCTGCTTACAGGCGCTGCCAGGTCTGCCTCCCTCTCAGTTCCTTCTTGACGCCAGTGACAGTGCTGGAACGTCTCTTGCCTTTGCAAGTTCTCTTGCTAAACCTAGTGGTTTTCTGTTATTCCAGGGTATATAGTTGATCATTTTCAGTAGTGTTAGTGTCCCAGGGTCGGGGCCTGCTCCATTCCCTGATGTTTAAACCCTACACTTCGTGTAAGAAGTCTGTGCTGGGAAGCAACCTGCATCAAAGTTGCCTAAAGTGTCTGGGGGAAGCTCACATCTGTGAGAGGTGCAAAATCTGTAAAAGTTTTTGCCCACAGACTAAGAAATACTGGGATATTCATTTTAGGGCCATCCTGATGGAGTCGGCAGTTAGACTGGTGTCGGCACCGAGCACGGCAGCCTCAGCATGCAGTGCCCCTCCAACACACTCTTTGTCCTCTTGGCCCTGATCACCATCCCTGGTGCCAAAGAAAAGGCCGAAGAAGATATGCACCAAGTGGGGTTGCTCGTTGGCAGATAAGACTAAGGGGGACCAGACGAGACATGTTTTGGGCCACCAATCTTCCCTACCTCCAAAGGGTTCCTCACCTAGGCCTCCTAATAAACGAGCAAAAATCCACATTAGTCATCCACACTGAATGAAGGGACTGCTGGTGTTCTCGCAACAAATCTGTAAGTGGATCATGGCCTGTATCTGAGCCTGTTATGAGCAGGCTGGAGTCATGCCCCCAGTGTCCTTAACAGCCCACTCAATGAAAGTGCAGGCATCATCTGGGTGTTGCAAGCATATGTCCCCATCCAGGACATCTGCAGAGCAGCTACCTGGTCATCAGTACATACCTTCCTGTCCCACTATGCCTTGACACAGCAAGCTGGAGACGATGCTGACTTCAGTAGAGCGGTGCTTCAAGTGTCACATCCATGAACTCCTGCCCACCACCGGAGACACTGCTGGTGAGTCACCTAAATTGGGAATGGACATGAGCAAGCACTCAAAGAAGAAAGAATGGTTATTTACCTTGTAACTGTTGTTCTTTGAGATGTGTTGCTCATGTCCATTCCACACCTGCCCTCCTTTTCCTTAGTCAGAGTTCCAACAAGAAGGAACTGAGAGGGAGGTGGAGCCGGCAGCACCTATATGCGGGCGCGTGTATGTGCTGCTGCAGGGGACGCTAGAGCCAGCTTGTATGGGTACCACTAGAGGAAAATGTTTTCTGGCAGCGGTGCCTGTGGTGTGCACACACACCTAAATTGGGAATGGACATGAGCAACACATCTCAAAGAACAACAGTTACAAGGTAAGTAACTGTGCTTTTTCATCCCTTTATAGCAAATTCAACTGTTTGTAACATGGGTAGTTAGAAAAGCTCATGCATTTTTCCTGATAATTGTGCAGTAATAGGCAGAGCAGATAGCACCACCTATTATAAAGTCTCCCAACAATTGTTATAAGATCCTGTTTTCATTTGCTTGTTCGGGCTGAAATTTTCCATGCCAGGTGTTTACCTCAGGGCTGATTTTTTAGGAGATGGAGGGGGGAGGGGATGTTGGTTTGGATTCTTTAAATAACTTCAACTAAAGTAGTTCAGCCATTTCCAAGAAGAATGCTAAGGAAGAATACATTGTTTTGCCATGTTAAGAATTCTGGTGACATTTTACTGGAAAGGTTCTGCCGCTTCCATGTTTTGGAGCAGAACTTGAAATTTAGCATGCCATGGCATTTTGTTGTCCTTGTGAAAATCCAGCTAAATGTGGCCAATTTATAAGCCTTTGAAAAATAACAGTTTACACATGCTCAATAGAGACTTTGATTTTAGCAGCTAAAATCTCTGAGGATTCCTTCCTCACGGAGCATGCTTCATTCCCTCACAGCTCCTAAATGTGATGGGACTGTGCGTGCTCCATCCCCACAGAGTGACTGAGCATGCTCCAGCCCAGGGACACAGGGCAAGAAAACTGGGACTGGGTAGCCAGAAGAATGGTACTGGACAAGGAGCTAGATTCACAAGGCGGGGGGGCATAGTTTGTTGCAATGCAGAGCATTGCAGTGCCTGACTTTTAGGTGCCCTTCCACCTACTGGAATTCACAACCCTGAGTTAGGTGCCCAGGAGGAGATGGTGATTTCTGCATAACCGCATGGTGTTGGTGGTGGTCCTCCTTACAGCCCGTAGTCCAGTAGTTAGAGCATATACACGGGATGTGGGAGACCCAGATCAAATCCCCCAACTGCCTAGTGTGGGACAGTGACTTTAACCCAGGTCTCTCACCTCCCAGGTGAGTGCCCAACCCCTGGACTATAGGGCATTGTGAGGTGGATCTCACTCAGTCTTTCCTGTTTAAGCACTTCCACTTTGTGTAAGTACCTGCATATCCAACTGAGCTGGTATTAGAACATGGATCTCCCAGGAGCGTGCGCTAACAGGGCTGTAGAGTCATTCTCGTTCTCTCTCTTTGGCCAAATGAATGTCTTAAGTATTTATAAGAGGAACCACTGCCATCACCACACCATCTCCTCCACCAACAACTGTGTTTTGTTTGGAGCCTGATCCTGTAGGTGTACTCTTAAGCAGCCTCTGAGCATGTCTGCCAGATCAGGCCCCACAGGTGCGATAGGTGGGGGACTGTCTTGTTTGTGAATCTAGCTACGGCTTAGATGTTAACAAAGTGCTAAGCTGCTAGGTTGTGTCAGGATGAGACAGGATTTATTGTGCATACCCAGACACAGAAAATTAGGCAACCTAGGGGACTTTAGGTACCAGCAGTGTTAAGTGGTAGCTGAGCAGTGTTTTTATGAATGTCAGTGGCACCTAAATGTTGGACTTAGGCACCTAAAAGTGCAGGTAGTTGCCTCAGTCCCCTTTGTGGATCTAACCCAATGAGCTAGTGGTAGGGAAGAGACAGGACTGGGGCAGAAAAGATCAAGATTAGGGGGAATGGGCAGAAGCCTGTGCCCTCTAGAGTGCACTCCCTTCCAGATCCTGGAATGGTTCCCAAGATTTCTGAATCTGACATTACTGTGCTGTCAGTAAATATCTGGGAAACTCTCTGGCAAAGTATTTGTGTCATCCCTCTTTAAAGCTTGACCACAAAGAAGATGACAACCTTCTATTGCATCAGTTACTCTGTTCAAATGGCAGAGGTCTGTGTGGTGGATCTAAAGATTCCAAACCTGCTACTGATCCATGGGTGTATTAATATGATGCAGCATGATGGAATTTGTTTTTCCATTTACTTTTTAGGAAACCTAGGAAATTACAAACACACACATTCTTTGTTAAAAGAACATTATTAAGGTTGCAAAGTCAAGCATACTTCTCTGCCATAATTTAGATTTTCTGTGCAACTTTAATTTGACCCCCTTGTGCATATACATTATGGTACAGTCTTTAATTCCATGATCCCATACTATTTTTATCCACATGACCCCAGCCTTATTTACTGCAGAGATGGACCTGTTCTGGGGATGAATCAATGCTGAGTAGTAAAGCATGACGTCTACCTCATTTACTACACACCTTCCAAATGCAAAAGTTAGAGGGGGTGTGTGAATGAGACAGGGGATTGCAGGAACTGAAAGCATGTTTAACACAATTGAATGCTGCCCTAGAAAACTGGATTTTATCCCTGCCTCTGAAACAGAGTTCCTATGTGAAGCTAGGCAAGTCACTTAAACCAGACTCACATGTGGTCACTGATTGTCTACTCCTCATTTCTAGGTGCCTAACTTGAAGCCCTGGGGTCTGATTTGCACAAGATCTGAGCACCCACAGCTTCAACTGAAGTCAGGTGGAGATGTGATTTGAACCTATAAAGTGCTATATAGTGTTATGGTCTTAGGTCAAATTAAGCACCCAAAATCAGTAGAAATGTTTTTTACTTTAATCTGTGTGCCTCACCTCCCTATTTGTAAAATGGGGATAATACTATCCTCTCACCTCACAGGAGTGTTTGTGAAGCTCTCAGATACTATAGTGAGAAGCAACAGAGAAAAACCCATAAGGAAATTAATAATCCTATCTTCAGAGCAGGGTTTGAACAGTGCAATAAATAAGGCCTGGGGAACAAGGAGACAACCAAATATTGAATATCTGCTCATTCAGTGAGCACCATCCATTTTGTGCACTGAATGACACCAGGGCCCTGTGGAAAAAATAGTGTGCGATCATGTAATTAACAATGATATCATATTGCATATGCACATGTGGCCAAATGAAGGTTGCATTGACAACCTTAATTCTGGCTTTTTCAAACTTTTGATACTTTGACTTTGCAACCTCAATAATGTTCTTTTAATGAGGTTTCTGTATGTGCATGTGCGTAATAATTACATAGACTAATGCTGAGCAAATGCTACCAGAGTAGCAGAGAGAATAGAAATATAAAAAAGGAGAAAGAAACAGAACATGTGGAGAGGCACTGGTCTCCATTTTAAGTCATTTGCAACCTAAAGTTGGTGTCTATTTTATGTTCATTCAATCTGTGTGCCTCAGTAAAAAACATTTTAAAACCAAAGGTCCACTTCTTCTGTCCTGGGCTAACGCTCCCATTGACATCAATGGGTTTTACCTTAAAAAGGACTGTGGAATTGAGCCCTAATGAATGACAGTGTAAATGTACTTTGGTGCTCTTGTTTGGGGTTTTTTTATTTATTTTATTTTTCTGTAGGTGAAGATGAGGATGAGTTTGAGAATTTCATGCTACCCCTTACAGTTTCATTTGAAACTGTAACTCAGATATTCAACAATAGTTTTAAACAAGAGGAGGCAAAGGTAGGTTTATTTCAGTAATAGGGAAAGAAATTATTTATTGGTAAAATAAGTTAATTGTGAGGTAAATATTTTGCACTTTTTTAATCTTTTCCACGTATATGTGTCTGTAATTTTCTATATAATGTTGAAATAAAAATGGCTCTGTCTGACTTCCCACAAAACCTACATTTAGATTTTGTGAATGTTTTGAAGATCAAGTGATCTCTTTTGAGTCACATTTATAATCCAAGGGACAGATTTTCTTCTTGTGGTATTTGGCCTGGTTCATATGTAATACTCCCTCTTTCTGTGCATGTGTTTTTATTTTCTTTATGTGTATTAACATATTTATTTGGGGAGATTTGGCAAGATGTAATACACTTGCTAAAACACTGCATCTTTAAAGTATCTTTTTTCCAAACAACAATTTAATATATAAATCAAGACTTTATTAAATGGCTGGGCATATATGTATAAATAGGAACCGGTCTTGAAGTATTGCATCCTTAAACTGAACAAAGTGATTAGGATAACTGATAGCTAAATAAGGTTTTTATGTGCCTGTGGGAGCCATATTAGGATTGATTTGACAAGTCAGTTCAGCTGTGGCAACAGTCATAATATCTAACACAACATTATGTTTTATTAGTAAAATCCTTAAGTGTAGCAAGCTGTTTGTGTCAAAACAACAGTATATTTTAGGGAGGAAAGGACGTGCTAAATAGGAACAGCATCATCAGGAATGATAATACATTAGAGCAGTATTGTGCTAAATAGATTCTCCTCTCCTATAATGAACAAACGGTTAACAATGCACTCTAGACGGCTCATTTCAGATACATTGTGTAATCTTTACGAAGCCCTGGCAGATTTGCTATTTTAAATATGTTGGAAACTTTAACTGTGCATCACCATCTTTTATCCTCCCCCTTTCCTGAAAATGTAAACTGTCATCAAACATGCTCAAAATGTTTGACAAATAATTCCACAACTCACATTTACAGAGCATGTATAGTTTATAATAGCCACTTTGATTAAATTAGCATCTTAGAAAATATGAATACTCAGCATTGCTTCAGTGAGTACTATGAAAAAGACCATATACCCCAGATTCTATATTTGGAGTTGCTTCTAGTATTTAATTTGTAAGCTGCTTTTCACATGTTAAATAGAGATCACGCTAAAGGGTTTGCCTTTTATTGTAAACATCCTTGATTTTAAAAATTAGTTCTAAGGTATCATTTTTAGAAACCCCCTCTTTGTAAAAATTACATTTATCTAATTTGAGGATTCTGTGATATTTAAAACAATTTTGCTGCAGTCCTGTCTGGTCTGTGAGAAACTGTCTTACTGAAGAAATTTTAATGGAGTTCCAGTGATATATCCCTAAACTAGCAAGTTCTTAACGACCCTGGAAAGTGACTGCTTGATTACACTTTAACGGTATTTGCAAATAAAATCACAAGTAATTAAAGGGAAATCTCCAGGCTTTTGAGCAAGTTTGATGCATGATAACTGCCTGGTTCAGCTTCATCTAGAGTAATGCTGTGTAGACAAGAGCTACTGAGATCAATAGCAACATAATGATAGTGGCAGAATTAAGTGAGTAACCTGAGAACTGTGTCTTCAGAATGCATGCAGCTGCCACAAGCCAGGGCCACACAGTGCACTCCGTGCTTCCGTCCTAAATGTTCATCAAAAGACGCCCTGCAGGAAAATGGAGTTAGATGCTCTTTATTGCTGATCGTGTCTCTTGCCACATTTATCAGGGAAATTGGATTAGCAGTTGGCAGCTGCAGGTAGACAAGGTTCTGCAGTGATTAAATATGCAGCTTGGCTGCATTTGTTGTGACAGACCTTTAGTAAATTCTACTGTAAGCACCATCTGTCTAATTTGTATAAAGAAAACTTGGTGCTTTAAGCTACTGATCAAGAACTAAATCTGTTGCTTTATCATAAACAAAACTTTTGCTCTAAATTCTTTTAAATATAATTTATTAGGTTAAAGCTATTTTTCTCTCATGATGAATAAATAATACATGCAAAAGTGCTTTCAGGTACTTCATTGTGCAAGAACTGGAAACAAAAACAGTTCAGTTCTCTTCTTCAATAAAATGTTTAGTATTCCAATCCGTAGGGAGGTGACACTGTTAAAATATCACCATGAAAATGGTCCAGGACTGCCAAATTAATTTAATTTGCGGCTTTTACTAGGATTTTCTAACTGACTGTTTTTTATATTTCTGAAGCACACAGCTGAAAAATTATCATAACGGGAGCGTTTCCTCATTAAAATACATTTGCAGTCAAGAAATCTGTATATAAAACATACATTTAAGATTCTTTTTCAGTGAAATCTAATATAATTAAATTAATATTTATCATGAGCTTTTTTCCAGTTTGAAATGAACAGGAGGAAAAAATTATAGCATTAAAACTACTGCCAGTGTTCCCCCTCAAAAATATCTGGATTTGCCCTGACAACCCAGTTAACTAATATATTAACTGGCTAGACTGAACCTCAGTGGTGCTTTTATGTTAGTTATGACATCCTCAGTTTTGATGGGAATGAATGAAAACTGTATCTGAGGAAGAAGGGCAGTTAAATAGCAACATGCTATCTTTAGCTGGTTCGTAAAAACTCCATACTGTTAAATTATTTAAAATCCTTGATTTTCAGCTTGCACACATTAAAAGTTTTCACACTAAGTGCCAAATGTTGCAAACAGCACTTTAACAGAATGATTTTGCTTTGATCCCTGTAGCAGTTCCTGAATAATTTATCACAGGTTATTGCCTTAATTCTGGAGAGGAATAGAGCAATAAAGGCAGATGAAAACACTCCAGTTGAAACACCTTGGGGCCTGCTCATTCCTCTGACACGGCTCTTTTGTTGGAACTATTTAGAGGTTATTAAGACGTGTCTCCAGAATTAAGAGTATGCTGTAAGGATGAAGACAGCCATCTTAATTCTAAAGACAAAGCACAATGACCCTTCACCTTTTTTTTCTTTGTTGTTATTATATAGTAGAATTATGAGGGTAATATTATAGCTGCACCCAGTAGTGCCACTGTAGTTAAGGATCTGTCAGACTTTCCATTACAAACCCCATTTTGGGAATGGGTGGCGTGAGAGTTATCTTGTCTGTTTCAAATTGCATTAGTCAGGAACTTGGCACACATTGTCAAGCTACAGTTCCTGTTTGGGTTTTTTTCCCCCTAAATGTTCAGCTCTTTTCCATTTAGAAATTCATAAAATAATGGTTTTTTGATTTTAAACCATAATGTTAGAATAAAAAAAGGGGGGGAGGGCCTTTAAATTACCATAAAGTAGGACCTATTATTTTTTTGGTTTGTGTATGGAAGAATACTTTGAAACAGGCCAGTTATTTCATTAGTAGGAAAATCAGTTTATAAGCCAGCATTCTGACTACCTAAAATTCCCCTGCCATTTCTCTTGAATACAATATTCTTTACTTCTGATTCTAAGCTATTGTCTAGTGTTGCTGTGTGCTGCTAAACAGCTGTCACCTTGCACCCCAGATATGACTGCATTTCAGCTGTGAATGAAGTGGTTCCTTTATATGCTTCTTATATTATTCTGTTAAGTTTACAAAGCGTGTTAGGAGCCCTCAGGATGAAGGCCCACAAGATTCTATATAAGTGTATAGCGTTGTTTACTATTTTTCTTAACAATTTTTACACCCAGTAATATTATTTGAAAACTCGTAATGGGCTAATTAACCAGAATATATTGGGAGCTTAATCCCTGTTCTGTCACACCTGTCTAAAACTTGACTGCAGTGAGCACAGGATCTTGGGTGAAATCCTGGCATCTAATGGGGCCAGGATTTTACCTGGATACGCTGTGTGGTTAGGATGTCAGTGTATGAGTGGTTTTGGCATCTGTGTGTGTATTACGACTACACAAAGCGTAATTCCAATGAATAACAAGCCATTGAATTTAGTGGGACTTTGCGTACTAAGAATGTGTACTATTTTAAAGATGTGTAGTATATACTAAGAATTGTATAGAAAACACTGGGTGGTGTTTATATAATAATAATAATAGCAGAAACATTCTCAAACACATTCAGTGTTGTTTCTCAAATCACTCAGTTGTTCTTTAGTACAGATGTTCAAATGGCACGTAAAATTACCTGCTTTTTCAAGGCCCTCTGGTAGGTGGGTATGGTGCCAGGCCCCCATTTATCAGGGGTCTATAAATCATGCTACCCAGCCGTTTCCTAAATGATTTATCAGAGGAATGTTTTTGAAGAACAGTTGCTTTTTTAAATCAAGGAATATGTACTTCAGGGTTGTTTGGTTAGTTGGGTATGTATGTGTAGTCCCTGTCTAATGGGTCTCTGACCATGGGTTGACTATCTTATCTTTACCTGACTTCAAACAAAGGCAAGTTCAAATGAGGTGCTAAATAACATACACTTCATTCTAGAGGCCACTGGTTTTCCTTTGAACCTCTGTCCCTATAGTCAGCCTTGCTTGTGGTCCTTTTCTCTCTGTGGCTACAGTGGGCAAAAGAGCCAAGATCACTCTTGAATCCTCCGCCTTCACCCTGTGTTGTTGGATGTGGACGTATCCTTATTTGATGTTGTGCCTTAATATTGTTTAATAGGAGATGTGCAGTGTTGTTGTGAAGTTCTTTATTTGTAGGCCAAATGTCTGCTGAACATTTATTTTCTACGTGGAACAATAAATATATTAAATGCCAGATTGTAGGTGAATGTCATGTTAATGTTATCATTTTAGGTCCCAGTTCTGCGTGATGCTGAGCATTTCCTGTGACAGAACCTCAACTCAGATTAATAAGAATTGAGGGCTTTGAGCATCTCACATGTTCAGGCCATTTGAACACTCAAAAGTCAGAAAATGCAAATGGTACGGTTCTCATGGTAACTTTAATTTCCGCATATTTCACTTAGGACCCAATTTACCCTCAGAAACTCTGCAACTCCCATTGAGGTCAATTGGACTAGTGTATGCATCTCTGAAAATAGAGTTCAGACCTTGTGTAAAGTTACATTACTAGTATAATAAGTAATTTGCAGCACTCCATTCATTATGTGAGTGGGTTAAAGTTAATATGAGAGCATTATCTTTTGCATTTCTGGACTCATAAATATTTAACATTGTCACCAAATGCTACTTTATTGAAGGTTTTATATTTAGTTTCCCTGTATGTTTTTACAAAAATGAAAAAAGATTAACACATTAATTCCTCCTACTGGTTTCTCTCTGTGCTTTCACACTTGTTTATTGAAACCCTGCAGTTATATGGAACTTCATAATGGAGCAGAAATACAAACCACACCTCCAACATCAAACTAATGCTGATATTACATATTTCTGTTGGTTAGTACTCCACTAATCAGTATGGAATTCTAACAGGAGTGGAAATTTCATGTAGTGTACATTTAAAACTAATTTTTCATTCACTTATAGCTCTTAATTCTTAACATTTATATTAACTTGCCTGAAAACCAGTCCTTTCTGAGGATTACCACCTGGGAAATTTCAGCTGCTTTTTGTTTGTTTGTACCCCAAAACAAGTTTTAAATTCTTTTTACAGGGGAAGAGGTATATTTTTCTGTCACAGATTTTTAGTAAATTCTGTGAACAGATTTTGCTCAATTTTTTATTAATTGCTTTTTCACTGAGCCCTAACTTGGAAAAAAATAACATCTAAAAATATTTTTTCCAAAGGATATGAGCATAGGAAAATGGAGTATAAGAGAAATCTCAATATAACCTTTACTGTAGTTTTTATGAGTATCAATTAGTCTTAAACCTCACATAAAATAATGCAAGCTCAAGTTAACTTTTTATCATTAGTGTTATTATTTTAATATATTAAGCTTTAATATGCAGCATTCATATATTATGTTTTAGTTTGCCTTGTTTAAAGGTAAAATATATTGAATAACCTAAAATATTCCCTAATCATTTTGTTAGTCTTACCACCCTAAAACTTGGGCAGATTTTTTTGTTTAAAGAACCTGTGGTTTTCTATAGAGAAGGATTTGAGCGAGACATTTAAACTAATGAATCAAAATCAGATATTTGGTCATTATTGGCTGATTATTACTCCATCTGCTCTGTGCTAACGTGAAAATCAATTACTGTGTCTCTTTCCCACTGACAGCGTATGTTGATTGGGCTGGCAAGAGATCTTCGAGGGATTGCCTTTGCGCTGAACACAAAGACCAGCTACACCATGCTGTTTGACTGGATGTATCCTTATTACACGATGACAATACCAGCTCTGTGCACAGAGGGATACCAGGCCCCTTGCATTAGTTTAATAGTGTGGCACAGTGGGGAAGAGGAAACAAAGCTAAATGAACTAATGTGTAATCAGCTAAAATTACAGCACAATAGCAACCATGCAGTTAACTGAGAGGGCAGCATTTGGAGAGAGACCACAGAGAGGTCACTTTTTTGTTGTATCACACTAATACCCCAGAAAATATACCTAAATAGTTCCCCTCCCCAACCCAAATCTGTGATGTTTCCATAAACATACGATGGCTTTAACTCAAAATATAATGTGCCTACATTTGGTTAAAAATGACATCAAAGACTGTTACAAAATTTTGCTTCTCAAGTATTAATCTGAGGAGACCTCTATATCTTTTATGATCTGGTCTTTCATTTAGCTAGTAAGTATCCACTTATGTCAATGTTATTAATATCAGGACACAAACACTTTTCTCAATCAGAAAATAACAGATATATAGCAAAAATCAAATGGTAATGTAGAATTATAGTTTTTCTCAACATGCAGAGATGAGGACTACTGTGTCTGTTTTACTATACTGTTATACTTCTTTACTGCTCTGCAAAAGTATCTAATGTTACTCACTGGTACTTTGTTAATGCAATAGGGAGGTCTTTGATGGTTTTTAATAAGTGTATCCGTCATCAATTTTGTCACTTCAGTCTTAGAATCATATTAATCAACTCACTATCCAAATATATAGTGAGATGAGTACAACAGTTTGTATGATTTAGACCAGTTAATACCATGCATGTTTGCTGTACATTTGTTTATTATAATGGGCACAATGACACATAAGTACAATATTGTGCTTTATTAAAAGCAAGGGGCTTTAAAATGGAATAAATTGAGATAAATGCTGAAAGTTTACTGTACACTGATCTGTCTGGAGAACACACAACCGTATAGCTCCCTAGAATTGTGACCGGGAATATAGTTGTAAAAGGGGCCGAAAGGTAGGTAGGCTGAGCCTGTGTGTTATGATCTGATCCAACTTGCACTGAAATCAATGGCCAGATTCCCATGGGAGTTGGATCAAGCCATTCTCAAGCTCTTTGCATGCCTTCAGGTGACTTCCCTTATGTACAAACTCTGCTCACACGAGGCAGCGTGTGAAATCAAGACCTAAGACAATAAGAGGCCAAATCCTAACTTTCTTTGAAATCAGTGGGAAATTTATCAATTTCAGTTTCAGTTTCTGTTTCACCTGCACTAAGCCAGTGTTCATAGATTCTAAGCCCAAAAGGGATCATTGTCATCATTTAGTCTGAACCCTGCATAACACAGGCCATAGAATTGCTCCAAAGTAATTCCTAGAACCAATATTTTCAAAAAACATCCAGTCTTAATTTACAAATTGTCACTGATGTAAAATCCACCTCTACCCTTGGTAAATTGTTCCAATGGTTAATTACTCTCTCATTTTAAAAGTTATGCCTTATTTCTGGACTGAATTTGTCTAGCTTGAGATTCCAGCCATTGGATCATGTTATATCTTTCTCTGCTAGATTGAAGAGCCCATTATTCATGATTTGTTCCCACGTTAGATACAGACTGTAGTCAAGCCACCTCTTGACCATCTTTTTGAGACAATAAATAGATTGAAGTCATTGAATCTATCACTGTAAGACATGTTTTCTAATCCTTTAATCATTCTCATAACTCCTTTCTGAACCCTCTCCAGTTTATCCACTTCCTTCTTGAATAGTGGGCACCAGAACTGCACACAATATTCCAGCAGAGGTCACACCAGTGTCAAAGAAAGAGGTAAAATAACCTCTCTGTTTCTACTGAAACATCTGTACTCCCACTCAGTGTGGTAGTGCTTGGGTTGCAGATAGTATAGGTTCTCAAACTGGGTTTGGGGTAGTGAGGTTATTACATGGGTGTCGCGAGTAGGCAGCCCTGCGCATGGTGGGGTTCAGGCTGTCAGCCCCACACATGATGGGTAGCTCAAGCCTCTCCAGCATAGCTCCACCCCCAACCGCACCTCGCCTCCAGTATTTAAATTAGTGTTAAGTATTTTTAAAATGTGTTTTTAATTTATACGGGGGGTTGCACTCAGAGGCTTACTGTGGGAAAAGGATTGCAAATACAAAAAGTTTTGAGAGCCACTAGTATAGGGAAATGTGTAAATTCAAACAGAGAGCCAGACTGATGTCTCCTACAAGGAAACCCATGGGAATAAGGGAGGAATTTCAGGTGGTTATCACAAGGTTTTTGACCAGTGCTCAGAAACTCACAGATCTCTCACTGCCATGAGAATCCCTATTCTCCAGGGAATGTGGCTATCCCAGGACCCACCCTTTTTACAAAGTGGTGGTCTTTGCAAGAAAGGAAATGGAGCCTCAGGCTGTACTATGCAATTCTCATCTGCCAATCCTATGTTCTGTCCCTGTGCAAAACTAAAACGCTCCCTCTGTGGGACCAGGGATTGTAGAGAGGATTGCAGTATAAGTGGCTGATTTCCACTCCCTTTGCAAAAGATAGCTGGAGGGTCATAACATACGTAAGAGTTACCATGCTGAGTTACACCAGTGGTCCATGTAGTATCATGGTATCATGTCTTCCAACAGTGGCCAGTTCCAAGGGAATGAATAGAACAGCGCAATTACAAGTGATCCATCCATTGTCATCCAGCCCCAGTTTCTGGCAGTCGGAAGTTTAGGGACACCCAAAGCATGAGATTTTGTCCCTGACCATCTTGGCTAATAGCCATGGATGAACCTGTTCTCCATGAACATAATTGTCTTTTGAACGCATTGAGTCCACTGCACACCTGAATCCAGGATTGTTTCCATTGCTCGTAATTTTCTGGAAACCTGAAATACTAAGTTTCTACAAAACTTTTTTTTTTTTTAAATGCAGATTTTTTATTTGGACTGCCAGACAGCATCTTTTGAATTAATGTTAAAAATAAAAAAGATTAATATATACCAGGTAAGTGGAATTAATTTGTCCAAGGCTTTTTTGAGTCCCCTCCTTTTCTATATACAATATGTTCTTTATCTTGACGTACCTGTACACGTGGGCGCAGAAAATCTACCCGTCACCTTTGACTGTAAACAAATATACAAGTTCATTCTTCTGTTCAATGCATTTAACTTCTGCAGGGGTCCTGCTCCATCCTCATATTGATCTCAGTATTATAGCAGGGTAAGCAACCATCATGTCAACTCGTACTTACTGGGTCTAAGGGGTGTAAGTTACAATGGTATGTGGGAGAGGATGAAAGGGGGCTTTTTTATTTAGATATGGATTTTTATACTTAACATTTTAGTATAAAAACAAATAACCTTTAAGTGTTTAATTTGTATATGTTGACATGCTACAATTGTAACTGCCCACAACTAATAGAAACAGTTGTTTTCAAACAAATATTCCCCTAGAGTACTTGCAATCATAATATTTTAGGTTTGAAAACATTAAAGTGAAACTGACTTAAGTGATTTTCATACTCTAAGATCAGAGAAATTCAGCAAATAAGCGGTATAAATAGACGAGAATATGTTTAGTTTTAATCATCTAAGATGTTAGTAAGGTACATGTAGGTGGTGGTTTGGAAACATTAATTTTAAATCAGTGGTGTAAGAGTTCAGTGATTAATATAATACTTTGTCTCCAGTGTTGGCTGGAAATATTTTTTATTCTACTCTCTACCCTGTGATTTCAAGAGAGTTACACCTGTAGTGAACCTCTGAGGATCAAATCTTTAATTTTTTAAGTTGTTTCAGTTGCTGGTCATAATTTTTCTCTATCTGGTTTCTGATTTGAATGAGTATCTGGAATTTTATTTTTGTCCAGTAGATGGCAAAAATGAGCAAAAATGAATTCTTTTAAGTATTTTGGGTTTGGTTTTGATCTGGAAACTGTAGTGTCCTACATTTTACCATATATGACGATGATATTAGGGTCATGGTTTGGAGGTGAATTGTCACTATGCTGAAAGCGGTGTTAGATTGCCAAATAGGGCTGTTTTGTAGCAGGCTTGCTTATACTAATTGAGTTTCTGTAGCAAATACGGCTCCTTGGAAAAAGGCCAAAGGCTTTTCATAATTGTATTGACAGGAAAATGAATATGATAAATGGTGTTCATTCAGTTGAGACAAGATTTATAGTTTTCCTCTGGGCAAGGGATGAAGAGCAAATATTTATAATAATAGTAAAATTTGTTTAAAAGTTGTATTATTCAATCTCTCAAAAGGCGTTATTAAAATATTTCCAAATATTTTAAAGCTGTTTCAGATGGTAATGTACGGGATCTTCCCGGAGTATTCCATTAATGAAAGATGAATAAGTAGATGATACATAAATAAATAAATAAATACATATCCTGGATATGAAAGTCATTTATTCTTCCTGAAATATTGATATGTCAAGCTGTCAATGATGATTCCAGTATTACAGCTTCTGAAAGTTTATATGCCTTTTATATTCAGAAATGTGGTTTGTGTAATTTGTAGGGCAGGCCTAAACGTGCAGGTGAAACCTTCTATAAAAGCATGCAGTGTTTAGAGTCAAATCAGAATCCATTTTTATTAATGGAGATTATCCCACTGATAAAATATTTTGTTTTGATATTTACTTCAAGAACGTACTTGTAAAATGTGAGTATATAATCTGTATTACTCCAAAGTGACAGCAAGCTTAAATCCTCAATCTGGCAGTCAGATCTGTCCATGGGGAGCCAGTTAAAGGGTCTGGGTTGTGCCCAGCTATTCTGTTACTCTCAATCAGTGTTTCTTAAATCTTGTTGGATGCCCCCTTGGTAAATTTTTCAGCTATTCCTTTCAACTGACATCAATTATTTAATGAATTTTAATGCCTCTGAAATAAGCAAGTTGCAGTAAGAAAATATCTTGCCAGACTTATTACCTTGTTAGGCTGACTCAGGGTTTTAGACAGCAAGACTAAAGTAACATTAGTATATAAAAAAATGTGATTTGTGTTTGGGGTTTCCTCTCTACTAGTCATTCACACAGTCCCCTTTATTATATTGATGTTTAAGAATGTGCCCCTTCTTTGTGTGAGCTCACTAGCAGGTGTGGAACATTTATTTTTAAATACCCAGTATACTGCTGTTTTCAAATCACTGTTCTAATAAATATCTTAATATTGATCACTTGTATTTTTTAAAAAAATAATCCCATATGCAGGGGCATGAGATATTTTATAAAACTATATGCAAAAGATTAGTCAAGAAAAAGTGTTCACATTTTTACATAGGCAATAGTGTTCATCACTGAAAACCATTACGTTTTTTAAGTATTAAATTGTTATATTTTTCCCAGTTGGTTAACATATTTAGTGCTGATTTACAAGAACCAGACAAATAGTTCTAGGTGTTGCACTCTGGTATTCACAGGGGTAGAGGCATTACAAGATTTTCCCTTAAGCTGCTTGTCTTCCCCATGCATCCAGTCTTTAGCCTGTCATTGGGAACCCATTACTGCCACTTGCATTGATAGTTTCTATGATAAGTGTGTACCTTAGAATACTAAAACTGATTTTTTTTTTTCAAATTGCACTATTATTATTTATTTGTCTTACATAGCACCAAGACCCCATTGTGCTGGGTGCTATACAAACACATACCAAAAGCACAGTCTCTGCCCCAAAGATCCTTTGACGTTTGCATTTCACTCGCTGTGGACCGTTGAAAATCAACTAGTCAGCTTTGTTTCATGAATTAGTAGGATTCTATCATGTCTGGTGTTGTAAATACTATAGAGGAGTGTTTTAAAAATAAGTCTCAACTGTTTTCACTGGAATTTTTAAAAATACTAAACCATGGAAACATTTTTGTTGATCCCAAGTTTTGTAAAATCTGGTTTCTGTCTTCAGTCCCTCCATGCCAATGGATGTAGACATGACACTTGAAGTTTTGAATTATGACATTCCCATTTCTATAATGTTGTTGCCAGCTCAGAATCCCCAGTTGCGTCTGTCTCCAGTATGCTGGCTGATATAATTGTAGAAGAATTCAAAGATTTCCCCAAAGTTCAGCTAAAACTTGGAGTGCATTAACAAAAGTAGCTTTCAGCAGTGAGTGCAGTTGAACTGGTTCTGAACATGGTTTAAAGTTGAAAGCAAACTGCATTCAGCAGCATTTCAGAAACTACGGCTAAAAGCTGCCTCCCATTGAACAGAGTGAATATTTTCTTAATGTTATTTTCCATGTAAACTATTGTCGTAGTTGTCACAGGGCTTCAGTGTGATCATGAATGGGAAGGGTTGGAGGTTTACACTCTCTATTACGCGTTTGAGAACCCCTGTTCTAAGGCCTTGCCCTCTGACTTCATCTCAGTGTAAGAGGGGGTGGGTTGATGTTGATAACTTGGCAGTATCTAATCTTCCCTTCATGGTTCAGATTATAGTGAAAGGTTATGCTGGGACAACTCTCACCTTATCTAGACGATCCTTTAAATTTCTCAGTACACTACAGACGGCGGTCCGGTTATACTGGGTGATGGCCTTCCCCGAGTGGCGAATGAAGATGAAATGTCCGTGCTGATGATAATGGATCTGTCAGCAGCCATTGATAATGTTGATTTGCTTGTGCATCTCGAGCGGACTGTATGGGGATGCTGTCAAGTGGCTTTGCTCTTTTCTACTGGAGAGATCCCAGCAAGTCACCTTGTACAATTGCTTTTATCCTAGGGCACGCTCATATGGGTTTTTGCAGGGTTCTGTCTTGGCCCTGTCAGCATGTATGAGACCATCGTGAAGAAGCACGAATTAGGGTCCCTTCTGTATGTGAATACCACCCAACTTTATGTGTCTATCCTTTCCAGTCAGCTGGTGCACTTTGAATGCCTCATCCAGTGTGTGGATGATGGTGGGCTGGTTGGGAAGTATTTCCGATAAAATGTTGACAGATTTATGAAAGTAGACTAAGATGTGGCAAGGATTATGTGTGCCTCTTGATGGTATTTGACCACGTTTTGTAACGTAAGTATCCAAAGTGGCTGGCTGATTTGAATCCCAGTTATTTTTTACTGAAATCTTGATGGTGCATGCAACCATGTTCAGTCTGATTAGAAAGAAAGATCTCCTAAATGGGGGGAGAGGAAACTCTTTAAAGAGTATTTCAGATATCAGGCTCTTCTGCTGTGTACAGCTTCTGCCTCCAGAGCCTCAGGCAGATGGCAGCAGAAAATCTCCAGAGAACTAGGACAAACAGACAGAATTAGTGAAAATGCTTTCCTTCTCAGAGACAGCAATATCATTCATCAGCAGTGCCACCTATGATGACATTAGTCTCCACCAGAAGGGCCCCATCAACTCAAGACAGGACGCTCCAAGGCTTGATTAATTTTTCTCCCATTTCAAGTAAAATGTCTTTTTGGGTAAGTGTTGTCATTTAAAAAACAAAACAAAAAAAACCCTCCCCAAATCCCCAGTAGATAAAGACCCCAGGGCAGCTCCAGAGAAGACAGTGGGAAATCTTTCCAGCACAAATATAATAGAAACTTCTACCAGTTTTTCTGAGCTTACTGACCTGTGTTCAATCTAACAAATGTACAGGAAATGTTCCCCTCACCTCTGGGTGAGAAAATACCTCAGCTGTATAGCCTATTCACTCCTTAGCTTCCTATAGATACTGCCAGCCAGGGTGCCAGTTAATACCAGCTATGATGGGTGGGGGGATTGCAGGAATACCTTGTCTACTGGGAATTGGATGGAGCCCAGAAATTAATCTCTCTCTCCCTCCCTCCCTGAGATTTTCTTAGTTATATGTATTCCGCATATGATTTATTCAATAGGTTGCCTATTTCCAAGGAATTTATTCTTCCAGGCATTGGCAGACTTGGATATATGGGTCCAGATCCTCAGTTGGGGTAAATTGGCAGAGCTCCATATCTGGCCCACCAGTTTAGCAATGTGTCGTGGGTTTGAGGTAAAGTTAATCAGAATAATACTAATTTGGGGCATTTATATTCTTTAACTCATTTTATGAAAGATACTCTGCATATCTTCCCATTCTACAAAGAGCTATTGAGCTGTGGTATCGTGAAGCAGCATGTACTACTCCAATCTTGAAGCTTATGGCAGAGCTCCTACAGAACAGGTAATAAGCATGTGAGAGCTGGGTACACAATAAATGGCACTGTAGTTTGCAAGATGTTTTTCTGTCACCATTTTTATATCATGCCCATTACTGTGGTATCCTGACTTTATTAACTTTCTCACTAATGTCTTTTCGGATTGTACTGTGGAAGAAGAATTAGAGAGACCACACCTCCTCCAGTGTCTTAGTTTTGGTGTGCTACAACGGTAGCCAGTAAAAAGTTGGCCATTAAAGATGCAAAAAAGTCTGAGATGCTGCAGTCATTTATTGTTCAAAATAGACTAAAGTAACTCAAATGCATCTCAGGTGCCATGATGTGGTAACCATAGATAATGGTTGGCTTTTTAATGGAAATCACTTAAAATAGTTCACTGTCAAGATGAGGGTCAAATTTCTGTCTTGTGTCCCCTGCAACCTCTACTAAATGTCCTTTGTGGCTTTAAACATTTGTAACTTATTTTACAGTTCCCCTTCAAAGGGAGAAAAAAGTTCCACATACATTTCTATGCTGACTGCTTCACCTACTCAGACTGGGGAAAAGAGCATCTAGAACAGCAGTATTTGTAACCAATCTTTATATAATTTTTCCTCTCTGTGAAATCCTGTTAGTACTTGCTGGCTCACTGAAGAGATTCTTGAATGATTTTCTGATGTGATGTAAACACCTTTGATTGCATGTGTTTCAGGGTATGTCTACACTGCAATTAAAAATCTGCAACTGGCCCATGCCAGCTGACTCGGGTTCATGGGCTCGGGCTGCATGGCTGTTTAATCGCAATATAGACAAGCAGACTCGGGCTGGATCCCGAGCTCTGGGACCCTCCCACTTTGCAAGGTGCTAGAACCAGGCTTTCAGCCTGAGCCCGAATGTCTACACCACAATTAAACAGCCCCTTGGCCCAAGTTCAAGCAGCTGGCATGGGCTAGCTGCAGGTTTTTAATTGCAGTGTAGCTATACCCTAAATGAGACTTCTGTTGTTTATGGTGGCACAAAACCAGAGCATTTTGTGATACCTTCGTGAAACCTGCAGATGCTGAAAGGATTGCCCCAATGGAGAAGAGACTTTGGAAGGGGGAAATTAAAGGTGGGGGTAGGTTTAGAATGATTCTGTGCTGGAGACCCCCATCACCTGTATAGTTGGGACATTCATCAGAGAAATCTGGTGTTTCCTTGGTTTCTGTTTTCCCCTTGCAAGTTCATCTTTAAAAGAAAACAGATTAAAAACTGTTTAAAACAAAACAAAAGAAGCTTAATTGAGAGGTGGGCCATGGGTTCCACAAAGCTCAACTCTGGCCTCCAGCCAAAAAGTTAGTCAGTTTCACTTGCGCTTAAGCCCTGAACGTCAACACAGATGGTCAGGTTGAGTTCTGAGTGTCTTTTGCATTTGTGGATTGGCTTGTTGTGACCTTACCTATTGTTTGTGTAGGTTAATTTCCTCTTTTTGTCATGGTAATTATGTAATAAAGTACTTTTAAAAAGTTTAACCTCTGACACCTGATACAAAAATAGTATATTCTATAGACTATATAATTGTGCTGCAGCTCATTTCACAGATAAGGTGGTTGAGAAAGAACCTATAAGAATCCTAATAAGACTAAACAAAAGCAAAGGGATGCTAGAACGATAAATCTCATGCAAGGGACAGCTTTTCAAACTACTTTCCATATTCTTGCTATTCTTCCATCTCCTGGAATTCAGAAAATCTGCATTGTTTCCCTTAGAAAACATGTGGGATAGATGTGTTTTTTCTTAAGTTGTGTACTGCATTAGCTTTTACAGGTTAAAATGCCTTAGACAGTATGACTTGGTTAAAATATGTTATGGAGTATCAAAGTGCATTATGCTGCTGTGATATTGAGATGTTTGTTTTTGTTTTTTTGCCTCTACCAGCCATTATCCTTTTGTGCTTGTAGAATACACATTTTATGCAGTGTACATACATTTTCTTCATGTAAATTAGGATATAAGAAGCTAGATTTACTCCAAAATTTAAATAGGGATCCTGGCAGAAAAAATTGCAGCAAAGAAAAGTACCCACCACTTCCTCTACAGTAGGGGTCCCTTAAGCACCCCATAAAGCAACAAAAATGGATGAGACGCAACTAGGGCAGCCAAAGGATGCTCTGATTCAGTGGGTAGGGCTCCTGTGCAGTTCCCATAAAGATTAAGGATAAAATTTGTATAAGTGATTCTAGGAGCATAAGGGTTATGTAAATGAACTGTTAGCACATGGCAAGCTGGGGCATAAATCTACAGCACGTTAGCCTGTCATGCACTGACTGTCCATATGGATCCTGCTAACATGCACTAAAAGTTTTCTAGTGTGCTTTGAACTACTGTCATTTCAAAGTGAAGTAGATCACAAGACCCTCCTCTCATTTCATAAATGACTTATAGGCTCTTGTTGATTTACAGTTAGATTTAGAAACCTAAGTGCTAAGTAACTTTTCAGAAAATGGAGTTTAGTCTTCAAAATAACTTAGGAGCTTTTGAAAATTTTACCTTAAAGCTACCCTTCCCCAGGGGTTCTCCCGGGTCAGGACTTTGGTGGAAACTCTGCTTGCCCTCCCAGTGGTAGTATTCATACTGTGAACACAGTGGTTTTTCCTGTTCTATTGAGATGGGGTACCAGCACAAGCAGTGATGAGGCTGGTTTATGGTGTGATCTCTTTTAGGTCTGAGTATATATATGTGTGCTCATTACAAACTGCACTGTCTTCATGCTGAGTGTGAGATTTCTAAAGCACATGTACTAAAGGTTCCTTAATGTGTTTTAACACTCTAGTGCACACTAGCAGGGTCTACATGGACCAATTAGTGCACAACACATTAGTGCACTTGAGAAATCATTACCCCGCCATGTAAAGAATGCAGTTTATACAACTGAATTCTTAGTGGAGACTAACTGATGAAATAAGCTATTGGAATATAGTAGCTAGTGTAAAAGTATAAACTAATTGTTTACATTATGAAGAATTTGTAGCATTCCTCTGAATGGCAAATAAGGCAAAGGTGGTCACTAGTCATTTGAAAGATTATTTAATTTATTTATTAATATTATAAAATCATAGAAATGTGGGGCTGGTAGAGACCTTAAGATGTCATCAAGTCCAGCCTTGTGTGCCAAGGCAGGACCGAGTAAATATAGACCGTCCCTGGCAGGTGTTTGTCGAACCTCGATTTAAAACCACCAGTGATCAGGACTGCACAACCTCTCTTGGAAGCCTATTCCGGAGTTTAACTGCCCTTATAATTAGGAAGTTTTTCCTAATATCTAACTTAAATCTCCCCTGCTGTGGATTAGGCCTGTTATTTCTTGTCCTACCTCTAGTGGACATGGAGAACAGTTGATCACCATCCTCTATATAACAGCCCTTGACATATTTGAAGACTGTTATCAGGTCCCCCCTCAGTTTTTTTCAGGACTAAGCGTAGCCAGGTTTTCTAACCTTTCCTCATAGGTCACGTTTTCTAAACCTGTTGTCATTATTGTTGCTCTCCTCGGCACTTTCTCCAGTGTATCCACATCTTTCCTAAAGTGTGGCACCCTGAATTGGACACAGTACTCCAGCTGAGGCCTAACCGGTGCCAAATAGAGCAATTACCTCCTGTGTTTTACATACAACATTCCTGTTAATACAACTCAGAATATTAGCCTTTTTCACAGCTGCATCACATTTTTGACTCATGTTCAATTTGTGATCCACTATAATCCCCATATCCATTTCACCAATATTTTTACCAATTTTGTTTGCTTATTTGTTTATTTTAGGAATAAGCACATCTCTAATATTTTCCTACAGTGACAATGAATATTTTTGCTGTTATTTTATAGGTCACAACGTTTAAATTTTGATGTATCATCTCCTAATGGAATTCTTCTCTTTAGAGAAGCTAGTAAAATGATTTGCACTTATGGTAGGTATCTGAATTTTTTCTTTGCAATATAATTATTTGACTATTTTGTGGGGTAAGAGCCCCAGTAGTTTCATTCTCTTGACAATTGATGTATTTGTGGAACAGTTAACAGGAGTATGAAATGTTATGACCAATATCAGCACATTATGCAGTATACAACTTGTTTAATCCATACCTTAGGAGCTCAGTTACATTCATAGACCATGGAGTGCATTGCTTATATCATTTGTTTCTTCTTCAAGTGGCTGTAGACATGCATTCCACTCAGGTGTATGTGCACCCAGAGGACCAAAGCTGGAGAAATTCAACTAACGTTACCAGTAGGGACAGCACTTGTGCCCTTTGCCTCATAGCCTCTTCCCTGGTTGTATAAGGTTGATGCCGCCCCAACCCCCATTGGTTCCTTCTCACTGTCTGCAGCTAGAGTTGGAGCACTCGGGGTAATGTTTCTTCACACTGCTCCTTTCTTCTCTCCGTTATTGAGAACTTTTTTATAAATAGTTAGTGGTTATTAGTAGTACCTTAGGTTAATTAGCTGAAGTTTCCTCGTGGAATGCCTTCACTTAGATTTAAACACTGCCAGTCATGTGGTGTGGGGGGGGTGTTTCCTAATACTGATCCCCATATGCAGTGTTTACTGTGCCTGGGAGAGGGGCACATAAAGGGCAGGTGCTCTATCTGTAAGTTCCTTAAGAAAAGGACACGTAGCAAGGGACTTGAGGCTCAAGCAGCACCTGCTGGAGCAAGCCAGGAGGCCTGCAGAAGCACCAGACGTGCAACCAGCCCCATAGTCATCATCAGAGCATCAACATGCCCATGTTCCTCGGCAGGATTCAGAGGTAACCTCTAGCAAGAAGAGGGACTATTCCTCTTCCTCATGTCCACCAAGAAAAAATACCCATATATGAGAACACAGCCCACTCCAGGTCTCAGAGAGAGTTGCCCTCCAGTACGGGAATCAGTGCTGAGTGGCACCATGGCTGATCAGGTACCCATGAGGGAGCTAGACCATCGACCCGTTTCTTGGTACTGAGACAATACTGAAATGCTGTACTGTCAACTCTGGTACCACGCGTGAGTCTGGTACCGACTACTTCAGCACCACTTGTAGCCAAAACCCGGACCCACCAGTCAACATCTGACCTGTTATGCCTCTTGATCCCAAACCAGTGCTGACCAGTTCTTTGGCACCAACAATGTCCATATAGACTCTGGTGCCAGGACCAGTACCGACTCCGGTGCTGGGTACCCTTCAGAATTGGTACTGAGCAAGTTGGTCCTCGCCAACCCTTAAGGCATCAATTTTTCTACTGACCTCAGAGCCCATGCAGTCAGCATACTGGGCCTCCGATGAAGCTGAATGATGTCTGGCTCTGCTGGGAATTGCTCCTCCATTACATCTGGATGACTTTGGAGGATCATTGGGGTCATATCTGAGATCTTCCTCTGCCTCCTCTTTGTCCTTCAGGTGCCAGCCTACAGCTCAATCTAGACATGTATCTAATACTGACCAGTATCAGGATCAGTACTAATCACACAATAGGGATAGGAACTCATGGACCACTTCTTATTGGACATTGATGCCTTAACCAGATCCACAGTGGCCTTGGAATCCATGGGACACTCTTGCTCCTTCAGATCCTGATCTTCTCCTTCGAGTGGTTGCTCAGATGCATTCCACTTAGGTGTGTGCACGCCCTCGTGCACAGCTCTCCGGAGAACTTTTCCTAGCAGCCCCTGCAGGGGCCGGTCTCAGCGCCCCCTGGAGTACCGCCATTATGCAGCGGTATATATAGCGCGACCAGCCCCTCCCCTCCTCAGTTCCTTCTTTCCGCCCATGACGGCCAGTTGAGAACTACCCCTGCTCTTCAACAGTTTGTGTTTCTCCTTAAAAGTGAGTAGATAGTTTAACAGTTCACCCTGAACTAAGTTAGTTTTTAGTTAGTGAGGGTTTTTAGTTAGTTTAGGGAGCCTTCGGGCTCACGGCGTCCCGGCTATGCCGGGTTCGCCGGGCTTCAAGCCATGTGCTAGCTGCGGCAAGGCCTTCCCTGCTAGCGACCCCCATGACCGTTGTTTGCGGTGTTTGGGGG
>ML675615.1:4156925-4327469 GCA_007922155.1 Mesoclemmys tuberculata | reverse complement strand
TGCGAGGTGTTTCGCCACTCTTTATTGGGGAGAATGGTGCAGGTGTTAACAGACAATACCACTGCAATGTATTACATCAACAAGCAAGGGGGGGCGCGCTCCTCGGCGTTGTGTCAGGAGGCGCTTCGACTCTGGGACTTGGCGGTGAGGTGCAATTTCTGTTTAACCGCCTCTCACCTGCCTGGGGTCAGGAACGACGAGGCAGACCGCCTCAGCAGGTCATTCCTACCCAAATACGAATGGTCTCTCCACCCAGAGGTGGTGGACAGGATTTTCCGCGTGTGGGGTGTTCCCCGTCTGGACCTCTTCGCGTCAGCTTGGAACGCGAAGTGCCCGAGTTTCTGCTCTCTCAGGGGTCGCGAGCCGGGCTCCCTTTCGGATGCATTTCTCCTCGAATGGACAGGGGCCCTCCTGTATGCGTTTCCCCCCTTCCCGCTCTTGCCCAGGGTCCCCTTGAAAATCAGGAGGGACAGAGCGGATGTGATTCTGATCGCCCCGGCATGGCCGAGGCAGTACTGGTTTTGCCTGCTCCTGGACTTGTCTGTCGCTCCCCCGGTCGAGCTCCCGAGGAGACCGGACCTGCTCTCCCAGGACCACGGCCGGCTACTGCATCCCAACCTGGACTCCCTGCACCTGATGGCCTGGAGGCTCTCTGGCTGACGGAGGAGGAGAGAACCTGCTCGGAGCAGGTCCAACGCGTGCTGTTGGGAAGCAGGAGGCCCTCCACGCAGCTTGCCTACAGGGCCAAGTGGAGGAGGTTCACCTGCTGGGCGGAGTCGTGGGGCGTAAACCCCGGTACGTCCCCCGTGCAGGCTGTCCTGGATTACCTGCTGCAGCTTAGGCTACAGGGGTTAGCGTTGGCCTCCCTCAGGGTACACCTGGCGGCCATATCGGCGTTCCACCGGCCGATGGGGGGACGATCCCTGTTCTCCCACCCCATGTCGGTGAGGTTCCTCAGGGGAGTTGAGAGGCTTTACCCGCAGGTCCGTGACCCGGTGCCTCCCTGGGATTTGAACCTGGTCTTAGATAGGCTAACGGGTCCCCCCTTTGAGCCCTTAGCCACCTGTCCAATGATAATCCTCTCCTGGAAGGTGGCTTTTCTCGTGGCCATTACCTCGGCCAGGAGGGTCTCTGAGCTAAGGGCCTTAACCTCGGAGCCCCCCTATACCGTGTTCTACAAGGACAAGGTTCAGCTTAGGCCTCACCCAGCGTTCCTGCCTAAGGTAGTCTCCCGGTTCCATTGTAACCAAGATATTTTCCTCCCCGTGTTTTTTCCTAAACCGCACGGGTCCGAGGACGAGAGGAGACTACACACCCTCGATGTGAGGAGGGCGCTGGCGTTCTACTTAGACAGGACGAGGCCGCTCCGAAAGACCACGCAGCTCTTCGTCGCGGTGGCAGAGAGGATGAGAGGCTCCCCGGTCACCTCCCAGTGCATCGCCAAGTGGATCACCGCCTGCATCCGGCTCTGCTACGAGCGTGCAGGCATCCAGCTCCCAGGAGTGGTGACGGCTCACTCGACGAGGGCCCAGGCCGCGTCGGCAGCCTTCCTGGAAAGGGTCCCCCTGGACGACATCTGCAGGGCTGCCACCTGGTCTTCGGTGCACACCTTTGCTGCGCACTACGCTGTCGTCCAGCAGTCGAGGGACGACGCGCGAGTCGGCAGGGCCGTGCTGAGGGCAGCTCGCCGCTGACTCCTACCCACCTCCAAGGTATGGCTCGGGAATCACCTAAGTGGAATGCATCTGAGCAACCACTCGAAGGAGAAAACGTAGTTACTTACCAGTAACTGTTGTTCTTCGAGATGTGTTGCTCAGATCCATTCCACACCCGCCCTCCGTCCCCGCTGTCGGAGTCGGCAGAAAGAAGGGACTGAGGAGGGGAGGGGCTGGTCGCGCTATATATACCGCTGCATAATGGCGCTGCGACCGGCCCCTGCAGGGGCTGCTAGGAAAAGTTCTCCGGAGAGCTGTGCACGAGGGCGCGCGCACACCTAAGTGGAATGGATCTGAGCAACACATCTCGAAGAACAACAGTTACTGGTAAGTAACTACGTTTTCAACCCATTCTAGGGCAAGATCACCTAACCAACTTGTGATGCAGCCATCCATGCTGCATGCTCAGATGGAGGATGATACCTCAGAATAGGTACAGCTTGTTGATTATAGTACCTCACAGTGGTATTGTTTGTGAACATTTGCACCATTGTTCCATGGATATGATCCCAAAAGGCCTGGCACATGTTACCTATTGCCTGAAGCTCCAGTACACTGATATGACAGGATGCTTTATCAACAAACATCAAAGAAAATATCATGGCTGTAACAGCTCACTTACCAGCATTTCAAAATCAGCTAGTCTCTGCAGAACTTTCTCCAACAACTACAAGTGGTCATTGAAGAACAGTGTGCTCAGGACCCTTTTCCAAGAATGGGTCCTCCCATCCATCAACATATTCATGACAAATGACAACAGGACATGTCATCAGTTCTGTTCCCAAGCAGGGTTCAGTCTGATGTTCTTCACTGCATTTTAGCTGAACTGGGGTCTGAGTCTGAGGTATACCTTTCCCCATATCCCTCTAATTCCTCAGGTTATCCTCAAAATCCAGTTGGGCCATGACAAGTTGATCCTGATTTCACCAACCTGGCTGAAACAATGTTGCTTCTTCAACCTCCATATACTGTCAATTCGACCTCCCAAATCTCTCCCTCTTCTCCTCAACCTGTTGATTCAGCATCACAGGTTGTTCATCCAGCGCTGGACAGCCTACACCTTACTACATGGATGTTGCGTGGCTAGATGAAAAGATGCAGTGTACAGAAGTGTTTAAAAAAATTCTGCTAAGTAGTAGAAAATCACCTACAAGGACTACTTATTTGTCTAAGTGGAAGAGGTTTTTGATTTGTGCGACCTCAAAGGGAATCTATCCTGCGTCAGTCCAGATTCAGAATTTCTGAACTATTTGTTGCAGCTGAAGTCTTTGGGTCTGGCTGTTAGCTCCTTGAGAGTTCATTTGGCTGCGATTTCAGCTTTCCACCCTCCTATTCAGGGAAGGTCTGTGTGATGCTGGCAAACCAGGTGCCAGCTCTTTCCAAGGTTTTAAGCCTCAGCCAAGCACTGACAAATTCATTTCTGGAATCCAGTCTGTTTCACCTGTGTGAAACATGGTTAAGATGGACATTGAACATATTACAATGAGTTTAGTGTTCACACTTTATGAAATGCTTGTAAATTGCTGCATGCATTAATTTCACTTACAATATCTTTGTCATATGTTATAAGGTAGTATTTGTTTTTGCTTTATAACTGTAAAAAATGTTTGTTCTGAAACTATAAACCTTTTAGGAGGTATAATTTGCTAATCCAGAAAGCCATCAAAATTAAATGGGCCATTGTGGGACAGTACAATATGATGACTTTAGTTAATTATATCGTCACACACATGAAGAGGCTACATGCAACAGGACTTGTTCCATCAGCTTGAATACTGGAACAAAGAAATAAAAATAACAGACAAGAAAATGTTTTTGTCTGTTCACTGTTTGGACTCTCCCAGAGCCAAAGCTACAAAACAGAAGCAGAGATCCCCAGGATCAACCTGGTTTAGTCCTAAAAGACATTCATATCTGACAGATTACTACAACTCTATCACCTTTTAAAATAATAGACTCTAAGTCATTTGTGTATATAGGTTTGCTTGCTTTAACCTTGTAATAACTCTCTCATTTCTTTTTCCTAGTGAATACATCCTTAGTTAGTTTACTATAGAATTGGCTACAAGCATCGTCTTTGTTGTGAGATCTAAGGTACAAATTGACCTGGGGTAAGTGACTGGTCTCTTGAGACTGGGAGCAACCTGAATGTTTTGTGGTCTTTGGTGTATAGCAACCAACTATCATTAAGTTCAGCTTGCCTGCTTCTTGGCAGTTTGCCCTGAGGTTGGTGCACTCAGTCATGAACTGCTTCAGACAGCGTGATAGTCAGTGTTTTCAAATCCTAGGGTAGGTAGCTTTCTGAAAGGCATTGTCAGTCTTTTTCCACCAGTGAAGAAAATGGTGTTGTTATGGGACTTAATACAGTCCACCCTCAAGCTGATAGCAGTTTATCAGCTCTCTTCTGCCGGAAGACAGCCTTCTTGGTAGTTATAACATCTCCTGACAAGTCATTGATTTACAAGCCGTAATGGCAGATCCCACGTACACCCAGTTTTTCAAAGACGAAGTAGCTCTAAGACCACATCCAAAATTTCTGTCAAAAGTGTTATCTCAGTTTCATCTTAATCAGTTTACTTGCTTATTTGTATTTTTTCCCAACCACACTTGGGTACAGAAGAACAGAGCCTTCATACTTCAGATATGAGAAAGTGTGTGGCATTTTATCTGGAAAAACTAAACCATTTTGTTCATTACCTCGTCTCTTCGTATCTTACACTGAGCAGATGAAAGGACAATCAGTCTCAGCTCAGACCATTGCTAATTGGATAATGATGTGTATTACTGTGGCTTATGGAGCAGCTCAGATTATGCTTCCAAAGTCTTTACAGGCTCATTCAACAAGAGCTAAAGCAACATCACTAGCATTTCTTATAAATGTTTCATGGTCCTAAATAGAAACCTTTGCTAGACACTACAATATAATCATGGCATCTAGGGTCAATGCAAACTTTGAGAAGACAGTTCTGCAGTCTATGTTTAAAGTGTCTGAGCACCATTTCCTCAGTGAATGGCTTGTGAGTCACCTGAATGGAATGCATATCCCCAACCCCTCGAAGAAGAAAAGACGGTTACTTACCTGTATTGTAACTGTTGTTCTTCAAGATGTGGATGCTGACATGTATTTCATGACTTACACTCCATCCCCTGTGCATTGGAGTCTCCTGCCTGGGGTTTGGTGCAAGGGAACTGTGGGATGTTGGGGTGGCACTGCCCTCCTATAGCCAGGAGAGGGGCTACGAGGCAAAGGGTGAGAGCAGCGCCCATAGGGGTACTGCTAAGTTAATTTCTCCAGCTTTGGCGCACTGGGCACACACATGCATCTGAATGGAATAGATGGTTGCATGCACGTCTCGAAGAACAACAATTACAGTGTGGGTAAGTAACCATCTTTATTCTGTAATATGTGTCTTCTAGCAACTTTATGTATTCTTTTCAGAAAAGTAAACACTCTGTAGATGTTTGATCCAAAGCTACAGGTTAATAGGTCTGGTCATGTATCCAGAATGTATTCCAGCAATTCCAAAACACAATGGCCACATAACAACTTCACTCTTGAGCACTGATTAAAACATTTATAAGTTGCCCCATCTTTCCAGCTCTACAAATGCACACAACCACAACAGGTCTCTGATCTCACTTATCTATATTGGTATCTTAGATTCCCATTTTTTCCCTAAGTATTTTGAAATAAATTTTACCGAGTTTTTTCTGATGCCACTTTATTTTAAGGAAAGACCATAAAAATCCCTTTGTTTAAAAAAAAAACAAAAAAAACCCACCCAAAACAAAAACCCGGTGTTTTAAATTTGTGTTTACTGCACTTTCAGATACATTCTGAGGCTGAAATTGGTACATGTTCCATGGCTTCCTGTTAAAAGATACTTAGATGTAATTACACATTTGATTTGTAGTGCATCGAGGCAGTCAGGATATGCAGACTGCAAAAAGCACTTATTTAGGAAAGGAAAAAATGATTCCAAGTAAATCTTATTTCTAATAAACTCATCTCCCCATTTTATTTTCAGCTACATCAGTTAGTATTGTGCCACGTTTTGTTCAATCTGTTCTCAACTAAATTTATGAGAGTGATTACACAAAATAAAAAACAATTCAGCTCAGGAAAAGATAAACACTGTTAAACTTTTAAGCCTCCTAAATACTATTTGCTATACATTTAATTTAGCTTTAATTGCTATGTACTTCCTTTTGATGATCAAAGAGATAGATAGTTATGTTGTTGCTTTAAGCCCTGTTGATTCATTCTTCCTTGATCCCTTTGCAGTCCTGCTGTCCATTTTTTCCTTTCTCAGTCAACTTTTAGCATCCTTTTTTTCCTTTTTGAAAAAAATCACCTCATCATTGGTCACTCTTCAATCTCAACTGTTGGCATATGCCTCACAACCCTTGCCCTCATCATATATTCCATCTTTGTTGAATCTGACCCTTTCATTCATAACTGATGCTAATTTTTCTCCACATTCTGACAAAACCTTCACTTGCTAATTGCTGACCCAGACACCTTTTATGGTGCAGCTGTAAAGTCCATTAAATTTAGTCCCCCAAGAGATTGTCAGCCCTTACCAGGAGGAATCTGACATCTTCTCAGTCTTGCTAGAAGTGAGCTCTGATATTCAAAGGGAAGGCCTAGGGCAGTACCAGATTTAAAATTAAGCAGTAGTAGAGCTGAAGAGATTACTGGAACCCCAACTAGAACAGTTACCGTCCCCCCCTTCCTGAAGATGCTATGATGGAAGATGAGAAAAGTGTTACTATTTTGGGGAAGTTCTAGCCTGTGTTATACAGGGGGTCAGACTGAATGATCACAATGGTCTTTCCTGGCCTTGGAATCTATGAATCTGCCATAAATAATATATTTTAAGGTAGATTTGATTATTTCAAATAATTATGACAAGATTTCCAAATACCATAGTATTGGTCTGTCAAGCTATCCTGCAGTGCTCAAGACTGCAAGTACCAACCTCAGGGCAGACTGTTAAGAGCCTGGGCGTGAACCCCCAACTGGTTGTGAATTCTCCACTTAGATTTTACCAATCCATTATCAAGTTTAAGCTCCTCAGGCACTATAACAGCCTTAATATGGAGTCTCAGACAGTCTTCTTGGGTACTCTGATCTGCTTACCCCAGGTCAGTGGCATTTTAGATCTCATACCAGGGACAATGCTTGTAGCCAATCCTATAATAATATATCTAGAGATTTAATAACTAGGAAAAGGAAATAAGAGAGTTATTTACAAGGTTAAAGCAGGTAAACATATCTACACACAAATGAGTTCCAGTCTTAAGTTTCCAAAAGTAATAGAAATTTCTATGATTTACTTTAGGGCTAACCCAGGCCAAGCACTAGGGTTCTCTTACTTATACCTAGAAAACATTGCCCCTTAGAGCCCAAGCAGCATAGATACAGTTCCTCCTTGTTTGGCATTTTTATTTTCTTCCCTGCTTCTGCAAACTCAGCTGATGGGAGGAATTCACCTGCAGACTCAGGGAGAGTAAGCAACAAAGTCGTTTTTTCTTCTTTAATGTTCCACGTTAGTTCGTCTGGTGTCAATGGACCTTCTTTGTTGGGCGCCTTTTGTTGGCCAGCATTTCACACTAGTTAATGTCTGTCTCCTGTCTGGTGATTTACAGTTATAGAGCCTTACAATGCAAATGCTCAAATATCACATTACAATATGGGCTACAGATGTAATAAGTGAGACGAATGCGTGCAGCAACTCTCACAAGCATTCAATAAAATCTAAACATTAAAACACATTCTTACAATTCTAGTACCTATTTTAACAACAATAAACATGCAGGTGAGCCAGAATGGTTCCAGCTATGCATTTGTCTGTGTTCAGTGGAGACCTGGGGATCTTGGCACCTTGTTTACCAGCATCACACTGCTATGTTGTTTTGTAGTTTTTAATAAATGTTCTTAGCAGAGTCCTTAGCAGGGCAATAATGATTTTTCCAAAGCCTGATTGTGACAGATAGGGAAATCATTAACATTTCTTGTCTTGTTTGAGTGATTGTCCACATGGATTCCACTCATGAGGTAATTTATCTGGACAACACATATTGAAGAACCTCAGTTACTGTAGGATAAGTAACCCTTCGTCCTTCATTTTGTGTGTCTTTTTGAAAAAGTTGAAGAAGTAGATGTGTGTCCTACTATGCAAAAAGAGACCAACATGATTATAGGCATGTTTAAATACAGCCAAGGTTTTCCCATAATGTTTGAAAATCTTTGAATGCCCATAGAGGACTAAAACACCATGGATGAAGGTTTTTCAGTTGCAGTGAACCTCGCCAACATAACATGGTATTTCTCAGATTTAGTTTGTTTTGCTGCCCATTATAACCATTTCAAAAGATTAAAATAAATTGATTTACAGCGGTTGTTGTTAAAATGTCAACATTTATCACTAGTCACAATGTGTCTGACATTTTAAGTAGGGAAATACTGTGGAATCTCATACTTTGGCCAATACTTTTTATGGCAACAAGACAATTTTAAGAACCCTTTTAATTTAGCTTAAAAAAGCAGTAGAGACACTGTCTCAGAGTAGCTAAACTATAGTCCATATGTTTTTATCATTCAGAACACTTCAGTGGAAGGGGGCAGTTTTTATGGAAGATGGTGTTCTCTGAAGAAATAAGCAAAACCTCTTGGAATCCAGAGTTCTGGGGTTCTTATCCGAGATCTGTCACTGACTCCCTGAATGATCTTGACCAGTCCATATCACCTTTCTGTCAGTTTCTCAATTTGTAAAATAGGGATAATGCTACTTTAGGATTTGAGAGAATTAATTAATTCATGTCTGTACAATCATAGAAGATGAATGTTGGAAGGGACCTCAGGAGGTCATCTAGTCCAAACCCCTGCTCAAAGCAGGACCAACCCCAACTAAATCATCCCAGCCAGGGCTTTGTCAAGCCAGAACTTAAAAACCTCAAGGATGGAGATTCCAGTAACTTGAAAGCACTATACAAATTAATATTAGAGGATCTGATGCCGAATGGGGTATCTAAATCCCTGTGCTGTCCTGTGAATGATTACCCCACTGTAAACATGTTTTTTAAAACAGAAGGTGAGATTCTCACATAGAAACATGATTTTATGAACTGGAGGTTTAAGAAAAACACAATTTAACGCACGACTTATGATAAAATTGAAAGAATTGACAACACAAAGCATATGCATATTTTCTGTCCTGTGAAAATACAGCTTAGTTGTATTGCGACTTACATCAGTAGGTGAAATGAGGGATTATTTTAATAGAGATTTTCTTTATTTCTCTCAGATGATGTCCTCACACACAGACATATCTATATCCAGTTGTTAAAAATTCTGCTTTTAGAATTCCAACTGGCACCAAACTAACAAGAAGAAAACTCCAGATTATGGCTCAGTTACACTGAGGATCCTCTTGATCTATAAATCAATTCAAAGCCGTGATTCAAGCTGTCTCTCTGTCTGGTCAACTCTCCGATGCACAAGCAGCAGCTGAGGTCATCTGATGCCACTCTGCTTTTCTCACCAGTACCTAAACGTGCTGCACTGGTGATTACTGTTACAACTGTTTGGTTTCCTCAGTCTGGAGCTCCCTGATCAAAGCTGTCTGGGATAGAATGTGATTCTTTCCCTTTTTTTAAATGCAAATACTGCACTTCTAAGAAAATGTGACCTTCAGGTGGTGAAAAACGATTGCCTCAGGCCTTGTGTCTCCTTCAGTACCGTTACATTAAGCGTGCATTTGCTGTCTTTCTTCTTAAATATGAATGACTTTTTGGAACATTCATTTGGGAGAATTGTATGTTTCTTTTCCACTCACAACTTGCATTTTAGGTGGATTGGCATGTTTATGGACTGCTGAATGTATACAAACACATGCTGCATTCTCTATTTCTGCATTCTACAAGAATTATGTGTTCAAGTAAAAAAGGGAGTGTGTCTTCAGATTTATATATCTCTTCTTTCCACTTCACTCTAAGTGGAACACTCTCTATAGTGTCCTATGTAATGGCAGACTGGCACATAGGGATATCTTACATATTTCAATGAAGCATATGGTATAAACGCCTAAGGGCCTCACTTTCAGAGGTAGTGAGTATCTTTAACCCCCATTGCCTTTAACTGGAATTGTGAGAATTCTGAAAATCAGACCCTAAATAAATGGAAACCTACCGTTGCTATGCTGAGGATGTCATGGCACCAGGGACTAAAATCTCCATTACAATCCCTTGTCACTGACTGCTTCCTTAGCAAAGGCAACTTAGTTGAAGCAGACTTTGTGATAGGATGTAGTCACTGAAGTTGTGTGGGAATAAAACCTCTACGTTCATTGCTTGGACTTGACTCAGTCTCCTGCTTGTGAAGTAAACTCATTGTAAGACTCCATAGTACTGTGACAAAAGATACTGTGTTGTGTATCAGACAATGACTCAGAGGAAAAAATGGACAGGATTTGGGGATAATGTAGTCCACCATTCTTAGACAGCAATATACAGTCATTTGAATTTTATTTTTAGTTCTATATATACAAATCTAGCTCTTAGGGCTTGTCTACATAGAGACATCCAGGAAAATTAAACCAAATTAATTAAAGGTGTGAATTTGAACTACATTTGTTAAACCTCATTAAATCCATGTGAATGCTGTTATTCAGAATTAAAGTGGCCTTAATTTGCTTTAGCTTAATTCACTTTGTAATTCGTTTTAATTAATCCACTTCAAAATCACATATTTTGTTAATTCAGATTAACTGTCCTGGATATTCCTATGTAGATAAGCCATGAATCTCTTTGTTAAATATTCTTAGGTTCCCAGCTAAAGAGGAACTGTGTTCCAGTTTATTTTGGGAGCATCTATTCCTTTGTTTTTTTACATTTTTAGTAACACTCCTGCCTCTCTGTTATAGGAGACTGACATAAAAATAATACTTTCAATATGCCGTTTTTATTTATCTACATTCTGTCATGATATACTTTGATATAAGTTTTTAATTTTGCTTCAGCTTTCAGCTGTTCTAGCGGTTACTGTACAGGGTCAGCGTTGAGGTTAGCCACAGAAGAACAAAACAATTTCCTGTCCTCAGAGCCCAGGTAACATTTGGATGAGGATTAAATTTTACCACATTTTCTAGTAGCCAGAGACAATTATTTCTAATGAGCTTTAAATTGCTTCTAGAACATGTATTTCAAAACATAGTGTTGTAATCCATTCAGCCCTAGCAACTTAATAAAATAACATTTCTTTTTAAATTTTTGGTTAAATCGTTCCTTGCTGTCTAATAAGTATTATTAGACATTTAATCTACTGCCCAGTTTAAAAATGGGTTGTTTTTTAATGCTCCGATACTGTTTTTCTATTTCCTTCTTCTATAGCTGTCTTAGTATTGGCGTCTGCAGCGACATCTGTTGGTAGACGAGACTGCTAAAATATAGCGATAGCCATTGTAGACTCACAAATTTCAACATCCAGTTTTTGCCTCCTCTGAAAACTTTAGGCACCCAATTTTTGAACATTTTGGCCTTGAGCATATTGATTACACTTCTTGGAGAGTCTTTACTCACATTTCTTTGCTGATGCAACTTGTGGAAAGTATCCTTTCTCTCTCTTCTTTTCACTATAATGGTCTAATTTTACTTTACGCAGTGTTGTTGTAGCCATCTTGGTCCCAGGATATTAGAAAGACATGGTGAGTGAGATAACATCTTTTACTGGAGCAACTTCTGAGAGAGAGAGAAGTTTCTGAGCTTACACAGAACACTTCTTCATGTCAATTTTTACTTTATATTCCAAGAGACATATTTGCCTTTTTTGTTGTACCACTTGTTTGGTTTAAGTACCCAATGGCAGAGTTGGTACTTTGTAATTGGAGTAGTAGAACTTGTATCCAAAATTAGTTATGAGAAAAAATTTAATGCAAGTTCAATATTTACAGATGCAAAATTACATCAGCAGAATGGGAGGCTGGGTGAAAGCCCACATAAAATCAGGCCCTGTTTGTTATGTATTAAATGAAATTAAGTACTGTCCCTTGTAGTGTTGGTTTATGTATTTATTTCTGAAGGTTTACTTCAGGTGGGTGGAAGAACACTAACAGAAAATCAGTATTAAGCTTACATATCACTCTTTAGCAGCTACACTTACTGGGAGAGGAGCATGGTCCATGATGAGGGTGCTTATTATTCCAGAGTAAAAGCGTTCACACCTGCAATTAATGAGGATTAGTTATTTGGGAATAACTCCCAGTTTAGGCAAGCTGTCCCTGTGCCTCAGTTAATGTGAATAATACTTCCCTTCTTGCAGGGGCATTGTGAGGCTCAATACAACAGTGAGTGAGGTGCTCAGATACTGTGATAATGGGGTACCTAGACAGACAAATAACTAGAGAGCATTTGAAGAGTTCTCATGAGTTATTGCACAGCAGAATCAAAAAATCACCATTGCCTCATGCTAGCAACACCAAATATTTACAGTTTTGTAGTATATTTACATTAGAAATACTGAGATTATCTGAGTGGTTCACATCTGTGGACTGGTAAAATAGTTGATTTTGTAATGGACATATCTGTGGTGTGAGTGGTATGTTTAATGTGTATGTATGTAAACAACAATCCCAAGAGGCCACCATGGTAATGGATCAAAACCAGGCTAAGTTACAGTATGGGAAACTATCAGTTAAGGTCCTGATTCTGCAGTCAGATCCACTATGTGGAACCACATTGAAGGCTTTGTGACTGCCTGGGTTGAAAGGTCTGTACTAAATGAGGTTCTCAGCCAATGTCAGTAACTAAGAATCCATAGGTTATGTTTTTACTTTTACACTCTTTATGATTCAGCAGCTTTTTAAATATAATTATGCTATGTATGTAAAATGTTGCAATTGTTTTCCTACTATAATTACAAAAGCAAGATCCTGCCCAGAGAGGCAATGATAAAAAATGAAGACAAAAAGTGATGAAAGAGTGAAATGAAAATGTTAAGTGACAGCTATTTAGATTTGCCACTGTTCATCAGTTTCTTTCTCTTCTTTTATTCTGAACAGGTAATCAGATCCTATCCCTTGGGACTCTGTCAAAAGATCAGGTTTATCCACTGAAACTCAAGGGCATTTCCATCTGCTATTCTGCACTGAAATCTGCCTTATGTGGAAATTATGTCAGCTTTGGCGTCTTCAAGTTGTATGGGGACAACCACTTTGACAATGTACTCCAGGCCTTTGTCAAAATGCTGCTTTCAGTATCCCACAGTGATTTGCTTGTAAGCAATTATTCATCTTGGGAGTCTTTATGTGAAATATGAAATAACAGCACCACAGGCTTCAAATTGTTTAATGAGATAGAGGGAAACAGCTCAAATGCAGTTTATATTTTCAGTCCAGTTACTTGTGTATTTATAGTCACATCTAGAATATTAATATTTCTGTGTATGATAATAGAATTGTTATATCAAATTTTAACATTTCCAAACTGTTTACAAAACTATGTCTGGGAAAGAGAGAAGCCTTTTCATGTCTGGTCAAATCTAGTGGCTTCATTGGGGTTGCCTGGCTGTAATTTGAAGCAGTATTTGGCCCTATATGATCAGTGGTCCTGGGATTGATCTGAATGTGTATAACTCTTGTGGTGTGTTTTCTATAAAACAACATTAAATTTTAACCAAACTTTCTTTGGGATATCTAATCTCATGCCAGTGGAATTGTCACCTCCCAAAGGCAACAAATTGAGTGTATGATCAGCCTTAGCTTAGTCTTAGCTTTCTTCAGAATATTTTCATTCAGAGCTGCCATTTTCTGCACTGAGGGATAAATCAAATAGTTAGAGGTGCTAAATACTCAGACTTGTGCCTTAGCCCTTTTGAAAAATTACCCCCAGTCAAATATGGTATGTGGCTGCCTGAGAGTATGTGTCCATGCAGCCCAGACTGCCAGCCATGGCCACAGTGAAGATGATTCCCCCAATCACCCACCCTAAAGCCTGGATCCTGCAAATGGATCCAGTTATTTTTATGCCCACACAGAACCCAGTTAAAGTCAGTGAGAACAAGGATCACTTTTACTGAGCAGCTAATTGGATGTGGTGTAAAGGGGCTAATATGACTTTGTTATCCAGAGTTTTTGTAAACTAAAACTGAGTTTATGTATATAGCAACCTAAAATCCTAGATGTCCACCATCAGTAGAAAGATTTTTTTAGTAGTAAAAAGCACTTAATTTAGTAGATAATTGGAATTTATTACATCATCATTCTGTACATTTTTATAATCCTGTTAATATTTCAGCAAGCTTTGCTTTTGTTTTAATGCTATAATTTCTACTAGCCCATAGTATTTCTTACTTTCTATCAATGTTTCTTTTTCTTTTTCAGCAATATCGAAAACTAAGTCAGTCCTATTACCCACTCTTGGAATGTCTCACCCAGGATCACATGAGTTTCATTACCAGTTTAGAACCTCATGTGCTAATGTATATTCTTACCTCAATATCTGAAGGACTTACTGCACTGGGTAAGTGTTATTTATGATTTAGTTAAAAAAGGAATGTGAAAAATAATCTAGTAATTAGAGTGAGATTTAAAAAACAAACAACTCCGCACCCAACCACTCTCACTTAAACACCTACAGTAAGTGCCCAATTAGGACATTCATTTGCAGTTTAACGAATTATTGTCCTGAGACAACGGGAGCTGGTGGGTGCTAAGTATTTTAATAATCTGACCACTTCTTTCAGGTGTCTAAATGGGAGCTGAGCTCTTCTGAAAATCTGGCCACTAATGTATTACATGAATATTTTAAATGATCTTTTCACAAAGTAGAAACTTGAAAGTAATAATGTTTTTCCTGTTGGATTATCATTGAAGAAGTTTTACAACAGTGAAATATAAAATGATTTATTTGTCCCATAATCCTCACAATAGAAAATGTTAGTGTATGTCTCATACATTTTGCCCTTCAGAGATAAAATTTAACATACGTAACAGTAGCCTCCAACTGTTCATTTTTCATTTACCAGCATGATTGGTAGATGAGTAGAGAGATCACTAACCTAACTTATCAGTGAAAAAGAAAAACTAGCTTTTATATTAGAAAGAATATTTGTTGGCTGCACTTTATAGTGGTATCAACATAACAGAGTAAACAAACATACTTAAAATTATATTCAGAGTAGTCTGGTTGTAATTGGTCTTCATTCATTAGCACTTTTTAACAGATTACTGTCCAGATATTTGATTAAAATTGAAATTTGGTTTCAGTTGCTTAAATTCTGTTGAAATATGGGGAATAGTATAGGGCCTTGAAGAAAGATGCATATGTTGCAGTTACATTTTCTAGCCAACTTAGAAAACAGGATTTTATGCATTGACACTATGGTGATGTGTGGAACCCTAAAATGATAACCAAGAATGGCTCTTTTACTACTTTGTGCAAGGAGCTGTATTTAGTGAATAGCCTGTAGGTATGCCATTTGTTTATATAGACTTTGTAATAGCTAGTATTTCTTATTACTGCTAAGTGTCAGTCAAGCCCCATGGTAATGAATGAGTATCACAGAGCATTCCAGAACCTTACAAAACAGATTCCATGTTTCTCCTGTTAGAGGAAACATTCTTAGTGGGGAAACAGACATTGAATAGATAAGCAGCATTATTGAGGAGTCCTCAGATCATTTTATTATTGTTACTACCAAAATGCCAAATAAACTATTTGTTCAAAAAGTGTCATCCAGCTCTACTCAGTTTGATTCCCATCCCCACCCTGCCCCCAGCTACTTTGATTGGGCCATGTATGAACCCTACTTTAACTTTGTGGTCCTGAGGCAATGTTTTCCACTAGTGTATTGACGATAATAGTTGAACAGGTGAAATTACTTGGCAGGTAAATTAATTTCTATCTATTTTCAGGTACACCGGACGGCTATCTACAGTATTTAGTAAAAGGGCAGTTATTTTTCCCATTTTTCTTTTGCATTCCCTAGCATTTCAGAAGAACTTTTGACTCTACATAAACATTAAGAAATGAGGCATACTCTTTGATCTGAATAAACTTCACTTACACATTAAAAAGAGCTCTTACTAGTCTTTCTCTGAATTGTCAGTCAGAAACACAGCCTTTTTACAGTCCTGGTCTGAGTGGTAAAGTGATTATTTAGCCACAATAGCCTGTCTTTTAATAATATCAGCATGTATTGAACACAGATTTCTTGATGGAAGGTATCGGTTCCGTCACATAAGCCATAAAATCAATTCCTGTATTCAGATAGTTAACTTTACATAGTAAAATGATTAATTTTCCGGTTCCTACAACAAACCTGATCTTACCTCAAGAAGAGCAATGTCAGTATTAATGGCCGTCATCCTAAGGGAGTTAGGTGCCCAAATCTCATTTGGTATCATTGGGATTTGGGTTCTGAATTCTCTTTATCTCCTTTGAAAATCCCAGAATATAGAGTAATACGTATTACTTGACAGTGAAGTAAGCAAACAATTATTTCATTTATGTTAATGACAGCCTTCTGTCCTTTGTAAATGGGCAGTTGTGATATAAATTGGATCCTTCTCTTAGTGAATTATATCCATGCTGCAAAAGCATCGTGCAAAATAGCAATGCCAAGACTGCAAGCAGTCTGATCGGTTACAATGTGTTGTAAACCATTAGAACTCATATATCATCTTCAAAAATAATTATAAAAATGAAATACCTCTCTTTTATTTAAAAAAATTAAATCCCAGGAAATGACTTATTTTCCCTAGGAGAAATATTTGTCTACATTTTTTTTCATTTTTCTTAGTTCCGGGAAGCTCAGCATTTGAGGCTCATGCTGTAGCTCTAGCGGTAGAATAAAGAGGCCCCAAATCCTCATTTCTCAGCACTATTCATTCTGTTCCTGAATTGACACTCTGCATGCATCATGATTTCACACTTGATAATATACTGTGAAATAATATTTATTCCTTTGGAAGCCCCTGGCTGTAAATCAGCTGTAATGGAAGCCCTCAACTAGGCTTTTATTGCAAGGATAAACACTCCAACAGTTCTCTTCTAAAGTGTTTACCTGGCTTTTTCACAGCTGACTCAGTGGATTGGAACCTTTTAATGTAGCCTGCCTGGCATGTTGTCACTAATCTCTATGTGAAGCTTTTCTAATTCTCCTATGATTAATAGTGTAATTATGCCATTCACTGAGAAAAAGAAAAATATAACATTTTCTGTGTCTTGCTTTCTAATTTAGATGTTAAATTGCTTAATCTGTTTATTTTACAGGTTTACCCACAAAGGCAGATAATGCTGGTATTGTAGTGTAAGAAATTGATGGACAGGGAAATGCCACTTAGCTCAAGTCTGTCCCATTTACCTTTATCTTAGAAACAAAAAAAAACCCTCTTAAATTATGGCATGCTCAACAATGTTAGCAAGCCATTTAAAAATAATTCTATTTACCTCTATTGGCACCATTCACAGAATGTTAATATTAAAGCCAAAAGGCCTCTTCAAATTGTTTTTTCAATAATGTCAGCCACCTTAAGGCTGATATAAATGAGTAACTGATTTGAGTGCTCAGGCAATCATTTTGGCTTTTCCTGTTTATCCAGGCCTGCCTCCCAGTTTTTCCCTGTGAGCCTTTTTTTCACTTTTCCAACTTACTCCTTTACCTCCAGCCCAGAAATTATATCTTTTTCTTAAACTTATTTGCTCCATATGTATGATTATCTGTCTTGGGTGAGATTCAATAAGAACTTCATCCAGCTTCAACACAAGGCTCTGCATGCCCAGAAAAATCAACTTGGGGAGCTTGTGTGATGTGCATCTCCATTGCAGTCAGAAAGGGAAACGAGCACTGAAAAGCATATTTGATATATCGTTATGGGAAAATATAAGTAGCTCTTAACACTTGCATCAGATCCTTATGAGCTGATGATAGGATAGACCTGTCTACTGTTCTGCTAAGATCACTTAATGTATAATGTAAAATATCTACTCGTACAATATTAGCATGTTTAGAGCCACTACCGTTTTATAAACTGATAACAATTTACTTTGTATTATTCAATTAAAAAACAAATGGAGTTAAAACACTGGTGTAGAAGTAAAACAAAGCCATCCTTTGAAATTTGTATTTTTAAATACATTATTGTTATTGATGTTGTTTCAGTTCAGTCATTAGTCTTATCTCTCGTTTACAAGCAGGACTGTTTTTAGTAGAGAAAACAGTAAGAGCTTGATCCTGTAGTCTTTACCCAGGCAAATCTTCCTAGCGGCCTGCACCAGTTGAATTTAATGACAAAATCTCCATTGACTTTAGTGGAGTGGGATGAAGACAATTGGGCTTCTTCTGCAAGGTCTGAAGCACTCCTGTGAGGTGCTGGAACACCTGCAGCTCCCACTGAAAATGAGGGAGCACAGCACCTCTCAGGAACGCTTAATGCCCTTCAGGATTATGTCACCGGCTATGCCTACACTACAAGCTAGGGCGTGATTCCCACCTTGCCTACACATGCTCGTTCTAGCTCTCATTGAGCTAGCATGGGTATAAATAGTAATGAAGCTGTGGTAGCCTGGGTAGTGGCAGTGGCAGCACGGACTAGCTGTGCTGAATACAAACCTGCCTGAAACAGGAGGGCACACACTCATGCTACCACACTGCTCTACGGTTGATACTCATGCTAGTTCAATGAGAGCTAATACAAATATGAGTTCGCAAGCTGGGAATCACATCCCTAACTCGTAGTGTAGACATAGCCTTCTGAGGTCAGTTGTGGCTGTGTTGTCTGTCAAGTACTTCCAAAGACCTCCTAAGAATGTAATTTTGAAAAATATGTAGTACTAGTATTTAGATCAAGTTAAAAACAGCATGATGCATGGAGTTTAAAGAGTTAAATTGGCACAGACCATAATATTCCAGCAACTAAGGGATATATTTAAATGAACGCTGCAAGGTTGGCAAGCCTCCAAATTAGCATGGTCCAAAGAACTCAAGATACATTTAATTGGATCTTTCTAATCCCTTTCCCTTCCAAATGAGCATTTTAACAGTTTAATTCCTTCTCCAGCTCCCACACACCCCCTACTCCAGTAGCCCATCCAAGAAAGCAATGTGAGCTGTAAATGGCCTAGTCTTGTTCCCACTCAAATCAGTGGGAGCAGGATGGAGCCCTAAATGCTGGCAAGCTCATTTGAAAGTGATGGTTGCACCTGCAGAGAAGAACATCAGTTGTGACTGAAACTTGTATTCAGCAAATGAAGAAGTTAAACAGTTCTGTGTTCACAGAGAACTTTGACTGATGCTGGGGTCATGAGGAAGCAACAGTTGGTTAAAATGGGACTCTAATTAGAACCCATTATTAAAAGTGGTAGGGAAACCACAGCTGAAACTAGTGATGGAGGGTTTAAACTGCTGCCTGTGTGCTTGGGGCCAGGAAGGATGTCAGGTGTCACACCAAGAAAAAAAATGTGTATGAGCACTACTATTTTGTAACAATACATGAAGAAAAGATGAATGCCCAAAGAAAACAGGGCCATCACACTGTTTTCAGCACACTGATGCATATAAACAAACAGAATCCACTTCCATGGCAGCAGCACAGCAGGCGACACCTAGCAACAAAATCACTTCCATAAATCAGATAGACATATTTACTTTCAAATAGGTTTAAGCTTTTAATCTTCCTTAGTTATAGATACAGTAAGTAAAGATATGAGGTTGCTTTTGCTCCTGATTTCGAACAAACCCTGATTTGCTGTCATGCCTTTCCGTTCCGGGGAAAACAATGGAACATTAGTCAGCAACCATCATTACTGTGATGGTTATTACTGTCTTTCTAATTTTTTTTAAAAAAAGGTAATTGAGCCTTCAACCCTTGAAGTAGGTAACCAACTGATACTTTGTTGTAGCACTTCTTCACCACCCCATTCCCCTCCCTGCTTTTTGTGATCCTCATTCAATGTTAGGCATCTAACATGCAAGTTGTAAGTGCTTAGGTGTGTCCTGTAAAATATCTGGCACACTCTTAGATACTAGAAAATGATCTATAATGTTTTTGGAGGATGCCACTAGTACATTTGTGAATGCAAACCTTCACCTATACACATCTGATGCTCAGCAGCAATCAAGAGGTTAAAAAAGTTGCTTTAAACATTCACAGTGTCTCTTTAAATTGAATTTTAAAACTCTGTTACAAGGCTATAAGAAAAACAATTGTAGCTTCTAAAAATCTGGTCTGCTGAATAACAAATTGCATTTCAGTTAAAAAAAAAAAAAAAAGGCCCTGATTCTGCAATTTATAATGTGCGGGTGACTCACTCTGCTCACACAGAATCCCATTGAAGTTTATAGGATTTTGCACGGGCCCATCAGTCCGCTGTCTATTCTGAATGGCAGGATCGGGGCCATAATCTGCTTAATACCAGGAAATCTTCAGAACAAAAGAACAAGTAGTAAAATTAAGAATCATTTAACCTGATATCTAAAATAAACTTCCAGGCTTGCTTTGTATGTGTGATTTTCTTCACTCCTGCAAGTTATTACTAACAATTATTTTGTTTTATTAGACACAATTACAAAACTGTTTCTTTCATTGCTTACGCAGATACAATCGTCTCCTCCAGCTGTTGTGCTAGTTTAGACTACATTGTTACCTACCTCTTCAAGCATATAGCAAAAGAAGGCAAAAAACCGCTAAGATGTAGAGAAATAGCACAGGATGGACAAAGGTTACTGCACTTCATGCAACAGAACCCTGACGTACTACAGCAGGTAAACTCAAGCGCTGTACAGCTTTCCTATAAGGTATTATTAAATTTGTGAACAAAGGTTTTCCTGTTTATTTTTGTCATCTTGAAGTAATTTAGATCATAACTCCAATTATTAAATAACAGGGTTGGTTTCTCTAAGTTAGTATTTTTGCACCCCAATTAATTTCAGAGTTTTTCTCATGCCAGTATTACAATATCGTGAGGATATTTCTTGTCATGCTGATGACATGGCTATTGTACTCACATTTTCAGATAACTTCTTTTGCAGTATTTCATTTTAGTTCACAGGTTGATGAAATGCAGTGTTCATTATTATACTCATAAATTATCCCACAGTTATGTATAAAAAGGGAGGGGGTATCTCTAAAATATTTCAGGTAGAGCAAGCACGTTGTAGTATTTTGAATCAGCAAATTTTTCTAGTTAGACATTGTGCTTGATTATTGTATTTGTGCAGTGTGTGACATTTTATTTGAGGGTTTCTGTCAAAGGGAAATATTAGAGTAAGCAAATATCACACTTCAGGGAAGAAACTGACTACTGCAGTGGTCAGGAAGGATTTTTTTCTCCCAGCAGTGTACATTATGGTCCAGAGACAGTAAGGTGGTATGATGGTGATGTAAGTGCAGGATTTCAGACTAATTAGTTTATCTTAAGATTTCATATTGCTTTTTTAGTACCTAGATCTGCTAATAGTGCAAGGATCCATGGAGTCCCAAAACACCCAGTACAACTTCAGTGGCACAATTTCACAATGACAGAATTGTTGGGCTTTTAAAGAAAACAAAGGATTTCACAAAACACCACATTACAATGATCATTGTCTTAGTGTTGTTGTAGCGTGTTGGTTGTCATTTAAAAAAAATCAGCGTATGATAATTACTACACAGTTACCCCACTTATTCACTATTCTAATTTAAGGAAAGAGCATGGCAAATGCTGACTGTTAAAGGGTGCCCACTATACTTGGCACTACATAGCATATTGTGAGTATTTTGGGGACATTTGTTACTGACCCTGTTGTGAGGATCTGACATGATGTCATTTTCCTGTCTCCCAGTACCTTTACACTGATGTGAGTGCCGAGGCAGCATTGACACTGAATTTCCTCCCTTTTGTTGCTTTTTGTTACAACCTTAATGTTACACTCATACAATTGTTACAACCTTAAAGTAATATTTTGTACGTTCTTAATAATACTCCGTAATCTTTCAGTTTATAGCATAAGACTAAACAGTGATCAATCTTTATTAACGTCATAATTTGTGGAATACATTATATTTATTTTGAATGCAGGCTTTCAGATACTCTTTTAAATATTAATGACTGGTCTCCAGGAGTCAGCATAAATATGATTTGCATTAGCACTAGTCATATCATATTGAGTGCCTCTGATGTCAACTATTCAGTGTACTAATATCTGACATCATCTCCCGAGGTCACTGACAACTTTGACCTTTATTCTCATGCATGGTTTCTGTAGTCTCAGAAGCTCTTTTGAATTGATTTGAAATTTTGACTCTTCCCTTTATGAGGCAGTAAAATTGATAATTATTCAGATGGGAACTGAGCGCTGAGTGAAAAATCAATTCCACCCGCTCTCTGCAGCGTATAAAATTACTTCTGAGTCTGCTGGACTGAACGAATGGCCAAGGTAAAAGCAGCAGGCAGGAATAGTAGAGAGGATTAGCTGGCCGAAGCTAATAGCCTAAAGGGATGGCTTTTGAGATGAGGGAGTGGGCCAGTTGGGGGTTATTATCAGCAGTGATGGGACTCATTGATCATATGTTTACATCAGGTTTCCATTGGGTTATAAATCAGCCCTGAATAGAAACGGAACCCAAGGTCTTGCATCTTACCAGAGGGACAAGGTATTAGATTATTCTCATTTTCACACTCAGATGAAAAGTGAGCCATTGATTATTCATCGGCTGGCCATTAAACACTGGTTTTATGGATGATTTGACTATCATGGAGGCTAATGAACAAAGTTGCTGCTTCATAACTAGAGGTCTCAGTTTTCAAGACATCTGTGTCGGTTAAGTAATGCATAACCCTATTAAAAGGAATGGGTTACAAATTGCTTAACAGTGCTGAAAAACTAGACCCTAATGACTAATTGTGCTTTCAGTTTAGAGAGGTTTGTCAGCTCTTTAAACTAAACTGATGCAATGATACTGTAATTATTTGCTAGTTAGAACATTTTTTCGGCTTGAATCTCTGAAATCATAATTAGACATTTAAAAGTTTCTAGTGGATCATGAAGAGTATCTCGTCAAACATTGTTTAATGAGCTATGAAAATGGAATATCTTGCGCAAATTATTTTCTTTCTGTATTAAACAAATTGAAATTTACCTCAGTTTTCTCATCCATAAAATGGGGTTGATAATATTTCTCTACAAATCATTTTAAGGTCCTTGATGGAAGATGCAATACAAGTTCAAAGGATTATTATAGATAATAATATTTATACTAGAGCAGACTTCATGAGGAAAATAATGGAGATGTTAAGGCAGTGAGGCACATATTCAGATGATCCCTATGCATATACAGCTTCTTATTTTGTGTCCTAATATTTTTCTCTCATTAACAGAGGATTATCAAAGCAAAATGCAGCCTCATTTTGTAAAAGTTAATTTAATCATTGAGTGACTTCTGTCATTGATAACCTGTTAGAAGAGTTGTCATGGGAGCTGTCAATGATAGTACGTACAGCATCTTGCACTTAGCCTAAAACAGAAAATATGCTTCTATTAAGTAAAATTCACAAGTGGCTTAATCACAGTAAAAGCTTGAAAAAATGGGTACATATGAGATTGAGTGTTTAGGAATAGATAACCAATCTGTTAGAGCATCAAGAGTTTAAAAAAAAAAGTGCAGGTTATTTAGGATTGATAGTCAGCAATATTAAAGTATTTGCATTAACTGCAATCTATTGATAGGTATTCATTTAGTTATGTCTTAGAGTAGAAAATCCCCGTGGGGTAGGCATTTGAGTTAGTGTGTTTGGAGGAAGAGCAGTGGGGTTTTAAGAGTTGTGTCTGTTTAGTGTAGCTGGTTCTGTCTGCTAGATTAATAGAATAAAATAAAACTGTGTAGAATGAACATCCTTATTGGAGTTGCCGTTAGCAGCATAATTGCAAGAGCTACGGAAACAACACCTTCCACATACAAAGAATGAGCCCTCTCTAAGAGGCAGTATTTCTGATGTGATTTTAATTTTACATTCTTAGCTAATGTCACTCTAAAGGGTTCCAATCTTATGTAATGTTAACACAGCTTCTTTGAAACAAATAGCTTCATGTTTTTATGTGCTGTGCAGCTCTTTGGTTCATGCCAAGGCTAAAAAAGCCAACATGCTATATTTTAATGTCTTTCTCTTTTTTTAAACCAATTGCATTTAACTACAGATTTTGAATAGCTGACAGGAGCTATAGGGATCATGCTTCAGCAGAGACTTAAATGGAAACCACATTCATTCTTTTCTGCAGTCAGTCAGTCAATGAAAATTACTTTTCTATAGTGCTTTTCATGCCATTTATCCCAAAGTGAATTACAACAAAAAGGAAATCAGCTGCCTTTTTGTTGTTTCCTGTGCTTAGATTGAAGTGGTATTGTTCAGCATTTTGACATACTGTATGGTATATTTTTCATACTTAAAAGTCTGATTCCATTTTATTGTAGTAAGCAGCAGGATAAGCAACAACATGTTTAATAGATGCTGTGAATTTACATGAAGATGTAAAGTAAACCTGCCTCACTTGGGAACACTCTAAAATATGTCATTAATAAAATGTGCTAATGTTTCTGTCTGATGTTTTTCATAATTAGCAAAAAAAACATGATCACACATATTTGTGTTTAGGCAAACGGCATCTGTCTCACATCTTTTTGTGCTTGGCTGTGCAGTCAGATCATCTGAAATTGTAGCATCATAATCCAAAGTCATTTTGGGGGTAACAGACTGATGTCATGAACCCAGGATTACCACTTTACTACTGGTTCACTATAGGAGAGAAAGCTGGGCAGGGAGGGGGAAAGCTCTTACTGGAAAATGAATGTGAAGAAAAAGCCAGGTGAGTCACTGGCAAAGCAAATCACAGGTTGCTTATGACAATTGCTTCTGTATGAAAGCCCCTCTTTAATGAATATCTTCCCCTACTTAAAAGGAGAAAGATGTCTTTTATCTTATGGCTCCATCTAGTTTTGTTGCATAAAATTAACCATGACATTTTGTTGGGGAAGTTTCATTATTCATGTGTCCAGTTTAGAAGCATAAAAGGGACATCTTGAATGTAGGTTTCTGATTCCAAACTGGATATGAAATATTTCACAACAAATCTTCCCTTATAAAATTCTCAGTGAATGGTTGTGCACCAGGAATTGATGTGATTCAGTCATTGACTATAGCTCACTAAGTGTATGTCACCATAATCACGGAGGCACCAATCTACTTTCTTTAGCCTTTAGAGCAGTGGAGAAGAAGCATGGTTTTGTGATCAAAGGGACACCACTTCCCCTTCTATTTGCTTTGGTCTCTCACATAGCAACATTATTTTTAAATAAGTAGATGGGAGTCTAAAAGCAGAAAAATGAGCCAGGGGCTCAAGGACAGGTATAGTGTCAGAAACAACTATTTAACATGTATGTTTCAAAGTATTGGTGTCTCTTGAAGGCATGGGAATGGGAATCAGCTCTGGGATCCACTCCTGGCTCTGCCACAGACTTCCTATGTGTCCTTGGACAACTTACTTAACCAATCTGTGCCTCATCTGCAAATAGAGTAATAGGTCCTACCTCAAAAGGGTTTTGTAAGGCTCAGTTAATTAAGGGTTGTGAATGGGAGGTGCTTTCAAAGTTAAAAGTATTACTGTAATTATCACTTGAATTGAAATGTTGCATTCTAATAAGGTCATTAAATAAATGATCCAGTAAAGCTTCTAAATTCATGTGTGCGGTTAGTTCAGAATGACTTTTCTATGTATGATCGGCTACATGAATCTAATCTGTTTGCTCAACCTCTTAGCTTATCAGTTCAAGAGCTTTTCTTTGGTTTTAAAATTAGAAATATTTTTATTTTAGATTATGCCAACCTTGTCAATTGTTACGAAGATAGCATGCTAGTCCCATCTGAAAATGCAAAGGTCAAATGCAGCTAGTGCCTGAACAATTGTCTATTTTTATTGCACCTTTCACCCAAGGGTCTTAAAGACATTTACAAACACTAATGAATTAATTCTCACAACAACCCTGTAAGATAAGTAAAGAATATATCTGTCACCTTCACTCACCACAGAACTGTGGTCATCACTAGAGTAGGAGGTGGTAATTGTTCAACACATTGGTTCAACAGAGCTGGATTTCAGGCACATTTCTTTTCTTGGGCTTTTCTTTGAAGGGGTGCTTTGAGGTACTTGGGGCAATTGATGGAGGAAGGCTACTGTGGCATGATAGGTAGAGTCTATACGTCATGTTGTTTACTTTTGTATGTGTTAACGTTGAGCATATGCTCGGAGCTTTGAATAACTAAAAAAATCTAAACAACATAAACAGTGCACAGTGACATTGAGCAACGGTTAGTACAGGAAGTAAAGAATGCAATATCCAGTTGCAACTAAAGGCAGATCTGTGTATTTTTAAAATCAAGAATGCATTCCAAATTGCTGTTTTCGGTTTTTTGTCTTGTTTTTTTTTAAGACCGTAAATTATGTGATATTTGCTTTTCCCGTAGACTCTAATAAAGCATATGACCAGTGTGGAGCCACGCACAGTGAACAAAATAAAAACATTGAGGAGATAGTTTTATAATACACTCTCTTCAGACCTTGCAGAAAAATCCACCGGGGGGAACTCCAGCATATGAATATGTAATTAAAAGGAAATAGAATGATACTCAGAGGGTTCAGTCCTGCAAAGTGCTGAGCACTTTGGCACCCCAATCCAGCAAAGTATTTAAGTATGTGTTTAATTTTAAGTTCATAAATAGTCCCATTGTAATGAATGAAACCGTTCTTGTGTTTAAAATTAAGCATATGCTTAAATGCTTTGCTGGAACAAGGCTGGAGTGATCAGCACCTGGCAGAATTGAGCCCTAAATGGCTTGATACAACAATGAGAGATTTTCACTAGGGCATCTGTTTTCAGCCTCTTAACACAGTTTAAAACTGTGATCCAATAGTATCATAACTTGCTTTATTAATTGAAAGGGATGGAAATATACCAGATGTAGCCCAAGCCAGCAGAGACTTGGGTGGCTAAGCAACAGAAAAGACACCATATTGAGTGAGCCAAAATTCAGTCTCAAAGTCATTTATTTTAACCAGTGACAATACATTTAGACTCTAGTGTTTCAGCTTTGATTGATGGTTTAATATCATATATAATTTTTTTAATGAAGGAAAATCATTTAAATATGTTAACATTTACACTAGTAGTCTCCCATGTACATAACTGCATTTAATCATTACTCCGATTGTTTTTGTGCCTGTGTAATTTGTATCAGCAAGATAACTATGTCAGAGCCATCTCGTCTTAATGAAAAATATGGTTTCCTTTGCTTTATACCCAGCTCTTACCGCATGTATGTAAAGGCATCAGTAACTTCAATATAAAATGTAATACTAACAATCCAGTTATCACTACACAGGAGTGCTGTTAATTATGAAATTAGAAAAATACACAGGAGCCTAGTCCTCTTTCTGGTGCTGTTTTGTTTAGTGCTATGCCTTGATTCAATATTAGATATGAATTAAACTGTTTGATTTTAAGAATTTTAACACTAAACTACATAATTAAATTTTATTATCTATGTATCTGAAAATTGCACGTTCTTATTAAAGGCGCTAAATCAAACTAGGAATCTCTTCCTAATCATTCAGCTTGAGACAAAGTTAACATGAGCAGGTCTTGGGGTAGATGGAAGTTTAGTTCCATGAAGTAACAAGTATTGTACAGAATGTATGTACAGAAACAAAATGCCATAATTTGGCTTGCAGGATAAACTGCTAGAGGTGTCAATGTAGGATGTGTACCCTAAGGCTAGGCAGCTGCTGTATGTATGCTTTTGTTTATCAGTTACTGGTTTATGTAGCCTTTAGGCCAGCACATGAAACAATCACTCCTGCAGGGTCAGCTGCTGGTCAGAAGCAAAGTAAGAAAAGACTTTGCGTTAAAACACGTCAGCCATAATTTTAGTGCAGCTGGCACCTGCTACTGGTGCACAGCAGGAGGGTTAAAGGTCAAAGAGGCAGTTGTTCTAAACTCAGTGATGGCTTAAAGGGACTTGTAGATTAATCCTCTTTATTAACTTCTGTATATTAGATAACTATTGCAATGAATGACAGTCCGTCTTTCTGAATAAGTCCCATCACCTCTTTCACTTTTAAATTGGCTTTTGAGTAGTGAATATTAAATAGAATGCATTTCAGAGTAATTAAATGAAAACATTAGGATGATATTTTACTATCATATCTATAAGTTTATTGTATATTTATCCTGTATTACTTACCATTAATTGCTTTTGGGTGGAAAAAGAAGCCAACAATTTTCAATTACAGAAGAAAAAATTGGCTGTATTTCTCAATAAGCTTGTCTTTGTAAGCTACATAATATTTTCAAAAATTGCAAATACCATACAGAAAATATAAAAGAAAACAAACAAACCAAAAAAAACACTTCTATTCTTTGTTTTTGCAATGCACTTTAATGCTTCAGCACTTTAGAAATGTTTAACTTTTGCTATCCTTCATTCGTTACATAACTCAGAAACTAGAAAAATGTTTCAGTGCTAGTTTGAAAAAAAATTAACATTGCCATTTAGCAGTATTGAACCAATGGTGTGAATAGTGCCATCCGTTTTGTAAGGGCAGTGTGGTTTTTCAAACTCCAATTAGCAATGGTGATTGCTGTCTGGAATTAATACAGTACTGTGCCGAAATGGGCAAGGAACCCCAGCTCTCCCTTCTGAGTTTTTTACCACTTAACAGATGATCTGCCACTGACAGTTTTGCTATGTGAATGATGGAGCATGTTCTCTATGAACAAAAATTAACTAACTCCAACAAATCAGGTTGAAATTTCTGGGTAAGCATTTGCATAGAAAGTTGCTTAGTTGCTATTGGATATCACTGGAATGTCCTGCCCTATTGCTAGATGCGTAGTGAATAGGATTGGGCTCCTGTAGAGGTGCAGTAGACAGTGAAGCAAGGACTGCTTCAGTGAGACAAGGACTACTACAGAGTCTTCTGTTCAGTACATAATCTGGACAATTGAAAACTGCATGCGCCATGTAAAAAAAGGTTACAGTGTTATGGAAAACTTTCTGAACCAGGCACACAGTTTTCAAAAGTCCATGGATACTGAATAAGTCCAGTATTCTGTGGAACTGTGATCCATTCACTGCACACTTGATTGCACTGAGAAAGAGACCTAAGTAGCTCTGCTTCCTAATCAGACCTTCACAACTGCATATTGTGGCCCCTTTCTTTTATATACAGGACACAGCTAAATAAGAGAAACACAAGTCTCTTGTGCAAGAGGCACTTTGATATTGGATACCTTCTCATGTGATTGGGGAAGGTGCTGGATGATTGGAAAAAGGCAAATACAGTGCCCATCTTCAAAAAAAAGGGAAGGAGGAGGATCCGGGGAATTACAGATCAGTCAACCTCACCTTAGTCCCTGGAAAAATCATGGAGCAGGTCCTCAAGTAATCCATTTTGAGGCATTTGGAAGAGAGGAAGGTGATCAAGAACAGTCAACATGGATTCACCAAACAAAAGTCGTGCCTGACCAACCTGATTGCCTTCTATGATGAGATGACTCGCTCTGTGGATGTGGGGAAAGCGGTGGACATGATATACCTTTCCGTTAGCAAAGCTTTTGATATGGTCTCCCACAGTGTTCTTATCAGCAAGTTAAAGAAGTATGGGTTGGATGAATGGACAATAAGATATTAGAAAGCTGTCTAGATCATTGGGCACAAAGGATAGTGATCAATGGCTCAATGTCTAGTTGGCAGCCAGTAATAAGCAGGGTGTCCCAAGGATTGGTGCTGGGGTCGGTTTTGTTCAACAACATCATGAATGATCTGGAGGATGGGGTGGAATGCACCCTCAGCAGGTTTGCAGATGACACTAAGCTGAGGTGAGTGTTGGATACCCTGATGGGTAGGGATAGGATACAGAGTGACCTAGACAATTGGAGGATTGGGCCAAAAAATCTGATGAGGGGTTCAGCAAGGACAAATGCAGAATCTTGCACTTAGGATGAAAGAATCCCATGCACTGCTACAGACTGGAGACTGACTGGTTAGGCAGCAGTTCTGCAGAAAAGAACCTGGGGGTTACAGTGGACAAGAAGCTGGATATGAGTCAATAGTGTGCCCTTATTTCCAAAAGGGCTAACAGCATGTTGGGCTTTGATTGCAGCCTTTAAATACCTGAAAGGGAGTTCCAGGGAGGATGGAGCTTGGCTGTTCTCAGTGGGAGTAGATGACAGAAGTAGGAGCAGTGTCTCAAGTTGCAGTGTGGGATGTCTAGGTTGGATATTAGAGAAAAGTTTTTCAATAGGAGGGTGGTGAAGCACTGGAATGAGTTACCTAGGGAAGTGATGAAACCTCCATCCTTAGAGGTTTTTAAGGTACGGTTTGACAAAGCCCTAGCTGGGATGATTTAGTTGGGGTTGGCCCTCCTTTGAGCAGAGGGTTGGACTAGATGACCTCCTGAGGTCCCTTCCAACCCTAATCTCCTATGATTCCTTTCAAATGGGAAAATAAGTTAATTATGTGAATATTGATACTTCTAATGGCAAATAAGAATTTAGGGGCTTCAAAACTGGGTCAGACCATGGAACTGCTCAGCTTGGAAAAGAGATGATCAATCAGGGGACTTAAGAGAGATGTGATAGAGGTCTATAAAATAATGAATAGTGTGAGGAAAGTGAATAAGGCAGTGTTATGTACCCCTTCACATAACAGAAGAACCAGGGGTCACCTGATGAAATTAATAGGCAGCTCGTTCAAAACAAATGGAAGGAAGTATTTCCATACCATTGGACATCTTTGTTGCCCTTTTCAACCTCTTGCAGCTCCACTATAAACTTTTTGTGATGGGGCAAGCAGAACTAGACACAGCATTCAAAGTGTGGATGCTCCCTGAATTTACATGTCAGATTTTCTATCTTATTTTCTAACCCTTTCCTAATAGTTCCTAACATACTGTTACCATTGTTGTCTGTTGCTGTGCATTAAGAAGTTTTCAGAGAACTATTCATGGTGACTCCAAGATCTTTCTTGGGTAGTAATAGCTAATTTAGAAACCATCTTTTTATATGTATAGTTGGAATTATGTTTTCCAAACTAGAGAAATATGGTCTAGATGAAATTACTATGCAGTGGGTATACAACTGGTTGAAAGACCATACTCAGAGAGTAGTTATCTATGTTTTGCTATTAAATTGGAAGGACATATCAAATGGGATCCCTCAGGGGTCAGTCCTAGGTTTGGTTCTATACAATGTTTTCATTAATTACTTGGATAATGGAGTAGAGAGTACACTTATAAAATATGCAGATGGCACCAAGCTGGAAGGAGTTGCAAGCACTTTGGAGGACAGGTTTAAAATTCAGAATGACTTTGGCAAATCGGAGAATTGGTCTGAATTCAGCAAGATGAAATTCAATACAGACAAGTTTAAAGTACTTCCCTTAGGAAGGACAAATCAAATGCACAACTACAAAATGGAGAATAACTGTCTAGGTGATCGTATTGCTGAAAAGGACATGGGGATTATAGTGGATCACAAACTAAATATGAGTTGTCAATGTGATCCAGCTATAAAAAGGCTACCATGATTCTGGAATGTATTAATACGAACATTGTATGTAAGACACAGGAAGTGATTGTCCCGCTCTTCTCGGCACTAGTGAGACCCGAGCTGGAGTTCTGTGTCCAGTTCTGAGCACCACAATTTAGGAATGATGTGGACAAATTGAGAAGAACACAAAGGAAAGCAACAAAAATGATGAAAAGCTTAGAAAGCCTGACCTATGAGGAAAAGTTTTAAAAACTGGACATGTTTCGTCTTGAGAAAAGAAGACTGACTGGGGACCTGATAAGTCTTCCAATATGTTAAGGGTTACTATAAAGAGAAAGATGATCAATTGTTCTTTATGTCCACAGAAAGTAAGATAAGAACTAATGGGCTTAATCTGCAAGAAGGTTAGATATTGGAAAAAACTTTCTAACTATAATGGTAGTTAAACTCTGCAATAGGCTTCAAGAGAGGTTGTGGAGTTCCCCTCATTGGAAGCTTTTAAAAACAAGTTGGACAAACACCTGTCAGGGTTGGTCTAGATTTACTTGGTCCTGCCACAGTGCGGGGTGCTGAACTTTATGACTTCTCTAGGTCCCTTCCAGCCCTTCATTCCTATGATTCTATGATCTCTGGTCCACCAAAACGAACATTTTTCTTTACCTAACCACATCACCTCTCTTCTTCTCACTGCATAGCTCCAAAAAGATTATAATAACTAAATACATTTAGATTAGATTAAATTTCAATGAGGGCAGTCAAATCCTTCTAATAGCTCACAAAAAAGCCCACTATGAAGATGCGTAACTTTGAAAGGGAGAAACGTTTAGCCTATTATGAGTCAATACAAATAGTCACAAATACAAAAATTATTATTTTTTAATGGATTATCCAAATCTGACCTCTAGATTCCATCCGCTGTGGATTTTCTGGCTTTTGTTTGATTTTCCTGAAAGGATAGAGGGTTACCCTGTTGTTTCATCTTTTCAAGTCAGGTTTGCGGACCTAAGACTTCGTGTTTACAGTCTCCATTGTCTTGATATATGCCAAACTAATGAAGCCTCCTGTTGAAACAGCCTCTTGATTTTTGTGAGCAACATTTTGTGTCACGGAGAGTGCATTGACTGTAAATTGAAGATCAGTGGATTTCAGTCTCTACTGACAGTCTCAAAAGTGATGCTGTTCTCTACCAGAATCGCTGCAGGATGGAATGTTTTATTCTTTGAACAATCATCTTCCCAGATATGTATATTCACCCAAAACACATTACAAACTGGGATTGAATCCTGCCTCCATTAAAGTCAGTGGCAAATCTCTCATTGACTTCAATACAAGCCTGGATTTCACCCAAAACTTCAAAAGTTTGCTGCAGTTTTTTGGGAGCATGCTAAAAGTTTCACAAAGCCTTTCCAACTTCCATTTGCTGCTAACACACTGCAGTCTGCCTGTGTCAAGAAGAAATCTGTTGAAATGACTAAGTATTTGTTCTGGTTATTAGAGTGTCCCATTAAAGTCGCATAAAGTTGTATTATATTTCATCAATATAAGCCATAGCCAATCTCTGTATGGTTGCTTCTAACAAAGTGTATGGGTGAGAGACACTGCAGTTTACTGGACGCTTTCATGAAAGAGTATTTCCCATTAAGTAGACCTAAAGTTGGCTTGGCTACATAACAGCTGAGTGTTCAAGTCCTCTCTCCCTCCCCCCCCCACCACACACACACACACTCCTTTTGGTTTGATGATGCCCTCAGTTTGTTTATTAAATTATTTACTTCTTTAATAGTCTTATTATGGTCTCGTTTTAGAGCAAGACGTTTGATTGTAGTTCACTATAACAAATACACTTTTTTTTAAAAGTGACAAACTTAAACCCATTAACTTTGGTTTTTATTAGGTAGCTTCATCTTTTAAAAAACAACTCTCTTAAAACCTCAGATATTATTTTTCAGCAATGCTCACCAGTTACTTTCTGGAAAGAAGGATGTTTAGATTTTGGCTTTAAAGATTTTGGACTTAATTTTCCCTTGGGACTGAGCTCCTCAAAGTACGCTGGGAGGCGGGTCAGTTACAGCTCTCAGATTCTGCAGTGGCTTGGCTCTGTTGTGAGTTAAAGCAGCCTAAGGACTGCTCTGACTTACATCGCTGGAATATGGCCTCTAGGGGATCTTTACCTCAGTGAAGTATTAGTCCAGCTCAGTATTGCCAACCCCAAGCATTCAACAATCATAAATCGGGCCTCAAAATACCATGCAGTTTAACAATAATAAATTCTATTTGCCTGCTAGTTTTTGAACCTTTAGAAAACCTGTTTTCAAGCTTCTCTCTGAAACTCTGAGCGCTAAAACTTGTGTTGTTTTTCCATATGTTATGTTTTTAAATAAAAGCTGAGATTCTAAATGAATTGCACAATTCCAGGAACTGTGGCATTAAGAAAAACTCCAAATATTGTTACACTCACACAAAAATCGTAATTTGGCAACACTGCCACCATGCTTCTCTCTTCCCTGACACAAATGCCCTGTGCCGGCAGACAGCACGACCAGTGCAGGAGTCATTTCTGTTCCAAAGGGATTTTCCACCACCGAGTTACAAGCAGAATCCAATCCTTTTGCATTGCCACCAGAGCAGTACAAACGGAGCCAGAGCCAAAACACAGAATCTGATCCTTAAGTCAGTTTGATTTACTGCTGAACTCCCACAGTGCTCCCCTTAAAATGAATTAATTAGAGTTCGTGTAGTCTCCCTTTAAAATCTTTTTGGCATGACAAATAAAATAATCTTCCATTGATACTTAAAGGACTTAAGTCCATTGGAAAAAAATTCAAAGAGAAAGTTCTGAGAGACGCTAACTATTAAAATGTAGAGTGTCAAACTGCAGGGGTAATGTATTTAGTAGGAAATATAATATTCAGTGCACTTTGTTTTGATGACTGCATGAAATAGCCTTGTGCTGTTGGCCTTCGTTGTTGTGAAAGATGATATTCACTAAGAAATGTTGTGGTGACTATTCAAGATAAAGTTGTACCATGCTTATTACCATCTTTATCGCCTATCTGTCTTCTGTGTTTATTTGGAATAGCTTCTGTTATGGTGCAGTACGTCACTGATTGCTTTACCAAACACGTTCTTAATTATTGGTTACAAATAGTTGCAAATAACGAATCCATTTAATAGAAATTAAGATCAATTAGTGAACAATTTGAAAATAGAAAAAGGGCTTAAATGGATTGGATAATTTATTTGTGATTAATCATTTGATCTGCTTTCCAGAATATGGTGCTGCTACACTATTCTGCTGCAGTCAAGTAGATTATCATAGTTTGCTCAGACCACTCTCTCTCACGCTGACTAGTAATGTCTCATCGTTTCCTTATATGCCCTGTGTCTGTATCCATCTGTATCCCTGTTGTCTGTGTTCTTATCCTTAGACTATAAGATCTTTGGGGAGGGGCTGTCTTTTTGTTCTGTGCTTGCAAAACTCCTAGCACATCGAGGACTTGATCCATGACTGGGGCTTCTAGACGCTATGATAATACAAATAATAAATAATAGCAAATGTGGAAGAGGGTGGTGTTTAATGGTTAGAGTGGGACCTGGGAGTCAGGATGTCTGGGCTCTGTATGCTGCTTCGCCCCAACTCACTGAGATACCTTGGACTTGTCATTTAGGGCCTGTCTACACCGCTGTTGGAAGCATGCCTGCCAGCCCAGGTAGACAGATGCACAATCTGTGTTTGAGCTAGCACGCTGAAAACAGCAGTGTAGATGTTGTGGCAGAGGCTAGCCGCCTGAGTACAAGGCCACCCAAGCCCTTGGGTCCATACTCAGGTGGTTAGCCCCAGCTGCCACCCATACAGCAACAGCCACGCTTCTGTTTTTAGTGCACTAGCTTGAGTAGAACTAGTGCAAGTCTCTCAAATGGAGTGGGAGGCACTCTTCCAGCCGCAGTGAGGACATCCTTTGCCTCCCGTGCACACATCGCTTTTGAACTCTTCTGTTTTTAAATTAATTGTTCCTGTTTATTTTCAATGATGACATCAGTAATAAACATTGTCTGACCTCACCCTGTCTCCCTGCTCGAAGGCAGTTCTGTAATGTTGGGGCAGAAGACCAGAGAACAGAACAGAGATCCTGCCATAATGAGATGAGAATTCTCCTACCTGCCTTCATGCTCCAAATCTCAACAGCTTGGGCTGGGAGCAACCCGCACAAGTCTTCGCAGATTGGAGGAGGCGAGTACCAGAGCATGTCCCAGCACATTGGACAGAGCGGGGAGACCTCTTCTGTCCGATCATCTTAAGGGAGGTGGACAGTGCAAATCCTAGCAACAGCTGTGGAGTGGGAGGAAAGATACTGACAGGTGAAGAGCTTACTTACAGAGAAACAGACTCTTGCCCAGGGCCATTGGCCTACGAAGTGTGTGAAACTACAGTCCCCTGCTACAGCGAGGATCAGGTTGTTTGTAACCTTTCATTTGTCCAGAGAGGCTGGTACTTAAAACAGTTATATTCCCCTATCACCACTCAGATAAGAATGGCTATCCAGGAGAGGGAGTTGCTCCTCTCCACTCATGCAAAGTGAGTGCAAAGAATCATCCTTATTAGACAGTAATAAGAACCTGGTTTTAGAAAGGCCTGATTTAACAGCACTGTCAACTTTGCTAAAAATAGAATGTGAGAGAGAATGAGTTTTGTGAATATATGGTAAAGCTATCTAAAGAGCTCCACTCTGTTCCCTGCTCCACAAATACATACATCTGCAAAGTGTAATAAATTGTTCAATCAAGGACTCAGTGTTGAAAACCTGTTCCATCAGAACTCTGTTATCCCTTAAAAAGGTGCACCACATTATATATTCTCATGGCCTCCATGTTGGAAATGGCATCTCAGATAGGGGCAGGGATTAATTTGAAGTGACCATCATAATGTCCACAACTGAAGACTGCTGAATGCTACCATCTGAAAAAGGCAGCTCATGAGTTCGTTTTACAAGTGTAAGTTATTCCAGCCCTGAGGTAGAATAATTTGCTGCATATCATGGCGTACAGATGGGTAGGCAAGAGGAAGCTGTGCAGATACATGGGTTTGTAAACATCTGTCAGCTACATCAGATATCCAGATACAAAATCTAGCACTTCAGGCAGCATGTGAGTAAGTGACATTCAACAGAGGACTTACGTGAAATTCAGTGTAGACAAAAGCAAAGCAATACATATTGGGAGTGAATAATTAAACTAATAAATCTTATTCCCCTTCTCATGTAGAAAGAGAAGCTACTTCACTCCTCAGCCTTCTTCCTATTGCCAAAGTTTGAGACTGTCGCTCATGATACTTAACCCATGCGACCCTTACAGAAACCACAGCTGGCCCACCCCATGATAGGCTGCACCACCCCAGAGACCTCTTTCCTCTCATGCTAGATGATACGTTATCCATGAGACTAACCGCCCATATAGGTGATGTACATCGCCCATTAGCCTTACCCCTCCCCACGTTCTGATAACGTGTGGCTGTGCCCTGTCTCACCCACCCCTTCAAAGGAACAGTTCATGTGCACGCAGTACTTAAATGGGATCTAGCAGTAATACAGGTGTGCCACCATATGAAAACATCTGCAGCAAATTTAAAATGCTTACATTTGGTCTTTGTGCCCCCCCTAGTTTGTGGGAGTAGTGTTTAGTCCTGAATGGCACATTTGCAAGAATGTAACTGCTTCCATTTCTCCCAGCTCTGTTGTATTTACTTTCTAATACAGTGCAAACATCTGCTTTACAATCCTGTCAATCATTTGAAAGGCAATTTACTACTAGCCAAAAGTTTCAAATACATAATGAGGAGATGAAAGTGAGCTTTAGCTTTCCGTAGTCCATTTTGTCCTGTTGATCTACATTTTGCTGCCATTGAAATGAATAATTTATTACAGTTTATTTCAACAGAGAAAAGTAAAACTGTTTGCGGTGTGATGTGTCTGGTTACATTAAGAATAGACACATGGCACACATTTGTAATTAATTAATCTGGAGCTATCATTCTAAATGCATCTTCTCCTGAGTAAGTGGTGAAATATGTACTGTAGATTATTCTTTCCCAGAGAAAAAGGCAGACTCTGATACTTGAGGTTGTTAGCATCTCACTTCATGAGTAGTACCATTAATTTCATTGGGACCACTGGTGAAGTAAGGCACTATTGCATGTCAGAGAGGCTTTCGGAATCTGGCCCAAGCTGATTTAAATATTGAATTTGGAGGGGATATTGAATATCTGAAATAATGGAAAAAATTCAAGCAACACTGGAACAACTGTGAAACTCTATTTTTCTGCTTGCCAGTTTACAATGACGGAAATAGAGAAATGAAAAATACTCCAGACGGTTGTAGTTTCTTAAGTAGGAAGGGCTCAGATCATTCCCCTTATAAAATATTTGAATAAATTTAGTGTTCAAGCTGGATTTAAGAGCTCATTCACTGCAGGCTCTGTGCAAAGTTTCCGAGGCAATTCTGACATGATACCTCCACTCTGTCCTGACCATCTAACCTTGGGTTCCCTTCAGAGGAACTGGCAGTTCCGTGATGATTTTGTGATGTGCAGATATATTGACTCATGTTCACTGTTGAGTCAAGCAAGCAGTGTGTGCACTGGACAGCTACCAAACTTCCTCAATAACCCTTATTCTTGTCTTATATCAGGCTAGGACAAAAGATCATGGAAATTTTCTTTCTAAATACTTCCTCCTTTGACTTGAGAGTTCAGAAAGTAAACATTGGCCCAGCAGACAATGCTGCACTTAAGGATTTCTTTACTCTTTATAAGCTTGAAAGGAGTAAGATAGGGTAGTTCTGTCACTCAACCTGATTAGGCAAAGTATAACCAAGTTTGTGCTGGTTCATCATTTTCCATTTAGCGCCAGTCATAACTGATATATGCTTCATCAGCAGAGAGCAATCTGTTAATTAAACTCAAGTGATAATGTGTATCAAACCTGAATAGGATGATGATTGTGTCTACTCAGTGTGTGGACTTGTGAGGAGATTGTAGTGAAGGGAGCAAATTGCCCTACTGACTAGAATATGCAGCATTTGGAACTAATTTGTAAATAGTTTACTGTGTCAGAACAAATTTGAAAATATATGTGTGTCAGATGTTCTTTTAATTGATATTTCTTGGAAGGTGGTTGTTCACGTGGGTTATGTTTTCAAAGGCCTGTGTGTCAGATGAATCATACCAAATGCCAGTCTCCACCAATAAGTATTTGCAAGACTTCTATATCCTGCTTGTGTGGGTGTGAGGATGAGGGCACAGACCTACCTCTTAGCCCGTAACATGTAAACAATAGATGTAAACTGTGACAGAAATAGATGGAGAGATTTTGTAGCAAATCAAGTTTCTGTCTGCTGAAACAGCTGCATGCATATTTCAATTCATAGAGGCCTGTATGTGTGTCCTGGGACAGGGACTACAGTAGTGACTTTTCAATCATATATACCTTAATATTCCCCCAAATGAAGCAAAAAATCTAGACTTTGATGACGACTATACCCAGGTCAGATTCAGTGTTGGCAACTCTCACGATTTTATCATGTCTCGTGATATTTTGGGATTTTTCTTACAGCCCCAACTGCTGGAATCCATATATTGCGTGCAAATCTCAGCTTTTGCTTAAAAACAAAACAAAGTATGACTCAGCTAACCCTCTTGGTTGCAAAGAAAAGTGTGACAATGTGATTCATATGTACCCTCAAACCTGAGTAACCCAGAGGCCGATATAAAGGACTCTCAATTATTTTATTTTTTTAAAATACATTCTTTTTAAGGCAGTCCCTTGATTTGTAGGGTGAGATAAATGCAGACTGGATCACAATTTTGGAGCAGTCAATGCCCGTTACAGTTTATTAGAAAATGATGTTCCATTTATTTGCATGGGGGGGAAGAACAGGGGTTGGTGAAAGAATGAGTGAGAGCTCCATAGCCAATGGAAATTAGTATTCATGGTTTCATGAGGTGCAGCCTGAGAGACAAAAACGCAGCAAAACTTTTGTGCGCAGGGCTACAAAAAGCTGAATATTTTTAGTTTGAACGGAGAAAGAAATTTCCTTAAGAGCCAAGTGTTAGATCAAAAGCTGTTTGAGTTCTTAGAAATGTACCGAATCCTTGGTGAAGTGTTGTTTTCTATCACATAATGCTGTTTCTGAGCTTACATAATGTACTTCATAAGCATGTTAAAATGTGACTAGTTGCTATAGAGTGAAATATTCATACCAATCCAAGCAAGACAGAAATGAGTTATAGGTTCTGCAGTGATGCAAATGCTGTTCTGCTGATAACATGAAGCAGCAAAAAGGCTCTTTAGGAGAAAGGCAGCTTTTGCATCCTTGGGAATGAATTTTTGCAGTGAAGGATGTCTTGGGGAGATTTTCCTCCAGTGCCCAAGAAAGAGACTCTGAAGAGTTAGCATTGCTTGAAGTGCATCCCAACTTCCACAATTCCCATCACTACATTTCAGGAGAATTATTAATGTCCCAAATAAAGCGGTATCTGTAATTAGACCCAGACTCCTGGACTCTGTTCCTGGCTTTGTCCTGAGCTGCTTTGTGACCTTATTGATATGTCCACACTGCAATCACAGGGTGTGACTGCAGCACATATAGGGCTAGCTCAGGTACCAATGACGTTGAAGCTGCATCAGTGCAGGCTAGCCATGGGAGTATTTACCCAGTTGTGGGTGGGTTTTTACAGCTTCACTGCTCTGGTACCCAAGCTAGCTAGTTTAAAGCTAGCCCAGTTACATCTACATGAGCTACTATCAGACTCTGTGACGTACCCTGACTCACATGGCCTCTGTTCCTCAGTTAACCCCTCTGTGAAATGGGATCATACTGACCTATCTCAAAAGAGTGCGGGGAGGTTAATTGGTATTTGGAAATTCTCAAATGTGATGTAGAAGCACAGAGCTGCCTTGTTGTTGTGATGCTTATTTATTCTCGATGGACTCTCTGGCACATCATTATTCAATCATTTAGCCCAGCTGAAAAATTGTGTTCTCTGCAGCTCAGCTCTGGAGTGGCAATTTTAGTTTGCTGTGTCAGTTAATCCCTTCATTAGCATACATTACTGGAAGGATGAGAGGGTTGGTTCTGGTTTAAGTGATAACTAGATTCCTCTTCCTTCAACAGTGTTGTTTTTTGTCACACAGGTAATGCAAAAATACTAGTTAGAGCTAATTTTATTTTTAGAAACTGGTAATTCAGCCATTTCCGTACATATTGCAAACATAAATACCTGTATTGGGAGAAATGACTCCATGGGAATAGAGTATGAAGAAGTGGGTACATCATTTCAGTGCTTTCCTCAGATGCTCCAAGAATTTCAGTTCCAGCGTGACTTGAACACATGTATATTAAAATGTTCATACTGGATTCTGGCTGACAGAAGCTATAGTGTTTTAGAAGAACCCCTCCCAAATTAGTGATATATATGTCTGAAGGGAAGAGCTCAGTTTTAGTCTTGCTTAGACAGTCCATGAAGAAGCTGTATATCTGTCCTTCCTAATGGCCTAATTATATTAGACAGCTGAGGCAGGGGGTTAGTTAGACTGAATCAAAATCTGGCAGCCCTCCCCTAGTGAAAGGATTCCTGTAGCTTGTGCCCAGATAATTAGGGACAGCCCACGAACACACACATCAGGAACTGAAGGCATAGCCTTCATGTAGAAAAGGTCAGACCTGTTTTGTAAACAGCTCCATTTGGCCTTCAAGGTTTCACTGTGGAGATTTGAGAAGCAAAGAAGCTGAAGGTGGCCAGGAGCTTCACTAGGATGTGCACTTTGCCATCCTACTTTGTTTTTGTACTAACATAAACAGGGACTCGAAACCTAAAAGAAATGCCCATGTGTTGTGTAATATGGTGCTGGAGATTCAGTAGATGGCGCTCTTCTCTCTGAGTCAGTACTGAACTGTTGCCCCAGGATGGATAGGAGGATAAATTCGGGTCCTGAAGGTACCATCTTTCAAATTACGCTTAATACTAAAATTCCTAAAAAGTAGGGGTGTATTAATCCTGGTGTCCTGGCTGAATGCAAACTGGTAATTCCATTCTGCCCCCTGAAGAATTCCCTGGTATTTTCAAGTGCTTGCTATAAGATCTCTTGATGAAAGACGTGATAGAATTATAAGGAATTATTATTGCTGCTGTTCATGCTTCAGGACCAACGAAGTTCTTGTCATTACTTCCCCAATGGGTTTTTAGTGTTTGCATTAATTGAAAAGTATATAAAACAATTGTTGTTGTTCTGGGTAATTGAAAAGTAGCTTGATATATGCATGTTATAGGAAAGCAATGTGGCAGACTAGCCTTTCCCACGCCACACCTTGTGCTCCTAGCATGAAAATTTTCAAATAATTTTTGGCTATCAACTTGTTCCAAGTAATTTGTAGTGCTGGGATTCATCTTTTTCATTTAATGAAACATGTTGTTTGACTTAGCCTTGGTCAGTTATTACAGGCTGGTTTGCAGTGTGCCAGTTCTCTGGGGACTCTACTCATAGCAACTCATTGGCCTAGAAGAAATGATTTAATGATTTTCCACATTCTCCTTGTGTGTTTGGTTTTAGGGCTAGTAGATATTTTACAAATGTGAGTCAAGTTCTTTGTTGGTGATATTTTACGAATTTTCACTCTGTTTAATTCCACTTTTTAGATTCGTGTGTGTTGTGCCCCTTAGCATTTTGGGCTCTAATATGTTTCCAGAGGATCATAGGGCATTTTATCGTTAAATGGTTGGTTTGTTGGTTTGTTTGTTTGTTTGTTTGTTTTATTAAAGGCACTGGGTTCACATACAATCTCTACAAAAGATACAAATAACAATGATAACTCAGTTCCCAAATATAAGGTCTTCCCAGATCCCTCCCACCCCAAAATGGAACCCCTCCACCCCTACCCCCAGCAAAAGCCTGGGACGGCTATTAGGCTTTGCAGCCAAACTTGAAAAAAGCCTGGGAGAGCTAATGAGTTTTGCGTTACCTGAAACTGAAGCTTCTTGTGGCTCTGGCAAACCAATAGGGGCAGTGAATTCCATAACTGGGGCCTCACATCCAACCCTTCCTGGATTAATAGTAATGATACCTTGTGCTTTATATTCCTAGAAATCAAAGTGCTTTACCAAGGTGGGTAAATATTGTTTCCTCTATGCAGATAGGGAAACCGAGTCACAGGGCGAAATGACTTGCTGAAGTTCACATGCCAAATAAGTGGCAGAATTGGGAACAGAACCCAAGTCTCTTGATTTAGGACTTGTCTACATGACCATTTAGTTCACAGCAAGCTGGGGTGTCAATCTAGCCTGCTGCACACGAACAGGCTGTGTGGACACTAAAGACCTGTTAATGCAAGTCAGCAGGATCCGCATGGACAGTTAATATGCAGCAGGCTAGTGGGGGATAGATTTACATCCCAGCTTGCAACAAGCTAAATATTCCTGTAAACAAGCTTTTTCTCTTCACTTTTGCTCTCACAAAGGCAGGAAGCTCTCAGCTTAGGTGCCTAAGTTAATCACAAATACTAGAGTATCCCACAAGAAGAGGGGTGGTCTCTGAGGTAACAAGGACCCATCCAATTTATGGTTAAAACCTGCACATTCACCTGAAAATGAATTTGGAGCCAGTGCACATTACTAAGCATAGCTGTGACTTAGGCAGCCATTTTCTACGTATCTAGAGTATCTGAGTGGTGGTAAAGATCAGCACTAGACAGATCACATTGAAGTGATCCATCTTCAAGGGGGCAAAAGCACAGGTCCTGTAGTGAGGTCAGCATCTGAAACAAATCATCACAGCTGTCTGAACAGGGATAAATGTCAAGTCATGTTGGTACCTGTTTTTGTGGTTAGTGTTTTCTTTGGAACAAACCCCTGATGTCATTTTTCTAGAACTTTCTACTGATAATGGCATCTGTTGGGTATGAGAATAATAGTACAAGAGAATGAGTTGTGTCGGAAAGGACACACATGATGTCAAGAAGGAGTTTGATGTTGTTTGCAAAGGGATCATTTATTTTTCTGAGCAGTCATTAGCTAAAACCCTTGTGACCAAATCACACATTATAGCATAAAATATACACACTAATGCAAAATATGTGAATTTTCTTTCAGATGATGTCAATTCTGATGAACACCATCATTTTTGAGGATTGCAGAAACCAGTGGTCTGTGTCCAGACCGTTGTTAGGACTCATACTTCTCAATGAGAAGGTAAGAATTGCAGCAATGCTACCAGATTCGTTCTGCACATGCTCAGTATTATGTCTACCCATATGGTTGAAATAAACTCATCTGCTGAGAAGCTTAAGTTAAATATTCTTAAATCTTATTTTTGGTGTAAAAACAGATTTTTTAAAAATGTAATTAATTTTCACCATTTATGATGTTTGTTTCCTTCTTGCATTTCCCTCAGCTTGGGCAGTGAAACTAGTCAATTTCTAATCAATTTCTCCTTCTCATGCATTGGCCCAGTGCAGTAATAATTGTGTTTTGAGTAGTGCTGGACATGTTTTAACTCTAGGCAAAAATAGAACTAAAAACCCTTCTTTTCACTGATAATTTTAAAGATCTGTTAATACTATGCATTGCCAAACCTGTTGGTATTGATTGGTAACAAAACCTACATTTCGGTGACTAAACAAGCTGGCATTGTCCTTTAAGCACAGTTTTAGGGGGTGCTAGCTACAAAATAGAAGAGTGTTCAGATTTTGTCTTGTTTGCTCTTGGCATTCAGTGTATTTGCTCAGTAATTAAGTTGTACCTTACTGAACATAAAGTTGCATTGCTCATAGATCTACAAAGGTTTCAAGACTTTTTTAACAAATAAAAATGTTCTTTGCCATGTCTGACCCTTAATGCAGACCACTTTTTAGATAAGTAAAAACAAGAAGTCACTTACAAGACTGCCAATGCCTGCTTTGGCTGTTAGAGTAGGATCAATATAAAGCCACAATTCCTAGTCCTCACAGCCTCATAGATTTCCATGACCCCTCCTGTGGATTTTCCTAATAAGTGTAAATACCATTCAAAGTATCACCCAAGTTTTACTTGAGAGATTTGGAGTCATATTTTCCCCTTGGAGAGGAAGGGCTTCGTGCCCAGCTAAAAGCACTACAGATACCAGTTATCCAAGGGAAAGCAGAGAGCAGCCCAGCAGAATCTTGGCCATCTTCAGGGATAAGCCTTCGTCCCCACAGTACTCTCCACCCACCCCATCTCTGACAGTAAAGCTCCCTTTGGAGTGGTGCTGCTATTGCCAACTCTTCTTTAGCTCCATATACCTCCCCCAAATCCTATGCTGAGTAAGGGCAGCTGCTACTAGCTCTCATTCCCTCAGATCCTGCAGAGGGAACCCATGCATTCAGGGAGAGGGAACACAGTGCAGAGCTACTGGCTGCCCTTTAAAATTCCCACCCTCTTTTCTTTTCTGTCTTGCTCCCTTCTACCCGTGTAAGGGGCGGAGGAGAGTATATCCACCCAAAATGCTTTGTAAGTGTTTGAGAGCTGCTCTCAGTGAGGGCTAAATGACCTAATTTGTGTAATAGAAAAATCCACCCAAACCTTCACCCAACAACTCAAGGCCAACCTGAGGTTCAACAAAAGTACAGTTAACTTGTTCTGTTAATTTCTGCAACTCTGCTCTTCCAGGGTCAGGCTGAAGTAGAAATCCTGCAAACACATCTACTCTTGCACAGAAATTTAAATCCCACTGAGCCCAAACAAGGATGCAAAGGAAATTTTGCAAGGAAGACAGTTCTAACCCAGTTTCTCTGCTGCAAAGATTCAGAGAAGCAGCTGGTCTTTGAGGGATTTATCTGAACCGTGCGAGCTTTGCCCATCTCTCATATTTGCTAAAATCTTGAGTGTCTACTTCCAGGACAGATTATCTAACCTAGGGAACATTCTTCCTCTCATCCCTTCAGTAGGATCTGAAACTGTCTATATTTGGATACACTCAGCATGTCGCCTTAGCAGCTTAATATAATTGTCTGAAAAGGAAACCATTTCAGTAAATTAATGTGAGCCAGTCTAAACGTGTGCGATTTGCGGTGTATGGCAAGGCATTGTTTCAGAAGATATTGACCTGTAGTATTCTCCATACTTCAAAGCAGGATCTAACTTTATTCAGAATTGCTTTATCTCTTGGGCAGTCACAAGTGGCAGTGTATTACTGCTTTGGAGAATGAATTGTCTATACAATAAGATAGTGCTGGGAAAAAATAAGACACTAAGATTAGCGGCAGCCGCATACATTAAAATTCAAACTGAAATCCCAGCCATGGAAGGAAACTAATAGAAGAAGAAAATATATCAAAAAGAGAAGCGCTGTCTCATCATTCACCTGTGCTGAAGGATCCAATTTTAGCCATATCCAATAGCACTGTCATTCATCTTCTTGGTGTGTTATTGTGATTTAAATCCAAGCTCTATAAGAGAGAGCAGTTCTTTTAAAATGATTGAGAGGGAATAAGGGCAAATTCAGTGTTTAGAAAAAGTTTATGACATCACAATATTATACTTTACAGATGGAAGCAATATTTCCTACTTTGGGAGGAAAACTAATCATTTTCTATCTGCTCTGAGTCACTGCATCATTATAAAAGTGGAAAATAAGTAGTTTTGTGCATTCCCAATCTTGTTCAAGATGACACTTTTGTTTATATAATGCCTCTGATTTATAGCATTTAAATATTAGCTTGACTACATATTAATTATGTGCTTTTGATGTTAGCTGCTTTAGTGTAAGAAGAAATTAAATATTTCACTTGAAGATAAAACCATGCAGTGGTGAATCCTAAGAAATAAATGTGTGGCTAGCAGAGTATTCTCTTTCTACTGAAATTAGACTAGTTCTAATGGTCATGGGCTTTGTTTAGCAGAAATGTCTGTGTACATGCACCCTTACTTAGCAGCAGGTCACTTATGGCACAGTCTCTTTTGTGAGGGTGGGGAATGGGAATGTCACCTACCTGGGTCACTTACCTGGAAGGCTTTGCTCTGAGAATAAATGAGATGTGAAGGCCCGTTGCATTGCCTCCCTCCATCCCATGCACCCCAATCCCCCATTCTGCAGGGCCACAGCAAAGGTCTGAAGCATACTTACGGGACTGCAGAATCAATTGGTTTTTTTAATTCATTCCAACCAAATGCTGGATTATCAATGGTAAATGGATTCCCTTAATTCAGGACGTGATCTCTAGTTACCATTCCTGCCACCAGCAACCACAGTGGTTACTCATGCTGGATTTTTACTGCTTGGTGGTCTCCTCATTTATTTTCATGGTATCTTGTCCACCCATAATTCAGCTCAGATGTAAGGGGAAGATGCTCCATGGGTGCAGTCAAGGGCAATTTGCATGTGCCTGCACCCACAGGGACAGCTGTGCCCCAGCAGCAGTTGCACGTATGGTTCCAGAGACACATCATCAACAGAAGGTACCCTGGAAGGATGCTGAATTAGTTCTTGTCACCACCTCTCCTGAGCAGCCCCACTTACAGTACAGTGGGGGTTGCAGGTGGTTTCTAGCACTGCGTCTCTGCTCCATGAACTGCCAGCATGAGTACACAAAGTGGGTTACACCAGCAATGGGAATCTGGCCCACAGTAGCAAGCACAGATGCAGGCAGTCCCTTCTGTATTAGAACACAAAAGCAACAGTGTCTCTGCTTGCGCTTGCCCTCCAGCCAAACAATGACCAGGTTAGTGGAGAAGGCAGCCATTGGAATCCAGGTATACATGGCTGCTAACAAAAGAGGTGCTTAGAAATCCTTGCAGGATTACTGGGTGTCTCAGATCAGCCCCAATACACAATGCTTGTCTTATTGGAGGAGGCATTTTTACAATTAATTATCCAACTATTGATGAAGGCAATTTTTATGCAGAACTTCATCCATTTGTGGACAGTTTGTTCCCTTCAAGCGAAGTCCTTCATGGCAGCTCTCTCTAAGGAAGCTCTTGGGAAGCTGCTGCTCAGGAAACCAACACGTGGATTATCTTGACAGCTTCTTTTCGTGTTGTGGGCCTTGCTGGAATTATCTCTCTGCCATCTCGGGGCGAGGCCACATTCTTCGGCATCTTCACTGGCTGCCTGTTGGCTTTAAACTATAAGGCCCTAAATGGCTTGGTACCTGGTTACCTGGCAGAGTGCTCCTCTCCATGCACAAGACTGCTGCAGTTGTGGTCAGTGGAGACGCTCAAGTTAATATATCTCTGATTTTAAGGGTGGGGGCTAATGTTAGTGCATTTCCTGACAATGCATGTCATCACCTTTTAAGATACTTGCCCTTCCTGTTCTCCCACTGCACTGACAGAGCCCAGATCAGTAACATTAAGGCTTTGCTGCAAGGTTTTTCTCTTATCCAGGCTTTTGTTGACAGGCAGCTTGAGGGAGGCTGTAGTTTTGTTGGGCAATTCATATATTTAATTTGGGGGTGGTTTGATGAAGAAGCCATTGAGTTCTGGTTTGCTGTACATTTTCAGTATCTGTACAAGCCCCTCGAGCTGGGGATAGATGCTTTTAAAAATTCACATTGGCTATTTCAGAGGCCTGATTTTCAGCCAACCATTATCCAGGCCTCTCTTTATGCATCTGCAATTTTGGGGATGCAGTTTAGATCTTGTGCATGTCCAAGCACCTGATTGGTAGGTGCAATTAGACACTTAAACTAGGCCTAACTGACCTAAATTTCATCAGGAGTTATTTGAGGACAGGTTTTGACAATTGGGGCCTAAACTTTCAGATTCTTCTTCAAGTGGCTTGTGCTGGGACACGCCAATGGTATAGCTTGGACTATGGAATCTACCTTCCAGCAGCAGTATCCTTTGAAGTGCCCTTACAGCCACTACCTCTCCTAGCTCTGAATGGTCAGATGTTGAGTCTATAAAGGAGGGGTAGGAGGCATTAACCACTTGGTTCCCTCCAACAATGGGAGCAGACAGACCAGCAGCCTCACCAGTCTTTGGACCCAGAATAATCAGAACAGATCATTCCTAGTGATGCTGCCCTTTTGTTTAGCTAGGATTAGTTAGTTGGTGGTTCTTTTTTTTTCTTCTTTTCTTGTTTTGTTTTGTACTAAGGATCTTATTCCCCTGGCCTAAATCCTTTGTTGCAATATTTTGGAATTTGAAACAAACCAGGATTCAAAGGTGCACTGCTTGTCCTGCTGTTTTTCCTGTTTTGGACACTCATGTGGTGTTTGGCCTGCCTGGGGAAAGTTATTTACTTTTGTATTGGCCCATATACAATTCTTTCATCCCCAGGGGCAGAAAGGAGCATCAGAATTGTCTCCAATCTATGCTAGTGCCACAAGGATTAGTGGTTAAACCTTCCAGCTCTGAAACACAGGGATCTGTAAGTGCTGGGAGTCCAACCTCAGCTTCAGTCCCCAACAGTGTCCCAGCACAGGTTTTGGCATCCTTGACTGGACCCAAAATTCAAGTGCCTGGACACTGTTAATCTGCAAACTGAGCATAAAAGCTTAGCCTTGCAGGGTTCGGCCTCTGCTGAAAGAGCCAGTCCTCAAGAGCATACCCTTAAGGAATCTGGCAAGTCCAGTTCTGCTTGCTAAAATACAAAAGCATTCCCATAAGTCTGCGGCCTCAGAAGTCAGAGCTACGGCAAAGAGTCATAGTGAGGGACAAGGCTGTAGTACAGATCCGCACCTTGCCAAAGAACAGAGGCCATTCGTTCCATGTTCTAAACCTCATTGTAAGCTTGATAAGGCAAATGATGCTTCCTCAGAGCCCTCAGTTTCTACTCAGTCCTTACCTACTGTGGCGGCTCTGGTTCATTGTGTTGACTCCTGGAATGCTGTCATTTGGGTCCACCTTTGGATCAGGTGACCCTCACACAGCACTGGACGTGTTATCCTGCGAGGTTAAAGATAAAGGAAAGAAAGAAAGACAGCCAATGTAATGCCATTTTTTTTAAAAGGCTCCATCAGTACCAGGCAAATTGGTTGCAACTATAGTAAAGAATAGAATTATCAGACACACAGTTGCACATGGTATGTTGGGAAGAGTCCATATGGCTTTAGTGAAAGGAAATCATGTCTCACCAATCTACTAGAATTCTTTCAGAGGGTCAATAAGCATGTGGACATGGGTGATCCAGTGGAGATAGTGTACTTAAATTTTCAGAAAGCCTTTGACAGAGTCCCTCCACACAGGCTCTTAAGTAAAATATGCTGTCAAGAGATAAGAAAGAAGGTCCTCTTCTGGATCAGTAACTGGTTAAAAGACAGAAAACAAAGGATAGGAATAAATGGTAAGTTTTCAGAAAGAAGAGAGGTAAACCGTGGTGTCCCGTAGGAGTCTGTACTGGGACCAGTGCTGTTCAACATATTCATAATAGGGATGTAAGTGGCTAAACGTTTAAATGGTAAGCAGCGGTCTTACCGTTTACTAATTAGTTTAAATGTTGCCCTCTGGGGAGGGAGGGAGGTGCTGAGCGCAATGTGGCTCCCTGCCAAGCGAGAGCTGCCCAGCAAGCACACCCCAGAGGGGAGCCACACTGGGCTAGGGAACACATTACAAGGATTTCACGTTCACAGTTACTGGAATCTCTGAGAGAAAAACAAATCTCCATAGCAAAGACTTCCAGTGAAGAGTGAGCCCATATGGCTCTCTCGTCCTCTTTCAGCGACATAGCAGTGTGGTTCAGATAGCTGCCGACAGTACTACAGTGATGCTATGGCAACAAGCAGTGGGGAGCACTTTTTAGCCGGCTATGCAGAAGGTATGTCTCTGTAGGAGTGGTCCATCGTACCCGACATTTACCCTTTTAGCAGAGAAGGACAATATGCTGGCAGATCAGTTAACCAGAGACATACGGAGATCAGCAAACTGTCACTCCAGAACTCACTAGCAAACAGCATCTCCCTGAGGGGGATCAAGACGGACATAAGACTCAATAGCAAGAGTCAGAGGCTGTATGCCAGAGCAGAAGCAGCCAAACAGTCCGTCTCAGTTGCATTTCTTCTAGGCTGGAGGATAGAGCTTTTCTGTATGTTTCCCACAAGTCATCAAATTCAGAAAGTTCTCAGGAAAAATCAAACAAGATAAAGCCATGGATATTCAGATTGCCACAGCATGGGCAAGACCAGTAGTTCTTAGATCTTCCGCAACTATCACACGTGGTTTATCTGTCTCTCCCAACAGTTCCAGACCTACTGACCCAGCAGAGAAATCAGATTTCCCGTCTGGACCCAGACTCTTTACTTGACAGCATGTGCCATAGGACTTTGACAGTTCTAGAACTTGGATCTCAGTCTAGTACTTACTAAGCTCATTAAGTCTCCCTTCAAATGCATGGAAGAATGTTCTCCATTTCAGCTCTTACTTAAGATAGCCTTTTCTGTAGCTATTCCATCTGCTAGAAAAGTGAGTGCGCCATGGGCACTCCGGGCTGACCCCCACTCTTACAGTCCTTCACAAAGATAAAGTGGCCTTTTGTCCACACGCAAAATTCTTCACAAGCTGGTGACAGAGTTCCATTTCAACCAGTCCATAAACTTGCAAGTGTTTTTCCTTAGACCTCACTCTTACGCAGGAGAAGCTAAGCTGCACACCTTGGATGGCTTCTATTTGAAGGGGTATACAGGAAATCACCTAGACTGATTATCTCTTATGCAGAAAAAAAGTAAAGGTCAGGTAATGGAATCACATAATGCTTTTTAGTGGGTTAGACTCCGTATTGAAGAGTGTTGTGAACACACTTGTGTTTCTCTTCCACAAGGGCTTAGCGCACACTCTCCGAGAGTGAAGGCACTTCCATGGTCTGCCTTAAACATATTCCCATATTTAAAACTTGTAGAGCTACCACCTAGAGCCCAATTCATACGTTTCACAAAACATTATTGCTTAGATCTAGCATCTAGATCAGATGCCCAGTTCAGTAAAGAAGCATTATAATCTATATGTCAGTGAGCCTCCTGACCCCACTGTCCAGTGGGAAGAGTGCTGCTTGCCAAACGCCCAAGAGTGGAAATGTGTAGGAGCCATTTGACAAAGAAATGAAGACTATTCAGCTGTAACTGGAGTTCTTCAATGTGAACTGTATGTATCCCACTCTTCAAGCACCTTCCCTCTTCTTGGGTGACCTAATTTCAATTTGGGACCTAAGGAGGCAGTTAAGAGAACTAAGGCAGTCAATTCACCACACCCCCTTTTAGAGGCTCCCCTTCCAAACATTGTGAGCTGCAGGAGGCACAAGAGTGCATCAACAAACACTGCTGCTAAAAGGTTCCAGCAATTCATGCTGCACTATCGGCGCATCTCAAGAGTGTGAATGCACAGAGCTCATTCAGGGTTTCAGTACAGGTGAGTAACCTCTCCTTTTTATTTCCAAATTTTGTTTCCTAAATATTGTCTGCCTTTTGATCACAGTACTTCAGTGAAGTAAGAGCAAGCTTGATAAACAGCCAGCCTGACAACAAACGAGAGGTCCTTGACCAGTGCTTTAGGAACCTAATGGAAGGAGTGGAGCAAAATCTTTTGGTAAAGAACAGAGACAGGTAAGCTCACAACATCTTAAGTGTTCTCTAATAATAAACACCAAATAAAATGCTCAACTGGAGAATAACATAACGGAAAGAGTATTCTGGCTAACCTGCAACTACAGTGGAGATTTTTAAGCTTCCTTTAAAAGTAAGGTAATGTCCTACCAAATAATCCTCCCTTAGACTTACTGGTTGGAACCAGAGCATTTGATAATTATCTATTTACTTGATCTTAAATAGGTATTTATTTAGAATAGTCCCAGACGCACTGGGACTATGTGTTCCTTTCTCCTTTTGGTCATGCCCTCCCCCTTAGAAAAAACTACCCCATTTTCTTGGGAGGGGCATAGTCTCCCTTAACATATGGACCCTCCAGCAAAAACAGTCTTATGCTGTTGGTGTTTCAGAACTACAAGGGCTTCTGCAGCCTCTGCTACGCTAGGTGCTGCTGCTTTGACTGACCTCAGCCCCTGCAGATGTAAAGATGGAGCTATGAGCCCTTTCTGAAAAGACACAAAAGGGAGAGGGTCAGTTGGGGCCCTCATAACAGCTAAGCTTAACATTGCTGAGCTGTTTGGATTTTTTGTTTGGTTAGTTTTTTAGAAGATCAAGAGGGACAATTTATTCCGGTTCAACCTCACTGTAAAAAATGGGGTTAGTTTAAAACAAAAGTAATAGAGGTCTGCTGCATTTAAGGTTGACACTAGTCTTCTGTTACCGGCTGTGTTTTCACCTTCCCACACCTTTATTCCACCAAAAGAAAATCTTGGCATGTCACAGGCATGATCTTATAGTAGGGTAGAACTTCATGACAAGCTTGAGACAAACCAGACAAGACATTTGGGAGTGATGGCGGTTAAAGTGATTAGATTATTTCATTTCTCCATCATTTTCTGAGAAATTTGAACTTGCCAAAACTCCAAAGCAGTTTTTTTAGAAACCCCAAATGTGTTTTAATCTGTTAGTTTAGGCTAGTACTGATACCGTGGGCTATTTTTAGGAGGCAGGGAGTTGCTGTTGGAATTATTCTGCTGTTAAAATAAGTTTCTGAAAACCATCATGGTTTCTGCAGAGATTATCATTTCCTTATGCTAAGTTTGTAAACTCTACATGAACCCATTGTGGATAATGGCAATGAGGGGAGCCAGTAGAGAAGGGGAGGTGTGGAGATGGAAGGTGTTCCATCTAGTAGTGTAGGGAACACACCTATTCCATGAAATGAGTCCACTTGACATGCCTTACACTTAGCTTTCTCCATGTAATGGGGACAACAGGGAGCCAGGTGATCATAGAATCATAGAAGATATGGGTTGGAAGGGACCTCAGGAGGTCATCTAATCCAGCCCCACATTAAAAGCAGGACCAACCCCAATTAAATCATACCACCCAGGGCTTTGTCAGTCCGAGTCTTAAAAAATACCTCCAAGGATGGAGATGTCTAGTCTGGAAACCAGAAGGGAGAAAGACACAAGAGGTGGTGGTGGCAAACAATCTAGGGAGGACAAAGATCCCTCCCGACACAGTTTGTTAGGTGAATGAGGATTTCTGTGACTGACAAATCCTCCAGTGTTTTTAACCACTAAAGAAATTCACAGAGTATTTATTTAACTCCATATCTGTCTGTCAGTTACTTAAAGGGAAAAACCCTTGAGATATTTTCTAAGGAAAAAAACAAATGTTGGCCTGGAAATTTAAAATTTAAGTTACACTTGAAAGTTTTTAAAAGTACAGAAATACAGTTCAGTTCCAACAAACAACCTTCACTCTTATACTGCATCGTCACCCATAGAACAACCACAGACCAAGTGTCCATCTGATCAAATCATGGCTGACTCGGGTATGAAGTGAAATGGGACCACCATACTCTGCTATACAGTAGCACTGTGCTACCTTATTCGCATAGATTTTTAAGGCCAGAAGGGGCCATTTGATCACTTAGTCTAACATCCCATATCTCACATGCGAGAGAATTTCATTCAGTTACCTCTCCATTGAGCCCAGTTATGTGTGTTTTACTAAAGTGTAACTTCCAGGAGGGCATCAAGTCTTGATCTGAAGACATCAAGAGATGGAGAATCTACCACTTTGCTTGGTAGTTTATTCCAATAGTTAATTCACCATCACTGTTTAAAAAAAGAAATGATGCCTTATATCTCGTTTGAAATTGTCTGGTTTAATAACCAGCCATTGGGCTTTTTATATGCCACTGTAGCATTTAACCTGAACACTATCTGTCTTTAAATGGATACAACAAACTACTGCCTTTTTTAAGACTCTACATAGCTGCTTGGAAAAAACAGATAAGCCTTCACATCTCATCACCAAAAATGCCCAAATTAAGGGCTGTTTTCCCAGCAGTATTTAGAGTTTAAAATGGATGTTGTACTGTGAGGTTTGTCATAGACATGCCCTATGAACAAAGAGACTGAACTTCCCTTTCACCTGCAGGCTAGCACTTAGGTGCATTGGCTGAGCAGTGTGGAGAAGCTGCTGCACTGCTGCTTCCCATGCTCTGTCTGTTCTGTGGATGAACAGGACTTCAGTCCCGAGGGCTGTTAATCACCTAACTTGCAGAAGCCCTAAGTTCCAAGATACGCACAATTTTAAAATAGAATTGCAATATATATTGTCTGTGGAGTATTCTATAATCCAGGGGTTGGGTAGCCTTTTGGGAAGCTTTAGTAGCAATGCTGGAGTTAGAGATACATAGACTGCTTACTCTGGGGCAATGTGAGCAGGTATTATCTAGAATAGTTAAAGGAACAATATATCAAATGAGTGATCTCTCCCAGCAGCCAGCTGAGTGGGATGGCTTTTAAGCAGCCACAATATCAGCAAGCAACATGTCTTATACCTAGGCAGTCAATTTTTCTGAGTTTATTTTGGCCTCTTTTAAATCCCTTGTAACTTCCTAGGAAACTCCATTTTATAGGTTTATTTTAATTTGGAATGTTTAAATGTGAGCAGAAATCAATTTTCATTAGCAAAGAAATAAATATAAATGTATGCATAGAAACATTTTGAAATGCATCCTCTGCAACCTCACACAGCAAGCCCTAACTTGCCACCACATGGCTGCTACCTGCAGCCAGCGGTGAACTATGGAGAGCAATGAACAGGAAGGGATATCAGCTCCAATCCTGCCGAGGGATCTGAGACCCACTTGGAATCCCATTGGTTTTGCAAATATCTATCCACGCAGAGCCCTTTGCAGGATCAGGGCCTTAAACTATAATTCACAATTGGTGTTCCTTGGACATCTTCCTTAGCTTGATCTTCCTAAGCCTGTGAGATCTGACAGGTTCCAAGCAAAGAATATTATGGCTGCAATCAATGCAGCCACAGCATTTTAAAAAAAGAGGAAAGGTCCTATATTTGGGGGCACATCTAAGGTCAGGATTGAGCCTAATATATTAAATTAGAAGCAAAATAATATATTTTCTGCTATTGAAAATACATATGCAAGAAGTAATATATGGCAACAGTACACTGTTTTAAATAAAGACAGACTGAGGATGTGGATCTGATCTGGATCAGCACTGGGCTTACTTTTAGGTCTGAACCAGAGCAAGAATTCAGGTTGAGGTGGTGATAGTGCTGAAATCACAGGTGCTGTCCTAGTGAGATTTTGGGCTCCAAAAGAGTTGTACAGTATTCGTTGACTTTGCACCATCTGTTCTCATATGATTTTTTGACCAAATCAGAACCTGAAAATAGGCCTCATTTAATATATGTAGATATAATATAAAAACTATGAAAAATGGTTCAGATACAAGATTCCACTTCTGGCCCACTTTGTCTTAAACTTGCCAACAAATACGGTAAAAGAGAGTGTTCCACCTACCTTGATAAACGATAATTTGGTCTCTGCCCCAAGTGTAACTGTGTCATGTTTTGCTGAGAGAAAGGTTGTACTCTGCCTTCACTATCAAGAAAGGACACTAGGTCTGAAATAGCCTGAATTTGATGACCTTCTGGACATGTTGCACAAAGCCATTCGTTTGTCAAAATTTTGGGAGAAGGTTGAGGGCATTTTCCCTATAAGCAGGGGGGAATGCAAAGGAGCTTTCCTGTTGCTTTCTGGCTGAATTTACTATTCATAAACAGTTGGTGCTACTAATGGTCTGAGTTTATAGGTTGTCCATACATGAAGATTTTAATGCTGCTGGCTTGTCATTATTATGTTGTGAGACTAATTGTCAGGATACCGAGAGATTTTGTAAGAGAATTTTAATGTTTTTCCTGTTGTTTAAATCTAAATAAATCCATAAATCAGAGGTCTGGTTTAACAAAAGGTTTGGGGTTTTCTTGTGCCCAGATTCACCCAGAACATGTCGGTCTTTCGAAGAGACATGGCTGACACCCTGCGCTGTGAAGGGTCTCCGGAAGCAAGCAGTTTAGATATGATGAGTTGACGCTGACTTTGGAAACCAGAGCATTGAATAACAACAAATAGACTTTGAAAGTTTTGGATCTCACCATATTGTTAGATAGGAATTGAAAACTATTTTTTTAAATAACTTCTGCCTTTTTATATCTCTGGCCTAAATGTAAGAATTTATAATAGTAAAAATGATATAAAATCAGTCTTAGCTTAAAGAATGTTTTCAAACTTTCTTATCAAAATTTATTATTCCTGTTCTTAGACATGTATGAAATGGTGTAGAAACAATACTTAACCAAAGAACAAAATAAACATGCATTGCTTCTAAATGTGTACCAGTTAATGATTCTTAGTTCTACACATAGTAACAAATAATGTTTCTGATCACTTTCACGGAGGTCACTTCTAATTGAAACTTTGAGGCAAAAATTGGTATAAATTCTATATGAACTCTCTTGAATTAATAAAAGTGATTATTTTTCTACAAAATGGTTGCATGTGTATTTTAAACATGAGGTTTATGACTATGCACACTGCAAAGAAGTACGGAGATTAGTACAATGAAAAATGAGCTTTTTTGGATTAAGAATGTAGCATGAAAACCTAGAATATGGGATATTATAAAGCTTAGAGACAGTAATGCACTCTTTAATGAGATACAGTTAATGTTTTCATTTCACAAACATACATTTCAAATGTCTTATTCCAGAAAAACAAACACAAACAAAAATACCATTTGTTCAGACACTTCTTTAAAAAGAATTAAATCTGCCGCCACTAGGGAAAAGGAGCAGGTCGTTACAGAGACTTATTTCCCATATTCAGAGTGGTATATGGCACAATGAAAATGAAAGGCTACATCTAAAATAGAAAACTCAGCAGATTCCTCTTCACTTCTTCAGAGATCATAAAGAGTTCAATATGTGCCAAAAAAAATTCCTTTTATGCTAAGGCTCATGTATGCATTATCCACTCTGATTTGGTGTAGAGCAATTAATTTCTATTGTGTGGTAGGTAGAAATTATTGCGTGGGTTGATGAAATACACAAATTAACTGGAGTGAAATTTAACAAAAATTGAACTATTTAAGCAATAAGTCAATTACAGTTTTTAATGTACAAAAGCTATTACATGCAATTAGAAACTGCTGCTATCTCATTTTTTAACTAAGATGTAAATAATCTTCATATTTTTCATGCAGTCTTATGTTTGTGTAACTTGGTAATATGTTTACCACTTTCTTGATAAGAATATGAGACTTTCATTGCACCTAGAGGGAGGATAGGGGTTTCAAATCAGTATTTCTTGTAGACATTTTTCTGGTTTTTTCTGTGATTTTCTTTTATTCTTTTTCTTCAAATTTTAAATAGTTACAGTAGAAACTATATAGGAAATGAAATCATTCAGTTGAGTAGTTTCCTATTTGCCTTACATTTAAGCATAGCTGAAGAAAATGGTGTAATCTGTGACCATAGGGCCTGGTTTCCAAAATTGCTGAGCACCAAAGAATCCACTTGAGCCCCAGCTGTTTGACGTGTGAAAATCAAGCCACTGTTATTTAGGTACCTAAATGTGGAGTAGGAGCCCAGTTTTAAGTGTCCAGGTTAGATTAGTTCAAAAGCTTTACTCATCAGATAAAGAGCAGCTACTGCAATGAGTCACTTTCCCATTCAGAATTTAAATAAAACTAGAATCTTCATTGTTAAGACAAATTCTGAAAGCTACAAAATCTAAACTACTTCAAAGATTGTTGGAAAGGCGGGGATGTTGGTTGTTTTCATTCTACACTGGAAATGGCTCCAGGAGTCTGTTTGCTAAGTGGTCCTTCCTTTTTTTGGCACTTTTGCTGTAGAAACCACTTCAGGTATCTGGAAACTCTAGATTTACATTACAAGGTTCAGATGAAAACGAATGTGTTCTTTAACTCTGCTTTTCTTTGTCATACTGCAGAAATAAATAAAGATTGCATGCAATCAGCTTGCACCCACAAATCAGTCAATTTACTGGCAAAATTAACCGGCTCTGCTGAGAGCTGAATTTTGGCATATTGAAAAGAAGCACCGTATACCCTCATAACTCAGCACTCAGATTTTAGGGCTTTCTCTAATATAAGGCTATTGACTCCCTGGAGCATTGAAATGCATTTTTCCAATTTCACTTCTAAAATGTACCTTGTTACAAACAAATAAGGTCCTAAACTGGGTAGACGTGATATGCATATTTGAACAGCATCTCAGCCTCAGTTAACAATTGACAACTAGAACTTATGTAGAGTAGATTGCCCTATAAACATGCCTGCTTTTAGGCTCAGAAATGGATGGCATAGCAAATAAAGCCTATATTTTATAGCTTTGGCTTCTTAAGAGTTTTAACTGTCAGCTCTTCAAAAGGGCACTGTCAAAGTGGGTAGAGCCCAGAATTTAACCTACCTTTTCTTTCTCTTCACCTATTTATAAAGTTCATGTAATTCTTTATATTTTCTTTTTTTCCACAAGTGCTTACAAGCATCCCCCTACATCTCCTGTTTAAAAAGCAAAAAGTGTGGAAACAACTGAGTGACAATATCCGTGGGGAGACTAAGTTCAGACTTTCAGCGTGGCTGGGAAAATTACCACAGTGTTGTCCTTTCAAGAACTATTGTGATTATTGTAAAGTGTTCAAATCAGGACTTGGAAATAAATCTGATTCTTGCCAAAATGTGCTATGTATAACCATAGTGCAAAACCTACGGTCATCTGAAGAAATCCCAGTTAGGTCTTCTTCCTACAAAGGAGAATGAACTGCCTCCGAAAGGAGCCTAGCCCAGGTTGTATTTCATTTGACTATGAAAGGCAGACCCAGCTCTCCAAGGAAAAGACAAAGTTTTAATACTGTGCCCTACTTGCATAAGAAGGCTTCAAAGAAACTCAGCCACCGGTATGTGTATGCTTTATAAAATAATTCCGTAGCCTTTTTAATGTTTTATTGTAGTGTGAGTTTATGGTGACAGCAAACCTTTCAAACTATAGAAGGATAACTCACTTCCTTGCCAGATTAAAAAATAATGGTAGTGAAGATTGTATGTACCTTAGTTTAGATTGCTGTTCAGAGTGTTTCTTTGACAACATTCTCTTTGAGGTTTACAGAAAGCGTAATAAAATATGTAAGTTACATTTCTACAAACAAAAGCCATCATATAAGTTATTTATAAGTGTGAGATCGAAACACTATCACGATAAATAAACCCTAATGGATACCTGCGGCATCCATCCTAACATAATTTGCCCAACAAAACTGTTGAAACCAAGTCATATTTAGTAGAAAAATCTGGCAGGAGCTGAGCCTGGTTGTATAAAATAAGAATAAAATGGAGCAGCGAAGCAAGCCATTTGGGGGGGCTGGCTGCTCCATTAGGTTTGCACAGTTTAACTCTCAGCCCTCCCCTTCAAGGAGTAATAGGTTTGATGCCAGATGCACAAGGTGATCAGATTTGTTTGTTTTCCAAGGTTGTCCCAAATTAAGACATTTCTAATTAGTTTGAATGGAATCAGGGTTGTCCACTGATTTTACTAGAGAGAACAAAATGATGTCCAGCCCCAACTGCTCACTTCCTCTGGCTCCTCCCCTTTAACTTTGGCTCCGCTTCTGGTACATCCTTTTTCCCCATGCCTGCCTCCTAATTTACGTTCAGACTTACATGTACAATGCAATTCCACAGCCACATAATTTCATATTACTTTTACATTCCTTTGTAATCTTGCCCCAGAATACAAACATACATTTTCAAAAATCAAGTCACTAATTTTCATGGTTGTGAAGATGAGCCTCAAAATGTGAACCGAATGTAACTTCGTTTGCGTGAGTCTGAAGACAGCCTGAATCTCACGGCTTGAATGTGAACTGCACCCATTCCGCTCGACTGGGTGCCATGGATGGCAGTGTATATTTCACTGTTGACTGTTTCACTGCTGATTGTTTAGCGTGAGCTAATTTCAAGCTAATAGGTTTACTTCTTGAGGGATGTAGTGGCAGATACTGGGGCAGGAGACAGTGGGGCACACAGGGGTTGTATGAGGGAAGGGGAAAGGTAAAGGAAACTGCCAAATTGGACTCACAACCCATGCTCCACTCACATAAGACACCAAAACAAGACTCCATTTTTAGTAGCCCTTCACAGTAATGATCACTTCTCGCCTATCTTGCATGTTTTGAGCATTAATGAAATAGTCAACAGCACTGACGTCTGAATTGTCATCATCCAATGTCAGAGTTAAAAATGTGAAAAGCAGCAGTTCACACCTCACTGAAGAACGATTTGTTTAAGGCTGCATGCAAACTCATGCAGATATCACTGCATCTTCTCTCAAACCTCCCGTTTCCTGCCCAACCCCCCAGTCACACATTTCCACCTGAGCCATACGCCTGCTTCCTAAAATGCTCCCACATCCCCCTCCTACCAGGACACATTTTCTTATCTCCAATAGCCAAACCCCTGTATGTGTTGCACCCCAATACACACACACTGAGCGGTGTGGGAGGGGAGACGCTGAAATCTGTTCACCCTCCACATGCTGATTGTTATCATGCACTCTGCCTTCGGTACACAGGATGGGAAACATCACGTTCCTCGCCGGGCTAAAAGCAAACACTCACCCCTGAAACTCAGACCTGCTTTCCCAGGTACTAGTGAAGAACTAGAAAATGGCATCCACTCATCTGTGTGAATCAGTTACATTGGGGATAGATAGGTCATGGCTGGAAAATATTTGTGCGTGTTTAATGTTTACATCGTAATTTTCTTCAGCATTAAATCTCAACCTAATACACCTGTCCAGAAAAGGCTAAGGAGAACTATGATTATCTGGGCAACTTGGTAACATTAGAGCGACAACTGCTATAGCCAACGATAGAGGCTAACGAATAAACATCCTTAAAAGCTTCCCCAATATCTTCTTACAGTGACACTATTATCAAACATTATCCATTAGAATATCTTAGGAAGAAAAAGCTCTTTGGGTCAAAGAAGCTACAGAATTTGGAGTAACCCTTTATAACCTCAGATATGGCATTGCTCTAGCTAGACACGTACGTATTGGGGCTGTTTTTTAGATGCTTTCAAGATTAGTCACCCTCAATCATTACTACTTCTTGAGGGTCATGTCAACAGAAGGCAATATTTCAGACTACAGCTGTAGTTTAAATTGTGTTCCTGACGCCTTTGAAAATATCTGCCATTTATAAATACCATCCTCAAGCTGCTAATTTATATATCGGCACACACACAAAAACCTGTTTGACAAAACTTCATGTGAATGGCAGTGACACCTTTGAACAGTGCTTGAGCTGCTTTTTATTATTTTAGGTCTATTTATAAAAAGAACGCTGCCTGCCTGGAGCTCTGTCTCTCACACACACACATGCACGTGTCATTAAGTTTAGGTGTGTTATTCAGCAAATCCCCTTCACAGAACCAGTGCAGATGCAGAATGGCTGCTGTGGGTCACTGTAGAGATGGCTGCATTTCAGGGGTGAGGTGATCCCCCTCTGATATTAAACCCTCACAGGAAAAAGTCCTTGTGAGGCAACTCGGTCCTATAGTCCTCCCTCGCAGGGGACATTAGTTTCTCAGGTGAGTGGTTCAGTCAGACACACTCTCCCAGAGTCACCTAATGTCTCCCAAGTGTAACTAATCTAAAATTGCTAATGTAGATAGATGACATCCATTCTTATTTTAAGTAGTATATGGCTCAAACCCACCCCTGTTGAGACTGGGGCTAGGTGTTCTGCATTGTGCTATGCAAACATATTGTAGGAGACAAGCCCTGCCCAAAAGCGCTTACATTTAAATACATGACAGTGTGCCCTGGTTCTGCAGTGACCGAAAGGTGTTGTCACAAAAGTGCATACCGCACGGATATTCTGTATATAGGAATTTGGAATTTCACTGTTGTTTTAACTGCAGTTAATTGATCAATCAGGTTCTTTGAGTGTGTGCAATAATAGAAAACAGGAAATTGATTAAAGTCATGATCAGTGTAGGTTTCTGATACAAGAAGTGATTCTGAACACCAACAATCAATGTCAAAATACAGTGTTTTATTTCTACCCAATTTTATGGACATTTTCATTTATTTATGGATTTGCGGATAGTGTTAAAATTTTACTTTTTTTTTTTTTAACTGACTCCATAAATTTATGGACAATTGGCAACCCTGGAAGAGCCCCTCTGTCTTCACGCTTCCCACCAGGACCCTGACACACTTGTAACCTGGCATAATTCTACACAAAGGAACTCAGGTGAGGAAAGCTTTCTGCCTATGGGGGTTAGCTACCGATTTCTAAGCCTATCCCATGTGATCAATGTCTGATCGTTGCAGAATATGCCACTAGAATGTGAGTATTTCCATATAGAGTATTCAGAAGAACAGAATGGTCTATACTTCTGGCTGATTAGCTGAAGACTGACTGCAATGATACCACCTAGAGTTAAAACAAGTTGGGGGTCTGGTCAGTACTTGGGTGGCTGCAGCAAGTACAGGACTGGTCTGAACTAATGGCCCAGTCTAGTGATAAGGTGGTTTTGTTCTGCTGGAGGGCAAGCCTAACTGCTTGTGGTCATTAAGGATCCCATGCGTTTCCTCAGAGTTGACTGTTACCCCAAGAATCCTGGCCAAATTCCCACTTGGTGAATGCCATGCCAGTGATGTAAATTTCATGGTTACCACAGGACACAGCATTCTTCACTCACTCTTATACTGTTGCTACGTGCGAGCTGCTACGATCCACCCCAAAGGTGGCAGCATTTCATTGGTGAATGATCTGTTACATGTATAGAGGGAGATTTCATTATATGTGTGTATAGTTATATGCAGAGACAATTGTATCTGTGCTAGAGGTAGTTTGTAAAGTGCTTTGGTGCGGAAATGTTCTCTAAATGTGAGATGTTGTTCTGTTTTCTCCAAGAGCCATGCAATAGCAAGCCATCAAAGTGAGCGGCTAGTTTTAGCAACCTGTCGATGCTGGCAGAGCTCACTAGATACCTATTAAGAAATGAGTATCTGGCACCACTTCCTATAAGTTGAAAATCATTCTTCCTTCCTTTGGATTTCAGTGTAACAACATCAATCACGTTGACCCCATTTGCATTCATAGGGCTGGGATGTGCAGCTCCACAGGAATTCCACAGCAGTACAGCAGCAATGTCCCATTAGCATAAACTGCTACCTCCCATTTTTAAAAGGCTTTCAGGGTCCCACAGGGATTTCCCTAGGTCTTGTTCCCAGCAGCCTGTCCCTCTCACCTCAAAAACAAAATGCTTCATTTTAGAAACAATTAAGTATGAACAGTAAAACCAAATCAAATGTAATGGAGTGTTTGGCCCATGCTGAAATTTTGTCATCAACATTTTAACCAAGGCTACTTTACAGTCAGAGCCAGAGAGCTTCTGGGACACATTGGATGCTGCCAGCAAGGAAACAGAAGGTCTTGGTTTCGATTAGAAATTGGCTTTCAGTTCAGTTTTAAGGGCCAAATTCTGCCCTTTCGTGGTGACGTGAGAGAGTGTCTGACGACAGCTCTTAAGTGCTACGCAGGTTTCTGGCGAGCTTGTGTTTATGTCCAGGACAGATTTAGCTCTGGGTACATTTTGTTACAGATCCCAGATGTTTGCTAGAAGGTGACAGGAAGAGAGCTCCTGTGTTGCTCTGGAGTTGGTGATGAGACACAGATATCTTTCACCGCTTGGGCCCTGGTTTCTACCCAGCTGAGGTGCCTGTCAATGCATCTCACCTCTCCTCAGCAGTGATTTGAAAATTGTTCAGTGCCTGGCACTGTCCATCCCCCGCATCCCAAAATCCACTGTTGCTGCCAGCACTAATCAATGCTCTCGTCAGCAGGTGCTAATGGGCTAGAGACAGATCTTCCCCAAAAGGGCAGGCGTCCCTGGGGATCAGCAGAGCACTGTGGGGCAAGTTTGCCCTTCTTCTGCCCAGGCTGTACCCATTGTGTGGACGCACAGAGCACTGCAGTCTCCACAGCTGGCACCTTTCATGAGCACTCAACTCTGGCAAGTCAACCCCTAGTGCCTGCAAGCCACCATTTCTGCCTAAGGAGCAGCATACCCCATTGCCTCTCCTCTGGTCAGTGAGCAGACATGCCAGGTTGCTCCTGCAGTTTGAGAGGCCCCTTTGCAGGGAATGAGTTAAAGGCCCCCCAGAACTCCTGCCACCCCCCTGCACCAGACAGATAGCTTGTGCATCCTGGCAGCCTTCGTGAAGCCCCTGCCAAGCAGACCAGAGTGGCACCTGCCATCGGCAGATACCTACCATTGCTGCTGTGACCTTGGTGACCAGACATCCTGGAGAAGAGCCCAGGGAGGCTTCGCAGCATGAGGGGGAGCCAGAGCAGACATCAGATGCCTCCCATGGCTCTGGGCTTTGGAGAGGTTAGTGCTGCCTCTCCCAGGGCTCTTCAGGGAGGGGTACTCCTCGGGACGGAGGCTGGGAGGGCTAAGTGGATAATCACCCAGTGGGGGGCAGGGGGGCGAGAGGGAAGCAGCACTTGCTCTCACCTACCTGCTTCCCCCCCTGTGCTGCTGGAGAATCCAGGGGGAAATCCACACACCCCACCCTCCCCCACGTGGGAAGAGGGTCTGTGTGCAAGATGGAGGGGATGGGGAATAAGCTCCAATTAAAGGGGTTAGTAGCATAAAGGTGTGTGAGGGCTGCACTGGAGTAGAGCACTGGGTGGGATATATACAGATGTTTTACACGCACACTGTGTCTGTCACATGCCCACACACTGTCACACGCAGTCTCTTTGCTCTTTCACACGCAGCCTATTCTGCCTTACCGCAGTCTCTCAGACTGACACGTGCTCTCTCCCTCACACGCACACACCCCGTCTCTTTCCGGGACTGTGGGAGTTTCTCAGGGCTCGTCTACATGGACATGTAGTTCACAGCAAGCCGAGTAACTTGACACCACACTAGTCTGCCACACTCTAAATGTCCACCTGGACCCTGCTGCTGTGCACTAACAATGCCCTAGTGCACTTTGATCCAGCCTGCTTCGAAACGGGAGTTGATCAAAGCACACTAAGGACCTCGAAGTGTGCAGCAGCAGCGTCCAGGCAGACACTCAGCATGCAGCAAGCTAGCATGGCACAGATTTACGTCCCAGCTTGCCACAAACTAAGTATCCATGCAGCCAAGTTCTGTGAGTTTTGGTGTGTGCTCTCTCTCTGTGTGCGCGTGTTTGTTTTGCATTGTGACTTTAGTTGCTTTGTTTTAGGGGTGGCGTTGTTCCCCTCCTCTCTGTTTCTGGCACTGCCCTGCAGCCATGGGCTTCACTGTGGGCCTACTGTCTCCAGTCCTGCGAAGCCGTGCTGCTGAGGGTAGATGGGCTAACATAAAATCTGCCTTTCACAAGGACACACTGATAGTGATTTTCCTGGCCCACGAGTAGTTCGTATGTTGGTTCAGGAGGGGCTCTAGGCCAAGGACTCTTGGCTAGCAGTTTCCCTCTGCCACTAAAGCAGTTTGTTCCAGGGTCCCCGCTTCCTTTTCAATGAGACACTGGTCCCCTCCACCATGGGGAGGTGACTGCTGCTGGTAGGAGGAGCCTGCTGGCTGGAGAGTGAGGCTGTGAGGTATGTCATGTTGGTCCGACACCTGATTTATGTGCTTTTAAATAGCCCCAAGCAGCCCTTGAAGCTGGTCGCCAAGCACTGTGTAGAGAAGATGGATTATACAGCCTTTGCACCCCTGAGCAGCTCAAATCACCTGCGGGAGCCTTGCCCTCGTGCTACTGACTGGGGATCCCGATATGACTGGGCAGGCCTAGGATAGAGGGGAGGAGGCTGGGATGTTGCAAGTCCAGCAGCAGACAGGGCCCAGGCCTGAGCCACCGGGATCCATGTTCCCCCTCACCCTAGAGAGTCTGCTGCTGTTCAGGGGTCAGCCTGCCTCGGGGGCCCTTCACGGTGACCCTGCCACCTGTGCTTGGCCAGAAGCAAGCCCTGGCACTGAGGAGCACCTCCTTGCAGACAGAGCAGAGACAGATGCTGGAGAAGTGGGTGAGCAGCAGGCTGGAGAGGTGGATCTGGACAAGTGGTTATTGAAAGGGTAAAGACTTAGGAAAACCCTGAGCTGCTGGGTATAGGTCAGGGAAGAGCCATACAAGCCCTTTCTGAACAGGATTGTGCAGCACCAGGGGGCAACTCCATTCCTGGAGCTCCCGGTGGTGCAAGGCCTTCCTCCCCGTGTGGTGAGCCCACTGCCTTTGGATCCTGCATGCTGCAGCAATAACACTGACTCCCAGTCCCATGGCTGCCCTGCCCCTCGCTCCTAAGAGGTCAGATGTGAGCCAAGTGCCAGCCACTCCCACTGAGCCTGTCTTCCCATGAGGAATGGGGATGCCCTGGCAGGAGCTGATGGAGTCCAAGGGAGATGAAGAGGATGGCAATGAGCTCTGACGCTTTGCTGATCCCTCATGTCCTGGGCACTCAGCAAGTCTGGCCACATGCAGGAGATCGGTGAGCAGCACGAAGGGGAAGCAAGCAGTCAAGATTGAGGCCTCTTTTCCCCAATTTGCAGTGTCATGTCCACTCCTCGGCCTGGGGTTTGAGGGGCACCGTGGTCAACTGCAGGAAACATTTCCATCTCTAGAAGTTGCTAAGTAAGATTAGGAGGCATGCAGGGACAGTTCAGGGTGTACAGACTCCCCCATGGCTGCTGTCTCCCCAGCTCCCCTTGCTTTCCATTGTTTCTCTCTGCTGTTTGGCTTTCTCCGACTAGCTTGCATGGTGCTGCACAACCTTGGCTGGTTGTAAAAGGGCACAACTTTCTCAACTTCTCTGACAAAAATGAGTCACTTGTTTTATTGCAAGAGGTCGTGATAATCAGGGGAAATGGCTGAAGGAATGGGGAGGGGAAGCTTTCTCCAGCCACGGCTCCAGCATCAATGGTGGAGTAGCTGTTCTTGTCTCTCTGGGCATGTGGGGCCAGGGCCCCCACATGGGGGGGAAGAGAGCCCTGGGGGTCCCGGCCCAGGCTGCAACCCCCATTACCACGAGGAAAAACATTTTCATGGCTCATGAGATTGTATGTACGGGATGTGGTAGGAGGACATGTGGTAGGAGGCCCATGTGTCTCCCTCTCCCTGCCTGCATCTCCACTGGCGCTTTCATGCCAAACTGTTACAAGACCTGACTTTCACCCAAGCAGGCGCTGGGTTCTGAGAGCAATGTCAGCAGCAGAAGCTTTGTTTGAGTCCCTGCGGTGGCAGTGGGAGGTCCAGATCTAGTTGTTCTGCCAGCAGCACACCCAGGCTGCTCTGTGATCCTTGCATCATGCTAGAAGTGTCCTGAAACGGGACATCTTGAGCCTTCCTGGCAGACTCGATGTTGAATCTGATGTGGATCTGCCATTTTTTTTACTGAGAAGAACCTGCTTTGGGAGGGATCGCTGGAGGAAACGGTGCAGGGCGCTTTGACTCAGGCCTCTTTCACCCAGCTGTGTGACACTGATGTTCCCACATGATACATCTTTGGTATGGAAAGGAGGGCTGGGGACCACGGGCAGATTCCTTGTTGCAAGCTATCTGGTGCTCATCTGCAGCTGACCACAGAGAGCCCAAAAGCAGCTGTTTCTTTCAACAGCACTTTGTACTTGCCTGCAGTCTGCTAAGGGGAGCTGCACCAGGGGTCACCCTGTCTGACTGGCAGGGAGCAGTGGCATCTGGAGACACTTTCACTGGCCCTGACTTTTTTCTGGTGGTGCTGGAGCATATCCAGGAGAAGGCGCTACCCCTCCACTGTCACCAGGAAGTAACCACCCCGCTGCCTTGCAGAATTAGAGACCTGCTTCCCTCGATTCTGATCATAAGCTCCTATCCAGGCCCTTGGCCAATCAGATACAGACCTGTCTGATCAAACGTATTTATCCCTGTCACTGTACTTGTGATAGCTTGTTTTTAATCCATGATGTCTTTATTGCCAGCAAACATTTCAATCTGGGTTTGGGGGTTCTTTCGAGCAGACCAGGAGAAAGCTATTGATAGGTTTGACCACCTATTTAAAATGTTAAAAGCATTTCACTTTGGGCCAGTGTTTAGATTTTTTTTGTTATTTCTTCCATTATTGCTGTATCATAATATTTTCAGTGTTTTACAAATTAATGGGGGGAGGGGGGCTTAGCTGCTGCTTCCCAGTACACCGAGGCATCAGGGATGCTCATGTCTGAGACGTTTCATGATCTGAGATTCAAACCATTCTTATACGTCCTAATAAGCTGGCTGACCAGTCTCTCCTTGCCAGAGCTGCCAGACGCTTTCCCTGTTTGTTTGTCAGCCTGTGCTGAAGATGTCTCACTTTTTATCACATTGGAGGTGATGTGTGGGCACTTTGCACCTGTTTGTGACTATACGAATGAGTGTCCTCTGCCAGAATCATTTGGGCCAAAAACCATGCCTTCCTTCTGGCCTCTTGGCAGAGTGCAGTCTCCCACTGCTGCCCTGAAAATTGCAAAAGCGGGGCACCTCTGGGATTAAAGCATTGGAGGGGCGGGGGGGGGTCTCTGCACAATATATGATGAAGGCTAGGAAGGGGCTGAGGAGGGGGTGCAGAGCCACCTGCAGAAATGGCGCTGGCTCCTTCCTGGGCTTTCTTTTCAGCTTGAACTGCCAAAAACCTTGTGGCATCGGCTGGTGTGTCTGGACCTTCCTCCCGGACCGGATTCAGAGGCACATCAACCACTGTTTTTTGCAGTGGCTGCCATTGGTTGTGTCCTGCCCTGCGGTACTTACCCTTGCATGAGGGAGGTCAATGGCTCATCAACCTGCTCAGGATGGTGGCCACGTTTCACCTCTGGGCTGGTCAATGACTGCTGCATCCCCTCTGGTGTGGCGGGGCTTCCTTTTCTCCCTCCTCCCTTGTGCTGGGGATATGGGCTTTGACTCTCACTTGTGTCTGCTGGAGCCTGGAAGATGGGAGAGTCAGGATGTGCCTCTGTTTAACTATAGTCTTTTCAACGCCTGGTGACAGCTGTGAGTGCTTGGCCAGACCAGGCACTTTCCAGTGTGTGGCTCCTGGAGGAGCCACTGTTTTTTAAAACGACTTTTCCCCTTTGATGCTGCCCCTCCTGGAGCCTGTTTTCTGTTTTTCCCTGGCTGGGTTTACCAGGTTATCTTCCTGGGTTACTCCTGGTTGGTCAGGCTGGAAGCCTGTGTTGGCTCTGGCTGGTCAGACTGGGATCTGGTCTGCACATTTTTTGGACAAGGTCCTCTCTGATATCCAGGCAGTGCTCCCGCAGTGGGCTGCTCAGTATCTGCAGAAGAATTTCCAGAGACTGTTCTTCCAGGAGGCAATTCTGTGTTCCCTTCTCTGGTTGTCTTTCCTTCAATGGATGGGACGTGTGTGCAGCCATCTGAGTTACTGCCCTGGTAGATGTTCCTTTGCTGTCCATATACAAGAAGCAGCTAAAGCTCCAGGGTCTGGCGGTGACCTCACGGAAGGTTCACCTGGCAGCTATTTTGGCCTTCCATCAGCCGCTGAGGGAGAGGAGATTGCTGTTCTCCCACCCCATGTCGGTCAGGTTCCTCAAGGGGGTGGAGAAGCTTTATCTGCAGGTCTGTGACCCGGTGCCTCCCTGAGATCTCAACCTGGTCCTTTCGAGACTCATGGGGCCCCCCTTCGAACGCATAGCTTCCTGCCCTCTGTTCCTGCTTTTATGAAAGGTGGCCTTCCTGGTGGCCATTACCTTGGCTAGGAGGGTGTCCGACATTAGGGCACTGACCTCGGAGCCCCCCTTATACAGTATTTTATAAAGAGGAGGTTCAGTTGAGGCTGCACGTGACCTTTCTGCCCAAGGTGGTTTCCCAATTTCATTGTAATCAGGATATTTTTCTCCCTGTTTTTTTTCCCAAACCTCACAGTTCGGAGGAGGAGAAAAGATGGGACTTGCTGGACATCAGACGGGCCCTGGCCTACTATATCGAGCGGACAAAGCCGTTCCAAGAACTGATGCAGCTCTTTGTCGCAGTGACCGACCGGATGAAAGGCTCCACCTGTCTCCACCCAGTGCATCTCCTCATGGATTACATCCTGCATCAAGTTCTGCTACAAGCAGGCGAGGGTGCCACTCCCAGGGACCATCACAGCGCACTCAACCAGAGCTTAAGCCTCATTTACAGCCTTCCTGGAGAGAGTTCCCCTGCAGGACATCTGCAGAGCCACCACCTGGTCATCGGTGCACACCTTCCTGTCCCACTACGCCATCGTCCAGCAGGCGAGAGAAGACACGAGATTTGGCTGAGCGGTGCTGAGGGCAGCTCACGGGTAACTCCAACCACCTCCAAAGGTATTGCTTGTTAGTCACCTATAGTGGAATGGACATGAGCAAGCTCTTGAAGAAGAAAACATGGTTACTTACAAGTAACTGCTATTCTTTGAGATGTGTTGCTCCATCCCACAATCCAACCCCCGTCCCCACTGCTGGAGTTGGCAGAAAGAAGGGACTGAGGGGGGCGTAGGGCCAGCAGTACCTCATATATCACGGCATGTGCACGGGGCTCCAGGGGGCACCGGAGCCGGCCCTACGTGGTCTGCTGAGGGGAAACAAGTTCCGGTAACCGTGCACGGAGGCGTGCGCACATCTATAGTGGAATGGACATAAACAACACATCTCGAAGTTTCTGGTAAGTAACTTGTTTTTTTCTTCAGACCCCTGTCAATTCTGGGAGTGAAATATAGCACCCCCAAAGGACCTGTGCTCGGCCTGGCCCATTTTTTACTGAATTAGGCCAATTCAGGCATTTTAAAATCCCACAAGGACAAGGTGGCAGGTTATGAAGCACTGGGGCAGAGTTCCTTGTGCTGACTGAGGCCCAGCCATCGGTTGACTACACCTTTTATCAACTGGCTTGTCACCTGGCTACCTTTCAGCTGCCCTGTCAGTAATGTTTGGGTGAGCTTGGTGATTGCGATGCCTTCGTGATCAGTGTGCAATGTTAGCTTGGGGGTGGGTATCTTTGGCTAGACCACTGTGTACGTGTGTAGGGTTGGGTACAATAGTTATATTCGTACAATGCTTTTTATTGTTTTATATGGTCCAAAAAGATGTTTTTCACCCCTGACTCTGACACTGTCTGTCTCACGCCATGCACACAGACCATCTCACTGTATCTCCCTCTCACACACCCAGATGTGGACAGTTTCCCTCTCTCATAGGCACTGACACGGCTGGTGGGGAGTGACATCAATCGTTCAAGGGGCGGAAAAATAAAGCTGTCTAAATATTAAAGTGCTCATAGATCAAAGCAGGCAACACCCAGCCTCCCAGCAACTAAAAATAGCTGCACAACTGTGCTATTGTCTCAATGCAGCTCATTTATCCCCCTCCCTCCGTGGGCAGCCCCTCAGGAGCGGGGTGGGGGGGGACTAGTGGCCAGGGGAGGGCAGGCAGGGGAAGGGAAGCCTGTCTTCACATGCTGCCTTACCAAAGGTTATGAGGTCTGGCTCCACTCCCACTTGGGGAAGGACTCCTGGTGCTGATATCCAGGCACTTTCATTAAAGGCACCAAATAGAGAGAGAGAGGGCGCTCTTTGGAGGTGGTTTACAGTGTGGAAGTTTATATACTGGTAGGGTGACCAGATGTCCAGATTGTATCCCGCTCTTTGGGGCTTTTTCTTATCTAGGTGCCTATTACCTTCCTACTCCTGGTCCTTTTTTTCACACTTGCTATCTGGTCACCCTACATCCTGGGGGCCCACTGCACAGGTTGGGGGCATTGACTGGGGCCACTCACTGTCACTCACTGCCTGATCTGTGCACGCCTGTGTGGCAAGAGCTGTGCAGTTTGTGTGGCTTTAGCCGGCGGTATAATTTCTTTCAAAGCCTTTACTAATCTGCCAGATGTAAACTCCCCGCCGCAAAGCGTTTCCGTGGGGCAGCTCCAGCCCTACGAAGTCAGCCTGGCTGCTGCTGGAGAGCTAGGCAAGAGGGATAATATATGCGGCTAATAGAAGTGCAGAAAAAAAGCGAAATAACCCTAATGGGCTGCCTAGCGTTTTTCTGGTTTATTGTGTCGCTAAAAATAACTGTAGTAATAGTTTTAGTCGATGCACTGAAATGTGCCGCGGAAGGGTAGCAGGTTCAGGACCTTCCTGGCGGATCTGAGCGCTTATCTTGTTTTAAAAAAGGATCGGGAACAGCCAGACCTTGCTATCCGTGGCAGAAGGAATAGGGGTCACCGAGTTTTTTGTAGAGGTGTCCCTGGCTTTACTATTGTTTTGCGTTTGTTGTTTTTAACCACGGCACGTTGTGTATTGCGCTGTTGTTCTTCCCAGCAGGAGCAACCACTGTCTTTTCCTTCTGTGTGTTTTAGCAGTGAGAAAGGCCTGTCTCGCTAATTAATTCGCTGAGAAAGAACATAATGAAGTGTAGCTTTTCATAACCCGACGTAAAAAACAAAAAACCCCAAACCCAGCAAAATCCCCCCAAAGCCTGAACACCTAAGAGTGCAACGTGGTTTGGCTTTTGCTCGCTGCACGGGCGCCTGTTCTTTTTATTTAAGAGCTGGGCGGCCATATATTAAAGCATCTTATTGGGTTGAGGACTAAAGTGGCAAACGGAGTCGTTTCTTTGTGAATGTCTGGAAAACAATTCACAGCAGCCGAGGAAGGACATGTTTTCCACAACACAAACCGCTCTCTGCAGAGTGGATCGAACATTTACGGCCACCCCTCCGGCGAGCTGGGCGGCGGGCTGTATTGACAGGCCATGGGACGTTACGCCCACCTTCCGGAACGCGTTTAAGGCCCTCTGTTGAGCCGTGCTCCCTCCCAGCGCCGGCTACTCAGATGGGGAAAGGCAGGCGTGTGCCGTGCGCGGGTCGTTCCTGGTGGTAGGGAAAGGTCCTTCTCTTGCTCCTACTAGATCACACAGTCGGGGCTCGTGTGTTTTGCCGGCTGCGCTTCTCCAGCGGGACCGTGCAATGCTCGCAGAGAGCAGCGGGAGGCGAAGACATTGAACCAACCCCTGAGCGCAATGGCAAAGGGGGGAGGGCTGAGCTGCCCCATAACCTGGCAGCCCACGGCCCGGGGCCGGGCTAGGATGGGCGGAGGGCTCATGGCCCAGCAAAGCGCTGGCTTTGCTCGGAAAAGAGGGGGCAGGGGCTGGCCTGGGTGCCACGGGGAGCCCTGTAGCCTGGCCTCCTTCGCTGTCCCCATCTGGAGACACCGTTTTTCGGGGGGGCGACGGCAAGATCCATCCTGTTCAACTAGCACCCACGGGCGTCCAAGGGCAAGGACCGTGCGGCTCCCGGGGCCGGGCCTGGCCGCGGGGCGGCACCGCAGCCGTTCGGGGCGTTTCTCTGCCCCGCCCGTGGAAACAAAGGCTGGAAGTTGCCACCCGACGGGTTTTTTACTCTGGAGCAAAGAGAAACGCCCTCGCTGCGGGCAGCACGATGCGCTTTGCCTTGCCACGGGCCGCTCCCGGCGGTGCCCGGCGCGGTGCGCTCCCCTCGGGGGCCCGGCCCGGCCCTGCGAGGCCTAGCGCCGGCCCCGCGCGCTGCGGGGCGGGGTCCCAGCAGGCCCGCTACTACCCCCGCGGCCGGTGGCCTGGCGGGCCGGGCCCCGGGAGCAGCGCCGGCGGCCCCGGGCGAGAAGCGGAGCGCCTCCCTGGCCCCCGACCGCCAGAGGCGGGGGAGCCCCTGCGCCCAGCCGGGCAGGGCGGCGGGGCGGCCCGGGGAGCTCACCCCGCGCTCGGCCGCAGCGGGGCGCTGGACGCGGCCTGGGGCTGCGGGGAGTGGCGGCCAATTTGGGCCCGATCCCGCAGGGTCGGCCGCGGGGACTGGCCGGGCGGGCCCAGCTGCCAGGAAAAGCAAGGCGCGGGGGCTGGGATTGGGCCCCGTCCTCCCACCTGGCCCGTAAGGGGCGGTGTGAGCCGGTCCCCTCCCCCCGCCCGGCCCCGCTGAAAGGCGGGGATGGGGCTCCCGGCCGGGACAGGTATTCGCACCTTCCCAGCCCCACGCTGGTAACCCCACCCAGCCAGCTGCCCTGGCCGCAGTGAGCCCCTGGGCTGGCTGCAGCTGGAGGTGCCTAGGCTTTTCCTGGCCAGCTTTGCTCCCCCGCCCCTCGCAGGCCGGCCCTTCCTTCCTGCGGCAATGAACGAGCCCTCGGCAGAGCCCCAGGCCAGGGGGGACCAGCGGCTCATCTCCCCTGGGCCGGAGATGACAGGCCCTCCGCACCACTTGCACGGCGATGGGGGGTGACCCGCCCTTTGCATGGCACAGGTTTGTTGGGCCTGCCTCCCTGCCGTGCCTCCAAAGCTTGGTCCGGCGACTGACACGAGCGCCTTGACTGGCAACTTTTGAGGTATTAAAAAACGGTTTGGAAACCTGGCCACGAGAAATAGCCAAAGCGCTGGTGTGGCTTTTGTAAATACATAGCCCCGCTTCGCTTTTTTATTTAGAAATGGATAGGTGGCACTAAATTAGCTCGGTTGCGTTGGGTAGTGGCAAAGCCAAAATACAGTGTGTGTTCATAGTATATATAGTGTATTTATAGTGTGTTTGTTTATCTATATAAACACCCCTCGTGTGTATGTGTGGGTATATATAATATAATTAATTAATACACACATCTCCCCTGGTGTGTCAATATGTTTTTAAATTAAATAATCTGAGTAGGTATATTTATTTACAAAATACTACCCTGGCACAATGTTGCACATAGTTTTGTATGCAGAATTTTGTTTGCACGCGCACACACACACCCCCACACACACCACAAAAAAAAGAGCCGCAACTCGACTTTAGGGGAGCAGCATTTAAGGAATCCATACGTCCAAGGTTATTAATTATAAAACGTAATTAAAGTAAAAGTACAGAACGTCAACATATTAAATTTAAAAGCTAATATTAAAATAGAGTTAATATTTAATAAGGTAGCCAAGCGTTACAAAGCTGTATGCTGATAGTCTATATTTAACTGTGTAAAACCAAGAGAGTTTTCCCAAAGAAAAATGTATTGTTTAGCTGATTATCAAAGACTCTGTGATAGATTATCCATTTCACAAAAATAATATAGATATCTTTTTAAATATAGTAATAAAAACATACTAGCGCCTTTTAAATACACTATTACTTACCAGCCCTTTTCATATTGTACTATCACAGACACTTTGGAATTGGTTTAAAAGCACATCATTCATTATTCAAAGCTCATCTTTGCATATTATTCCAGCTCAAGTCTGCCAGGCTCCCTGTGAAATCGTTCACAAAATTGATAACAGCAGAGACACATGCAATAAAAAGATAGCCTTGGGCATCCAGAGCTCCCATTATGCAGATCAAGCTGCAATTTTCTCTAACAAAGCCTGTCCTGATTCAGGACTGGGTGTCATTTTATTTATTTATTTAGCCCTCTCCTGTTTTGTGTGTGCGCGCGTCTGAACCCTCCTTGCCACTCAAAGCAGGATCAGGCTCGGGGAGGGGGTTGGACTGAAAGGGGTCTTTGAGCAATGGGGCCTGGGGCAACCCTCGTAGGGGTAAGTTTCCCTTCTCCGCCTCTTGCAGGCTGGGAGTCTCCTTCCTGAAAGCTGGCATAGCAGCTTGCTGGTATCCTGCAAATCCAATTAGCTCCACTCTATAGAAACTCAAACTAATGACCAGGCAGCTTAGACACGCGAAAGCAAGTGGAAAAAACCCAATTAGGCTCCTCTCCGCCTCCCAGAATTACAAACCCGGCGCAGTTCGGGAGCCGGAGTCAGCGGTTTCTCGCAGCCCCGCTTGCCACCCCCACCTGCTCCCCACGGTTAAGGACTGGGGCCCGGCTGCTCCAGTCCTCTCGCTTTTCGTTTTAGTTTTTAGCCAAACTCTTCCCATCGCGCCGCCACTTTCCAAAGCGGATTTCGGCTCTCCGAGCGCTTGCTCCAAGGGCCCCGCTCTCGGCTCCCCTCCCTTTTCCGCCTGTGGCTGGGGCTACTTAGATTGCGCCTTGTTGGGGAAAGGAATATTTAATAGTCATATTTATGTCATCGTAAAAGCATCAAAGCAGCCAGGCTCCTGGGGAACGAGATGAATCCAAGACGGTGGGGCTGTTTTCCCCTTAATCTGATTAGCAGTGAAAGAAATACCCTTCAGATTCCATCTCGGCTGCCTCTTAAAATGTCCAACTAGAAGGATGCGTCTCCTTAATTGATAAGTACTTTCAATGTCAAACAACCGCTTTGCAATCTGCTTGTGTCGGTTTCCATGATAAATCTCTACTTCTCCTCCCCCCTCCCCCAGACGCCTTCTCCCGGACTTCAGCATTTTCAGAGTCGAAGCTAATGGGCCATTAGAACATTAAATACTTCATCTCCAAAGTTCCTTCGGAAATCCCCGCAAGCCGATCCAAAGTGACACGGGTTGGGCGAATGGGGCGTTTCTGTCCAGCCAGGGGATGATTTCGAAATTCACCTGGACCCATGATTTTACCTGCACGCGGCGCCTATTTAACTCTCTCTGGAGCTACAGGGAAAACCCACGTCTGTGAGCTAAAATAACCCACTCTTAACTGCGCCTCTTATTCAAATCCTGCATTTGGTGCTTGTCCCCCGTCCCCCGTTTTCCTGCTAACTCAGCCTGAGCGTCGATGAGTCAAAGTTAGTTAATATGGCTCTTGTTCCTTGATGGATTTTGCTAGAGCCTTTAGCAGCAGGTAGTGATTTCATACCCTGCTACCTCACCGGTGCACCTGGATATTTCTTAAAGGAGATTCCAGTGGAAAGAGAGTTTTTCGTGGCTAGTCGCTCTTCTTTCCAACACCACCTGCGCTGCTCCTCTGCTCTTTTTCTGAAGTCTGCAGCGATACGCAAACCCATCAGAAATTAACAACTATCCTAATATTAAGGGATTCTGCTTTTAAAATTTCCCATCCCTAGAAATTAGCAGCTGTTTGGGTGCGTGCCAGTCTCCTGAGCAGCCGCTTTATGATATTTTCGGTGCGATCAATGGACTGCCGGGAAGGTATGGGGGGGCTCTAGTTGTGTGTGTATTTCTCTCATTGTACGTCTCACCTTACTCCAAACCTTCCACGGCCGTTGCTTCCAAATTGGGATTTGAATTCTATCAGTGTGGCGATCTTTGTATAGGGTGATGGGGAGAGAACAATACAGCTCACGGACAATCCTGACCGTCACTAGTACACCAAATAGCACTTTTTACTTTCCTGGATTGAGGAACAGCACGTGAGATTTAGCTGTCCACATTAGCAATAAAACAGGCGTTCTCTAATTTTCTCTTAGCAAGACCCATGGCATCGCACTGTCCTCAGTGCTGTACATAAGTCCGTGCATTAAGGGTCCCCTTGCTTCGGTACATTTCTAAAGTTGGAGAGGGTCTTTAAATAATCGTTTAAGTATATCACTGCAAGGGAAAATGCATTGGGCTATTTTTTCCCCTATCCTTGAATAAATTGCTACGTAAAAACAAACCCACAAAAAATCAGGAGACATGAAACGAAAAATATGAATACAAAATAGCCCTAGATAAAAATAGATTTTTGATCTTGGTTTTGTTTGAATGTGTTTTTTTTTTTAACTCTACAAATTAAGATCATGGGGTGGGGTGGGGGGAATCCTCCCTCCTTTTCACTGAGCAAAACTGATCAGTTAGGCTGTAGTTTAGGAAACAGATATCGGGGGAGGAGTGTTAGTTTTTTAGCTGGTTTTGTTTCTTAAAAAGAACACAACTCTGCTTTTCGTTTGTTCTCCTTTTTGTCACTGATTCTTCAGCATGTCTGCGCCATAAGTCCAATAACTCCACAGGTCTGTTTGCATTTACTGCTGCCATTTAAATTATTCAGTGTGTTGCGGTAATTGAATCCTAAGCTTTAAAAACTAATAAACTCTCTCCTTGTCACTGCCTTCTGAAATCACAAAATCAGACCTAACAGGTGCTGATCAAATACTATTACATTCTATTAAAAGGAAAATTCTATTCCCTGTTTTCATTTCCCTTTATAAAAGGGAAACTAAGTAAATGCATTTGAACGTTATTTAATTTTTAACGCCTTTAGTCCAATTTGGACGTTAGGGAGCGTCTGCAAACTCACTTAACAGTCGTGTACGGCAATAAATTTGTTGACGTAAATTAATCCAAAACGGAATCTCTTTGTGTATTTTATATTGTTTTACCCCCCTCTTAATTTTATCTCCAAGAGAGGCAGCCCCACGCAAATATTGGCCCGGCCGATCAAACAGAGAGAGAACTAGTCTATTGGACTAAAATAATTATGTTTAAAATTTGTGAAAACATAAACATAGGGGAAAAGCCGGAGGGCCTATAATAATTCACTAGTACAATGTAAACACACACAAAATACAGGTAATAGACAGGGAGAAATGTTTCATATTTAGTTCCTGACTTGCATTTCTTCCCTCCCCTCAGATGTAAAATTAAACTAAATTCACAGCGTTTGCAAAAATCCCTTTTAAACCAAGATTCCTTGGGCAGGAGAGGGGGGCTGTATTTCTCCTCTGACCCGCGTTCACCAGTGAGTTTTGCAATCTACACGAAATCAAGTCCAGGTCTGAGATCTCTCTTTCCAACGAGTAAGTGTAGTTCCAAAAAGGGAGCATTTATTTACATTGTACTTGTACTATGGACATATGTTTCCCTCATAAGGAATCGCATGGAAAAAATAGGTGAGCACATCCCTTTCCTTCAGCTAAATCATAAGAGGGTAAGATTTCAGGAGAGCCCCTGAAGTGGTGCTTAATACACTGAGCATCAAAAACTCAGGGAGAAAGGGGACCAAGCTTGGGGCTTCAACACCCAGGAACCCAATCTTTCCCTGTTTTACATTTTTGTTTTTAGATAGCTCGAGTCCTAGCACCATAAATCGAGCCGATGCGCAGATAAACACGCAGCAAAACTCCTCTCTGCCTCTCAGTAAGGTGTTTACTCGCTGCGTAATATTTATAAGCAGAAACAATAGGAAAGAGTTACATTACATTCTAAATTAATCCACCGAGGGAGAGAGGCTGTTTTGTCGTTACCATCCTGGAATTCTGTACAACTAGCATGTTAGATAATAAACGGGGGGAGAGGGGAGGGGAATGCCTTGTAATTGCAAAGCTTTGTTAAATTTCAAATAGCTAATTTCTAAGGACAACAATTGCAGATGCTATTGTAATATCCGCCACACATTATTTTAGCTAATAAATTTGACCTATTGTTCGTTTGTTAAAATGATGTCACCTTGGAACAGTCCCTAAACTCCTATTTCCATGAATTAGGCCTTTATTGAAATCCAGGAGCCAATGGGAGCAGAGAGGCTTGTTTATTGCGTCCAATGGCAGCTGCAGGAGAGAAATTAGAAGCAGAAACTCAAGGTTTGGTTCAAAAAAGATGACACAGAGCCTGTCGGGCTGGACCACTCTTGGCAAAGTTTCAGTCTGACATACACCAGGACCTACATGGATCTACTGTAAAGGAAAGCGAGCGTTTTTATAGGGGAATTCATACAGTTTTGAGCCAATATTTCTATTCACTAAGGATGGATCAGCCAACGAATGCACAGACCCAACATCAACACGAACCCATCAGCTTTGGAATTGATCAGATTTTAAATAGTTCTGATCAGGAAAACTCTTCCCAGCCTGCCCCCAGAGGATCAGACAACACAAATTACCTGGGAAGCCCTGTGAGCAGAACAAGTGCCCCTTATCCTTCCCTTCCAGCTTCCTTCCCTGGCATCGGGGCGCCTTTTGAAGACTCTGGATCTTACAGTGTGAATCTGAGCTTGGCTCCAGCTGGAGTGATCAGGGTGCCAGCTCACAGACCCATCCCTGGGGCTGTGCCACCTCCAATTTCTAGTGCCATCCCAGCTATGCCAGCTGTACCCAGCCTTGGCAGCCTCAACTTCCCTTGGATGGAGAGCAGCAGGAGATTCGTAAAGGACAGATTCACAGGTAAGGGCTGATTTTAACACGACCCCGAGAGTCTCTGTTGTTCGACCAAGAAGTTTTCTGCTACGGTCAAACTGCACGAAAACAGCAAAAAACGGGCCTGGATTTTTACCCTTCCAGGCTTTTAGAGCCCCCACAGCTGTTACTGAACCTGGCGCAGAAAAGGAAAGGTTTTTGGGTTTTTTTTTTTTTAAAGAGTGGGTTAGCTTCTTTGGGAGAGGGGAGGAAGCATTTCCTTTAAAGAAAGTACATTTTGGTTACAGTTTTTGTGCCCACTGTAATGATTGCAACCCCCTGCACTAACTGTCCAAAAGCCTTGTGAGGATTGTGTGGGCATCAGATCCAACAAGGACAGATACAACGCGTAGGAACTGTGCTTTAGTTATTCCAGTATCTCTGGCCGCAGAACAGACATTGCAGCTAGTTCTGGACCGCACTGGAATTTCCATTCCGAAAATCTAATTGCTCAGATCTCGTTTTTAATCACAATCAAAGAGGGATGCGAAATGGAGTGGAGGAACTCCAGTAATCCCCATCCGTAATCCGATTAGAAAGTGTGTCCTGAATAAACTAACCCTTGAATGATAACCACGGTGATTAGGATTTAAATGGGGGTAAATAAAGAGGATTCAATTTTAAAGAGAGAGAGAGAAGGGGGAAACTGGCAGGCAGGCACAGAAGATAATCTGCAGCAGGGCTCTGAGCAGAGCCCATCTTCTTAGAGGCCTGGCTACCCGACTGTGTCTGCTGAGGGTCAAGTGATGGGGGGAGGAATAAATAAAGTGCGAGCCGAGCTCTGGCAAGGGTGGTGTTCTCCATTCGAGCAATGAGTTTTGGTTTCGGAGAAGAGGAGAGAGAAGGATGTACAGACCCCGATTAAAATAGAGGGGTGCGCTTGTCCCCGCCGGGAGGGGAAGCCCGGCCAAGCCTCTCTCTCTCTCTCAACAAGAACCAGGATCCTGGTTCCTGCCGCGCCCCGTGGCCCTGCTCCTAGGCTGCTGATCCCAGCCGGGCCCTTCAGCCCGAGAAACCAAGCCGCCGGCCCGGGGCCCGACTCGCAGGCTGGAGCCGCCCCGGCGGCGGGCAGGGCTGGCTGGGGGTGCCGGGCTCTCACCTGCGGCTCTGTTTGTCCCCGGGCAGCGGCGGCCGCGCTCACCCCCTTCACCGTCACCCGGCGGATCGGGCACCCCTACCAGAACCGCACCCCGCCCAAGCGCAAGAAGCCGCGCACCTCCTTCTCCCGGGTGCAGATCTGCGAGCTGGAGAAGCGCTTCCACCGGCAGAAGTACCTGGCCTCGGCCGAGAGGGCGGCGCTCGCCAAGTCCCTGAAGATGACGGACGCGCAGGTCAAGACCTGGTTCCAGAACAGGCGGACCAAGTGGCGGTGAGTCGGGGCCAAGCTCCCCAGTCCCCCGGGGCCTGCCCTCCGCGGCCCCCGCTCCCCGGGCTTCCTGCGCCCTCTTCCTATTGCCCCGACTTCCCTTCCCTGTGAGCCCCTCTGCCCCGCCCCACCCGCTCTCCAGCCCCCGGCTCCCTCTGCGCCTCCATCCCCTTCCTGCCACCTCGCTGCACGATGGCTTGCTCCCCGGCCCCGGCCCTGTCCCTGCCACACCTGCTAGAAAGGCAAGCGTTAGCGCCAGGCGCAGGGAGAAGAGCTCGCAGCCAGGAAGGGCTATGCTGCTGTTCGGCTTCGCCCAGCAAAGATTTGATCCCGCAGAAACCAGCTGGGCTGAATTTTAGATAATGCCGGGGCGCCCCGGATTCGCAGTAACATTTCACAACAAAAGAAAACAAACCCCCCCAAAGCCAGAAACCCTCTGACATTTCGCTAAACCGAAGCGGGGCATGTTAATGGCTTGTCCCTAAACGAATTAAGCAGCATTGTTCTTCGTTCAGTTCTTAAGACGATATGAATGTAAACATCTAGAAAGTGGGTCCATACCCTCATTTTCCGTTTCTTTATATTAAAAATTGCCCAGCGTAATTCGTAACAGCCAAGTTATCTTTACAGAGGTCGCTTGCTTTGTCCTGATTACAAAAGGAGCAAGGCAAATTAACTAAAATCTGTTTGGTTTCCTTTTTTTTTACTCTCTCCAGGATGAAATGTATGTGAACACTTTGAATTAAGATTTTAAACCAGCAGCGTTTCACTCGAAACCTTCGGTGCGGGAAAGTGGTGGTTTTAGACGATTTCCGCAGTAGATATTCACGCACTTTTTATCTATTCGCGCCTGGCCTGAAAAATAGAACCTTCCAGGCCATGGATGATGGTGCAATAATATGAGCCTCGCATGTTTGCTAATTGGCTTGCCTCGCTGATTTTCAACATTTAGAAAATTCGGGATTTGTGTAATGATCTGTCCTCTCAGATAACTTTCGTAAATACCGTGGGGCTCTAATTCGATTCCTCCAATAATCTTCTCGCGCAATTCTACTGACATATGATTTGGAGGCTTGTGTGTTCTTTTCCTGGTGCAAAAGGGCCGGATTATGCTCGGGATATTTGTACCGGTTTACAGTGGAACTAAATTCCCAAAGTCGAGCCCTTTCTCCTGCGTTTTAGCATGAAACAGCCCGAATTAGAGCAGTGAAGAAATATCCACAATCGTGTTGCTTACAACGAATATTGCTTACCAAATTGTTGGTTGCTCACAACTCGGGTCCTCATTTTTTAAGCCATTGATGTAAGGCCATTTCACGGCTTGCAGCAACTATGATAATTACCGGTGACAATGCCACAAACCCAGCGCGATTAGTGGCACTGCAGAACCCTCATGAGCCACTTACCTTTGAAATGCCATCGCCCCACTTTGTACGCAAATCATGCGGGCTTCTAACTACAGGAGGAACCGGGCTGTCAGAATGGAGGGGCACTGGTGTTAATTGGCTGCGAGCATTAAGTTAGGATTGTTCCCAGGGACAGAACCGGCGGCGCCCTTTGTCCTGCCTCTTGCCCTGGCCCTGGGAGCACAGCCTCGGGACAGGCTCTTTCGTCCTTGCTAGCGCCGTGTAAATCCGAGGCTCCCGTCCGCAGCTGCCTGGCAGATGTTAGAGCTGCTTGTTGGAGAGGAGAGGCGGGCGTTGAGCGAGAAGAATACGTCCCTCTCTCGCCCTGGGGGGGTGTGTGTGTGTGCACCCCGAACAAAGGTGTGCTGTCTAATCTCACACACACCCCCTGCGTCTGCGGGCAGCGTCCAGCCCAGGGCGTGTGGCCGGCGCGGAGCTGATCCCCGGGGCCCTCTGGGTTGCCCTGCTGCAGCTGGGTTGGGGCAGGACTCAGCGGAGGGCACAAGCTGGCCCAGGCCAGGCGGGACGTGCCGCAGCTCAGCGGAGCCCCCCAGTTATTTGGGGCCGGCGATCCCTGCAGGCCGCGCCTGGGGCGCCGTGTCCACAGCCAGGGCCGCGTTCGCACGACGCCGCCTGAGCGCTCTGTGATTCGGTCCCTGCCCGTCTCGCAGGGCGGCCGCCCTTCCCCCCCGCCCCCAGAGCTGGGGAAAGGGGCTCCGGAAATTCAGGAGGGCGGCGGAGACCCATCATCCAGGCCAGGAAAAGAAATCGCCCCTAACGGCGGCGAGGGGCCCAGACAGTCAGAGCGGGCGCCCGCCCAGGCGGGGACCCGGACTTGCAGCGGAGCGGAGCCGGTTTGGCGAGGAACAAAGACTGGGGGTGGGGGGTGAGGGTCGGTGCCTTTCTGCAGACAGGCTCCTGTGCTGACGTGTGTTGTGTGTGTTTAGGAGACAGACGGCGGAGGAAAGGGAGGCCGAAAGGCAGCAGGCGAGCCGGCTGATGCTCCAGCTGCAGCACGACGCTTTCCAGAAATCGCTGAACGATTCCATCCAGCCCGACCCCCTCTGTCTACACAACTCCTCGCTCTTTGCACTGCAGAACCTCCAGCCCTGGGAGGAGGAGAACTCCAAGATCCCACCTGTTACCTCGCTAGTGTAAAGACTTTCGGGGGGGACGGGGGTGGACAGAAGGACAGCGCCCCCCCCTCGCTGCATGGCCGAAGGACACAAAGCAGAGTTTGGCAAACCCTTTGCTCCACCGACCGGACCGGTCTCTGCGGGCCGAGGGGGGGAATCTCACGCCGAATTGTTCCCAGCCCGCAGCTTGGCGGCGGCAAGCTGTCTGCGAGATGGAGCCTTTCGAGCTAGATCTCTCCGCGGAATAGGTTTTGTGAATACGCTTCTCCTTTCATCCTGGACTTGTCAGACGGAAACTTGGACAAAGGGCTCCCGAGAGAGACCGCTGGTGCGCCCCCATCAACAGCCCCAGTGATATTGTGGAGGGGGGTTAATTTGCCTTTACAAACCCGTGAAGAGTGTTTGCATCTGGAACTGCCGCATGGACTTTGCAAAGAGGGTTGGCGGGGTAGCTCTGGCTTTGCTCCTGTAGACGAAGGAAGACGGGATCTTGTCTCTGACAGACAGACGGGGTGTGTGGGGTGTCTTTTCCCCGAAATGGGCTAGGGGAAAAATCCTGAAGGGGAAGAAATTTGCCAGATGTACCACTAAAGTCGCTCCGTTTCTTCCCTGACGGTGTGTCATGACTCGCAGGTTATTCTATAGCTGAGGACAAAATAACCACCAGAGTATTATCGCATTGGATAACTGGACGCTTTTATCAGCTCCATTTGTAAATTCATATCGCTATCCCGTTAGGAAAAGGAACTGTCACTTTTCGTTGGTAAAAAGTGTTAAATAATTTAATTTATTTATGCATTGAGATTCTGGGCACCGTTAATACGGAATTATATGATAACTGGATTATTTATATCAGAATCGGAACGTAAGCAGTTATGTTGGCTCTGGAACAAAAGGCTATTTTCCCCTATTTTTAGGATATTCAAAAATATATATCACTTAGCAGAGGAAAGCAAATGGAACTTGTGATTCATTAGTTTAGGAAACCCTATTAAACTGAAAAGCAGTAGCTTCCATCTGTCCCAGGTGAAGTTAATGTCATCTGTAATTTATTCACCATAGTAATAAGGGCTCCTTTCAGGCAACCAACTCTTTATTTTGTCCTAATCTCCTTTCAAGTTTAGCACACAGAACGCAGCACCTGAAACCGACATCTTTTTGCCATCCCCTCTAGAGAAAGCGCCTTATGTTTCATAATAAAGAAGATTTGGGGTTGACACAGACCATGTATAATACTTTGTACTTGCTGAGATCTGTAAATAAAAGTTTTCTTTAAAAACGCCTCCCGTTGTGTGTGTGCTTCAAATACCCCGGGTGGGACGGAAAGGCAGCCAGAGCCGGGTGTCTGATTTGGGGGGGAAGAGAGAGAACTGAAAAACCACAGCGCCACTTTCCCACCTCGGGAAGAGACGAGGATAGATCGACCAATTCGGGAAGGACTGCTCGAAGCCGACTGCTCAGACCTGCTGAGGAAGGGAAAGGCCCAGGGGAGGGAAGCACCCCAAAGAGTTGAGCTGGAGTTTGATCCCTGGGCAGGATCTTTTGCGATCAAGCCGTTATAAATGATTTAAGTCAGCGACCCTTAGAATAATAATAGACATACAGAACGATGCTACAAGAATGGCAATTAAGGAATTAATAATCAAAGGATTCAAATTCAATAGAGCCAGAATGAGATTCAATCCTGCTCTTATAGAGGTCAGCTGTCAAACGCCCACTCCACTCTGAGTAGGAATCGGCCCCTGGCAGACAGATAATATTCATCAATTCGATTGATTAGTAGAATTAGTAAATATTTATATTTAAATACTCGGCCTTTGAATAACACTGGTCAGGCACTGTACCAACAGAGAAAAGAGATGATGAGTATATCTGTAGACGTATTAGTAATTTAATGGTCAGTATTACTGAAGGATCTGGCACATAAGGTGTGAATTTTGCAAGCTGTATTTAGCAGGCATGAGTGATATCAGCACAGTAGATTTCTGGATTTGTTTTTACCAAGGAATAAATAGCATGTTTTTAGAAACCCTGCAGGTATTCTAGGGGCACAGAATAAAACACACTTGTGTCTTTCTATTGCTTAAGACATCATTTGAAATCTGTCTGCTTGCTATACTGGGGTGTGATTCTGGGTCCTGCATTATGTTTTAATACTGAAAAATGACAAATGAAAAGAAATATTTCTGCAAGTAGCAAGTACCTTCCTGGCACATAGAGGCATTGGTGAGATTAGTCCCTGTGTTACAGCATTTTGGGCCAAAGGGGCCCTCTGTAATGTCAATGACAGTGCCTCATGCATGGTTGTATTTAGCTAGAGCTAGACCTTTGCAGAAAGAAAATGCATCTCTCATGCCTATGGATGGGCCAGGCTATTTCTTGACTATCCCCTGGAGTAGCCCTCTTTGCAAATCACTTCCTGGGAGCAAGGGGAGACCACCACACATGCTGCTATAGGCTGTTGGTGGCTTTGATCCGCCCCAGCTCGTCTCTTACATGATGCTATTTGGAGTGCAGGGCCAGGAGGCATGCTGGAAGTGGGGAAGAGGTGTGGCCTCCAAGATGCCCATGGCTCAGGCTGGAGTTGCAGAGGGCCTGAGTCTGTATTCTTGGTGAGATAAACACCCACCGCCTTGCATGGGACTTTTGCATGAGTAAGGGCTTTGGGATAGGGTCCTAAATGGCTGTATTCTGTGGGTGTGATTTCGTGCACTTCAGGGGGGCAGAGTTAGGCAGAGCCTGCACTCTTCTGAAAATCCTGCCTTTTGCTACCAGGCTGACATGCACAGCCTGTCCCTGGGGCCCTCAGCAGAGATCTCCATTTGATGCCTAAGCAGTTTCATTTCCTCTCTGACAGTTGGTGACCAGTCTTTACTAACAACTCAGGAAAAAGCCTATATTCCACAGCTGCAACAACTGTGAACAAAGGTAAACAACATCCCACATGCGTGCGCTGTCCCTTAGCACCCGTGGCCGATCTGGGACAGGTGACTGATCAAAACAGTATCCCATGCAGGAGCCTTGGGCATGTCCTCCTGCAAGGGAAGTCCTCCCACAACAGCCAGGTGGGAAGGTGAGTCTTTTTCGACTTCTATGTGTGCAGCGCAGTTAGAGTTTATTTGCCTACGCACAGCTTTTCGGCCGCCTGGGAGAAAGCCCTGAGGATCCTGTGCGCGGTGAGGCTCCTTTTCGGGATTTAGCTCTAATCGGTGATGATCATTATTAAACATAGCAGGAGAATTTGTTGAGGTTCTCCATAATACACAGTGTGGACGAGCAACTAAAATGGGCCTGTGACTTCTGAGGGTTGCAAAGAAAGCTCTTAAAAGCAAGACGTTTAGATCTCTGCAAAACCCTTAGAGGTAACGAAAACTATCTCAGTCAGGTAAACTAATGAGCACCATTGAAAAAGTCAACATTTGCCATGCTACAATAATTGCAGCACCACATTATCTCCTGTTCTAAATACAGGAAGATACCATGGTTACCACAGCAACCTGGGGCGATGAGTGCAATTCTTTTTTAATGGCACACATTAGGTGGAGTTTATATACATATTCCATGGGAAAAAATCACCACACGTTAAAAGAACATTGTTAAGGTTGTAAAGTCAAGCACTTCAAATGTGAAGGAATGCCATCATTAATGTTACCTAAGCAACGTTTTGTCCTATCCACAGCCAGCAGCAGCAGGACACCTGTCCCAAACAGCTCCTTGTGATTAAAATGCATTGATTTTGCATCTCCACTCACCTGCATTCTGCCCTCTAATCTGACTCAAGTGGGATCATATATAACATCTCAAGCCACTGAGCCTCTTTCAAACATACCCTATTCAAACAAAATCAAATGGGTCCTGCCACAGTTATTTCCTTCGCTCCAAATCCCTCATGTGTTTCAGGTAAAAGCAAGGATTGACAATATATAATAGTCCAGTCATCAAGGCAGGCAATGGTCAGTACTGGACCAGAGACAGTTTAGCAGTGGAATATCTTGAGAACAATCCGGGCTAGAAATGCCTATTGTAGCACATTGGAGAGCTGGGGATGCCACGGTCACCAGTGATGTGTACTGCTAGCCTCTAACCTGGGCTGCTTGTGAGATTCGGGATTTGTAATCACAACTATTAATTCACAGAAAAGTTGTCTTGGAGCATTTTTAAAAGTGTAAAAAAGTGCTAATTTTTCTGCCACAGAGTGGCTTATGCTTTCACAGTACCCCCCGCAAAATCACTTAGCTTTACGGGCAGTGGGTCTGGGACATAAGACAAAGGATCCAAATTTAAAACAAAAATGTTAAACTCAGAAACATTTCTAAAATGAGGTCGCTCTGACAGATGATGTGAAACAAAATACACAGTGGTATGTTGCGATTTAAAGATTTTGCTGACATTGTTTGGGATGCTCTGCAGACTCTACATATGACTCTGCCACACATGGGTAAGGTAGTGATCCCAGACTCACGCCCAGGAAAAATTATTCTCCCAGACACTATATCGTAGTCACTTGCTTTGTATGGATCAGTGTGCATTTCCATGGAGATGGAGACAAAATGTATATGGAAGTAGGTGTGGATGTATGTGTGTGTTTACACAGATATGCACCCAAAAGGCATATCCATGTGTGGGTGTCTGTGTTTACACATCCACAGCGCTTATGGGTGCATGTGAATCCTTTGCCTCATAGAACAGGTGTAAAGGGGAAGAAGAACTTGCTCCAGCTACTGGTCTGGAGCAAGTTCTGCCAAGCTGTTCCATAGACACTCCCCAGTCTAGGAGGGAGGATTGCTGCCCACCCAGCTGCCACGTATTTGCCAAGAGCAAGGCTTGGCTACTCAGACAGGGTGCTAGTCTCTAAAGCCAGACTCCCTTTGTAGGAGGCGGCCAACTGGTCCCGCCCACACCCCTGTGAGGGTGGAATGTTATAAAAACTACCTTTTAGAAACTGCTAATAATAATAATCTAAAAAAGTTTCCCCAGACATAAACCGATCACAGATTTAAGGCTGAATATCTCATGATTTACCATGGTTAGAAACAAATGCTTTATTCTACTGTTAAGAGGGAGTTCTGGTTTTTTAGTGGTATAAGAGATAATCTTTAGCCATGATGGGTCTCATTGGGGTTTAAACCTCTCACTGGCCAAAGACTTGTTATTGCCCATCCTGGACCTTGATTCAGTGTTGCTTTGAGGAAAATTACACATTTATTGGTGAGCGGACTGGAGCGGAAGAAGAAAAAAGAAAAAAACATTTAGCTAGCATTTCTTTTTCTTTCTTTCTTTTTGAATAATGAAAATGGCTGTTAGAAGCTGATCCAGGACTAGGTTTGTTAGAAATAGTCCCAGGGAGATGGCTGAATAGGCAGAGTAAAGAAAGATAAGGTGGAGAGGCAGTCCAAGGTACCAGAAAAATGCAATTTAACATACGGTTTTGCAATACATTACATGGCTATCATCACCATATATGTAATAATAAGTTTAAGGTGCTTGGAGTAATAATTTCCCACATTTCAGACTCTGTATATTTGATCTTTAACAATATAAGTATTAATATATTAACATACACAATTAAAAAAAAATAGAAATTACAGTGTGACCAGATTAGCCTTGTTATTAAACTTTTAACTGTAAAGATACATTATAAAATACAAACTTTGTATTTTAATTTCCCTGCTATTATTTTAAAAGCAGCCTTAAATCACCAGCTGTGAACTTGCAGGGCTTATTATAGTTGTTTCATGCTAAAAATACTCAGATAACATACCTCCAGCTGAGTTATAGCGCAAATAACAATACCTTGCTCTTATGTAGTGCTTCTAATCAGAACTCAAAGCGCTTTATAAAGAAGGTTAGTATCATTGCTTCCATTTTACATGTGGGGAAACCGAGGCACAGAGTGCTGCCATCCAACTTGGCCAAGGTCATGTTGCAGCAGCAGAGCTGGGATTAGACCCTAGGTTTCCTGAATCCAAGTTCAGGTCTCTATCCTCTAGGAAACACTGCCTCTCTATGTGCATCACTTTTATAAAAAAAAAACCCCACCACTTTAATTAGACGTGAATAACGGCTGCATGGAAATCAAGACAAACTCAGCACTCTCAGCTCTACTGGAGTCAATGGGAGGTTTGGCTGAGCAAAGACTGCAGGGGTACGCCCTCATTGAGGGTTTGCTGGGCCCACTTTTCAAAAGCGTTCAGTGTCCAATAGCTCCCATTTAGGCATCTAAATAAGAAGCCAGATATTCGGAAGAGTTCAGCCCTCTGGGAACTGCTGAGCACTTTTGAAAATCGCTCCTGGCATGCCCACCCATGGGACAGGATTGTGTCGGAGAAAGGTTTCTGTTGATTCCTGGACAAATATGTGCACTGCTTGAGAGCTTGAGTGCTCTTTATACAAGTCTCCGAAAAACAAGCCTGGGGTTGAAACCGGTTTTGCCCCCTTCAGCATGAAGGACCTAATCCTCAGCAATGCCGAGTGCTTGCATAAAGTGGTCAGCACCCTCAGCTACCACTGGGTTTGTGGGCTTGTCTGCACCACAAAGGGAACTCGAATTGTGACTCAGCCATTACCCCTAATTTGAGTCCTAGCCACACACACAAAACCTTAACTGGAGCATGTTGGTGCTTGTCACTCGAGTCAGCTGCAGTGCAGCTACCATTCGCGTGAGCACCACTCATTAGCTGCTAAAACAATTACTCTACAGTGTGAATGCAGGCTAGCTCCACCTGAGTGCAGTGTCAGTCCTCCAGTGCCTTCCCACAATTCCTCCTGTGTGCTCAGAAAGGACAGACAAGCTCTCCCACAATACCCTGCAAAAGAATTCCTAGAACAGCTCAACTTACTGCTGCACAAAGAATCCTGGGATGTGCTGCCACTAGAAATCCAGGTGCCACAAAGGGGTGAGTGCAGTGCCAGTATGGACACAACAGCTTGAGTATTATGTCAAAGTGTGGCCACTCTCAATCAAGCGAAAGTAACTCGAATGCAGGTAGCTTGAGTTAACTCTGCAGTGAATGCAGATTCTAAGAGAGTTGATTGAGCTCCTTATATGATTGGGTTTCAGTTCATTGGTGTCTGTTGCTGACTAGTAACTGGATAATTCTTCATGTATGCATACCTGAATTCCACATGCATGCATTGCAACATTTACTGGTAAAAATAAGGGATGAAACAGTGGGGAGGGTTTTTGTTTCGGGGGACTCTGTGTGCCAGTAGACATGCCAGAAATGAGTCGGGTGACTCTGCTGGACAGTCCAGAATCATCCTGAAATTGGGTCTGTTGGGCACTAGGTGTTGCTCATTAGCCATTTGGAGCTACGGGGGTGATTTCCATTGTGGGCAAGTAGCCTGGCAGGCCACACCCAGAGGCATTCTCTGAGAGTGGAACAGAACCAATAGGAACTCCAGGGGAAGAGGAGGAGTTTATAAATAGAGGAGTGAGAGCCAAACTGAGAAATTTAGTACTATTTGAGCACCAGGATGTGCTAAAAGCCCCTCCCCCAGCCTAAGAGGAATAGCTACTGGACCTGGACTCAACTAATTAAGGGGGACAATGAATGAAAAAACAGGGATGGACGTGGAGGTCAAAGGGCTAAATGGAGGGAACCTGATGGAGACACCAAACAGAGAATCTGGACAGAGCCCACTGCTTCTCAAAGGTAGCCAAGCAGCACAAAGACCAGAAGTGTCTGCTGTGGGGAATTGCATTCCAGGGACTTTCCAGTTTTGTTGGCTTAGACTGCATGCTATCTCACCTTACTGGAGAAGAGGACTAGGATTGCTTCAGGCTGGGCAAAGGGCAGACTGACATTGCAGACACTCAAAAGGAGTTTCAAGAAATCTGTGGGACAATCATTTGTCTCTCAAGTTTTAAGGAGCTGGAGGCCCTGCAGAGAGTTTGGACACCATTCCATAGAGACTGAGAAGGGTAGACCCTCTCAAAGAGCACCCAAGCAGAGGGTAAGTATGTGCAAGCAACTTGTGATAGAAACAAGTATTACATTTAGGGAAAAGCCCCCTGAAAGTGTCATCTGTAAAAGAATTGTTATTGACACTATCACAATTGTTTCAAGGGTTACAAGTAAACTGTGTTCATATCTATGGATATAGATTTAGTGTCACTCTCCTTGTATCAGAGATTTAATCTGTATAATATCCATCCATTTAGAGACATCTATTTATAGACATAGCAAAATCCAGAAAAGACTAAACTCTGGTTTATACCACAGCAGATAGTTAAGGTGAGATACAGGCAGGGGAAAGAGCTACTTTACCTGACATTAGCACATTGCCTTCCCCAAAGCCATTACACACGTGAACCTGAATCCACACCAGGAATGTCTGATTTTATATAGATGCACAGATGCAAGTTATAAAATACGGCCTCAACTCAGGAAAGCATTTAAACATGTGTTTAAGTGCTTTTGAGTACTTAATCATGCAGTTAACTTTGAGCATGTGATTAAAATTAAACACGTTTCAGTGCTTTGCTGAATAGGGATGGACCTAGGCAATGTGGAAGTTAAGTGATATTTAGTCAGTGGGACTTAAGTTAAGCACCTGCATGTGTGGTTCCCTGAATAGGGATGGACTGCTGAATCAGGGCCTACAAGAGGAACGCACGTGGCAGAGTTCAGAATAACTAGAGCTTTGAGTAATATTTACTTCCCTCTTAATATCCCTCATGGTCTTTGTTTTTTAAACAAAAAATAGCCCCACACACATTCTGAAAAGACAGAAACAAAACAATCCCAGCAAAACACACACACAGAATATAATCTGGGTCTCAGCACTACGAAGTGTGTTCATGCTATTAGCCATTATAAAGCAATGCAGGGTGATCAGAACTGTGTCGTCAACTGTTTTCCTAAAATCAATTGGTTATTAGCCCCGCTTCTCCAGTGCATCAAGAAAGCATGATCCTGTTACACATGCAAACTGCCCACTATTTTGAGGTCTTGGTGTACAGAAGTGTTTTCCTCAGCGATATCATACTTTAATGTATTTACAGCCAGCATAAATAATGCTGAGATTACACCTTGGATACAAAACTACTTGCTGCAAAGGAAATGCATTTCTTCGCCCCATCTTCATCCTTGCTGACGAGTAATTATTTAAAAATAAACATGGAGCCTGACTGTAGCTCAGTGTGAGGTCCTGCAGGGAATAGAGCTCAGGCTTGCAGGGTGGCATGCCTCTACTCAGCAGCGATGGTAGGACGGCATTATCACATAGACCCCCAGGGAGATAGACATCACAGGAAGTACCACCTTGGAAGGCCAGACTGACCACTTCCCTCATGGCCCCTGATTGACCTAGGCCCCCAATTTAAGTCCCAGGAATTTTCTGTGCAACAAGGTGGACTTCCCCAGCCAGCTGTAGCCTCTCAGCTTGCTCCTGAACTTAGAGCCCCGGCTTCTGCCCTTGATCTCTGACTCCTATCCCAACCCCTGGCTTTGGTGCTTGAACCCAACCGAAGTGCTTAGACTCCAACACCAGCCTTGACCCCTGGGCCTGATCTCCCAAACCTTGGTTGTGACACTCACCTGGGTGAGTGCGTACTCACGCAAGTAGTCCTATTGCCCTCAGCTGAATACACATCAACGTGAGGAGTGTGCAGTCGGGCCCTAGCTCATCCTTCCTATGGGTGATCCTATTACTAACAGCCGTTTTTTAACATGATGCGTGAAATTCACCCTTTGGCAGTGGCTACACAGTGGGTCTTCCTCTGGTGTCAATGAAAGGTGTGTGCAAAGAGCAAAGATAGAATAAGAGCCTTTGTGTCAGGCCCTGATCCCGTAAACACTTAGGTATGTGAGTAATTTTAGGCATTGGGTTGGATGGGGCTGTTCATGTGTGCATTGTTAAATACTCACATGCATCCAGGTTTGCAGGATCAGGACCTTGTTGTTACCATTCACTGTTTGCTATGTGTCTTATTGCCACATTCAGCCTGAGGCAGTGGGAAATACGTTTACGTTCAGTTCCACCCTTATTTCTGCCCATTGTTTTATTTCCTTCCCTGTCCACCTGCCTCCTTGTCGCTTCCATGTCCAGAGCCTTATCTCCACTAAGGATTTTAGCAATTCTCCCACTAGTGATCGAGCACAGTGGCAGTGTTAGTATAGACAGGGCACAGGTGTTTTTATCAATGGCATCCAGGCCTGCCTGCTTAGACAAAATGGCGGTAAGACCTGGGCCTGGTCTATGCTTGTACCCCGCCATTGCTAGTGCCAGCTGCATTGGTGCTAGAACAACAGTCGGCGACAGCTGAACATTCTTGGTGTAGGCGCAATGGAGGCACTGTGTCTTTTAGTGGCTAGAGCAGTGGACTGAGTCTTGGGAAAGCAGAATCCCGCTCCTGGCACTCCCACTGACCTGCTGTGTGACCTTGAGTAAATCTTCTCCCTTCTCTTTGCCTTTGGTTTCCCTTTCACCATTTGTGCATCTTGGCCATTTAGGTTGCAAGCTCTTCAGGGCAGGGACTGTCTCTTATGTGTTTGTAGAGTTCCTTGTATAATGGGGCCTGATCTCAGTTAGAGATTCTGGCCACTGCTATAAAGAGACTGCAGATTCTTCCTTTTATGTTTCTTTCCTGCAACAGCTGTGAATTCTGTCACCGGGGGCCTCATTCCCATTGCTAACATGATCAGCAAGGACATTGTTAATGTAGTCATTCAACGTGCATCATTAGACTTCAGAGTCAATGCCCTGATTAGAGTACTACAGTGTGGAGGCACTGATATCTTTTTGAACCACTGTTTCCAAACTCTCAGCAGATTCAGGAAGACAACACTGCACTAGTTATGCTTGGTTCATGTTTGGACAGTTTAATTTCACCACCCACAGACATTTGCTTCCTTAAAATGAAGGTTCTTAGGTTCTGCAGAAATTGAGCATGTCACATAAGCCATGTAAATTCATCTTTGTGCCAAATCCAGCCAACGGGCTGGGTGTTTGACACCACTGCCCTGTGCTGTGCCCCCTCCTTCTTTTAAAAATAATCTTTAAATAGAAAAAACGAATGTTTGGGGTCTGATTCAGAAGCGGTGTGATGTGCTACTGTGGTGTGGCATGGTAACAGGAGAATGCAGATGAAATCTAACCCTACATCACAGTTAATACACTGTGCCAAACTGGCATGCAAGCGGGGTCTGATTCGCAATCTGCTGTATGCACGGCACATTAATTCTGAGACACAAAGTGGGGAAGGTAATAGCTTCGATTGGACCGACTTCCGGTGGTGCAAGAGACAAGCTATCATGCTCTTCTTCAGCTGTGTGTCAGCTCAAAAGCTTCTCTCTCTCACACCAAGAGAAGCTGGTCTCATCAAAGCTTTTACCTCCCCCACCTTGTCTCTCTGAGACCAACATGGCTAGAGCAGCCCTGTCGCCATTAATTCTGCTTGATCTGGTGACACCAGCCCAACACCAGTGTGAAGCAATGTGCTGCTGACAGACCTAAAACAGTGAGTGCCTGTGGGACGGGATGGATACCCTCACACTGGATCAGGTCAGGAACGCGTTAATGGTTTTTCTTGGAGACAGGGACCAAGGCCAGTTCTGCTCTGCATCTCCTGCCGGCCCTACCAAGCCAGGACAGAGGGCCTTGCGTCTGGCTGGAATGAAAAGGAAAGACGGAAGTTCTTGACTATCCTGACGACTCCTGGGGCAGATGCAGAGAGGAGGGCGCTCAGAACAAGGAATCCGGTGAGCTTCCAGGTTGGAGGAAAAGGCTTGGGCCAGCTGTATTGTTCATGGGGTTGTTAGTACCGTGACGCACTTGGGAAGGAGGGAATTTTGACCTTACGCTGGGTCTTAGAGGAGGGGACAAAGATGCCTACTCACGGGCTGCAAATGGCAACATGCTTTGTAAAGCCACTGCACGGGCCCTGCTTCTAGCACTAACGGTTTCCACTGTACCTCGCGCTGTGACTGATGGCATGTGGAGCTCTTCCACCCACCCTTGCAGTCATTCTCTAATAAGGATTGGCCAGGATATTATTCTGATGCCTAGAGCTGGATTCAGCACCACTGGCTCACTTGGCCTTGAGGAATGCCTGAGTGATTTTGTGACAGTGCAGAGGCTGCGATCAGCACCTGCTTCTTTGCTGAGCTTTGGTTATGCACTAAGACGCAAATCACACCGGCAACCAAGGCAGTTACAAATAGAAAGCGGAATACTACATGCCATATCTTAGTGGCTGGGCACCGACCCAGGCAGAGTTTGTTCCATGGGAGCTGAGCCAGGTGGGCACTGCGCAGAGTGTGGAAATAAATAGGAGTTTCCATGGCCCAGTTGGGCTCTCCACACTTCGTGAAACAGCCGCAGTGCTTGTGGAAAATGGAGGATTTATTATTCTGAAGTCCCTAGTCTAGGCCCTTTGGGCCTGAGCTCCCTCCCCAGGCAAACGCCCACTGAAATCCATCAACATTCACAGCAGCGTTTTGTCTGTGATATCACTACACTGGTTCAGGCTTATGAAAATGGAAGGCTACCAATCTGTACCAAGTGAGAATCCTTCACTAACTTGAGCTAGATTACATAATACCCAACTCCTTCCAAATGATCCCATTCATTCTGCTGCTGAACTATATACGCTGACTTTCATTGGCACACACCACATCCAATCCATTAGTTCTGTGCATTTTGAATGCACTTAAGTTTTTTATTGCTCCTAGTTTTGTGTCATCAGCAAAGAAAGACAAAGTTGATCTTTATCTAAATCATTGCCATGGATTATTGCAATTGATTACAACACAGAAAGAGAGCTTTTCAGATTTCAAAGTTACACTCTATTTTATTTCCCCAAGTAGTAATCTGAACTGTTTAAGTTATTGCACAAGGACTTCATCTGTACGAACTGTCTATATTACATTCCTTGTTCAAAACATTTGTGTTAGTAGGGTTTTTTCCAATTCTGTACATCATGCTACTTGTTTTCCTTTTTTGTTCTGGCACTATGCGGTAGAAACACAGTGAACATTCCTTACTCTATCAAATTACAAAAGAAAGGAAAAGATAAATCAGATTAAATGCTGAAGATGGGACAAACTAGTTCAGCAAAGTTATCTAGATCACAATGTGTGGTCAGCCTGGGATAATCATAATATTAGCGTACCTGTACATTGTCATATAGAACCTTTCCTCCTGGAAACCTTTCCTCCGGGAACTTTACAAACGAGAGCCTTGTCTCACCAACGCTTTCATACATGCTGCATTCCACTCGAGGGAATAGCTTTGTGAAAGTCTCTGGCCCAGATCCTCAAAGGTATTTAGGAGCCTAACTCCCAGTGAAATCAATGGAACTTAGGCTCCTAAATATCTTTGAGGAGCTGGGCCTGTGGGACTGATCACGTAATTAAATTGAGCATGTGTGTGTTGGCGGGGTAGGGGCTCGTACAATGCACTACATTCTGCCCTCAGTTTCAAATATACAATCCCAGGCACTTGGCCACCAAAATTGTATGATCCAGTAGGTGTGCTATCCACCAGATGGGGCTTCTGGGGGGAATTCATACAAAACAGCCAGAGGAGGACTTTCCCCCTTAGCTCTCTCTGGTCCAAATGACTTGGTGAGAAAGTGAGTGAGAGAGACTCTAGTCTATAGCTTCGTGTTTAAAGCACTATCCAGGATGCGGGACAGCCAGGGTCCTGTCCCTCTGCTCCAGTGATGCTTTTGTTATTTATCCACAGTGCAACAGTTTCAACAGGGGAGTCAGAGGGACTCCCTACGTCAAAATAGCCCATGGGTCAGAGCATGCACCTGCTAGGTGGCAGAGCCTGGTTCAAACCCCTTCTTTCCCTCAGGTGGAGGGGGGATGTGAACCAGAGTCTCCTGCACCCCAGGTGAGTGCTGTAACCACTGGGCTAAACATTGAGGGATGTGGTCCCCCTTTCCCTCCACATCCCCAGCTTCTTACAAAAATGGTAGAGGTACCTAACTCCAAAGAGAGGTTTCCAGCTGCGAATCACTAGGTGCCTCCCTGCAGCCTAGGTTTCAGCACCCATCTTTGTTGAGAGCGGTGCTTAGCTCTCTCCCTGCTTGTCGGCATCTCCCATTGGCTAGCTTAGGCAGCTCCCCACCTAGCATGGCTTTTGTGAATTGCAGTTTACAGTGCCTGTCTCTCCCCATTCACTATATAGGAGCCCCGGCATCTAACTCAAGCTTTGTGAAGCATGGTAATTTTCTGGGCGCCTAAAAGTTAAGGGCTGGGTTGCTCGGTGTCAGCACGCCTAACTTCTTCCATACATCCAGCCCTTTGTGATAGAATCCCAGAGATGGCACGTGAATAGATGTCTGCCATGCTACTAACTGAGCACTGTCTCATGCACATTGGGTGATGCACCTCCGATCCCTGCACACATCAGAGCTAGTGGTCTTCTCTCCCTTCCTATTAGCTTTGCTGGAATGGCAGGGGAGCAGATCCTCAAAGGCATTTGGGTGCCTGACTCCCATTGATTTCAGAGGATGTGGGTCAGGGTGATTAATAGCATGGCGACTCTGGGGATTAGGAAAACGCTTGTTGATAGAGAGAGAGAGATTTCAGATTCTGCTTAGGCCAAAAACATGTTTCAATTTAGGATTTTGGCCTGGTTTAATTTTAGTATTTTTGCTTTGGTATGGTTTTTTTTAAGGTTTTGCTATTAAGTGACCCCAAATCCCCCAAAGTAGTTAACCCTCCCCCCCAAAAAATGTGACAAGAAATAAAAAGAGGGCCCTGAGCAGGCATTGAATTCTCTGCCTCTGGAGAATGCCTGGTGCCATGGCATGACTAGTAACCCTGCAGTTCCTCCACAGCTGACTGCCAGTTAGTGCACTCCTTTGCCTGATCTGTGCTTGTAAACAGAAATACTGCAAGTGTGTTCTTTAGACGCCCACTGGAAACTTGGCTCTGTGTGCTTATACATGTAGCACCCAGTGAGCACATTATATAGTCAGAGGCACTGGACCAGCTGCCCAACATGGATTCTGCACCTGGAACAAGTTAGTCCACTAAATTACCAGCTGGGAAGTGTGCACAGAATTGGAAGAAAGGTAACTTTTTTTGACGCTTCATTTTATTTTCTCATTTTCCCAGGTACCCTACAGGTCAGAGCTGCTACTGAAAGAGATCAACAGTTGAGTCATGGAGGACTTACTGTATTTGCATTGTCGTTATCTAGTAATTGGGTTTTTTGTGCATAAGACATAAATTGTCTGTGATTGAAAATCAATGGGGATTGGGCAGTTCAAGTGGGATTTTCAAAAGTGCCTCAGCAGCTATGCACCTAACCCTTGATTTCAATGGGAGCTGACTGCCTAGCTGCTTCAGAAAGTCCCAAGAGGTGCCTACCAGCATCTTTTGTAAATAGCTTCACAAATCTGGCCCTAGGGCCCTAATCTACTTTGGTACTTTTGAAAATCCCACTATTAATTCTTTTAAAAATCCCAGCCAAAATTGAAAGGTGCAGTTAATTAAGCACTTCTATAGAAGTGGCTTTGAAAACCAACTAGAAAAACTTGCGACTAATTGCTGACAGTTGAGAAGTTTATATGTGACCTGGTTTATGGTCCAAAGTGACAGAAAGTTTGGCTAGAACAAGAGGATATTGGGCATGTAGACTGTTGATAAATGAATGGTTTGGGTATTTTGACAGGAGATAGTAACAGGGAGCCAAATCTTCAACTGGTGTAAATCAGCATAGGTCCACAGATTTCAGGGGAGCTCCCTCAGTTTACATTAGTGGAGGACTTAACCCTGAGTACTTAATTGATAGAAAATACCCTAATGACTTTATATAATGCTTTCTCTTTCATCTGCACATGGAATTCTCATCAATGCTAATGGGAGCTGCTTATATTTATTGTAAGGGAATATACCTCAGCCCAGCAGGTATGACTGGTGCATATTTTCATGGTCATCTCCATCAGGATTTGCTCGGCGGTAAAGGTTCTTTTCTGCCCCTGAAGAGCCAGTATTCTAAAGTGGAGAGGCAAAACAAAGCAAATTGTTAATAATTAAAGAGGCCTTCAAACCTTTTACTTGGATTCAGCAGAGTGGGGCTAAAAGGGAATGTCTGTTTTAGAACTTGGCATAGAAAGTAGGTTGGATTTATCTAGCTAGCTTGCCCTGTCTACCAAGCTGGGACAAATGGCTGGAGAAACCCTCCATACCATGTAAGTGCACTGCACGTAACTTCCATTTTCATTTCACTCCAGCACTGATGTCCAAATTCGTAACACAAACCTATGATCTGATTGCTCTTGGAATGTGGCAAACACCTAATCACATGGCAACAAGCCACACATCAGTGGCTCAAAGTCTAGGCAAAAGCTGCCGCAGCAGCAGCAAGCTTGATCATCTTACATTTCATTTAAGCCTTCGTTCCTCAGGAACGGGTCCTCTGCCTCATTTTTACATACACGCAACCTCTGCATTGCTCGCATCCAGTTGTGTACTATGGCCTTGTCCCTGGGCCTCCACTCCCCTGAAAATGCCTCCTGCCACCCTGATTACTTACACAAAGAACTAGTGTCTGGTTCACTATTTAGCTTAACAGTCTCTTACCATCAGGACATTGCTTGGAATACTCCTGAATCATTAGTAGGTGCTTAAAGTTCTCCCCTCTGCCTTTTCTGCTGGGATTTCTTCCAGTGGTTTTTGTTTCTCCTGATGCACTTTGCCTTCCTGGAAGCTCAGACGTGCTGTGAAGCTGGCTGTTCACATGCTGCCTCCCAGCTCTTCTCCGCTGCACACAATGTTCTTTCTCTCCAGCCACAGCTAGAAGTCTCCTACTCCCACCTAGATGCTCAGCACCTATTTTTCTCAATTAATCCTTTGCTAGTTGCTTAGCACTCTCCCACTGGGTTTTCTTGCTAGCTACGGTCTTATACTGTTCGTATCACCATGGTATCTGAGAGCCTTAGAGATGTGTTCAAGCGCACACAGATCTGTCTCTCTTTCACCTTTCCCTGTGCTGTGAAGAGTTGGGTTTTCATTGTTGCCGTGATTTTTGTGGGGTTGTTGAGTGAAGTGGGGTTTGCATCTTGCTTCAAAAGAGCTGAGGCTTATGAGAGATTCTAATACCTTCTGAGAACGAACGCCACAATTGTGGGTCAGTCGCATGTGCTCTTGAGTCCCACTCTTGAGGTTTGCCATTCCATTGTTCCCGTGGAAGGTAGGTGCTGGGGGAGGTCATGACTCCGCAGGGTGAGGGGGCTCTAGGAAACTTAGGCCAGACGTGTGGGGCTTTGACCTTGAATGTGCTCCTGATATTCAACAGGAAGTCAGCAGTGAGACAGGAGCACAGGGGTGATGAAAAGGCGATCTCCGTTGCTGAGTAAATGGGCTGTCACATTCTGTGGCAAATGAAACATTTTGGGGTGGGTGGTTTCATTCTCGGGCACAGTACGTTAGAGTGATCAACCCTGGACGTCAGGAGTGTGTGGATCATGTAGGCTAGGTATACGTCTAGGAGGAAGGAGCAGACGCTTCTTATGAGTCATAGCTAATTTATTCAATGGGAGGGTGATGCTATAGAAGAGGTAGGTCTTAAAGTTTTCCTCTCCATCATCATCTGTCTTTTCTACATTCCTAGAATCATAGAACCATTGAATATTAGGGTTGGAAGGGACTCCAAGAGGTCATCTAGTCCAACCCCCTGCTCAAAGCAGGACCAACCCCAACTAAATCATCCCAGCCAGGGCTTTGTCAAGCCAGGCCTTAAAAACCTGTAAGGATGGACATTCCACCACCTCCCTAGGTAACCCATTCCAGTGCTTCACCACCCTCATCATTATTCTACATCCAGTTGCTGACTTTGGGCAAGTTTTTAGAAATGTGGGAGATGGTGCATTTTGCATCCAGTATGATGGTGGGTGTTGTATGTGTATTGCAGTCTCCCCTTGGAACTCCATGTAGATGTGGAACAGGGTAGGGGAGAAGATCGATCCTTGTCGGTTTCCACAAGCTTGGAGGCTGTGAGTCAGGGGTACAGCACAACTCACTGGGTATGACCTGAGAGAAACAACTGAAGCCGTCTCAGCACTAAGTCTCTAAACTCCCTCCCCATCTCTGAGATGTGTCTTCAGCATTCCATAGTCAACTCAAACACTATGAAATCCAGCATGAGTCTGGATGTATGGCAACTGACCAAGGCCAAAAGGAGATAATCCATCAGTGCCAATAACACTGTCTCTGTTCCAGGTCCCTGCTTGAAGCCTGATTGGCAAGAGTCCAGGATATTGGCAGTCCTAGCTAGTGCTAGAGGGGAGCTACTCAATTAACTCGCTCAGGAATGAGAAGTTAAATAGCAGGTGGCTGGCAAGGACAGGTGCATCAACTGATGGTTTCTTAAGTAGTGGTCAGACTACGAGGTGTATTAGGGTGGGAGCTAGATTTCCTTTTTTATAGGTAGGCTTAGAAGGATTTGATTTTTATCCATGAATGTCAGTAAATGTCCATTTCACTGCACACACACACAAACTGATGAGAAATAATAACAGAAATTTAAAAAGAGGCAAAGGAGGAAAAATGCTGCTTGAGAATTTATGCGAGTTTGGTTTAAGGATATTTACATTGCATATTTTGCTGTGATGATGGTGATTTGTGATTTAACAGTCACAAAGCTTTAACTTTTTGAATTTCAACATCTACTGTCATCACATAATTTTTTGACTCCCTGTAGCAAGGCACTGTGGCCTTCCACAGAGCCTGAGCCCGAGGAAGGGCCGTGATGCCCCTGCTGGGCAGATCTGGACACTGCAGGCCAAATACCCTGGGAGCAGAGGGGCGGGACCAGGACAGGAAGGGGAAGGATAAAAGGCTGGCCTAGCATCTTAGGCAGGGGAAGCTGCTGCCTGAGAAGGACGTGCTTTCCCCAAGGTTGCGGTCTGGGCCTGACGCAGGCCTTGCGGCTGTGCGGAGCAAGCACTTGCTGACTGGAACCTCCAGGGCTGCTGGGTCCTAGTGACTGGGAACGGCTGCTGGGCCCTAGTAGCTGGGAAGAGCTACTGGGAGAAATCCCTTGAGGTCAGCCCTGACCTAGAATAGCTGCCCATTGCTGGGGACCTGCCAGAGCTGCCTGAGCCCTGGGTTCTGGAGGACCCGCTGGTGTACAGAAGGAGCACCATAGAGGAAGGCACTATGGCCTGGGCCTGATGAAGGGCCGTGATGTCCCTGCTGGGCCACGTTGCCAGCCTATACTCCCTCATTGACTGACACCTCCCATATGCAAATATTAACATTTAAACAGATACGAACTGCAAAAAGTGCTTAATATTTAACATTGATATTGCCATCAAAATTATATTAAAAATAAACATCAAATTCTGCCATGCCTACTTAGAGGAGAGGCTCATAATCTTGGTTAATGCTATGTTCACAACTCTCACACAGACAGAAGTTAGATAAAAACACACATACTCCTGTTGGAAGGTTGCAGTGTAACACTACTTTAATTCTTAGGATTTAGGATAATAAGCTGAGGGCGATGGGATATGAAATGTGGGTGGGGGCAGCGCTGTGTAAGGCTTTTAATAGTGAGGATCAGGAGTCTGAACTTTATCCAAGATCCAGTGATGGGACTTGAGGGGCTGGGACATAACTGAAGCAGCAGGAAAGGAAGATTAGGTGAGCTGATGAACACTTGCATTCCCTCTGAAGTTTCAGCTGGAATAAAAGTCTTTCATGTGCTGTCCTAAGATGGTGTGTAATGTTGTCATATATTGTTGAACAATTGTTTTGCTCCAGAGGTAGCAGCGTTTTGATGGTGGGCAAAGTGACCTCTGTGTATTAGTTTGCTTTGGAGTGCTGGAAAGAAGATAAGTTTCCTGAATATATGAGGTTATTTCTGACTGAGTCAGGTACTAAAATACGGTATGATTGAGAGCTCAGTTTACCTATAAAAACACCCAAAAAGGGCAATTAAGAAAACCAGCAAAAGTGGAAGGGGCGTGGCAGACTCGGTAATAGAAGGAAGATCAATGAAGGGAGCACCGATACTGCAAAAGATGCATGTAAATATACACAGATCTGCTGCTTTGTGTCAGATGATATTCCAGGACCTAGTAGCAACTTCCAGGCAGGCCAAGAGAGTACAGGGTGAAGTGTGCTGCTGGAAGACAGTGGCTGCCCAACTGACATCTGTGTTTGGTGACACTTGCACAGCCTGACAAGTTCAGCATGTGTGGGGCCCTCGGCAGCAGGTGGAAAGGCTGTGTGAAGAACCACCTGCTCTCCAGCCTGTGTGCCTGTCTATCAGGGTCACGTCAGCAGCAGTGGATGCTCCTCTGCAGAGTGTCTCCAGAAGGAGAAGTAACTGGAAATGTCACTCCCAGGTAGAGCTGAGAAACCGACAGGTGCCAGGGGGCTTTTTAATCAGGCATGTAAGGATAAGATTTTGATTTTTATATGGATCTTAATGGATAATATGGAGTTTTTCCCTACAATGGCTATCAATTATATTATGATTTTTTTTCTGCACTGGCAGGAAATTTCCAACAAAATGCTTGGATGCTTCATTATTATTTATTCAAGGCCTGCAGACCACAGAAACCAGCATTCACAGATTTAAAAAGAAAATCCCATGGCCAAATCCTGCACCTGTAACTCCCCTTGAAACTGGTGGGTAATGTAAGTGCTCAGCACTTCTTGACAATTGGCTTATAATAGTTGAATGATTATTGTATTATAGGGTCGGATCCTCAGCAGGTGCAATTTGCCATTGTTAGTGTATTGAAGTGAATGGAGCCAGGCTGATGTCCGCCAGCTGAGGATGTGGCCCTGCAAGCTCGTACTACCTGACTGAGTATCAATATCAGGAAAGGTTAGAATATATCATGAGCCATACATTGATGTAAATCCAAAGCAGTTCCAGTAAACTCCAAGAGGCTACTTCAGATTTATTCTGGTTCAGAATGGAATATAATCCCATGTATAACTTTTAATTCTCCCTGTCTGTTAATGTCAATAATGAATGATAGAATTTGTGACCACTTGGGAGGTGGCACAAGAAACCAATCATTATTGACATTCACCAACAGAAAACTTTTGCCCCGCTCAGTGGAGCTGCACTGATTTACACTGATACACTTTAGCAGTAATGTGTATTGCCAGAAACAACACTGCATATCTGGAAAATCTACATTCTCACAACTGCAAGCGTTGTTCCCTTCCTGTACAAATTACCAGCTAGGCTGATGACTGGCCATCACATGCCTGCAGCTGCCCATATGTAGCCTATGGAAGGAGGGCTATTCTGTCAACAGAATAAACATGTAAACTTGCACTTCAAGTTAATCAGGAGCATAAGTGCTTTGCTGAATAGGGATGGACTTAAACACCTTAATGTTATACATGTGCTTAAAGTTTTTGCTGAATCAGGGCACAATTTTGAAATTATCGGCCCTGTTATGCAATACCAGTTGCTTAGGTCAGACGCTGTACACGTGCACAGTATGTAAGATAACCCTTTAATAAGCTCTTTGGGCCTGGGACTGGTTGTTTTTGTTCTGCTTTTGTACAGCAGCTAGCACAATGGGGTCCTGGTTGGTGACTAGGGCTCCTAAGCACTGCTGTAGTATGGATAAATAATAATAAATATGAAGATGATTCTGAACCTGCGTCAGGACCTGTTAGCTTGGTATTGCTTATGGTGCTTCAGTTCAAAATGCTGGGGTGGGGTGGGGGTGGGGAAGGCATTGTCCTGTAGGACAAAAGGTTTCTGCCTTGACCCAAAGAGCAAAATTGGGACACTTTTTCTTAATGTTGGTGACTGGGCTAGGCAGCTCTTTGTGTGAATGACCTTTTATGGCAGAGGGTATCACTGTAAGTTGGGAAACTTGATTGAGTCGGGTGTGATGGCAAAGCTTTCTTGGTAATGGGCATGTCCCTCTGAAATTCACTCTGCTCCTTGTTCAAAGCTCTTTGAAGTCTGTGGGAAAACTCCCATTGACTTCACTGGGCTGTGATGCAGGATGTCCTTGTGGAAATATAATGAAGCATGAAGTTGGCCACTTTTAGAAAGAGCTGCAAGACTCACCTCCTTGTCCAGGCCCTCCTAGCTCATTACATTCTCATTTCATAGCGGACTAGTAAAGCTGTAGTCTGCAGCATAGCAAGGTGTATGGTCTCTTGTATCAAGACATAATGTCTCAACTTAAGCCCAAATACAATGGTGATGGGAGTCAAATAAAAGTTTGTAATAAAATAAATACATAGCATCAGTGGACCCAATGAATGTAGGGATTTTTTCTTCATATGAAAAATAATTGAAGTGGGAAGAATTTTTCCAGGAACAACAATCACAGTAGTTAGTACGGCCGAGCACCAAGCACACACAAGTTTGTGACTCTGAGACGTGTATTTGTGGTATGGACTGTTCTCTGATCATAGAGGCAGGTGTGATGTTTCCAAAATGTTTTATGGTATTGAAAAGCTAATTCAATAAGCACTGACAAGGTGATCTTTGCCTCAGTTTGCCATAGAAAAATTACTTCAGTATGTGGAAAATTTGAAGTGATAATGAAAAACTGAACACCTAGATAACATAATATATCACAATAAAACACCTAGATAACATAATATAACACAACATGGCTTCTGTAATAAAGGAAAATCATCCCTCTTTAATCTACTGGAATTCTATGGGCACTTCAAAAATGAGTGGATAAAGTGTGAGAACTGGTTGATATAATTTGTTGACTTTCTGAAAAATTTTAGACAAAATTCCTCGCATCAGGCTATTAAGAAAAGTAAGTATTGATGTCATCCATAAGGAATCATAATGGATTAAAAACTAGCTAGGCAGTAGAAAGCAAAAAATAAATGGTCTCCTTCCAGTGTGGAAGTGTTAATAGTGGATGCTCCAAGGATTCAAATTAGTACTGATGTTGTTTAATATATTTATTAATACCCTGAAAAAGGGGCTGAACTTTGAGAGAGCATGAAGATGACAGAAAATGATTTTGATTAGTTAAGACTAGAGAATACTGTATGAAACTTCAGAGGGACTAATAAAGCTAGGGTAATGAGCAACACAATGGCAGGTGAAATTCATGTTGATAGATGCAAGGTGTTTCACATAGGCTGGAATAATTTAAGATACCCATACACATTGCTGGATCAAGAACAGGGCCTGAGAATCATTGTGGAAAATTTAATGAAACCCTGGGCTCAGTGCATAGCGGTGGTCAAGAAAACAAATAAAATGTTAGGAGGTATAAAGAATGGGATAGAAAAGGATAGTGAAAATATTATAAATGCCATCATATATCATTGGTACACTCTTCACATGGAATACTATATTCACCTCTGGCCACTCTCCCAGAAAAGATATAGCAGAAATAGAAGGCTTCCAGAAATATATAATGAAAATGATTACATGTACAGAGACACTTTCATAGGAAGAGAGATTGAAAAGAATGGGATTGAGTAGTTTAGAAGGAGGTGACTCAGAGGGGATGAAAGAGAAGTACACACAATAATAAATGCATGGCGAAGGTAAATTAAGCTCTTGGTTCTCTCACATAATACAAGAATTAGGGGCTATTCAATTAAATTGAATATTAACCAATCTAAAGTGGATGCAAGGAAATATTTTTTTCATAGTGCATAATTAACAAGTGGAACTCATTGCCACAGAATACCACTGAGACCAAGTGCTTAGAAGGATGCAAAAGAGGCTTAGACGTTTATATGGATAACGAGAACATTCACAATTTCACATTAAATTGAGTAAAGGATTTTTAATAAGAGATGTAAACCTTCATTCTTCATAGTATAAGCCAATCACTAACTCACAGGGGGCAGAAAGACCCTTCCTTTCTGAGGAAGTTTTTCAGAGATTCTAAGGCCAGAAAGGACTGTTGTGATCATCTCGTCTGACCTCCTGTATAACACAGGTCATAGGACTTCCCTGAGTGAATTTCTGTTTGAAGTAGAACAGATCTTTTACAAAAAACATCCAATGTTGATTTTAAAATGGCCAGTCATGGAGAATTCACCAGAACCCTTAGGAAGTTGCTCCAGTGATTGATTACCCTCACTGTTAAAAATTTGCACCTTAATTCAAGTCTGAATTTGTCTAGTGTATGCTAGACTGAAGAGCCCCCTATTATCAAACTTAGCATCCCCATGTAGGTACTTATGACCTGTGATCAAGTCACCCTATAGACTTCTTTTTGTTAAACCTAAACAGATTGAGTTCCGTGAGCCTTTCACAATAAGGCACGTTTGCCATCCTTTTCCACTGCGAGAGGCTTTTGCATCTTCCTCTAAAGTATCCAGTATTTACCTTAGTCTGAGACAGAATACTGGACTAGATGGACCATTGCTCTGATCCAGTCAAATGATTCCTATGTTCTTAGTGTTTGTTGCATTGTTTTGGTTTTCACATTCTGGTGTTTTGGGGTTTTTTTTTGGGAGTGGTTGAATATATTTATCCAATGTTTATACTATATTAATAATGTAATCACTACAGCATTCCTTGTATTATTCATTTTGGTAAAAAATTCAGTTTATAATACTCTGCCTCTATATTATTTAGCAGTCCACAGCTCTCTTTATAGACAATGCATCAATATGTTGTAGAAATTTTCTGGGGAGAAGCTGGAGTATGGGACATCTTGGTAATGGAGAGTTGAAGCTCTTGCCACATATGAAGGTGTGGGAGGCCGATTGAGACCGAGATTACCTTGATGTTTCTACTAAAATGATCAGCAGTGAAACAGTTAACAATGTAGACATTGAGTATGTTGTCAGTAGGGCCCAGAGTTAACAGTCCATTATGTTGAATGGGGCCAGTTCACACCTCTTAGGCCTATTATATTTCAGGCTGTTTGCAGACTCAGGAAGACAGGTGTCTATTGGTTTACACTTGCTTCGGGCTTTTAAAGGCTGGAAACAATTTTTTAAAAATACAAATCTTAGATTATAGACTACAGTTCTGCAGCAAAGAGTGCAGACTCTGGCAAATTCCACTGGCATGGAATCGTGAATACATGGTGCCCTTATGGTAAATGTACCCTCAAGTTTGTCCTTCTCTCCCACAGCATAAAAGTAGATAGTCTGTCTAAAAAATACACAGCGTGCTGATCCCTTGTATGCAAGCTATTAACCTCTGAAGGTTACGAGGTTAATGAGATCTGAATGATAATGAAGGCAGAATCCACCAGCAAAGCTAGTGGGTAACTGACAGAGGAATAACATGTTTTGCTGTCATTCATTTAGGCCCTGAGCCTGCCCCACAGACGTTCAAAAGAGCGCTGCTGTTGACTTGGATGGGTGTAGAAACAGGCCCACAGTTCCTAGCTCCAGAAGACCAGCATTCCAGGAACATCTGAAATTAGGACAAAGGAAGGTTAACCTTGTACTCTAGATACTACTATGAACTTAAAGTGGTTTGGCAGTGATGAAAAGTTAAAAGGAAAAAGGCTTGTTGCTCCAATTCAGACTCTGTGGAATTTACTGCGTCCTCTCATTGGTTCAGAAGTGCTGAGACATTTCACAGCAAATAGGAAATGTATGAACAATTTGCTTCCCCCCCCATCGACTTTTCCCAAATATGTAAACTCTGAAAAAGCTTTATTCTTTCTAAATGATCATTCAATTGCCTCCAGACTGTATCTTTTGGTAAATTTATAGCTTGCTATTTCAAAAAAAAAACCCAAAACTGAAATGCATTTTGCATATTAACACGTAACTCTTGTTCCTGTCTGCTCAGTTTGGAAATGGTTGGATTGCTTTTATAAAGAAAAAAATGGCTAATAAAATTGGCCTCAGCACCATTGCTTTGCAATTCTTATGAACAGTAAAGTGCTACTTACAGTCATTGATGTTAAAAGCTATTTCTAAATTATGGTGCCATTTATTATCTCTAGTGTCCAAAGTAAGTTTAAATGATGCTTATAATTCATGTTTTACCAAATTTCCTTTTCCCCCTGAGGATACCTCTGATTAACTTATGCACATTTAAGCGCTTTTTAAATTCTTCTTTTATTGCCATTATGCTCTGAAAATCTCAGCGATTCTCAAAAATGGGTAATAAAGTTGAGATAAAATGCTGCAGTTTTAGATCAATGCTGACATATCACTGTGGTGATTTCTTCAGAGCTAAAGTGATAATGCTTCATATTTACAGAATATATACTAGGTTATTGCTACAGTATTACCATTTTGCTCTAAGATGAAATGAGTAATTTACCAATTTATTAAACAGTTACATTTAAGTATTGCTTAGGACATTACCACACCAATCTGTTTACTTAGCTTGAAGAGTTACCATTAAGAAACTCTGTTTATTTAGGTAAAATTTGCAATCATCATGGCCTCCATTAAGAAACTTATTTTTCTGCAAGCCTAATTGCCTGGAAATGAGTTTCTCCTTATTTATTGTGGTATATTCTGCTAAGCCAGCTAAAAATGTCACCCTAGCAAGAAGTGCTGGAGAAATTAATAATACATATACAGAACAGTTTTAATTAGTATAATATCAAGTGTTAATAAAAGATTTATACTACAGTTAAAAGTTCTAATGACCACAACAAGAAAAGATGTGAAACATATGGAAACAGTCTGTTAACAAACAAACATTATCCAAACCCCCAAAATCCAAAAAAAAAACCACCCAAAACAACAACCAAAAAACCAAAACCCATGCCACCCTTCCAAGTTAAATACTAAAACGCTTTTGTTAGCACTATGGCCCCAATTCTGACCTCTCTTACATGAGAGCAACTCCTATTGAAACAACAGGGCTAAATTCAGATCTCATTTAAACCAGTGTAACTCCAGAACATATGCACCGAAGTCAGGAAAGCTACTCCAGAGCGACACTAGTGTCTTTCAGATGAGACAGATGGATCCTGAGCCTTGAGTAAAGATGCTTTACAAAATGCTTCTACAGTTTATAAGCTCGATCGCTATCAAGGTGCAAGAAAAGAGCTTCTGAGTTGGATAAACAGATCACACTTGAAGCAATGCTGAACTATCAAGTCCTTTTGCAATTCTAGTTCAGCCCAGCTCTAGGAAAAGATGCTCATTTGGCTGGCTCAGGGCTACAGAGATTGTTACCAGTTTGACTCCGGCCAAAGACAACAGTCATAAGCAGTGGCTGAATCTCAAAAGTGTATCACTTTGGGCTAGAAATCTCAGTGCTATGCAGTGGGTTAGTGCAACAACCTTTCAGAAATGGAGAGATGGTGTCAGGTAGTGGCTCAGGTCACAGAGCTAAGTTTGATCTCATCCCAGTCCCTGTGAACAGACATCATAAACCCAAGCAATCTGGCCCAATGTAGCACAGAGGGCAGTCAGCAGGGGCCCAATTCTGAAGCCAATGGTAGATGAGGTCCTCCTAGTGTGGGCCCTAGCAGAGGGTGAGGTTGGAATGCTGCTGGGGGAATATTGGATGAGGCTGAAGAGGACAGTGGGGTGCCATCAGTGATTGTAAAATATTCTGTCTTGCTTTTACACTCAGTTGCAATAGTGATTTTGTTTTTAAAGGGACAGATCCTCAGCTCGTGCAAATCAGACTAGCTTCAGACAAGTCAAAGGAGCTGATTTATACCAGCTGAGGATCTCGCCCCAAAATGTTAGGACCCAGTCCTAAAGTCCTTAGCCAAGCAAGATAAATTAAGGCCCAATCCTAAACTCTGTGGGAGATGGGCCTATGCAAGAAGCAGAATAAATCCTTCAGGACTGAAACCTTCATGTTGCACAATAAAACTCTTTTTTTTTTTTTAAATGTAAGACTGAACATTTCAATTCCATTAACCAAGCCATTGTTAAATGGATGTAGGGGAGTTATTTCTTTAGCCAAATGCCTATTATACACCCATCCCAGATTAGACCCAAACAAAAATACACGATAAACAACCATAAGGGTTAATCATACAGCCTCCAGTCAAGAAGTGTTTCTAACCTCATTTCTACCAACACCAGCCAGGAACAAAAAAAATCCCCTTCTGGGAAAAAATTGAAATAACTTACTTGGACTGAAAGCTCCTTGGGGCAGAGACTGTAGCTGCCATGGGGAATTAAACAGGTGGTTCCCACTGAAATTGATAAGAGTGACAATTGCAGTTTCTAGCACAATTTGGGTGCAGAGGCAATGGAAATAATAAGAAGAAGATGCTAGACTAAACAGATTGATTTTGCCCAACAGCTTGAGCGACATCCTCAGACGCGGGCTTTGGCAGATAGCAAGGCCTCCACTGAGACTGTCCCACTGCCTGCTGGCCAGTGTTTAACTTTGGGGAGAGACAGCTAGCACGTTCCAGCTGAGCACAACTGTCCTGAGGAGCTCAGAGATAAATGAGTTCCATGTAGAATATCATAAATAATCCATGCCCTGGACGGCACCCAGATGCAGAAAGGAAGTCTGTGAAGAGCATGGAAAACAGGCATTGGGTGCACATCAGCTTTCCAAGCTTAACAAGCAGCATCTATCTGCACTTGCTGGCACTTTTGAGTGGCATATAGGGTAGCCCCGTATTGCAACTCTTCCGAGAGGGCTGTGATTTGGGAATGCTCCCATACCCTTTTCGGCTCCTGAAAGCTCACATGCAGTGGTCAAGAGTCCTTTATCTCGTCTATGTCTGGCTAGGCATTTGCAGCCTTCTCTGTCCGATCCAGCTCTTGTCACAGTGAGCCATGTCTTTGTGACGCCTGAGTTGGATTACTGCAATGTGCTCTGCAGGGAGCTGCTGTTATGATTGTGTTTGTATTGTGGTGGTGTCCCTCCCCTGCCGTAGGGTTCCAGAGCTTGGGCACTAGCTCAAACCCAAACCACTACACCACAGCTTTACAGGTGAGTCAGCTGTGAGCTAGTCAGTTGACACATGCCAACCACAGGTGTTGTTTGCAGTGTAGACATACCCTATGGGGCTCAGACCGGGGGTTGCTGATTGGAGGTGCAGGTCTGTATTAGTGATTGAAAATAGGCCTATCTTAAGAATTCCCAGCAGTTTGGAGTAAAGAATGAGCAGCCATTAAATTGGGCTTTGGTGGCTCTGGGCTTGTTTATGGCCCTGGCTGATGGGGTGTCTGTAGTGCCCATTTTGCTTTGGTGTCTGATCCAGGCAGATTAGCAAGATGAGAGTAAAATGCTTGTTTCCTCTGTCTCCGGTTTGATACAGAGAGTTTATTGTTTTCTGTAGGTAATAAATAATTGATGGCAAAGCCTCTGTCCATAATTAAAATGGATGCCCCTTGCCTGCCACAAATGATAGCTTTTCCAGTAATGAACAGATTTAGGCATGTGTTAAATCTAGGACACGTCCTATTCATCTATTGATAGGCTGCAGCGCTGCACACGCAGGGGTGGAATGTGCAATAGTCAGTATAATAAAGGCGAAGATGGCTCAAGTCATGGATTGCTAATGAACTTCAGTGGGGATTAGACTATGGGTGGTGAACTTTTTCTCCCCTCTAGACTTGCAGCTCAGTACTTGCCTCTGGTTGAGGTCCACAAAGCACAGGACTGGAGGGAAGCAAAGTGACCACATGCCATCTTTCTGCCCCAACCTGGGGCCAACTGGTGGCTGACCTGGATTTTATTTCAATGCCTATCTTTAGGCACCCAGGTTTGAAAATGTTGGCCATTGCCCATAAACTCAAAAAACAAGGGCAAATTTGCTATCCAACCTTCTCCAGGAGTCTCTCTTCTCTGCTCCAAGGAGCAGATGAGTGCTAGGGAGCGTTCAAATTATAGATGACGCACATTGGGTTTTCAGTCCAAAAATTCATATATCTGACTTTACTTGTTTGTCCTTTCCAGGGCCACAGAAAGATGCTCCATATTTATTCCTACTAATGTAACTCTATTGATTAAGTCATAAAGAATACATAAATATAAATAATATATATTGACTCTTCTTACATTAACTTATCTGTCTTTTACTTCTTCTTACTCCTCAATAATACTACAATTATATAAAGAAATACATTAAAATCAACATTGTCCCCCAGGAAGCAGATCTGCCATTATTATTATTATTACTGGCCTGTGCCAAGATACAAGCTTTGAAAAAGCCAAGCAAAAGGAGATATATATGGCAGCCTTGGTCAGCGAAGCAGGTGTTCCTTCCCCAGCTTGAGAGGAGTCCATGGGTAGGCTCATAGGGGACAGATGTCAATGGCTTGTGGAGTGTCTGGTACTTCTTGACTCCTTGGTAGCAGCATGTCCCCTATGGAACATGATTGGTTTGCTTTGGTCACGACCAGTCGTGGAGGGGCTCTGGGGGCACTGTTGCCAGGGCAAACCGAAACCAGTCTGGCAGTCGTGCAGGGTCCGCAATTAGCCTGCTGCCATTACTGGCTGTACTTGTGATTGCAGCTCTTTCGTTCATAGCCAGGTTTGACTGGTGTTCTGTGTGGTGGCTGGAGAAATGGTGCAGCCCAGTTCATGCATGGGAGGCCACAAAGGGAAATGGGAAGCGCCCAACAGCTCATTGACAGTGGTAGCATGGGTCTCTACTCTCCCTGCCACACTTGGGAATGGGGGCTGTGGTCTTGGGGTGAAACTCACCCCGGTGTGTAGGGAAACACAAGCCCATGCCCCACTTACAACCCACAAAAGCCCCCAGGATCTAAGTCATGCCTAAGCCTTGTGCTGCCCCTTTGCACAGGAGGAAATGTCATCCTGTAAGAATGTGTATCAGCACGCTGGCTGGTGATGGTGTCGGGGCAATCACAGACCATCCCTTTGGCAGCGTAAGCATTACGCAGGCATAGCACGCTCAAGCGACTGGGGCTGGGAGCTATGGCACAATCTCTGGGCTCAACTAAGCTTGGTCTCACTTGTGCACCAATAGGGGGGGATGCCTGCATTGGTGCCAGTAGCGGCTGGTGGTTCCAGGGCTGATCTTCGCGGAAGATGAGTAGAGGCTCTTTCATTGCCCCATTTGCCGGGGTGGGACTGCGAAGGAGGGCAGCGCAGCTCCAAGCGTATCAGTGTGGGGATGTGTTTCTTACAGCCACTCGGAATCATGTTTAGATGAATGAGCCAACCTCTGCTCCCAGTGACACCCATGTATTGACTCTCAGTGGCATTGCACGAGTGCAGTAGATCAGATTCTAGCCCCGTGATCACTGAGAAATCTCAGGGAGGGAGCGAAATCCCACACTGGGGGCCCCTCGTTGAGAACACTCGGGGGGAAGAAGAGGGCTTCAGCTGGGTTGTGACCAGGATCAGACCATTCATTCCTATTGCCCTCCCCCTAATAATGTAAAAGAGCTTGTTTTGCTTGGCTGGTCAGAGGCTGGGCACTGGCCAATGCCCTCATCTTCATCTGTGGTTATGAGGAGTGTTACTCCAGGCCTAGGGAATGAAACTCCCATAGGCCCCAAAGCCCAGCTAGAATAAGAATTAGGTATGCATGGGCAATTAGAGGTCCAGAGCCAGGATGCTCACACAGGATAGGTCACTGGCAGTTGCACAGTAAGCTAGCAATGCTGAAACAGTGAGCTCAGAATGGTCTGTGACTTGTCATCAGCCCAGCCAGTTAGAGACACTGGTTAGATAGATAATGGGTAGAGGGAGTGTGTCCTACTGGATAGAGCACTGGCCTGCGCCTCTCAAGATATAGCTTATATTTCCAGTTCTGCTGCTGGGTGACCTTGGGCAAGTCACTTACCCGCTCTGTGCCTCAGTTTCTCTATCTGTAAAATGGGAAAAACTTATACCTCCTTTGTAAAGCACTTTGAGATCTGCTGATAAGAAGTGTCATGTCAGAGCTGGCTGCTATTATTGTTGTTATTATCAGGGCACAGGTCTACCTACTTTGCTAGAAACAGATGAAGAGAGGTTCCTCCTAGTCTCTCTCCTGGGCTTATAGGAGCTGAGCTCAAGATGCAGCTTTTTATTCATGCATTGGTCTTTCATAGAATCTATTTTTGAGCCTTTTCCATTGCAAAGGAAACAGAATCCTGCAAAATACTGTCCACATTGGCTGTTTTGTACTTCTGCTCTTCTTTTTGTAACTCCTCTAATATGCAATCTGCTCCCTGCACTTTTTAGTACCGGAGTGGGACAGGACTGACACTGTGACTTCCTAGATAAACTAAGTGCTTCTTAATGACTGGGTCAGGTTGTATTATATAAGTCGTAAAGACAACAAACCTTTCCTGTGCAGACATGACTGTTGGGTTCTATTTAGTTAATAACACTTAGCATTTCTCCAGGGCTTGTATGGGACACACATTACAGGCAGGTGTGATCTATTATATTTATCAAAGCAATATAAGAAGTCATGAGCAGGACAGGGAGCACAGGAGAACTGGATCCTGCATTAATCGGCATTCAGCAGAAAACCAACAGGTACTTTTGCCTAGTAGCAGGGAGGGAGGCCCCAGGCCCTTATCCTGTAAACACTTTATGCATGTACATATCTTGGAGCCCCATTGAATACTCACATGGTTACAGTTAAGCATGGGCAAACGTGTTTGCCTATGGGAAGAATATGTAGCTACTTATTAGCACAAAGGGGATGGTGCACAAGATCATGTCTCTGCAGATGCACCCATTTTCCATCCCCACCTTGCCCCCCTTTCAGACCAAGCGTAAGGGTATGTCTACATGGCTGGCCTGGGTCAGTTGACTGAAATTCAGGCTTCAGGCCTATAAAATGGCAGAGTAGGCAGTGAGCTTTGAGAGCCTGCAAGGGGGTGGGTTCCAGAGCCAAAACATCTACAGAGCAATTTTATAGCCCCTTGAGCCCCAGTCAGCTGAGCCAGCTGCAGATGTGAATCTGGAGGATTGCTGCTAATCAGCGCCGAAGACTATGCATAGTACGTAGCCAAACTTATGCTCATTCACGATCTCTGCTCGCAGTTGCGCTGGCAAACACAGGCGTGTGCACTGTGCAAGCACATCCGAGAAACTCAATATACACTGGAACTGATCTGCAAGGTGTATTGAATTATGCTGCCCTCTGCACCAGTGCAGCGTATCGATATAAGGGAGTGGTACTGGTGTAACTTGATGTCCCTGATGGATTTGTTGGTAGCAAGGGTTGACCCCAAGATGTCTGAATCTAAGTCTGACTCTCTGCTGCCTGATCTGAAAGACCCATCCAGCTCCGCAAGTTCAAAGGCTGTCCAGTGACTTATAAACCTTTATGTGATCCAGCCTCTAGAGGGAGACAGAGCTATTCTTGGTAAAGGTGAGCTGCGATGGTGCAAATTTTCTTTATGGACCAGTTCAGGGTGGAGAATCAGGGCCAGTGAGGTTAAATTACTTGTCCAAAATCATGCAGTGCGTCAGAGACAAAGCCAAGAACAAAACCCACAAGTCTCAGGTCAGTGCTCTAGCCAATAGATGACACTCCCTATTCTAAATTAAACTCAGTGGGCCAAACTCTGATCACTGTAAATCTAGATTAATTCCTTTTGAAGTCAGTGGCATTGCTCTGGATTTGCCTCAGTGTAGCAGGATGCTCTTAAAATCAGCAAATCTTACTGCTGATGGGAGTTTTCCTACTGATTTCCATTACATCAAAATGTAGCCCTTTGTCTGTCACCAGTCATGTGTAATTATGATTGTGGTATGGATCATATACAACTAGAATCTTGTGTCTGATATTGCTAAACCCCCTTTTTATTACAATTTAGGCAAAGATTTTCAAAACTGACTAGTGATTTTGGGTGTCTTGATATACAGGACACCTTACAAGGGCTTGATTTTTCAGAAGGCAGCCTCTCAGCCCTTTCTAACCCTCAGGCCTCATTACAGCATCTCAAGTTGTACTCGCAAAATAGGGGTTCCCCAAATCACTAACCAGATTCTGAAAATCTTGGCCCTTAATATGTAGCAATAAACTTTAAAATGAAGCTCAATGTTTTGTTGTTGTTCTTTCTGATAAAATATTAGAGGGGTCAGTTTTTTCTTGTTTTAATTTTACTAGATTATTCTGAGATCATTAAGCGTATTTTTTCCTAGTTGTGTGTTCTAATAAGAAACTGAAGTACTGTGACAAAAAGCCAATGAAATCTTTGTTTTCTTGGCTTTCATGCCTCCTCCTATGGCAAGTTTACAACAAAATGTTTAGTTTAGAGGCTGCTCTAATAAGGAGAAAGATGCCAGTGAGGTCTCTTCCATGCTGTCTTGAATCAACAACCCGGTTAGCAGCCTGTAGTGCCCTCTGCTGTATGTCAGGAGGCAAAAGTTCCTTGACAGCAAATCATTAATAGCTTCAAAACAGAACGAAAGCTGTGTCCCATAAAGGCAAACTTCTTTTTAAAAAAAGACTGTGAATCAGTAGGAGAAAATGTTGGCTTTGTGGTGGTCTAAAATCACAAATGTATTGTGCATGTTGATATGGAGTTTAAACTAGTTTAGCACTAAACAATAACAAATTTTTGATTACCGATGGGCAAGTCTCAAAACGTGATCTAGCAATCCATCTTGTAAATTTCATGAGAACAAGATCAGGATGTTAACGTTTGAGCTGGGTCCCATCTGGTCCCTGGCAAGGGCAGAGACATGCAATAGTTGGAGGGGAAAAGCAAGTTAACTGAACTTATTAAATAATCTTAGAATCATAGAAGATAGGGTTGGAAGGGATCTCAGGAGGTCATCTAGTCCAACCCCCTGCTCAAAGCAGGACCAACCCAAACTGAACATCCCAGCCAGGGCTTTTTCAAGCTGCACTTTAAAAACCTCTAAGGATATAGATTCCACCACTTCTTTAGGTAACCCATTCCAGTGCTTCACCACCCTCCTAGTGAAAAAGATTTTCCTAACATCCAACCTAGACCTTCCCCCCTGCAACTTGAGACCATTGCTCCTAGTTCTATCATCTACCACAACTGAGAACAACCTAGCTCCAACCTCCCTGGAATGCCCTTTCAGGTAGTTAGAGGCTGATAGCAAATCCCCCCTCACTCTTCTCTTCTGCAGACTAAACAAGCCTAGTTCCCTCAGCCTCTCCTCATAAGTCATGTGCTCCAGCCCCCTAATCATTTTTGTTGCCCTCTACTGTACTCTCTCCAGTTTGTCCACATCCTTTCTGTAGTGGGGCCCAAAACTGGACACAATACTCCAAATGTGGCCTCACCAGTGGTGAACAGAGGGAAATAATCACTTCCTTTGATCTGCTGGCAATGCTCCTAATAATGCAGCCCAATATGCCTTAGCCTTCTTGGCAATAAGGGCACACTGTTGACTCATATCCAGCTTCTTGTCCATTGTAACCCTCAGGTTCTTTTCTGGAGAACTGCTGCCTAGCCTGTCAGTCCCCACTCTGTAGCACTGCATGGGATTCTTCCATCCTAAGTGCAAGACTCTGCATTTGTCCTTGTTGAACCTCATCAGATTTTTTTTGGCCCAATCCTTCAATTTGTCTAGGTCACTCTCTATCCTATCCCTACCCTCCAGGGTATTTACCACTCCCCGCAGCTTAGTGTCATCTATAAACTTACTGAGGGTGCAATCCTCCCCATCCTTCAGATCATTAATGAAAATGTTGAACAAAACCAGTCCCAGCACTGATCCCTGGTTACCAGCTGACAACTAGATGTCGAGCCATTGATCACTACCCGTTGAGCCAGATGATCTAGCCAGCTTTATATCCACTTTATAGTCCATTTATCCAACCCATACTTATCTAACTTGCTGATAATACTGTGGAAGACCGTATCAAAAGCTTTGCTGAAATCAAGGTATATCGTGTCCACTGGTTTCCTCACATCCACAAAGCCAGACATCTCATCATAGAATTCTCTGTATCTTCAAAGGGCTCTTCATCCATTAGCGACTAATGTTAACAGAATCTCTATGAGATAGGTAGGTAAAGGGATGTCCACATTAAGGATTTTTGGCACCAATATAACTACATTGTTGTAAACTCCCCCTATCGATGCCCTGTAAAGCAGGACGTGCAAACCAGCATGAGCCAAACCAGTGCAAGCCCTGCTCTGCGCCATGCAGTACCCTCAGTGTTAACATTTCCTTTTAGGAGCAGGGAAGTAGAGTTAGAAAGAGGCTAAGTGACTTACAAAAGGCCACCCATGTCAGAGCTGAGCTCAGAATTCTGGAGCACTTGGCTCCCAGTCCCATGTCCAGAGCACCCTTCCACTGCAGCAAGAGATCCATCCAAATGCTAATTTGCTTTGATCTTGCACTTAAGCTTGTGCTTTCTCATGCAGATAATGCACTGAAATCAAACTATGCTGACCATCCAGGAGGGGGTTCATCCTACATGGGGGGGCAGCTTCAGCCTCCTGGGCAAAGGTACTCTTCCCAGGGATCCCTAGCATGCATGGGATGGGAAAGCCTCACCCTCTATCCCTGGGTCACCCAACCCACAGGAAGCTGATTTGGGGTACTTTTGGTGAGCAGGGACAACAGACAATCCTGGGAAATTCTGGCCTCACCTCGTCAGGACCTGGTCTCAAACCTAGGCCCACCGAGTTCTTGGGAAGTAGTGCTGGCTGTCATGCCACACCAACGTATCCAAGTGGTAGGGAATTCACAGACTTGAATGGGCCAGCTTCCCATGTTCTCCAACCTGCTTACTGATTGGTCCCATTATCTCGACTCTGATTTGTTGGTGACCATATATAAACTTCCTGCTTCCTTTCTGCCCTTGTCTGAGCAACAAGCCATTGCTTGCTAGTTGCTCCTTGTCCCCTGCTTGATCCTGCCTTGCCTGACGCCGCCCGCTGCCTCACTGTACATTCCCCTGGGATTGGATCTCCTGGCTCTTGGACTGTTTGTGTGAACTCTGAGCTGGACTGTCCTTTGACTTGCCTGACCCTGGGCACTACCCACCTGCAGTAATGATAATTAGCGCGCACGCTGTTTCCCACCTGCAGCATGGGATGCAAACATTAATGAGGAACTTGGTTTACTGTTTCCATTAGTAGCATGGCCCTACACTCGGGCTTTAATATCCTTTATTATAGGGCAACGAGCGCCATTCCAAATAATGGTTGTTAAAGTGATCAGCTGCTGCCCCACCAGTCCCGGAAAGAGGCAGGTGGAAGCCTCTTTGCATGACAGTTTTTTTCTTTAGGCCGCCTTCAGGTTTGGGGGCTGAGAAGGGTGGCAGGGGCTGATCCAGTCTTGCTTGTGATAAGCGCCCATGCACAAGCCCCAGAAACACACCAAAAAAGGCCCAGGGGAAACCCATAGAAGAGCAGGGGCGCGCGCACACACAGACAGACAGGAATTAAATCTTGTTCTTTCTAATTTTGCTCCTTTTTGGATTATGGGCCATTTGTGGGAGGGGAAGTGCCCTTCCCTCTCATAGAGTAGAGGGAGCCCTCTGCATTTCCATGCGTGTGTACACTGGTGTGCATTTATGGCTGAATGCACTTCAAGGCCCAACTCAACGCTACTCTACAGCCCTTTGTGCCAGGAACGACCCCTGCTGCCGGGGGGGGGCTGTGTGCTGCTCAGCTCTGTGCTGCCTCCCTGGTAGCCCGAGGCAAAGGGGGAATTCCAGGATGGGCCATGGATGGATTGAAGGTGAAGCAGGGTGGGCTAAAAGAGGCAGGTTAGAAGGGGGCATTACCATGGCACACTTGTGCTTCTGCAAAACTCCATGGAGGCCACTAAAGGCAAGGTGCTATCATTCGGGGAGGGCTTTGCCTGTGCTGGGCGTTGAATTGGCCTGTGCCAAGTTGCTTTGAGCCAGTGCCAGCACAGGGATGAATCTATCCCTCCAAGTACACAAAGCACAAATGGTGGGAATCTTCCCACTGGCTGCTAGCTCTGATCTCTGCCCATTCCCAGGTGTTGGGGCTGCTGGGGTGAGTGAAAGTGGAAAGATTTTTCTTTGCAATCAGAGAGGCAAGAAACTACCTTTTGAAATGACAGCTCTGGTTCTGGAGAAAGCCATAAAACCTGCAGGCAGGCTCCCTGGATTCCTATCCCACCCTTCTCACAAACACCAGGGAGCAAATATGCTTTTACCAAGTAGAAGAAATGCAGATCTGAGCTTCAGCTTCTGCTGAATTAGTTGCTCCAATTCGTGAAGAAGGCGGTTAATACAATATTACACCAGATTACACTCGGAGGAGCACAAAGCCAATTTGGGGGAAATGCAAGCCAGTGTACGTTTAACCGGAATGCTAATATTTATCATTCAGAGCAATCCAGGCCTAAGAAGTGGGTGAAGTCACTAACTGGGGATTATAACTTCAATTAGATAATGTTAATAGAGGAGACAGCAATGCCTCGTTGAGGGAAATTACTAAAATTGTACTTTAAGGACAGTCAATTAGCTGCATTTTGACAAAATAACAAAAAGATGAAACAGAAGCACTTGGAAAAAGAATGAGAGGGAACATGTCTGTTTGGGGAATCCTAATATTTTGGTGGAAATCATTAAGTGAAATTAAATACTATTTGAAACTAGAGGTATAGAATATCTAATTAAGTTAGCAAAAAGGGTTGGGGAAGGGGTATGGCGGAGGGAATTTGAGAGATGGTTTATTGGCATGTTGACTGAGGTGAAGCTCCCAGAAAAAAAATAGGTATATTAGAAACCGGGGATAGGAAAACCTCTTGATAACAGATCGGAGGGGGAGGGAGGATTTCTTTAGGATAATTCCAAGGTTTTGGCTTTAGGTACAAAGTCAAGGTCTATGTTTAGGAGAATGATCTAGTGAGACATTTTATGGGTAGGGAGAACAGGTCAGTTTCTGAACATAAGATCCCAAGGGCAAAATGTTGTAACGCACATGGCAGTTTGGGTCCTCAGAAGATGGCAGGGGGAAGTGAAGTCTTTACTCCACACTTCCTCTTGTTCCTAAGCCTGCAGAAGCCTCTTGGCATGACACAGCTTTCTTGGGGCTTCCTGCAGTTTTGGGGACCTAGATGGATGGAGTGGAAGGAGCTAAAGAGTAGCCATCCTGCACAGAAGATAGTGTAGTCTAATGGACATGGCACTGTGCTGGCAATCAGGAGACCTCGATTTTTATACCCAGGTCTGTCCCTCACTTGCTGTGTGATGTAGGACAAGTTCCTTCACTTCTCTGGCCTCCAATTTCCTTATCCATAAAATGGGGATAATGCATGTACTGTGTACTTTGATAGATTACTATGGAATACATCAATTAAAAGTGCTAGCTATTATTAACAAAATGCCCAGGCTTGCTTGTTGCCTTTATTTTGATTTTGTTAGCCTCCATCCTATGATCTGGGTGCTTGCTTTAGTGTTAGATTATGGCGGCTTTATTTATTTATTTAGCTAGATGGATATATTTTACCTTAATAATTTGACTGTGATAGCATCCCGAGGCCCCAGCTGTGGTCAGCCCTTTGTGTTGTGCACTGTACAAACACAGAGGAAGGCATGGCCTCTGCCATGAAGAGCTAGCCGGCCATCAGTTAAAGGGGTTTTTTTTCACTCTGATTTTTCTCACGGTTTAGAGAGTTCCTTCGTCACATGCGTTTGCAGACAGGGTTCCAGAAATTCCAACCATTTAACAAACTGCACTAGTAAGTCTTACGCTTAAAAGCCTTTCTTAAAAGAACTTACCAAGTATTTTGACCTATATCATCATCTTGTTAAATTCATCTGATGATATGAGACAGTTAGTGAAATATGCATAGTACATTATGCTAAGGAGAAATGTACCCTTCAATTGGCATCTGATGTGCACTTTGCAATAACTGCTATTAGTTGTCTATAAAACTCTTAGACATGATTTTATTTTATTTTATTACCATTATATTATTGTACTTTGTAACATATAGGGGGTGGCGATTACAGGTCTTCAAGTGCTTACTGGGAAATATTTAACACAGGATGTTTTATTTATTAGTATAAAGAGACACAATGGATTGTTGATGATTAAAGTAATGATACTGCTGCCATACTTGTCAAAAATATAGACCTAATTCAATAGAGAGGCGACAGTCAGTCTCCATGTTGATCTATGCTGAAGCAAACTGCCTCTGAAAGCAGTACAAAGCCTGAATTGGCCTCTTAATTTTATGCTCCAGGGCATAGTATAAAAAAGGGAATTCTTTCTAAGTGCCTATAATTGCATGTTACCAGAACCCAAAATATGAGGCAAATTTTCAAAATTGTAAGTGTTAAGCTTTCCATTTCAATTCCTTCCCGTCTCTAAAAAACCATCAAAATGAAAAAGAGCTTTCAAATGCATCACTATCCCACATCATTAATAAAATATACAGTGTGCTTAGCCTTCAGTTGCAAATGTGCATTTCAAAACAAAATACTTTTTAAAAAACAAATCAGTTCCTCCATCACTTAACTGTCAAGTGCTGAGATCAGGGGTCTGCTTCACCCATGTAACATCACCGCCATCAATTTGAAAATATGGTGTTTCAAATAACAACAAAAACATTTCCATTTTCTGTCTACCCATGGAGGGTGAATGTAGTTTGCCTGGCTCCCACAAATTGACTTAATGAGGAACTTCTCAATGAGTAAGGCAAATAAGTTTGGCCCCACTGGTCCAACTATCAATTGGCTTTTTAAACTGCAGCCAAAGTATCTGCAGGTGCATTTGTGCTCGCAAAATCCTGTATGTGTGTTATAATATACTGCTTAATGTGTATTGGATACAGACTGCTGTCCTTGATGGGAGAGCTGCTTCAACCTTTGCGATTGTGTTGTCCTCTCTGTAATAAAAGCGTGGCACACCAAACGGCAGGGAAGAGACTGCATTTTAATTTCTGGACCAGTCCTCTGGACAGTTCAGGGCTACCAAAGGACAATACCTCTGCCACATAACAGGCCTTAGCACCCACCATTTACACTGACTTCTTATCCATCTGCTGTCAGCAAGCGCAGTTCCGTCAGAAGCCCTCAGGGCCCCGGACTGCTGCTGTGCCCTGGAAGTGGGTGCAGCGTGTGACCCACTAGATGGGTGGAGTGGAGTAGGGCTATGGCCCCAGTGTTGCCCCTTTGAAAAAGCTGGTTCCACTGGCAGCGCTGGCCTCATATAGTGTCTCATCCACCTCAATGAGGGAGTTGACTCAGTCGGTGGGAGGCCTTCCAGTGATTACAATGGGTGCTTTTCTAGGCCCATAATGGCTCTTGTGCCTAGCCTTCCACTGTGGTGTGCAAGATGGCCTTTGCACCTCCAGGCAAAAGTCAAGCCTTAAAGATTTAAATGCTGCTTTTAAAAAGGCTCTGCATGCCTGTATCACAGCATATGCCTTGATGGCAGGGCAAATATTCTCCCCCCTTGCTGCTCTGTTCAGCTCAGGGCTTACTACTTTACTCTTCTGAGAAGATAACAACAGAAATATAAGATTAACCATTCTGTACACTTGATGGCTTCATTGGACAGGCAATAAATCTATACAACTGAATTGGAGAAGATGCTGCTCAAATGCTATTATCTGCCTCTCTGTTATTGAACTGGGATCGTAGGACTGACTTAAAGAGGTCCTTCCACCTCCAAGACTCCCTCCCTGGGAGATACACACTATTTGATCTAGTCCATGACTAAGTTCTGTGCTGTATCCAAAACTTTCAGTTCCCTTCCTCCTCCCCCCCACCCCCGGGACTTTGGTTAGGTTTCTTCCTTCTTCTTTTCTTCCCGTCATTGATTTTCTCTTTCAGTGTAACCTTGCTGATTTTTACAGAGTGCAAATACAGGATTGTTTAAAAAGTGAGTGTTACACTGAGGGCACTGGAAATCAAATTTATCCATAGAACAGATAGTGGCAGGGCAAGCAAGTGCTCCACCAATGTTTCCCAAAGCTGGATTTAGCAGCTTTAAGACAGCGGAGATCACTCAGTCTCTGTACCCACTCCCTCTTGCCTCTCAGTGCCTGGCCTGCCACCAAGGGTTCAATTGTGGCAGTGTTTTGTGCAGTAGGGAGCACTTCTGTATTAGAAACTGCTCTGAGACCACAACACATTTCACCTTAGAGTTTTCCTGCCCTCCCTTTTCTGATTTAGGTGTTAGCGTTGTCATCAGCTTTCCAGGAGAAACTTGGAATTGTGAAGTCAGGTCTTGCCAGAAGAGCACATACAAGTTGAGAAGACAATAAAGCCTAGACATCAAACCAGTGTAACTGCACTGACTTCAGTGCAGTGATTCCTCATTTACAGGAGAATCCACCAAAAGTGCATTTCAGGTGTTTAGACTACAAATGGTGATACCCGTTTTCAGACTCAAAAAGATTTAGTTAGTTAACAAAAACTTTGGTTCCCCTCTAATATTATCTCCTATTTACAATTCTTAGTATTTCAATGCCACTGTGTATTATCTTTCTAGGTTAAAATCTTTTGTCGGCTATCCTGACATCTAGATTTTTCCTAGCCTCTATAATTTAATAAACATTCACTTTGACATACGTAATTTCACACTGCCCTCTGGTGTACATGTTCCTCTAATGCATTGTTCTGGCTTTCATGGTTTCCTTTGGCTGTAACAAACGTACCTCATTTTCACAGCTTCCTTTTCTTTCTGCTGATAAACATTTTCTGTTCTGAGGTATCAGATTTAAATGCAAGGCACTGGTCCTGCAAACAGTATTCCTGGGTTAGTCTCAGTGGTAAAGTGAAGCACATGCTTAACATTGTAAACTGAATGATCTGTCATGCTAATAGTGCCCAGAGCAATATACTATAGTGCAAATCATCATTCGAACTTTCAGGTTAAGAGGTCTGATCCAGCAATCTTTATTTACAGCAGTAATCCTCACTCCCACCAGTCGTTCCTTTGAAGTCAATGAAATCAACTGCCTGAGCCAGGTTACAGATTTGTTCCCTCGTTTTCCAAAACAGTAAAATTTAGTGGAATATACTAACAAGAGATTAGTGGGCCAAATTCATCCCAAGTGTAACTCCATGGATTTACTCTACCCAGAGAGTGGTTTGATTTCATTAGGACTAAACTGCCCTTGAGTGCTGACATTGTGGGAGCGGTGCCAATTTCCATCAGCTGAGAATCTGACCCACCCCTTTTCATTAGCTAACATGGAACATATATTGTAACACTTCTTCGTTTTGACACCTGAGAAGCCTAAAAGTTTATATGCACCGTGCATTGTAAAGCAGAAAACTCGTCTGCATAAAACTAAACAAGTTGCAATTATTCAAAACAATTTAGTAATTGGGCATTAAGGAGTCAGTGTCTAAACTGAGTGGTCGCTGAAGGAGTTATAAGTGCATTGTGAGACCGAGCTGGGAGGAGCAGCTGAAATGCTAATGCTTTTTGCTCTATGCCAGCACTGTAATGGCACACAATTTCCTCTGCGGGATACAACAAAGATGAGCCTTTTTTCCTAGCAAGTGTAGTTGTGGTGCTGGCAGCAGTTATGCCCCACGGCCTTTACTTTGTGTGTGTTACAGCCATGACAGGTGTTTGCAACACCAATATTCTCTAATGTAGAAAAGGCCAGTTCATATGTCTCTAAGTAATGGCTACCGAAATTCCTGAAACGTAGACCACAAAACAGAATGGCAAAACTCTTTGAGAGAAAAATGACAGAGAAATCTGATAGGACTCTGGGACCTCACTAGGACAACAAGGGTGGCAGGTGAGAAGCTAAAATACTCCCCCTCGAATTAATGCTTAGTAACTAAATAGTAAGAAACTGCAAAAGGAAAAAGAAAAGCAAATGAAACTGGTGGGCCTAAGCTCTCAACAGAACTGGCAGATGCAAGAAGGCAGCTAAATCGGATGCTCCTGGAACAGACAGAACATCCAATTAGATTGTCTAACAAAGTAAAAATTTTAACCAGGGAAACAAAGCAGAGAGAGTGAGATCTTGGCAGCTGAGGTAAAGAGCTCAGTATTGACTTATTAAGGATATTAAAAGAGAGAACAAGGTCTGTAAACTGCAGTACAGGAACAGATTAGAGCTTTCCTCTTGTGTTTGCTCTTAGTGTTTATGCTTCTGAATTTGGGGAAGAAATTGAAAAGCTTCCCTGTCTGTCTGAGGAAGCTGGAAACCCCTATTACTATAAATGAAGTCCTAAATGAATTTAAGAACTCAAGTCTCATAAACCCCCAGGCCTTGCTGGACTTTCAATCTACTTTTAAAAGGCTTTATTGCAAGAAAACGCACTGTTCCTGACCAGAATTTTCAGTTGGCATGTGAGATAATGTACCAGCTATAACAAGCCACATGAGAAAGGCCTCATGGTTTAGTGGTGAGAGTAGTCCTAGCTCTATCACTGACTTGTGGGATGATCTTGTGTCACAGAGCCACAGGATCTGTGCTGCACCCCAGCTTTAAACAGTCCCTTTGGGATAGATCCAGACGGGCCCCACCTTTCCTTACAGATAAGGTGTGCACACATAGTGCCTCCGAGATTGAGCTTCTGGGCTTCAGCAATCCTGTTGCACATCATGAGCTCTGCCCAGCAAGTGCTTCTGGGGTAGACTCCTGGTCTCAGAGACTTCTACACTCTTCAGGGAACAAAACACCCCAGCAAGCATTTGCAGTGACACCAGGCAGCCTTTTCATAAACAGCCTAGGGTGTATGAGTCACCTGGAACACAGCATGGGAAATCGCCAGCTGAGCATAGAGAAACAAAGGTTAAGGCCTAGTCCATACTGTCCAAGCCAGTGCAATCAGCCAGCCAAGCTGCCTGAGGATTCGTTTTCGACTCTCTCTCTGTCAGTGCCAGGTGAGAGCTCTGTGTCTCTCCAAAGGTCAGCTCTTACCCTGGCCTCCTGTCATCTCTTGGTTGGTTGTCCTCCTGGCTGAGTTCACATGTTCTGCCTGTTGGAGTTTCCCATGGTTAGGTGTCAATTGTGCAGTCCTTGGGGGCTCTAGTTGTCTCTGGAGAGCCTCCATTGATATGGGAGGGTTTCAGGTAGTCCTTTAATGACCCATCCATACCACCCCAGACAGTTACCTGGCACAAACACCTCAGTTTCCAGCTGTATCCCAAGAGCAGCTTTTTAATCCATTCGCAAGCACTGGGTAGCCAAATAAGTCCCCACCATGCATCTCATTCATAAAAAGATCACAGAAAATTCCCATTTCATCACACCTTGGCAAAGTATATAACCTTGCTGCACCTCAGTTTCTCTTCTGTATCATGAAGTTATAAAATGCTTTGAGCTCCTTGAATGAATATACTATTATTATTATTACATTATGAATATAACTTGTACCTACAAGCAGAAATGGGTCTGAATGGAATCTGTGGCTCAAAATGCCCACAAAGATTTTATAATGTAATAATTTTGAAAACTGAACCTGTTTCTAGATTTGAATTTTGCAAGTGGCACTGCACTTTATAAAAGACCTGGTGCAATATCTAGCTCTAAACACCCTTGATCTTTGGGATGTTTGAAATCCAAATATTGTGTCTTAATTTCTGCCCCCAATTCAGAGTCCATCTGCTTCTGTACTCTGGGCAGGAATGGGGTGCATTTAAACTGCTTTGCTTTTATCATACTCAGTGACTGTTAAATTATAGCAATCTCAGTGCTGCTCTAATTTGCACTCTCCATCTCATGCCCTCCCTCTGCCCCCACTGGCTGTGGGAAGCAGACAATAGTTCTCTTGCTGTAACCCACATATTTTACGCTGCTCAGTAGCTGCTTTTGAAATAGTATAGGAATTTTTGTGGGCAATATAAATAGCAAGTCACACTCTATCACCATCCCAGAGCTGAGCCAATGAGCATACGGGAGAAAGATATAAATATAAAGGCTCTGTACATCCCTGTGGACTTAGTGGTTGATTCCTGCACAGCTGAGAGATGTGTGTGCGCTAAATCACAATCCCTGTGCCACTTTGGATAAGGTGAGTGGTAGGCCAGCTTTCCTTATTAGGGAAGCCCTCCATTAAGATAACGTTTGGTCCACTGTAATGTGCTGTATGGATTTAGCTGGACAGCTGGGAGGGGAGCATGTGTGACCTTTAGAGATTAAAGCCAGTGGAATTCATCTTGAGTTAACTGCTTTCACCTGCGGTTATGTCTCTGTTAGAGAGAGCAGGGTGGGGCTCAGGAAGGAGAGGGTTTGTAAATTCCAGCTGGACTTAGCGGGCTGTATGTTGAAAAGACAACGCTTTCTAGAGATACAGCTCTACAGAGATGCAGGGAACTGATATTTTATATGCTGCTCCCAATCCCTGTCTCACTGTGGATACAGAGGGCCGGTTTCTGTTTCACCTGCCCGGGGGACCAGTCAGTTAGTAAGCCAAGGGCAGGCATGCTGCTAGCTGGGCCAGCCTTTTGTTTGCTGAGCGGGTTCTGAAGTGTTCGGAAGTAGCACTGCGCCGTTCTTCTCTCCGAAGAGCCCAGGTGTCACTCCGGTTGCTCTGGGCACACTGTAGAGACAGAAACGACCTCTGGAAGAAGATCAGAAGGGAATATGTTTACATGTGGCTACTCAAGTGTAGCAGCGTCAACATTTCGCTACATGCACAGCAACAAAGTGGGAAAGTCTGTATGAAGAACACGGCTAGACCCACGTGGTCACAGCAAAGAGCACCAGAGGGAGGTGCGTTCTAAAGAGCACTCACGTGTGCACGCTAACTGGCCCGTGCGGACCCTGCTGGCATGCACTGAAAGCCCCCTAGTGCGCGTTAATGTGGATCTGTGCAGGACAGCTAGAATGCAACAAGTTGGTGTACTTTAAAATTCATATCCCTCTAATGCACAGTGTGGCAACTGTGTAGACAAGACCTTACTACTAACAGCATTTGTCTAAAAGTTATTCACAGTTCTCTGAATGCTATTAGCAGTGTTTTCTGTATTAATGCTCATTTATAAAAAGTTCTGATGTCTATGCTAGAAAATTTTGTCATGGCTTAAGAAATTGTATAGTTTTCTTTGAAGTTTGACTGGGAACTGTTAACACCTACTTGCCAAGGTTTTACATACAATGGCCCTGAGGCTTAACTCAGGTTTAATGCAGGGATGTTCAATCTGCAGTTCATGGACCTCTGGGGGTCCACAGACTGTCTGAGATTTTCCAACGGGTCCGCATTTCCATTTGAAATTTTTTAGGGGTCTGCAAATGAAAAAAGATTGAAAACCACTGCTATAATGGATTCTGAAAAGACCTGTGCTTCAGCAAAGAGTTACGCTGGACTGCACGAAGAAGGGAAATGTATTAGTTATACATAACTGTGCCTTAGCCTCTTCCAATCCCATTACAGAGCGACACCTTCCCTCTTCCAAGGGCTACAAGGGTGACCAGCATACAGTCCTAACACTGGTTTGGGGCTGGCTGTGCTCAGGGTATCCTCAGGAGCTGTGTCTACCACTTTTCCTGCCTTCTCTAACTGCTGGAGCAGAGCACAATGCAGAATGAAGAGCACCAGCTTGGAATTCTGCTTCTTCCAAGTTATGTGAAAAGGGAAGCTGTAATGCCAGTGCCTGTTAAACCCCAATGGCCATCAGAAAATTTGCTTGTTTGTCTGTTTTATGAAAGCAGCTTTTGTTTTCTGTAGCAGATGCAGGATTTCTGCACCCTTCAGTTATAGTTCAGTTGTCCATCTCCCTTCCATGCTCTGTCCTGTACCCCACTCCCTTACAATTTCCTTTCCTTTTGCACAGCTTGGTGGCCTGGTTGTCAGAGATGTCCCTGTTCCATTGCAGCCTCCTTCCTGAAACTTGTCAAAGGCTGTGACATGACTGACTACATCAGAGGCAGACACTTAAAGGTCCAGAGCTTAAAATGAAGGGTGAGGAAAGAGGCCAGATATTTTTCATTGATCTAATTTGAAAATGTAATATTTTATTTACAGGGTATCCATGCCCTAAAGCCTTTGGGAGCCTGACAAAATAGAACAAAAATATGACTTAATATTAGCAACATAAGGAAGCCCAATAAATTCAGCTACGAAAATGGATTTGTTTGGATAGTTTCAAATGTCCATATTATTCTCTTTTCATTATTTGTTTTCCAAAGAGGTTATTTGTGATTTCAGGCTTTGCAGTTCAGTCAGGCTCCCAAAATCATGAAACTGGCTTTAAAAAAAGAAAATAATGAATTTTAGATTCTTTTGATTTGCTTTCAGATTTCTGATCCTTTAGGGGGTCACATGTCCAGGTTTTTCTCTGTAACCACAAGGGCTAGAAATTTACTTTAAAAAAATGGACGTAGCGATTCTGCTGTAATCACATGATTCCAGGAGATGGGGTTTTACAAAAAACCACCAAGAGTCATGAGATTTGCTATAAGCCCACCAGAACTGGCAATACTGCACCAGCTTAACCCAGTGAGTATATATGAACATAGAGACCTCTGGATACATTATTGTCAAGTATAGTACTGTCTACCTAGCCATGAGCTAGATAATACTCCCTAGATCTGGACATGCAGGGGATCTTCTGCACATAGATTTTCCCTGTTCTGCATGGCAAGACAGCCCAGCCCCCTTTACGCCAACATCTCCCCTGGCCTGTGGAGGGCTCTCCAGGCATGGGGAAGTGGAGGAGTCTGGATGAGCTGGAGTAGGGCCGGGATATGGTTGGAGGATGCACAATGTCCCCTTCTTTAGGCCAGTAAAAATTAGACAAAAAAGATAATACAGTCCAGGCAGTATCATTCTGTATCCCTATTTCCTCATAGCCTCCACAGGGAGCCTCCTCCTGGAGGCCATGGGAGGTGCAGCTCTAATCTAGCTAGGCTGCCAGAGGGCCAGGCACAGTGTGGAGATCTGGGACTCCAGGTTTATGGGTGAGTCCTGCAGTCTTTTATACAGGAGTGTGTCCCATGCTGTAAACGTGCAGCTGCCTGGCCATACTCTACTCCTGCATGGTGCACAAGGCCCCCAAGTGAGATGCTTCAAAGTCTCAAGGCTGGATTCTTCACCGCCTGACACCTTGTACAGTCAGCCATGTACACCACTGTGAACGGGGTATATAGCATTACCATTCTGGCATTTTGTACTCGCTCTGCATCGTGTAAATGACTGAACAAGGTCAAAGACAATGGAGAATCAGACCCTCCTCAGGGGAAATAAGCAAGGGAATTTTTGCCTAAACAGGACTTACTTTAAATGTGATTACTGTGAAAAGAGCACTTGGAACTCAGATTATGGTTACATCATGATCGAGGGGTGGGCTTCCCCTGCTCATGTACACGTGCTCAGACTGAACTAGCACAGGTATCAATGGCAGTGTAGCCACGGTAGGTTGGCTAGCAGTAGCCAAAACCGGTGAGGTACTCGGCACGGTTGGGCCTCTGCTGCCACTTGCTATGGCACTAGCGTGGCGAGAGCGAGCATGAGCGTGTGTGCACGAGCGGGGGAATCACACCCCTAGCTCATCATGTAGACCTCGCCCCAGTATGGTGCACAAAGAGGACCTCATTGGCTGAGTGAGAAGAGCTCTAACGCTCAAATTGACCTCACTGGCTGAGTGAAGCAAGGTCTAACACTCGATTGGAAGGTGCTTTCCCTTGGGTCTGACTGTTTGTGAGGCGATACCTTTTGAATGCCATGTCCAATCAAATCCATATTTTCCAGAATGTTCTAGGCGTTAGTACACAGATTTTAGTGAAAATAGGAAAAACCAAAAAGGACGTATGGGAGACACAAGGAGCCTCTGGCAACTGCTGAGGAGAGCCAGCAGCTTCCACCACCTCAGCGATGGTCTAAAGAAGCAGCTGATGGCAGCCATTAATATCTTCCAGCATAACAGTACCTCCAATCTTAGCTCAGCCCTTCCTCCAATACAGCTTAAAATGTTGACACCCTGAAATGAGAGTGGGGATGGGGGTGGGGATGCACATATAGCCTCTGAAATGGAGAGGAGGGGATGGGGAGCACCCAGAGCCCCTGACATGAGTTGAGAGGGATGGGGGACCCCAGTAGGGAAGGGGACATGGGGGATACACAGAGCCACTGACAATGGGGAGGGAGTGGAGGGGTTGCAGGGAGTCTCTGAAAGAGAGGGGAATGGGAAAGTGGCGCACAGGGAGCGTGCGGATGGAATGAAGGGATGCAAGGAATCCCTGGTGTGTGCAATGCTCTGAGCCTACAGAAGCAACCAGATATGAGACCCTCAAGGTTTTGGATATGGATGGGAACAACCCTTATTCCCAAAGACCTGGAGCATGTGAGACGAAGGCAGGCAAGTATTTAGGAAACTGTTTTGAGGATCGTTAGATGGTACTGCTGATCTTCAAATCATGGCAGGCAGTCCTCTGAACAAAAGAGATTCCTGTTGCTCCATGCCCAGCAAGGACTGACCACCCAAACATGTTGTTAATGCGGAGCTACGAGTGGCTGGCAGTGCCTTGGACTCTTCCAAAGCATTGACTCAACATATGCTTATCTCTTTTTCCTGAGTTCCAGTGGTTTAAGGTAAAATGCACCCACAGCTCTGAAAATTGAGAAATACAGAATAAGGCATTCACCAGCCTGGCCCTGCAACCTTAACTCTGCCCCCTGGGCTGGCCAGAGCCACTGGGGATTAGCATGTTTCCACTAGGGCTGCCCCATAATAAGCAGATGAGGCATGTCTAAGAAACGATGGCATTTTGTGTGATGCGTTGTGCCCCACAGAACTGTCTTCTCTCATTGATTGGCCTGTGCTCCAACAGCCCTGCACAGGGCTGGGAGCAGCTGTATGGACGGGTGCAGGGATTACCTGGTGCAGGACACAGCAGCTTCCAGGGTGATAGAAGGAAAGGGATGTGTGCGTCCTCTTGGTCTCTATGCTAAGTTATGAGGGTTGCGCAAGCAGTGGAGCGCAATGGCTTATTCTTGCGGTGGGGACTGGTAGCATGCATGACAGTACTCTGCAGGCCAGGGGTAAGGGCAGATAATGTTCCAGAGGAAGGCCTTACCAAGGGGTAGCGTGAGGCTATTCTGGGGTGGTTTGTGCAGAGCAGGTAAAGCGGTCGAGCACAGGCCAGGCACAGCCGGCTCCCTGTGCAAGTGGGGTTTAGGCTAGAGCAATTTGAATATTAGAGACTCTTACTGTGGATGCTGTATCTGAGGAATTCCCTGAACCAAATTGTCACCTATGTTTTCCCATCTGTGGTCCAGCAAGGGCATCCAATTTTAGTCCTTCAGCTCCCAGCTGTCAGCTCTCTTAGGCAGGGACAAGCATTTCCCTCCCTGCTGAGCAGGGTTTTTCAAGGTTGTGCAATTCCCTGCCTACACTGCAATACTCCCAGCAAGCCAGACTGTTTAAACACGCCAGCATCTGCAGCTTTGGTCTCTCTCCAGAAGCTATAAACAGCGTAATTGCCCACAACTATAAGTTACCACATAGCTCTTCCTAAGCAAGCACATTTATTTTTAAGGTGAAAGCACTAGCGAGAAAACAGATTAAAAACCAATAAAAATGCCTATGTGCATGCTAAAAGCTTCCCGGAAGTCACCCATTTGACTTATCAGCTTCCATAGGCCAAAGTCCTTCCAACACCTCCTAGCAGGCATTGAGCCCCCCTCTGAAAGGTACAGTCTGGATCAAACAGGAGGCTGGATCAGAAAGAAGGCTCTGAGTCAGTTTAAGTTCAGGCTATTTATCCAAAAGTCCTTTTGGTGCCTGTTGGTCCCTGGACAATCCAGTTTAACATAAGAAACGTAAAACCAAAGGTCCATCTAGCGCAGTGTCCTGTTTTCTGACAGTAGCGAATATTAGCTGCTTTGGGGGATGAACAGAACAGGGCAATTACTGAGTGATCTATCCCTCACTGTCCAGTCTCAACATCTGGCTATTAGAGGTTTAGCCATCTTGCCTAATAGCTAGTGAGGGATCTATCTTCCATCAAGAACAACAAGAAACAAGTCCCATAGGTTGACTTTGAGTTGTGTGAAGAAGTACTTCCTTTTGTTTGTTTTAAACCTTCTGCTGTTTCTTCTGCTGTTACCCCTCATTCTTGTGTTATGTGAAGGGGTAAATAACATTAAATATTCACTTTCACTACACCATTCATGATTTTCTAGACCTTGATCATATCCCTCCTTAGTTGTCTCTTTTCCTAGAAGAACAGTCCCAGTCTTTTTAATGTCTCTTCATATGGAAGCAGTTCCATACCCCTAATCATTTTTGTTGTCCTTCTCTGTACCTTTTCCAATTCTAAAGTACCTTTTTGAGATGGGGCAACCAGAATTGGCTGCAGTGTTCAAGGTGGGGCCATGGATTTATATAGTGGCATTATGATATTTACTATCTTATTATATATTCCCGTTCCTAACAGTTCCTAACATTCTGTTAGCTTTTTTGACTGCTGCTGCACATTGAGCGGATGTTTTCAGAGAACTATCCACAATGACTCCAAGATTTTTTTTTGAGTGGTAACCGTTAAGTTAGACCCCATTATTTTGTACGTATACCTGGGATTATGTTTTCCAATGTGCATTACTTTACATTTATCAACACTGAATTTCATCTACCATTTTATTGCCCAGTCATGCAGTTTTCCGAGATCTCTTTGTAACTCTGCGCCAAACCAATATCACCTTCTTGGATGTGATCTTGCCTACTGGTCTCGCTCCTGGACCAGTATATTCAAGCCTTTCCTGGTGGTGGTACTTGGAGAAGCTCAAATATACTAATTTGCGTAATGACCATCCACTGTTCTTACTACCTTTTCTCCTTGGAATTCCATACAATCACTGCCCCACAATGATGCTTAAATTTAATACAGCAAAATCTCCCAAGGATATTGCAGGAAATTGCCATAGCTGTCACACAAATGGCCTCAAACTTGCACCACTAACTCTATCCTGAGCCCTGATGAGGAATAGCAATTTCCAAAACAATCTGGGCATGTGTGTGGCTTTTAGAGCACTTTAAAATAGAGATCCCTAACCAGATGCTTTGCTCTTGGGGCAAAACTTCCACAGGCAGTCGTTGAAGAAAGCAGGCAGAGAGTATTTAATGTGCGCAACGCACGTTCTTAGAAAGCTGCCAAAGGCAGGACTCAGATACACCATATGTGGATGCTGCTCGAATTCAGTGCCTTGGGGCACCTATTTACTTTTACATCAGGTTGCCTGCAAACAATGTGGCTTTCTACAGAGCCCCATGTCTACTAACAGGTGCAAATGACTTTCTCTGACTCATTAACTTGGCTTGAGTCACAATGGACATCCAACTTTTACTCTGAATAACCTTTAAAATATTGCTTCCCCAAAGGGACAGTGGCTACTAGACGCTAGGTGAGATTACATCCAAACAGGTGATATCAGTGTGAGGCAGATCCAAGCAATAGTTTAAGATTCAGATCTGGGCAGGGGGAGAAGGTATAAGAACGCTACAATTTTGATATCACAGGATTTTTTTAAAGAGGGGGTATAACTCGGATACCCTTTGCTTTAACCATCCCAAATTGGGACCATTAATCCTACCCTGAACCCTGATGATGGACAGACAGCACATTTCAAGGTAATCTGAGTATGCATGTGGATATTAAGGCACTTAGGAAAAAACAGCTGATAAACAGTAAACTATAATCAACCTGGAATACAGTGGTGCTAACATCCCACGATAATCTCTCTCAGGGTTTTATATTGTTGCCCATCACTGTAATGTCTGAGCATCTTTCATGTAAAATCAGTAGCAGCAGTGAAGTCTCTATCGGACTTCATGGAGTCTCTGGCATTTCTCTCTTTATGGGGCCAAAACTCTGCTTGGCACTGGATCCCTGAATGGGGAGGCTTCTCCAAGAACATAGAGAAGTTGGAACAACACTAATGTGCTCTAGAATTGGTACTCTGCTCTTATCACAGACTTCTTGTTCTTTTGCCCTCACTCCTTTCCCTGATTCTGTAGGATCTCTCTCCATATGCTGCCACACTGCCAGGGCTCTCTGATTAGCTCTCATGCTCTCGTCCTGCTTGCTACGTGTTACAGGTAAAGCCCGGACCGGCATGGTATTGCCAGTCTAAGGGAGTGAAGCAGACAGTGGGGAGGAGAGCGTGAAAGGCTCTCCTAGTGTCTATCACTGGCGGGATTACAGGTGGGGCAGATTTCAGGATTACAGATGGGTGAGGATGGCATTATGTGCTCACCCCATCCTCCCATCCTTGCACTGGCCAGCAGAGGGGTTCAGCTACAGAAAGGAGTGTACTTTGCACCCCGTGCCATTTGGTGCAGAAGGTACCTGTGGGAGTGGAGGAGGGATTTTACCTGCCTGCGGCACTGTGCTTCCCAGAGCTCCTCCAGGAGTAAGACCGCTCTGCATTCCCTCTGTGTGTTCAAGGCACAATTTGGCCTGGTACATTTACATGCTGTAAACTATTTACAAGAGAACTCCATTTGTTCTCACTGAAGATGTTCCTGGTGGGAACACTAGAAATGAGTTATATTCCTACTGCAGTATGCAATTCAAAGTCATCAAGAGGGGGCAGGTTAAGCCATTTTTATAAGGGACACTGGTGACAAGCTGTGTGGCATGAGAAATTGCTCTTCCTCACTTGATGTCATCTAAGAGGGTAAGGTGAACCCCCAAGAAAAGTGGAAGCATAATGTCGCTTTATTCCTCAGAAATAAATTGAATTACCTGTTATTAAAAACACAGGTAATCTGATTTTGCTTTTGTAAAACAAAATAAACACCTAGTTTTCATCTGAGTTTTTGAAAAACATCATGGAAACATTTTTATTGGGCTTAGTTTTCATAAAAGCTTATTTTTACAAAACCTACATTTTGGACCAAATTTTGTTGTGCTGGTGTCCCTTTGCAACTGTTGCGGAGAAATGAGAGAATCTGGAAGTAGGATTGCCGTGCTCTGAGGTTAAATAAATAGGATTCCCAGAAGAAGCTGAAGGGAGTAACAGTCATTCACAGCCAGTGAAAGATATTATTATGCTAATTGTAATTGCCTTGCTGTTAACTTTTTCTCTCCAGTAGTAATAATAATAATTAATAGTATGCTTTGAATTTGGCAGATCTTTTAAGCAATGAGACACCTTGCAAATGGAAAATGGGCACAGGTCAGAGATTTCCATATTACTAAGGTCAAATTCCCATGAAGTCAGGATAATGAAACTGCTTTGACCAGTTAGAAAGGAAGAACCATTTTCTTTGAGACAGCTTCCTTGAGAATGCTGAGGCCAGATGTTGAACAGAAACTGACAGAAAACTGATTGTGATTTCTATCCATTTAAAAACAATTGCAAGAATAGACTAATTGATGTGCATCTGTGACACCTAGCCAACTCGTCCCTCAAAAGCTCTCCATATTGTTTTCTTTCTGTGATTAAATGCACCCCTGTATTCACACCCTACATACCATTGCAATGAACTTTGTACAAAATACATCTTGTGAGATATCACTTGAAAACTAATAACTCTCTGGTCAATAATATCCTGATGTATGTATGTTATTACGTATGCACAAGTATATAGCAATATTATATGTAAAGTTATGAACTCCCCCTAAATGATGATGGTGACACATGTTCAAACCCATGTAGCTCCAATTAGGCAGAACTGGTCAAGCAGATCTTAAACAAAGAAATGTAAATTTACATATAAGTTGTGAACAGGGTCCTCAGAAAGCGAGAGGGGGAAGACAGGAGCCAAAGAAAACCTGCCTTTCAGCAAACAGAGGTGAGAAGAAACTCCAAGCATCCTCTTTCACTACTAGACACCGTCACCTTCTTTACTGAATACATAAACTTGGCTTTGAAGGGTTGCGTTCAGGGAAATGCATCTCAAAGGGCGACTGGACTATAAAAGTGAGAGGCAAAACCACCCAAGATATCAACCCCTACTCATCTCTCTTTTTTCACCAGAGAAGACAAAAGGAACAGCTTTTGGACTTTGGGAGCAAATCCTGGCCTGAGAATTTGGTCAGCAATGTACTGAAAACATGGCAGGGACTTCAACTTGAACTACGTCTAGTTTAAGTTTAGAAAATATTTTCTTTATTTTTCTTGTAACCATTTGTGACTTTAATGCCTCATTACCTGTGCTCACTTAAAAATCGGTCTCTTTGCAGTTAAATGCACTTATTTTATTCTTTAATTAAAACTATTCCATTGTTGTGGATTGTTTGGGTAATTCCATTTAAGGAAGCAGAGTGTTTGTATGTTCATCCCCTTAAAGGGGCAATGGATCTAGTACATCTGGACTGTCCAGGAAAGGGCAGGACAGTGCAGAATACACATTTTGAGGGGAAATCTGGGACAGGGAGTTTGTTGGGTCCACCTGGCAAGTAGTAACCAAGACTGCTGGAAGCCAGAGTGTGGCTGGTGTTTGCTGACAGGCTGCTGGGGTCAGAGCTACTGGACCGGGGCTGGGTTATACACAGACACATAGGGTGTGACCTGTAGGCTGTTTGTGAGAAGCCCAGTTTGTGAACTGCAGCAGCAAAGCCTTGTGAGGCATCCCAGGTTGCAGGCAAGTGCAGACAGAGCCCCTCACTGGTCTGGATTGCACCACGGAATGTCATACTTACGTTACAACTCTTAACAAAGATAAATGAACCTCTCTGATTCACATGTTCTCTTGGGACCATGTACCGCTGTATGATTGTTATGCTGCGATTTTTGTTAAAAATGGTTTTACCTTAGCCTGTTGAGCTCAGGATTCAGCCCTATGGACTCAGCACCACTGGGACCCCAAACAACAGCCCCCTTCGTTGTACAATGTCAGGCCCAAGCATTGCAGTGAGATTCACACAGGTGAACACTTGCAAGACCCTCTGACCTTACTGGGGTCTGCCTCAGTGGATCCCATTGCTGTGACCAGAACTACAATTTGAAAAATCCAGGTTCTAAGTGCACCTCAGTAACTTGTCCAGAGGGATTAGGTGGAAAGTATTTAGCTTGTCCAGGGGACAATAGGTAATTATATCCCACTTTTGGTCATCTTCAGCTGCTGGACAATCTGGTAGTAATGGGTTAATGGTATGATGCCTTGGAGCCTTAGGTTAGATGTAGGAGTGGAGCAGTGACAACAGGTGATCTGGGGAACACCCATGGAAGAGTTCAGGAGCTTAATGACAGGCTTAATGGGAACAAGGACCTCAACCAGAAGCCCAGGCTTGTCCCAGAAGCTATGAATGACCAGGTTTAGGGAGGAACCTGCCTTTGGAAAGAAGCTTCGCCCAAAAGGAGCAGAGCTATTAAAGTGGCAGGTCGCCTTAGACTGCTTCTGCTTGCATGAAAATGTGGTTTAGGGAGGGGTGTAGCAACCCTTATGGAACTTGGAAGGAAGAGCAAAGGCTGCTAAAGGGAAGAATTTGGAGGAGGCCCCAGGAAGTCAGTCTGTGTGCATGACTGGAGTGCTGCCTACAGCTGCAACATCTCTGTAAATAGTTCTATCATAAAGTGCCAGTGTAGTTTTAGAAGAAGAGTCCTGTTATGTTATTACCCAGCACGTAGTATATGAAACAGAGTGTAGTTAGCTGAGGATACTTCACAGGACAAGTCACTGGCTAGGCAGCTGGGTGCTACCCCAGCTGAAGTGGAAAGCTGGGCTACTACCACCCAGGGGACAGGGACAAGATTCAGAGTCTGACACTCTCCCCCCCCCCCCCGCCACCTCCACACAAGGAAGCACAGGCTAATTTCTATGCTGCAAAAAACCTGTGGTGGTGAGTCTAAGAGCCCAAGTCAACTGACTTGGACTTGTGGGACTTACACTAACATAACAGTGTAGATATTCAGGCTCTGGGACCTGCCGAGTGGGGTGCATTTCGGAACCAGATCTCCAGCCCAATGCTGCTATTTTTAGCTCCATAACAGGAGCCTCATGAGCCTGAGTCAGTTGACCCAGGCTCTGAGACTTAGTGCAGCTGTTTTGGTTTTTTGTTTTCAATGTAGACGTACCCTTAGGCAGAACAAATGGGCCCTTGCTTACACTGGAAAATCATATTGTGTTTTAACACGTGACAACAAACACAAAGTTCAACGTGCCTTAGACCTTGGTGTAGACAAGGACCTAGGTTGAAGATCACAAAAAGCAGATGACATTGTTAGACACGAGGATCCTTGTCTAGGCTGAGTGCTAAGTTGGGTTTAACGTGCTCTAATATGATGTGCTTTTTCCAGGGTAAATAAGTCCCGTGGGGGATGAGAAGGAAATAGTCCCACAGCTGTTGCTAGAACACTGATAAGTTTATTAGACTGTACTGAGCATCACCCAATGCAGTCTTAGGCAGAGTCAAGTGACTGATGTTGTCCTGAACTTATCTTCTGAGAATATAACAAAATGAATGCATTTCACGATATACAGCAGCTCTTTTTAAATCACATAGAGCCCAGTGTGACACGGTAAACAAGTATCTTCTACTTCTCTACCCTCTTACCTTTGCTTTCCCTGTCTGTGTCTGTTCTTTGCTTCCTCTCATTTTTTTCCTCAGAAATGTAAAACTAATTAATTAAAATGACTCTGTGGCCATAAGAAAAGAGCTATGGCAGCACCATCCACTTTTCACAGAGTTGCATGGATTTCCGTGCTTGCAATCTGGTTTATGAACTGCTTATGTGCAGTGTGGACCAGATTTTCAGTTAATTTAGGCAAATAATTGTGTATCTAATTTGAGCACACTGCTGGTAAATGCATGTACCAAAGGGTAACTGGGCAGTACCTGTGTGATACCCACATCCCCCAATTCAGTCCATTCTCTGTAAGTCAGATCACATTGACCCTGACTATAAACAGCTCTACTGGTTCCCAACTGGATGCCAAATTATTCAAACTTCTTATCCTCCCTTTCAAGGCCCTACACCTTTGTTCTTGGCCTAAATCTCTGATCTGCCAATGATGCCTTCACTTTGACAATAATACCTGACTCAATGCTGCTTTTGTTTCCCACTTTTGTTCTTCTTTACCTGTTGTCCTATATATTTTCCCCAGCCTGAATCACCAAGCTATCACTCTCCCTCCATTAAAGTTCCCCATTAAAATTATTTTCTTCTGCAATACCAATAAGAAATGAACCACACTAAATGTTAGAAACAAAAGTGTTATTTTTTCCTCTGGTTCCCCAGTGTGTCTTGTCTTCGGCACTGCCAACTCTGTTTCAAATCGTGAGTCAGCCCCTCCACCCCAATCACTAGATTTTGAAAAATATTAAAGTTGTGGTCTTTTTATTTGCCTTCTGGTATTTGAGTCTTTAAGGTTCAGGCTGTGCTCTTCAGCCATAAGGGCTAGAAACTTACCTTACCTGAGAATTTCAACTGTTTTTCTTTTAATCTCATGACTGCAGGAGCTGCAGCTTTAAGAAAATCACAAGAGTTGGCAACACTGCTCACTTTCTTTTAACACTAAATAACCTTTTTGGAGTAAGGAAAAAGACAGTATTATCCTTAAAGCTTCTCTCTCTCTTTTACTGGTGTGCATCTGCCTAGGAACTCTGCCTGACTTTCTGCTACAGATTTAAGAAATAGTACACATCTCCTCAGGGGACTGTGCCTAATTTTGTGTTTGTATAATGCCTAGCACACTTTGGGTACTACAAAGAATAATGTTAGGCAGTGAGCTCTTTGGGGCATAGGCTGTCTTCATTTTGCACCTGCATAGTGCAAGGGACATTGGTGCTTGCAGAATAACAGGTACATTTCCACCCCTAGTTTTTCTGAAAATGTGTCCCTTTATCAGCTCTTTGTTCTGCTGAAGTTAACAAGTATTCTATTAATCACATAAAATTGATATTTAGTGGGCAAAGATGCCGCTTTTATTACTGACTAGGTTGATTATCAATTACAATCTTACATTTACTGGTTTCTTCACTGTTTTTTGTAATCAGTGGCTCTCTGTAATGAGATGGACTGAGCCGAATATCTCTTATTTTCATTTAATTGTTTCATTTAATTGTCTCTTACAAGCACTTGCAATTCATCACACATCCTGAGACAAAGTGTTCCATGTGGCAAAGTTCACTAGGTGACTTAAAAGCTTTTGCCAGCATAGCTATGTCTGTCAGTCAGAGATCACACCTCTGACCGACATACTTATGCTGGCAAAAACTTGTAGTGCAGACCTAACCCAAGTGTAATGGATACAAATATTTTTCTGTGAGTTTCCAGAAAGCCGGGAAGGCTTTTGAGAGGTGTGAACAGCCCCATTCACCTCAGTGAGGTATTAACTTAGTGCCTCCATGATACTACTGTAATTTGAATGTCAACATTTTTAACTGCTTCATTCTTCGTCAGGGCTTATCCGTGATATCACTTTAATGATATCGTTCTATGTAAAATGGTAGAGAGTCACTCTAGTGTGGACACAGTTACAGTCCCTTGGCTATGTCTACACTACACCTCTAAGGGTATATTAACACTACAGTTACACACCTGCAGCTGGCCCTTGCCAGCTAACTCAGGGGCAGGGGCTGGGGCTAAGGGACTGTTTAACTGCAGAGTAGCCATTCTGGCTCTGGCTACAGCCAGAGCTCAGGGACTGCGTCTACCACCTTGCAGGGTGGTAGAGCTGAGCTCCAGCTGGAACACCTACACCATTAAACAGTCCCTTGGCCTGAGCCAACACAGGCCAGCTGCTGGTGTCCAACTGCGCTGCAGACATACCCCAACAGCAGGTTGGTCAGGCTGCTGAAGAGGTGTGATCTACCTGATGGCATCTACACCCCAGCTATAGCGCTGCAGCTGTGTCACTGTACCACCGTCGTGGTTTCCTACTCCAGGCTGGGAGCGTGCAGCCCCCCACCCCCTACAAGTGCATCGCTGTGTCCTAGGGTGACCACATGGCCCAATTTTACAGGGACAGTCCCAATATTTGGGGCTTTTTCTTATACTGGCACCTATTCCCCCCCCCCGAATTTTCACACCTATCTGAGCCGCCTACGATGTTCCCAGCACTGGGGGCCCTACCAGGCCACCTCCCCTGTACCAGCAGGCCTAGGAAGGGCAAGCACGGGAGGGGCCCCCCATGTGTGCTCAGCCCCGGCCAGGAGACGGGTCACCAGCAAGGCGTGGGGGGGGCAGAGTGGAGGTTCCCCCCAGAACGGGGGTAGCTGCGTGTGACTGTTCCCGTGAGAGGGGCACGGCCCAGGCAGGAGGAAGGGGGGGGGCGGCCGCCATTTTAAACCCACGCCGCCGCCGGCTGCTGTCTCCCAACCGTCCTCTGTCCCCTCCTCCGACCCCCCCTTCTCGAGGCTGGGGGGAGCAGAACTCGCGAGAGCCCAGGCGGCCGGGAGCACACGAGCGAGGCTCGCGCAGGCGCAGGATAGACGCGGAGGGTCGCGCGAGGCTGCCCCGGCGGGGAGAGACAAGGGAGGGGGTGGGGTTACGGCGCGCAGCTCTCGCGAGAACTCGGAGGCTATATAGCGGAGTGGGCGTAAGAACGGCTTCCCTTCGCCCAGTCAGTGCGATTCCGTCCCCGAGCGACTCGTGAGCGTAGCGGCCGCCGGCCCCCGAGACCATGGAAGACAGCAGCATGGACATGGAGAGCATGGGCCCGCTGCGCCCCCAGACCTTCCTCTTTGGTAACGCGCCGCGCGCGCCCGCCCGCCCGCCTTGGGCCGCGCCCGCGCCGTACTCTAGCGGGCATGGCGCGGCCGCCTGGGCCCGGGCCGCCGGGGGGGGGGTATTGCGCGCGGGGGAGGGGGCCCCGCGCGCGGCGAGCGGGGTGGGGGGGCGCTCTCGGGGCGGCAGCCTGGGCGTCCCCCCCTCCCGACCCCACGTGGCGGGCGCTCGCACGTGGTGGCGCTTGCGGCCTCTGGCTCCTGGCAGGGGCCGGCGCTTTGTTCCTCCGCCTGGCCCCGCTACCGGGCGGGGGCAGCTGCTTCTCCCCGGCCGCCGCCGCCTGGCGTCCGGAGCCGCTAGTTTCCAGGGTGCCGCGCGAGCGGCCCGGCGCCAGGCCGTGCTCTGGGCGCACGTGGCCGCGTGGGGCGGGTGCGTCTCGGGGTGAAGCACGTGGAGCAGGCGTGGGAGGAAGCGGGCCCCGTGTGTGTAGCCCGCGGGCCCATGGTTAGCAGACGGTCGGCCACGCTCCGGCTGAGCTACGGGAGGCGAGGGAACACGTTTGAACCTCTGCAGCTTTCGCGAATGACTCCGAGACGCCTTGGCCGTTGCCGACCCCGGCCCGTCCCTGATCAGGTGACCACATGAGAAGCAGTGCTGGGCTCTGCCTTTCTATGGCAAGCACGTGTTCTGTAGCTTTTTTCCGAAAAGGTGAGCTTTGGTTTTGAGCTCTCACCACACCCAGAGGGGGGAGCGTGCGCTTCGTACACGTTTCGGTTTTTGAAGCGCACACTTGCGGGAACTGCTAATAAGTACTGAAGGGAAAAAGATTGTAGTATGCAATAAAGGTGTGCGCAATTTTATAGTTCAAGGATTTTGCCTGTAAACTCAACTGATCTTTTGCAGGTTGTGAACTGAAGGCAGATAAGGAGTATCACTTCAAGGTGGATGATGAGGAAAATGAACACCAGTTGTCCCTGAGAACAGTAAGTCCTTTTTCTCGGAAGCTTGTTGCTGTGACATACCACCCTATGAAATATAGCTCTTGGAATTCATAATTGTGGGAATAATAAATGCAAATAATCAGTTTTACAAAACTGCACAACAGGATGAGTGTTTGATGCTCTGCTCCATTGCATTTCAGTGATGCTTTGTGAATTTTGTAAAAACTATTGAAGTAATTTCAGATAGAAGATACTTAAGTGTAAAACTTATTTGCTAAAATTTCTCCCCTGTTACTGATGTAATTAGCAACTTATTAAGAACGTTTGTTTGAAGTTGAAGAGAAAATAATATTTAAAATCATATTATGTATGTAAGATCAGTGTTTTGGCAAAGTGAAAGGGATTTGTAATACAAACGGAGTAAAGAAAGTACATTTTACTACTACAAAAATTAAATGCGTGTATGTTAGTGTGTCAGCTTCAGCGTTTGCTTACCAAGCAGTTTGTTCACTTGCCTGCCCTTTTCAGAATTCTTTTCCATTGTAAGTCTTGATGAAAACTGCATATATCACATCACTGTTTTTGCCATATAGCAGGGTGGATTGAATTAAGTCACTGAGTTTAATCATGGCAAGCAGGGAACCTTGATTTAAATTTAATCATGTTTTGCATTTGTTTGTACCTTGTTTTCTTAGGGAGGTGGTCTTTTTTTAATAATCATTAAAATATTTTGATTTGTTACTAAATACAGCATTTGTACATTTGGTGGTGCTTTTTCTAGGTAGGATACACTATATACACAATTATTTAAGATGTATTATGTATCCTTTTACTTACATTAGAAAAATTGTTTTTAATTACTGTCTTGTGCGCTATTTGGATGGAAATGCAAATGTAATTAACTGCACAAAACGACATTTTGACTTTATTAAATGAAACTACTTTAAACGTGCTGGGTATGTAAAAAAGTTTAGCAAAATCTGTTTTGTATTTAAGATGAAGGAAGTCTTATCAGTAGTTAGTGAATTGAACTGATTGGTCACCATATCCTGTAAGATTTTAGAACTAGTAGATCTCTTCCTCTCTCACCGAGTTTTATTTGTGCATTGGAAGAGAGCAAGCTCTCCTGCTTGTCAATGAACTCCCATTTGTTTTTAATTGTATGAGCTAGTAATTGAACTGAACTAATTGAATAAACTAAAATGAAAATATTTTCTGCATTTGCAGAAGAGGTTATTGCTATCAAAAGCTGGATTAGCACTTTGACAAACTCAGCTTCCAGGTGCTTAATCAGTGACTTTCACCAATTCAGTGGTTTGAAATTTGGCAGCAAATATACTGCTTAATATTATTTTTGTGTTGCTTTTGAATTACTTTAATAGATATAAGTTTGGGCCTAAACAATAAGTTGTTGATTTCAAATCTAATTTAAAAGGTTTACTTTTAAAAATCTATATTTAGTTTAAATTTAAAATTCTTTTACATATTTTAAACAGTGTTTGATTTTTATGCACTGTCATGTAGTTTAATAGAGTACAGTATCTTTCAGTTTTCTTCCTAAAACATTTTAAAACCTGGACATTTTTCTAGCTGAAACTACAAATGCGAGCAGCAGTTGATGAAATCATACTTAAGTGTTTATTACTTAGATTTCTTTTAATGTCTTTGCTTCTTCATAAGAGGGAAGGAACACCCTGGACTTAGAGTTTGGACTATGTTCTTTTAAAACATATAGCTCTGAAGTAATTATATAAATATGTATATGTTAATGAATGTTTTCCAGTTAACCTTTAAAGAGAATCTTTCCTGCTGGGGAAGCATTGAAATGCATAATTATATTTATTTTCCCAATGCTAAATAAGGGTTGGCTTTGCCATATGGAGCGGTAAGAGGTTTAATGGTACTTTCACAACTGTTAGTAGATGTTTCAAAATCAAAGCAAGAAAAAGAGTAGGTATTTGCAGTTAATAGACACATTTTGTGTTAGAAGAGCTTTAAAAAAAATCATGGAAGGGTTATGTTTTTCCCAGCTTTTTTTTAAATTTTACTATTTGTTCTTATTTTTGAAGTGGGTTAAAGACTGGAGATTGAGCTCTTGGTGCACCTAAAATCAATCATGTAATGCAAAGACTATAAAATTAAATGAAAGCCAAATTAAATTATGTAATAGCAGAGAGAACTGGATATTAAAGTCTGCTTAGGCATTCTTTTGCCAATTTCTATACAGTCTTCTGTTCAGAAGAACGTCATTACTAGAGCAGTGATTCACTTGCTAAATCAAACATGACTTTGCTGGAGCCAGCTGTAGATTACTCCATTCATGGATATCATAAGAGAGCAAGTACTGTCAAGGTCTGTACAGTCTGAAACTGATGGACAGTTTTAGTTGCACTCCTAATAGTGGGAAAAGGCATTGCCTCTAATGCAGTTATTATGGGATAAGTAAGCACTCTTATTCATACATAAACACTTCTAGAAGTTACCGTTTCATGTTAGGACGTAAAGTTAGGCCACTTGCCAATGCATGTCTGCTGCTCCACCACACTTGAACACTATGGCAATCACTATACGCTGCGAGGAATGCACATTTTTAACCCTGCTTGAATATGGGGGTATGGCAGTCTTCCAGTACCACTACTGAAAGTTTATATTCTGAAGTATTCAACAGCATTTTTCATAATTTAACAAATAGTAATTTATTAAATACATAGTAAACCTTTAAAAAGTAGCCCATCCTGTAAGTAAATGCAACAGTTTAAAAAAAAAATTGCCAAAGGAGCGTAGAAAATCATGACATACAAAGTAAATTTCTTAAGGGTCTGATATGTAAATAAACCTCAGGATAAATATCAGAAAATACAATCTTTACTCAGCAGATTGTGTTCTAAATCTGTGGAAGAGGTGGTATATTTTTCATAGTAAACAGGTATTCCATGTATTAAATGAAAAGCAGAACCAAGCCTTGACAATAACTCCTTCATAGGGGTTGTAGTGCAGTGGACGTCACTGGAAATTGAGATTGTATCTTTGTCTAAAAGATACTCTAGTCTAATTCAAACTGATTAAAAAATACAAGAAAGTTCTATGGCCTGTTACGCAGGAGGTTAGATTAGATGATCAGTGATCCATTTTGACTGCCTAATCCACTAGTTTTCAAGTGATGGCTTACTTGTGGCCCAATCAACACACAGCTGCGTCCCATGTGACTTCCACAAGGCCATAGAGGTGGTATATATATTGTGTGGATGTGGCCCACATGACAGAGCGAGTGCTACATATTGGCTCAACAATGGTAAATAGGTTGAGAGCCATTGGTTTTATCTGTGAATCTGTAGTTTGTACTGCAGTAGTGCCCAGAAACCCCACTCAAGATAAAACTGCCCCTGCCCCCAACAGTTAAATATAGACTTGCTAATTTACATAAATTTTCCGTCATAATAGATATGGAAGACGTAAAGGTAAAATGGAACCTTCTCTGATTGTATGTTTAGAACAGTGGTCCCCAAATTTTTGGGGCATGCCACCTCAGGAGCCACAATTGGATGTGGGGCTAAAGCTACAGTTGGGAGCCTGGGGCGAGGACTGGAGCTATAGCTGCAGGGCGGGGCTGGGTGATGCTTCCTACTCACCCCGTGGAGGCTGGCCCAGGCCCTGCTGCACCTCTTTTCTCTCCTCCCCATGAGTCCTTCATGCACCCTGAGGGGTGTGCCCCACAGTTTGGGACTTCTGGTTTAAAAGGAAATGGTCATACTATAATAAACTACGTATGAGTTTTATCTGCTACAACACATTGCATCAATCACCAAGAAGACTTCAGATGCTTTTAAACAGTTGTTTCAAGTAGGTGTAGAGGTTATTTTACCTCTATTTGTCACTGATGCTGCTGTTTCTATGTTGATTTTTGGTACCCACAAATCAAGGGGGATGTTGATAAATTGGAGATGGTTCAGAGAAGAGCCTGTAGAATGTTAAAAAAGGTTAGAAAATGTGCTTTATAGTGATAGACTCAAGCAGCTTAGTCTATTTAGCTTAACAAAGACAAGGTTAAGGGATTATTTGATTACCATCTACAAGTACCTACAATGGGAGCAAAGGTTTAATGGCCCTTCAGTATAGCAGGGAAAGGTATAACAGCATCTATGCCTGGAAGTCAAAGCTAGGCAAATTGAGACAGGAAATGATGGGTAATCTTTTAATGGTCAGAGTAGTTAATCATAGCGACTGTTTACTGAGGGTCGTGGTGGATTTTCCATCATTGATCATTTTTAAATCAAGATTAGATGTTTTCTAAAAGATCTGCTCTGGGAATTCTTTTGGGGAAGATCTAATCTCCTGAATAGCACTGGCCATAAGACTAGAAGATGATCACAATGGTTCCTTATGGCCATAGTATCTATTAATCTGTAAGTTGTATGGCTTCCTGATTCAAGCTCAGCTGTACGCTCAGGTGTTGGAATGCTACTAGCAGCTCTTCTGAGCTCCTGATGCAGCCTCTTGTCACAAGCGGATAGTGCAGATAAGCAGAGACATACATAAGAATGGCCATACCGGGTCAGACCAATGGTCCATCTACTTTAGTATCCTGTTGGAAGACAGGTGCTTCCAATGCCAGGTGCTTCAGAGGGAATGAGTAAAACAGGTATTCATCCAGAGATTCATCCATACAAAACAGTTGTTGTCAGACAGCAAAATAAGCAGAGCACAGCACCAGCATCTGGGCCATAGGGTGGAGGTAGATACTCACTGACTAATTAAACTGCTACTTTCATGAAGTGAGTGAGTTTCCAAAGTGGAGGATGTTACTGTCTAAAAGGTGGAATAAGAAACTGAAAGAGTAAGACAAATAAGAAAGAGAGAGACAAAAATTGTGGCTAAAAAAGTGAGGGTTAAGATGGTGGGAAATAGAAAAGGAAATGGTTTTGCAGAACAGATTGCAGAGCGTGGTTGTGGAGGGAAAATAAATGGAGTTTAAAAAAACAATATTACAAGAAACAAGGTTGGGAGAGATCACAACTTTCAAATTAGGAAATTTTAGGTGGTTTATTCATGGGAGTACCTAGAGTACATTTTCTGATACTCTGCTGAAATAATGGAAGAGCCAAAATTGTCAGCAGACTTAAATTGGAGAATCGGCAGAGGATAGGCACTGATGCAGAAGGGAGGGCAAAAGATGGATTCAAGTCATATTGCCAACAGGTTTTTCTTGCTTTGTAACACTAAGACTGTGCTCAGTGACCACATGCAAAAAGAGGCATATGGAGCTTTCTAACTCCCTAGTTTCATGCCAATAGAATTAAGTAGTTGGGATACAGCCAAATAGTCTATTAAACTAAAAATATAAAGAAAGCTTTCCACTGTGTAATCAGCAATTTGTTACTCAAGCTGTCAACCAGAAATGTCCCTGTTGGTTTTTCGGAAAAGTAGATTGTCACCAGACACTTAGATCTAAATGATAATGCAGCACAGTCATAGACTATAAGAGTAGCCATACTGGGTCAAGACCAGTGGTTCATCTAGCCCCATATCCTGTCTCCTGACTTGTCATTGCCAGATACTTCAGGGGGTGAACAGAATAGGGCAATTAGCAAGTGATCCATCCACTATCATCTTGCCCCATCTTCTGTCAGTCAGAGGTAATGGGGCAACCAGAGCATGGGGTTGTGTCCCTAACTATCTTGGCTAATAGCTATTGATGGACCTATCCTCCTTGAACTTACCTAATCCTTTTTTGATCCCAGACATATTTTGGCCTTCACAGCATCCCCTGGCAATGAGTTCCACAGGTTGACTGTGCATTGTGTGAAGTACTTCCTAATATTTGTATTAAATCTGTTGCTTATGAATTTCATTGGGTGGCGCTCTGAGTTCTTGTGTTCTGTGAAGGGTGTAAATAACACTTCACTATCCATCTTCTCACTGTTCATGGTTTTATAGACCTCTATAAAATCTCCCCTTAATTTTCTCTTTTCTAAGATACAGTTCCCCATCTTTAATTTCTCATATAGAAGCTATTCCATACCCCTAATCATTTTTGTTGCCCTCTGTATGTTTTCCAAGTCTAATATTTTTTGAGATAGTGCGACCAGAACAGCACACAGTATTCAATAAAGCAAGCAATAACCTTAATCAGATCTTGTAAGATACTGGGCTCACTTGCATCACAAATACAAAGCTAGAACTCTTGTCTGGATGAGACAGCTTGCCCCAGTCAGTTAATTGTTATGGTTCAAGAGTAGAGAGAACAAGTGGTGAAGTGGCTGTGCTACTTTCATCAGTGGAAGTCAGTGTCTCTGTAATATTTATTACCAGATGGATTCACAGAGCCCATTAGATTAATTTTCCCTTAGTCACTGGGATTTTAGGGAATATCTGACGGAACTATACAAATATACAACTAAATACTTTAAAAAGTTTTTGTTCTATACATCATATGGCATATAAAGTTCATTTTGGTAACTGTCTTCTACTGAAAATTTGTGATGCGGATCATGTCTAACTGCAAATTGATGCTTATTAAATAAATCTCCAGTGGTTTCACTGCAGATACATAGGACAAGATAACCAAGAAACATACCTTTGCTTAGCCTTAAGGGGTAAAAATACTGATTTAAATAGTGATTTAATACAAGATGTTTTTGAGCTTTACAACTTAAGAATTGATCTTTACATAAAGTATGATATATTTCAATTCTTGCATAGGTTAGTTTGGGCGCTGGTGCCAAAGATGAATTACACGTCATAGAAGCAGAGGCATTGGACTATGAAGGGAATCCTATTAAAGTCTCACTGGCATCTTTGAAAATGTCAGTACAGCCTACGGTAAGGACAAACTTGTACGTTATTGTGGGTAGATTTTAGTATTAAGTGGTAGAGTCCGCTAAGAAACACTAATGAAGTATAAATCACAGTAAAGCAAATCTTTGTCTCTAACTTTGTGTTAAAATGAGAATTTTTAAAATACTTTTGCTATTTCATTTGTGCTATTGGGTGGTCCTCTGGTCTTTTTGTTCTCAGGTTAGAGTACATGAGCATAATGCTATCCCATTTAGTTTGGGAACGCTGCAGAGGAATTCTTAATTTTTATAAAGCGTCCATTGGAATTAATAAAATATGGGAATCATTTTGAGTGGTCTTAGGTTTCTTAAATCTCTTATGGAAGCTTATTTTGTGCTAACCTGGATCTGAGAGGACCTCCTTAATTCACCGCAATTTGCACTGTTTGTTTCTAAGGCTATGTCTACACTGACGGTGGTAAAGTCATTGTTGTCAGATGGACTTTTCTGGATCAACTGAGCAGTCATAGACCTGCTCGGTTGATCTAGACGTCGACGTACTAAGACCACCTCCTCAAGTGGCATAGTGCTACATCGACGGGAACATGGTTCCCATCGGTGCGGTGCAGTGAAAACGGTGCACAGAAGAGAAGCACAGAAGTCAACGGGAGTTAGGCAAGTTTTTTGTGTAACTCCGTTCGACTGCATGTAGACCAAGCCCTAATCATAGCGTTTGTTACTTAGCAGATGTGCACCTAGGTGTTGAGTCATAAACTGCATGTTTCAGTTGCTTTATTGGTTAGTACTGTAGAGCAACACAAGTGAAATAGGTGTTACTCCTTATACATAGTTTGCTCCAGCTGCACCTGTGCATGCCCTTTGGGGGAAGACATTGAGTTACAATGGTTCATAAATGTATTAAAGGGAATAATTTGAAGAGAGGACTGTAAAAGTGGAATTGAAGGCCCAAGTATATCCACATAACCTGTAGATGAACATTGATCTATAGTGAGGTGGGAACTCAGTTTGGTTCTCAGACCCCAGTGAGTTTTCAGATACCTGCCAGGGTTCTCGCTTGGTCTTACCTGTTTAGGAAGACTCTAGTGGAACACAGTAGTGAAGTATGAGTGAGAGGTACTTTACTGGATGCTACTTGCATGTGGGTTATAAATGATGCCTGCTTGAACATAATTCCTTTTTGACTGCTAATAACTAAGAAGATACTGTTTTGTTGCATTTGTGTTAATGCCTGTTCTTTCAACTCAGTACTGTTTTCATGGTTTCCATATCATTTCCGTTTGCTCCCTGTCCTGGCACCTATTTTTATTTGGTGTTTGCGTGTTCACTAATTGGCCATCAATAATACTTTCTGTTAAATAACATTTTCTTTTCAGGTGTCTTTAGGTGGCTTTGAGATTACACCTCCAGTGGTTTTGAGGTTGAAATGTGGTTCAGGGCCTGTTCATGTCAGTGGCCAGCATCTTGTAGGTATGTATTGTACATTTTCTCAATGCATTTTTAAGTATAACTTCCACATAGTCGTAGAAATATAGAATTTATTCTAAGCTGACCAAACTGGTTTTTGTGTCAGCCCAGGTAACACTCCTCCTGCTGGACACTCAGTAAGCCAGAAAGGACCCCATTGCTACAAAGGCAAGCCCCCTTTCAGCCTCTGGTTTTAAAGGCTAGCATTAACTTCTAGTTTCTTTATTGCTCTTTCTGGGGAAAATTCCACTGCTTCAAACTTCAGCCCTCTCTGGAGAAATTGGAAAAGACTGCTGTCACCTAAGATGTGGCCATTCCATTTTCTTAAGATGCTCCCATTTGAATTTGAGCTAATTATGTTAATGATTCTCCATTGTCCCTTGTCTGTGAAGGACACAACACCTGCACTAATAGCATATCACTGACCCCATATACAATGAACATTCATTGATATCGCAATTTTATGAAATCAACCATGCTTATAAGTTGAATTATAAACAGATACCCAAAAATCAAGCTGTGGCTATTTGGGGTAATGTGACTGCCGAGTAGTGGAAAAACTAGTTTCTTCTGCCTTTGTTAATTCTAAAACAGCTCAGTGGAGCCCCAGCTTTGGAAAATTGGCACTGTGGTGTTTTTTTCAGGTAAAAAATGAGACCAGTTTTTCATAGCTCTGGGTAATTATTGGCTGGCCCATGTGTGGTAAACACTTGTGATCTTGAGCAAAAATATTTTATTGTTTCTTAGCGCTAGAGGAAGAACCAGAGTCAGAAGATGAGGAAGATGAAGTGAAGATATTGAACACATCAGCAAAGAGACCAGCAAGCGGAATAGCAGCTAAAACTCCACAGGTATTGTTGTGGTTTCTTATGAAGTATGTTCAGTGCTTTCTTTTGGAAGGGTTTATATCTAGCACTATAGCAGAGTAGGCAGTTGCATTCATAGACTCATAGGTCAGAAGGGACCAATATGATCATCTAGTCTGACCTCCCGCACAAGGCAGGCCACAAAACCCTACCCATACACATTTATAACAACCCCAAACCCATGACTGAGTTATTGAAATCCTCAAAAGTGAGATTTGAAGACCTCAAGCTGCAGGGAATCCACCAGCAAGTGACCCATGCCCCACGCTGCAGAGGAAGGCGAAAAACCTCCGTGGCCCCTGCCAATCCGCCCCGGAGGAAAATTCCTTCCCGACCCCAAATATGGCGATCAGCTAAACCCTGAGCATGTGGGCAAGACTCACCAGCCAGCACCCAAAAAAGATTTCTCTGCAGTAACTCAGTTCCCATCCCATCCAGCATTCCCACAGACCATTGAGCAGACTTATCTGCCGATAATCCAAAATCAATTGCTCAAATTAAACTATTTGCTGTGATTAAGGTGTTGATGGTTGATGGTTGTTGACAGCTGCAGGAGAAAGGTTATCCTGTACTCAGATACTGGAAAGCAGTACTAAGATTTTCCCATATGTAGTTCTAAAGTATATTTTGCAAATTTTAAAGTCTGGTAGTGGTTAGTGTTAAAGTTTCAATTTCCTTCAGTGTGAAAATTCTTTCTTTGATTTGTGTAATTGACAATAGTAGTGGAAGCCATGTCCTGTGTAATTAAATTGTAGATAATGCACCATGATAGGCCTTATCACATAGATTTACATCCCATGTTACTTTGGATCATCAGCGGTATTTAAAAAGCCCTCCAAAACATCTTGGTTTATGGTGACCATATGCTTAACTTTAACCACACTGAAACTAGATCAAGTGACATCTGGTGTTGCTAGCTCTGTCTTACAGTTGTCAAGTGTATGACGCACCATGCTTATCCATAAACAATTTAAAAGGCCCTAATTATCTAAATTGTTCTGTGCTCACCTTTTGCACCATCAATTATTATATTACTCTCTTTATCCCTTAAGTTTGTAGGCTCTCTTGCTTTATATTTTCCCATTTGCTACCAATAGCCTCATTCTTCAATGGGGTTTAAACTTGCTTCCAGCATTTTAGACCTTGAATTTCTTTTCTTAATTCTTGTTGCATGGATTTGGTGAAGCTTTTAATTTATTGGCATTAACAGAACTGATTTTTCTGAGTTGCCAACATGTATAAAAGTTGCAATCATTTAACTTTAACTTAATTTTAAAAGATTAGTTAAACCAGTGCAGGTCCTTGTGTAGGCACTCACATTTGTTTTACACCAATATCAGTTTAGTTGATTTGTATATTTACCAATGCAAACTAATCCAGTATAAAACAGCTTGAAGTGCCAGTTAACAGATCAGTTAAATTGATATAAAGAAACACCTTTAAACTGATCCAACTCTGTGTATAAGAGGCCTTTATCTTGTTGGCCATACAATACGGGAAGAGCAGATTTCAAACAACAAATCCTGCATGCCATCTGTATTGCACTCCCAGGAAACTATTTGTTACACTTAACTAGATTTATAACAAATGTTTTCTTCACAGAAAAAAGCAAAACTGTCAGAAGATGACGACGAGGATGATGACGAGGATGAAGATGACGACGAGTGTGTATTTTTCTCATTTCCTCTTGCAATACATTTTGAAATGTGTCATTTTCAGAGCATGAAAAATATGCATGATGACATTGAATCAAGATATTTTGTTTTGGACTTAGTTCTTAATTAACGTAGAAATTATAAGGTGCTTTATCTACGATAAGATCTGGCTTCAGATGCCATGTTGTTGTATAGATTCTTTCAACGCTGACTCAAGGCTGGGAGTCTGTTTTGGGCACTTGGGAAAGTAATGGGATCTGGGTTTTTTGTTTTTTTTTAAATTGTAAAGACAAATTATACCCTACTTATGTACAAGAAATGCTATTGAGAATTCTAGTTTAGTTAGAGGAGCAGGACCAATGGTCTTATTGAAGCAGACCAATGAATCCAGAAGCACTTGCTGAAGTGCTTCTGTGAGACTGCTGTGTTGCAGCCTGTAAGGGGAACGCAAATTGTAAAAAAGTGAAATCTGACCCCTTGGCAAAAGTTATTAAAATCTTCCAGCAGCACACTACTTCTGTACTCCAGCAGAATCCAGAGGTGGCATAGGGAATGAAAAAACCAGAGGGGGAAGAAAAGGATTACGGGGAAGTGCAAATGTAGGCCGAAGTGAAGAGAGCTAATTTTTCAAAGATCTGAAAGAAGGGAGGAAAGCAAGTTAAACCAAACATCTGTTTTTTTTAAATGTAACTTTTTTGTAGACCATTTATTTATTAAACAAAAATCTGCAGAGTTGTGAGCAGTATGCACTGTACGTATTTGAAGTAGCAATTTCCAAGCGATATTTCATGCAACATACATATTTTAAAGTGTGCACTGTTCTGTTTAACTTCCTAGGTTACTCTTACTGCAGTAGTAAGTGGAAGAAAATTTAAAAAATGTTCTCTTAGTGTTTGAAAGATTCTCCACGTTTGCTGGATACATTCTTTCAAGAAGGGTAGTTAAACAGCCTTTAGAAAATTCTTTTCAAATTGGTATTCTAGCTTGGTTTTGACAAAGTCCACTTACATCTCTATACCATCTTCCATTGAAAAAACAGGAATGAGGACTAAGTCACTGGAAATGAACTGTTTTGGTTAATTGAGAGAATTATGTATATATTGGAGTGGGCTTCTTAGTAATGTAATTTTTAATTCTAGTGATGATGAGGATGATTTAGATGAAGAGGAGGAAGAGAAGATTCCAATGAAGAAAGTAAGTCCTTTTTCATATCCGAGACCAGGTTTGTCTGGAATTTTGGAAACTTGCATGAGTGCACATAATTCAGTAGAGTTTGCCAGGTGTGGGCCGAAGCATTATTTTAATGAGCTAGAAATTGAGTTGGTACAAAATTGGGTATTGGAGGCAAGGGAGTTTAGCCAGGCAAGTCACATAATTAACATGGGGTGCTGCCTGGTTTCCAATATCAGTTGTGCCATGGGGTGCACCTCTTCTGAAGAAATCAAGGGCTTTCTTGGAAGATGTGGGTGTTGATCACTAAGGGCAGAGAGGGATAGGAATCTTCAGATTTAGGATATGTAAATTGTTACAGAAGTTGATTGGCATCTTAAAAACTTGCCAACTTATCTTGTGGGGCAACTTCTTTTTATATAAATGAAAAATCCAGCTGACTAGGATAAGCACATTTGATGTATTTTTTTCACTGCAGATTAATTTGATTAAAATTGCCTATCTGCACTCCTTAAATGAATGGGATACTTTACACCTTGTCTACTCTTTCAGTCTCTTTGCAGCTTTTGGACAGCATTGCATCACTTCATATTTTAAATTACCTTAATCAGAAGCACAAGGAACTATTAAGTAAAAATTTAGGCCCAGTTTACACACACATTTATAATGAAATAACTAAGTGATTTCTAATTCATAGCCTGTTTGGTTGTGAGCGATTCCTCCATTTTTCTTCAGTTGTGCATATATACTTATAACCAGTAAATCGTAGACTTGTAGTACAAACCTTGGAATATGTTGTTTGAAAATCTTAATGGATCCATTGAGTTTTCTCTTATCTATAGCAAGTAAATAACATTGATCTATCAAATTCCCCGTTCTGTGAGTGTTCACCCCCTTTTGCTCTGTTATGTGGCAAATCTTGTTCACCAAGTACCAGATAAGTGCCTTTGGACCCCGTACCCCATTAGTACTCCCATTGTTTGCTTTTCCTATCGATATCTCACTACATAATGATACAAGCTGTTCTCTTGCCCATAGGGTTATCTTGGAATACAAAAGCAGCAGTGACTTCGTCAGCGTAATCCAATATTACATGTAGGGATTAGTAGAATAAAAAGCAAGGTTCTCTCCTGTACCCCCTTTGCTCCAGAAAAACTGTAGGCTCTTAGGGCAAATGACCTGTACATTCATTCTACTTTCATGTGGTGTAACTGACCAGAATTTGTCTACAGAATGTCAGATGCCTATCTTAGATCTTTACAGCCTAGACAGTTTCTTGTTCTTCAGATTATGCTGCTTGTCACTGCTAAAATGAGTTCTGTGACCATAAACAGATGCCGGGAAAACTCAGTCTTCTCTTAAATGAGAATAAACCCTACTGTTGTCGTGTTATTTAAAAACAATAAATAAAAGTATCTTTGTTCAAGATAGCTACTAAACAGTTTACTTTTTTGTCCTTGAATTTCTGGTGGTGTGACGATACTATTTGTAAAAATCTTTTCATTTCAGCCTGCCCGTGATTTGTCAGCAAAAAGTACTCCGAAATCAAAGCAGAATGGAAAAGATTCGAAGCCGTCCACACCAGCATCTAAATCAAAAGTGAGTGACTACATATGATAAAATTTCGACCTAAAGGAATGTTGGAAGTGGTGTAGCAGTTTTAGTTCCATTCACCCAAAACTTGGCTTCCCCCACTTAAAGCCCACTTATTTCATTATCCCCACTTTTCAGGATAAAGCTGCTAATGTTACTGGGGGATACAGGCTTTCAATTGACCATTGGCTCTTGAGTGAGCAGTCATCACTGATCTGATTTTGCAGACAGTATGGTTTATTTAGGTTAGTTCAAGTAATCATGGACTGCAAAGGGTAGCCAACTGTGAGCTTTAAAAACTCTGCAATACTAACTCTCCCAAATGTTTTGTTTGACACACAACTGGATGTGATTTAGTCACATCCTTGTGGTTAGATGTTGACCCATCTCCATTGTGGGGCTAGGGACTTGCCTTTGCTTCTGTCAAGGTGACCTGTTCTGATTAATGTATGTATTAAGCTTAAGCTATTAATATTACCAAAGGGACCGTTAATTGCTTGCTTGGCGCTGCTTATCTCGTTTTTTTGGTGTAGTGTCTTCATAAAGAGTCCTTTCTGTCTCACCTGTGACTCTCGAACTAAAAGTGAGGAGGTGGTAGAAATCATTCTGCACGTTTTTTGAATCCTACTGTTATGGTTAGTGAGGCAAAGGGTTTCTCCTCCACAAAAGTGTCCAAACTCCTGACCAATGTATATGAAAAAAGCAGTCATCTAGGGGAAGTAGTAAGCTAGATTTTAAGTTGAAAAGCCATCAGTCTAGTTGATAGTGGTTTTTCTTGTGTGGCTTTCAACAGATCTGAAGCATGCAGGCATTTGGCTTTTTCAGTAGCTTGTAAAGATTGTGTTTTGGATGAGAGCTAGCTGAACTCAGTCCAGATAAGTGAAGTAATGAAGGGAAAGGAGAGATTGGGTCTAAGCCTTTCAGCTACAGTCATAGTTCAGACAACTGTTTTTTGCTAGAAAAACTAGAAAAAAAAAATTTCCAGCCAAGCAGATGGAGGCTTGCAAATATACTATATACAAATAATTTTTATATATATATATATATATAATATAGGACCTACAATGTACGATAGCTGGTGGTATCTCTAGAATTATAATTAATATTGGAGCAGCCTAAGGGTAATAGGTTATCTTAGTGTTCAGGTTGGGTGGTTTAAACACGTTTTACATATGTTGTCTTTGGAAGAACTGGGTAGATAATTCTCCTGTAAACAAAAAGGGACACTGATATTTTTCTGTTATTTGGTAATACAGACCATTTGTAATACAGTATTTTCTAAGTAAATTATTTGTAGCACAAATAATTCTAAAGTTTGAGTGGTTTGTACATGTACCCTCTCAAAACCTATCAGCACCTGAAGTGAGGTGCACAAATGTAAATAATTTTTCATCTTGCGATGACTTTTCTAATAGTTTATTGAAGACTGAGACCATAAAATCTACTGGCACATCTATTTAATAATGGAAACTGGAACAAGAACGAATCATTCAGTATTAACATCTGTATTCGGTCTTAATATATTTAAATGATCTCCAGCATATTGTGTGTCCAGTGGCTTCATTGTACTGTTTGAACAATGGTTTTATAACTTAATTTCAAAAAGTAAAGCTGAAGAAATGGGAAAATTACAGTAGCTTCTTTGCAATTGCAAAACCTTTACAAATCAATAACACGAACTGCTTGTTTCAGACCCCGGCATCTAATAAAAAGGAAAATAAAGCACAAACTCCAAAATCACCAAAAGTACCCCTTTCACTTGAGGAGATTAAAGCAAAGATGCAGGCAACCCTAGAAAAGGTGAGTTTAAAGTGATGGAAGTGTTTTCCAAGTGGAATAGTTTGTCTCTGATTCAAATAGTTCAGCAATGGTATCAAGATGGAGAGGAGACATGACAGATAACCTCAAAAAAGTAGACACTGCGAAATCGTGAAAATGGCATTGTAGGGTTTCATGTTTTCAGTCTTTCATGTCTTCAGTATCAAATTGTGGCCTCAGCTAAATTTCAAACTGTTTTAAACATTGGAAATTGTATTTAAATACCTAACTCTGTATTTAAATATCTAATTGGTGGTATGGATGCACTTTGAAAATTTGGCCCTCGTTTTGTATGTAAAAAGTTTTGTTGTGCCCCAGAGACATTTGTGGGGAATCTGTTAAGATATGGGTACTTAGTCATTTATCACATTCAATAAAGAGTTTCACAGACTGAGTTATACTCTCAATGATACGTGTTTAATCCCCATATCTTCAATGTGGTTTGACCAGATATACCTGATTGTACAGATGGAGAAACAGGATGTCATTTTAGTTACTTTCAACGTAACCCTTTTAAGGGGGACTTAACTGAGAGTGGGTGTGAGCATCTGACTTGTGCAGATTGGCTATGTATTAGCATTTTTGTCCTTCAGGGTTTGGCTCAAAGGTACAAGTTCTGCTGGCCACTTTATCTAATTATATGTGTATTATAAAATACAAATTGGTTCTGAAATGTCATCTGACATTTAATAGAAAACTTGCTTTATCCACACATTAAGGGTGGAAAACCTTCCATTTGAGGCGTACCTGTTTTGAATGGTTGGGTATGTCACTGCCCTCCATGATCATCTAACTTAATTCATCATTTTCTTAATGTAAATATAATTTCTAATAGCAATTGCACAAAATAGATGGTGTTTATTTTTAAAGGATGCTGGGAACCACCAGACCCTGGATGTCTTAAGAGCTTTAGTCTCTAAATTACTTCTACACTGAATCCCAGGGCTGGATGCTGACAGCATAGATGCATCGCTCTTAGATGCATGTGGATATATAACAGCCAACATTATAAGCTGTAAAAATGTTGGCCACTGATGCTTTGAGATTCAATTAACAGAACTTATGCCTTTTTTTAAGGCAAGTCAATTGCATAGGCCATATACGAGGGTGATGGGTTCTCTTAAAAACCTTGATACAACTGAAAAAATTATTTTAAAGTACTTTTGATAATCTAGTTTCCTGACACTGTAGTTAGCTTTGAAAATTTTTACTTGTCCTGAGGATTTAAGACTTCTCTTAGGTGTTCTCCATTTATTGCAGCAATTCAGTGGCTTACGTACACCAAGCCTTTTACTTTTTTTCACAATAGGGTTCTGCCCTTCCTAAACTGGAAGCCAAGTTTGTCAACTATGTTAAGAATTGTTTCAGGACACAGGATCAGAAGGTAACTGAATTTACTGCAGCTTGAAAAAAATCCAAAAACTTTTGTAACAAGATTTATAGATTCTTTTCCACTTTTAATCTCTACTCGCTTTGGACTGTTTCAAAGGGTTACAAACCACGAACAATACTTCACATTAAATAAATGGAAACTGTTTTAAGGGTTTAGTTGGCCAAGATGGAAAAGCTAATGTTTTATTACATTTTTCCAGCTTTTATATGGTTAGTAAATTATCTGTTGCTTACTAAACCCACAGAATTTTCCCTTTGGCACCATATTGACTAAGGAAATGAGCTGTGGTTTTCCCTGCTGCTGAATTTGGCGACTTGGGCTAGTCTGCTCTTAAACTTTCTTTTGTTAAGGGATGGCTGGGAAGGGGGTATTGTTTTGCAATAGACATAGGCAGTCATATTTCTTTGTCTTCCAAAGTCAACTGAACTCTTGTAAGAGAGCATGCCAGAAGCTGGTATCAGGAAGGCATAGAATTAGTTATTACTTGACATTAGACTAAATCTAGAAGTCTTAGATTTACCTATCAAAGTTCCTGTAACAGGGAATTTTGTCATTGGAAAAAAGTGTTATGCTTTCCTGATTTCTCCAGTGGTTTAAAGGTGTTAAATTGTCTGATAGACAAAATCATAGGTTCTTAAAAGAAAAATGTTTAAAAGCAGTCCCAGCTACTGAAGTTGGTCTGACTTCTGTCAGGGCATACAGAGTTCAGCCATTATTTGCCTTACTGGTCCACACCCTTCCTCCTGCCTTTCCGTCACTAAATTCTTAGTGTGCAGTCTTTTAAAAATGTTTATATGTAGTATAACTTGCATTTTTAACTTTTTGGGAAAAGCTGTGTGTTCGTTTCAACAAAGTGCACAGCCTTATACACTCATAGTATGCAGAGGATCTGTTGCCACATTTTTTTACTTAAAATCAATGTTTCTGTGCCTCTTTCGACAAGTCGGGAGGTGTAATCATTTTAAGCTCTTGTGGCAAATCAGTATTAAAGCTGAGTAGAAACTTGTCTTCTTACCTGCCCATTGTTTGGCACAAAGAGCACTCTTCAGAAGATGAAAACGTCTCAACAGAAGAATCCAAAACCACAAATTACTGTGTTCAGAATTGAATAGATTTTTTCAATGTAGCATTTGTGTAGCTTTATTTTAATACTTTTTGCCTATAGTATAAATGTGTGATGTACAGAAAAATATAGGAGTAATGATTTTTAAAATACTTCATATACACTGATCAATCCAGTTATCTCCAAGTTGTTCTATCCTGATGATTAGGTAATTAAACCATTCTTAGCTTCAACTTCTAATGTTTTTATGTACACTTTCAGGTTATTCAAGCTCTCTGGCAGTGGAGGCAGACTCTGTGAGAAGGAAAACAGTTTAAACTGTTCATTAAAATCTGCAGTCTTATTTCTGTAACCATTAATATTTGGCTGTCCTTTTTATAAATGCTGAAAGAACTTTCCCTATAGTGTCTGATAAATGTCGTCCAGAATACTTTGCCAAGAATGTGTTGTCCAAAATGCCTGTTTAGTTTTTAAAGACGGGACTCCACCCTTTGCTTCATTTTAAATATGTATGGAATGTTTTGATAAGGCATAGTAGAGGTGGTGGTCAGACGAATGGAAATGGTGGGGAAACTAAATGTAAATGTGAAAATAAAATTTAGTATTTTGATAAAGTGCTATCGCTTCTTTATTTTTGTGGGCTTAGGGGTCGCCTGTGTATTGAATGAGAGCTTTTAAGTTCTCATAGTGTTACTAAATTTATTCCACTTACATATTTTTACCCGAAGTGCCTCAGGAATCAGTCTATAAATGAGATTTTTTTAAAATTAGTCTGCTGTTGCTACAGTAACTTCGTATGAATCAGTTACTCATTGATTCTCAGCCGTAGAAACACAACTCTTCTGCCGTATACAGTTGATCACATGAGCATGTTAAAAGGTGCTAAACATTGTTAAACAGCCCCCCCACCCAAAAAAAAAAAGTTGGGGAAATAGTCAAGACTGTATGGAACCCAGTGAGCTTTCTGGGGGGAAAATGTCCAGAACTACTGGATACAATGTTCTGCTCTTTGAATGCTGTGGTATGCTAGTGTTCTCTGGTTTTGAGTAAACATTTTTAAGACCAATGGGCTGAGCGTTTTCGAGGGCACAATAGGAAATAGCTTTTTTAATAGGATCTTATTTTGGAATTAACACTGTTCAGAAGATTTTGACACCACTTGTGGAGATGAGCCATGCATCTCACAGAGAGAGCATGGCTCTTTTATTCCAAATCATGATTTTATTCCAATCATGTCCTTGTTCTCTGGCAATTAAAACAGCTAATGCTTTGTAGATAATTTTGGGGGCTTTGGATTAAAGCAGCTTCTGGTATGAGTTAATGCGTTTCAGAGTCTCTTTACTCTGAAAATACAGATGAGGCAGTTTGCAAAGCATATAAATAAAAAATTTTGGTCTCACAAATGGCAAAGTTGATAAAATACTGCCAGTGCTAGACCCAGTATTGTGATTACAGCCTTAGAAAGACTTACGGGTAGGGTTAAAAGCAAAAGCTGAGAGAATTGCCTTCCAGCTTGAACTCTAAACCTGACCAATTCTTGCTGTGGAATGAAAATGCCAAGATAAGGCATTGGTTTGTGTGTTGAAACAATGGAAAGGAGCCAGTGAATGAATTGTCTGCCACTTAACATTTCTCAGCATCTTGTTTCTAATCAGGCATACTTGAATGCTATGTGAAGAGCCCTGCACAGATACAAAATTTGTATCTGATCTCATCTGCAAAAATGGTCCTTGGATATATGCAGGTTTTCAGAGCTCTAGCTAGTGTGGTAGGTGGTAACTGCATATTGGACAGGATGCTGCCTTGAGGTAGCCCAGGTATTGAAAGTGCATATCTTGTTTATACTGTCACTACGTAATACTGATAAATACCCCTTGTGTCAAGGTAGTCCTAAATTCTGCAGCAAGGTCTGCATCAATGGGACATTTAAGATGCAGGAAAAAAATGACTGCTACAGTATCCTGTATTAAGCTGATGCTGTCCCTGTGCTGTCTTCACATACTGCAGATTTTTTTACTGACAGCAGATGCATTGTAGAAATTGAGGGGGGCAGGGTCTGAAAGTTTTGGCAGCCTGGTAGACAGCTGGTGCTCTCAACACCTTGGGAATTGAGGCATTTTGGGAGAAACTCATTAGCTGGATATTTTGGTATTAGGTTTCAGAGTCAAAACTCTATTGATTAATGAGCTAACACTTTCTCAGTGTAGCTTTCAGACCTGAGGGCTAGAAATGTACCTCTTCTATGAAGGAAACTTAAACTGGGCTTGGTCCCGGTTTTGCTCTTTTAACATACACCTTTCTCGCAGCGTTTAATTCTGCTTGTTTAAGGGGAAGATTTCAGACTGTGAAACTTGTTTTTAACACCCACTTAAGAATAGAACATAATAGCCATACTGTCAGACCAATGGTCCATCTAGACCAGTATTCAGTCTTCTGGCGGTGCCCAGTGCCCGATTCTTCAGAGCAGTGTTACTCAGGTTATGTCTTCACCCATGGCGGCACATTTGGTGCTGCTTGATGGATTCTTGGGGATCAATTGAGCAGAAGTGGAGACCCCCTCAATCGATCTGGAAGTTGACTCAATAAATTCACTCCTGCAAAAAGATTAATGCTGTGTCAACAGGAGGGCATTTCCTGTTGGCACAATGTAGTGGGGACACGGTGCTAATTAGAATTTAAGAAGTTGATGGGCGATAAGCAAGCTAATCTATTTGGCTTTCATATCTCCCGTCGACTGCTGCCAGATTTTGCTGAGTGTAGACCAGGCTTCTGACCGGCTCAGGAGCTGTAAGTGGCTCTTTACTGTCTCCTGTGACTCTTTGCGGCACATGATACTAAAACATTTAATAACCAAACAGGATGATTTTACTATGTTAACCAATTGTAGAATATTGGTCAGTCTGAGTATCGCTGCTTCAAAGTGAACATCCCCTGTTCTGGCAATCAGAGGCTTAGGACCTCTTGCCGCCTGGGTTGCATTTCAAACCATCTTGTCTAATAGTCATTGATTGACTTATCCTCCATAAACTTACCTAATTCTTTTTTGAATCCAGTTATAAGAAATGTAAATGTCAAACATTTTGGATATAGCTTGTTAACACAAGTTAAATTTAACAGTTTGTAAATCTCATCTGTGAGATTTCCCAGAAGCAGAATCAAGGAAGACAATTTCTAAGTTTATAAACTGTCGAACAAATTTTCAGACCTTCAGATGTAAAGAAGCAAAGGGGTACAAATCTAATTTTAAAATAAAAAAAAGCTTAAACTTTAACTGCAGGCTTAAATTAGATGTAGAACTGCAACATATAGAAGTTTAGAACCCAAGCTTCTGAAAAATTCCTTTGTAGGGGTTATGTCACAGAGGTGTTGATTTATGTACAGCCTGTGAGCACCTACCTCCAAAATGGCCATTTTCCTGCCATCTAGTTGTCAGCTTAGCTGCCAGCTTGCCATTTTGCTTCTCCATGTTGGTTTCTGTGATTTCATAGGTTCGTATTCACAGTTCAAGGCCAGAAGGGGCCATTGGGTCATCTAGTCTGACCTTCTCTATCACAGGGTCTTAAATTTTACCTAATACAAGGTTCAGAATATTTTTTAATGTGAGTACAGATAGCTTTATGTATTTTTATATATCTGAACTAGAGGGAACTATTTATTATAGACCACTTATCATTTAGGAGAAACAGATGTTGGTGAGAATCAATAGCCTCTTTGCAAAGAAAGATCTTCTGGCTCATTTGATCCATTCAGTTGATCTCCATTATTGACAAGTGTGAATTGGGTTGTCGACCAATTCAAAATGAGCATCCCATACACAGTGCCTGGAAGTTTTCCCTTTCCATAGGTGATGCGTTCCGCCCTGCTGTCTATTAGTATCCCATATTTTCAGCTGTACCTTGGGTTGAGCTGGGTATGAAGAGGTGGCTAAGGGAGGAAGCACAGATGGAGAGGTTTCAGATGGGTGATTGCATAAAGAGGAAGCAGTTGGTCCCTGAAAAACCTTTGAGAGACATTTGGTAGGAAGACAGATACACTTTCAAATTCTGATTGCAGCAACATGCCAATCAATGTCTGATGCAGAGACCAGGATGTCATTCTTGTATAGCTTATAAATCCTGGATGGCAGCCTGCTGTTTGCAACCCCAACCCCCAAAAATACTGATGTCTTTTCTACCTGTCAAGTTTCTGGATGCCTCTCTCCACTAGCTGGTTACTGTCCACAAGGGGCTCCAAAGCTGCCCCGTGGTATTTGGTTAATTTCTGTGCATTGTAAATGCAGTAGCTGCTTTTTCACTTCATAAAACAGTTTTAAAGTATCTGTAGAAAATGAAATTTGAATAAGGTAGGATTTGGTTGCTCTGCTGGCTGATTTGAGTTGAATGGGTAGCATGGTATCCAGGACAGTGGTTCCCAACCTGTAGAGTGCAGGCCAAAAGTAGCCAGTGAGGCCTTTCAAAATGGCTTGCCGCTGTCCTCCCATTAGCTGCCTAGGGAGCTGCTGCCTAAGGACCCAGACAGAGTGCGTTGCTGTGGAGCTAAAAGATGGGTGCAGGCTCCTTGCTGCAGCCAAGGGGATGAGAGATCGGCTCTCCCTTCCCCTGGTTGTAGCAGGGAGCACAGCAAAGCACTGCACTTGGGTCCCTAGGTGCTGAGGTCCCTGCTGGAGCCAGAGGGATGGGAGCACTGACCTGTCCCCTGACAGTGGCTGCAGATGAAAGCCACTGCCTAGAGACCCAGGGCTACAGGATGGGTGCGATTTCCCTGCTGCAACCAGGGGGAGGGAAGATCGGCAAGGAGGGAGGCAGCATCCTCCCTGAACAACTTCTGTCTGGCTGCAGTGGGGATGGGGGCCACCAGTGGAGACTGGTGGCCCTTCAGGGTTGTTAAAATGGTATCTGTGGCCCTCGAGCCGAAAAGGTTGGGAACCACTGGCCTAGGGTGTTTATCATAGCCATGGATTTGTGTTGTCTGATAGCGTGAGCCAAAGATTATGGGGGGAAGTAGGCCCCTTGCTGGGGGAATCGTGGTATAAGGAGTCCCAACTGACAACATGACCTCATTTTGCCTCGGTCTTTGCAGTCCTTGAATAAGGTAAACCCTTCCCCAAAGAGCCTGGTGTTCTGATCCCAACCCTAAACTTTAGAAATTCTTTTTTTAAAATGTCCATTAGAAGGTTTTTTCCCTCCATTGACTGCACAGAGGAGGCCTAAGATCCCATGAGCAATGCCGTAGGAGTTTTCAACTGACCTTTAAGGAATATATTCATTTCGGCCCAATAAGAGCAGGTTGACTGCTGCCGAGCTGTAAAAGCATGTTTGAAAAGGGACGTGAGCCTGTATGATTTCCAGGCCCTGAGGCTAGATTTTCTTTAAGAATGAGAGAATACAGGTAGAGATGCAGCTCAAAAATTCAGTGTGACACTTCAAAAATAGGAGGAAACTACACAACCTCAACTGGTGTGATGGTTTTGGGTTCAAAATTCAGCCTTATGATGCGCACACAACTGTGGGAAAGAACTTCATGTAGCTTCTCCTAACAGTTGAGGGCAGGGGGGACAACACCTTTCTAGTCCCTCCATTCCCTCCCATATCTATTCTGCTTCCCTTCCCTACCAAATCTTCTCCCCTTCCAAGCTTCTCCTGTCTCTTGCACCCACCCTTCTGCTCAGCCTCCCATCCCTCAGTCCTTTATTTCCCTCGTGTTCCCCTTGATCCCCTGTACTGCTACCCTCCCTCCTTAGCCAATCCTAGTTGGTGCTGAAGGCCAGACTCTTGCTCTGCTCATGTCCTTACGTGCTTTCTAGTGTTTGATTTTCTTTTCCTAAAATCAGTCTGCCCCAGGGAGTCCTGTCTGCTCTGCAAGAGTGAGGGGACACCAGAGCCATTCCTCCCTCACAACAAGAGCAGGAGAAAGGTAAGACAATCGAGCAATATGGTGGCGTCTGCAGTCCCAGTGAAATGGCAATGCTGTTTCTGCTGCCATGAGGAGGTGTTGTGGGAAGCTATAAATGGGCAACATTCCTGGACCATTTCACAACATTGTTTCCCAGCAGAGAGCAAGCTCTGTTGGCTACTCCCATGCCTCTGAATTCAGAGGAGACACAGATAATAGGGTAGCAGTCCCCTAAAGCCGGCGCGCTCAAAGCGAGGGACCCTGCTTTGCTGCGTGAGGTCTGAAATACTTGTCTTAGTCCTAGTCAGTTCCAATGGCTGCCTGGGATTTTCTGTGTTCATTCCAGCCCCAAGCTTCTACGTGCGGCCAAGTGGCTGGGAGTGAGCACGGTTCCCCAGCAGTGTCTCCTTCCTGCTATGAGGGGGCAGGTCCCTATGGAACTGTCACTGAGATGATCTCCTCTTCCCTCCCAGCTGGTGCCTACTTACAGGTGGTGGTTGGAGGGGAGACAGCTGCTCATGATTGCCATGCCTGGCTGGCAGGGAGGTGAGAGTGATGGGTTCCGTGGGGGTAGGGCTGATAGGGTTGGATTGGGGCAACCAGATCCCCCCCCC